>OY748293.1:20635310-21289416 GCA_963556515.1 Nudaria mundana | reverse complement strand
ATGGAAAAGTGTATTAAGCTACGTGGTGAATACTTTGAAAAACAATAAAAAGTACTACAAGGTTCTAGTTGTGTTTTTATCTTCAAACGACAAAACTTAAAAGGCATGCCTCGTAGCATATATTATGTAGTCTTATAATATTTTTTTTTAGTATCTGCAAAGTCCGACAGCGAAATTGTATCTAAATCTTTAGTACCTATCTAATTTCTCCAAAAACACCTGGCTTATAATCAAATCAGATTCCTGTATTAACGTACCTATACGTACATACTTATAAGGAAACGGGCATCATAAGTATTTTTTTAGTAAATATTTTTTGGACATTCTCACACAATGCCATCTAGCCCAAACTGAGCTATTAGTCCCATGTAATAAGAGAGCAAACCTATTGCTCCTAATCGGGGACTTTTATGTTTGTCAGAGGCCTGGACTGAATAAACTTTATACTTAACAACACATAAAGTCTAAAAGTTAAATGCCCGAATAGAACGCATACATACCTTACCATCTTTATCTCTCAGAATAACCGACATCCTCTTCCTCTCTGAAGTAAATTCAATCACCTGCAACCTTTCATACATCTCCGTGTTTTCACCAACTTTTAATATGAGACTATTCCCTTCCTCTCCTAGAAAAGTCACTCCAGCTCTATCAGCTGCTTCAACCAACGCTTTCTCATCTGGACTACTGCCTTGGTAATCCATTTTACTACCGTTCGGATCAATAATAGTATTCCAATTGACATTGTTCAACGCTCCATTGGCGGCAGATTTTATTTTCTTTCTCCGAAACAAATTCTTCAACTGAAGATTTCCAACCTTTGAGAGACGGGCGCTGAGTTTTTTCATGTCTTCGTTGGATATTTGAACTGAGTGACAAAGCGCCAGAACTGTGAAGAAGAATTTGATGTCTGTCTGAAAGAGAAAGTGGGTGTTATCATCCGTGAAAGTAAAGCAGTACGATAAAACTGTGATGACTTTTTATTTATAAGTCTTTTATAATTTGTAGAAAAAAATACTGACCTGAAGTGTGTTCACCGGCTCATTAAACATCCCAGTATCATACAGTTTGGATTCTCTCTCCTCATAGATGTGCCCTTTTATAGAACAAGCTTTGAACACCATGACGTTCTTGGTCAGAGTTCCTGTTTTGTCAGAGAACAGCACCTGCACTTGTCCCAACTCCTCGTTGAGATCTGACGTGTTCGCCACCGCGGGTCTGCCTGTCTCCTCACATTTTAGATCTTCATCCCAACCGATAAACAACGCGCCTAAAATATATTTTTGGGAAATGAGTATGTACGTGGAGATGCACCTATACAGGACAAGCTTACCGAGAGCCGTCATAAGACATGACCTTAAGGTTAAATTAGCCCGCAGCTTACCGGACCAACCGGCAGCAACCGCCCCCTGCCCCTTTGTCGGTCCGGCCATACTGGTCCGCAGCCGCGTCGTGAAACGGCAGGTACCTTCGACGTGGAGGACCAGTATGACCCGGCTAGTGAAAAAGGAAAACCTGCAGGATCCTGCAAGGCAGGACCACGCAGCGTGGTGTTGGCTGATCTTTAAGTGGGAACATGGTAGAGCAAAAGAGAGGGATTTAAATTCAGAAATATTAAGGAAATATACAAGATTTCACTCACCTATAAATTTGTAGAGTTCAATAGTGACATACAAAGACATTGGTATAATGTAATAATACAACAATAAAAAAGAAAACAGATCTTGAAGCAAGTTGCCTATGCCAAGGGGATTTTCTGGTGCCGGTCCCAAGTAAGCATCCCGTTCAGGGTTCGACTTTTCGATAAGGATCTTCGTCACGAGAGAAGCTATCATTTCCAATACAAGAAGTAGTAAAAAAAACATGAGGAAGCCGTTGATAGCTAGTTCGCATGATGAGAATTTATTGCCGGAGTATTTCGAATTCAGTGCAAGTTTTGTTTCTTCACCTGTGGATATAAAAAGAAATCTTAAATACCCTGTAGAGAGACCATCTTCTGAATTGAGATATGGGACACTTATTATCTCGATAATGTGTTCCCGTGGAAATTGGGAACGATAGAGAACGGAATAACAACACACAATTACGTCAGTATCCCTGAAGGGAGAGGCAGAGGCGTTTATTACACCCAGATTACGCCGGTCACTGGAGGTCTCGCGTAATAGGATACCACCGTTTCCGAGTTACTGAGAGTTTTCTTGTCAAAGAAAAAATAAAGAACACACTGTTGAAATCTAAGTATAAATATTAGTAAATAATATATATTAAAAAAAACAAGCAAATTTAAATACTAAATTGACAAAACACAATTTTTTTTTACTATTATGTAAGTACGTTACCGGTATAAACAGCGCAGCCTATAGCCCACTCGGTATTTTTAACCCTAGAGCCTCTGAGCATAAGGTGGTCGGGCGTGAGCACCAGGCTATCCTGCGAGGGGATCTCCAGCCTTCCGTAGAACGTGTAAAGGTCCGTCACTGGATGAGGCACCTCGATCTTCACGCCTTGCGGTAGTATATCTAAAACGGTTTATAAAAATGTCATACGAAACTTTGACCTTGACCTACAAAACGAAGCACGGGACTATAAGTGATCAAATGGTGCATAGGAATATTAGTGACCCAAGTCAACCTGTCTAATAAGACTCTAGCTAATATGAAAATTCCCAGTAAGCAGCTGGCTTTTTATTTGAGGAAATATTCGTCATTGTATGTTTGAATAACAAAGTTAGGCCAAAACCTCAACTTGAAGATCTGTAAGTCGACGTTATGCTTAGGCAGTGCTACGTCTAAACTTGATAATAAAAATGCTAGTGCGCTACATCGTAGCGCGTAGATTATTTCTCCTATGATCAATGCTTGTTTCTGTTACAAGCCATCATGTAATGGATAATTACCTTATATAGCTGCGTCTGCAAAATGAAGGAGATGCTACAGAACAAACAAACATACAGCACAAACATGGATAACATCTTTATTTTTTTCTTTATTACGACCGTCACAAATTTCAACAGTTTTTAAAAGAATAACATTCACACTTACTCCTAATAACATTTACCATCACCAACATATTATAAAACCAACACACATTTATACACAGGTCACATAATGTTAAACATTAAACACAAAACAACCCGGTATAAGACTCATCACAAAATACCTGGAGTATACCCAACCAACGGTGGCGGGACCCTCAGAGTCTTCAGGTTAGTCTCTCCATCGAGATTGGCTGTGGTTACATAACACTTGCCCGTCTCGCTGGCTGAACATAGCAGCACCAGGTCAGCTGGGACCTCTCTGCCACGACGTACTCTCACTAACGCCCCAGGCGCAATTGAGGAGTTACGAACTTCTTTGATCACTCCTTTGTGAACGACTTCGACTGGGGAAGAAGATGTATAGGTATATACAGGGTTACCTGGTAAGTCGTGCGAACCCCGTTCAGGGGTGGTAGTTCCCACGATTTCTAACAAATTTCACCTTGGACCCCTGCCCCCCACCCTAACCCTTTTCAAAATATAAGGCTTTAAAGATTTTTTTTTAAATGCCGATTTCTTGTCTATTGGCCCATCTTTTTCGTTTATTTTTGTTCAAATTTTTATTTTTATACGATTTTTGTGTAGCAGATTAGTTTCTTCATTATTATGAAAAATAAAATAAGAGTTACCTAAAGAGTCAACTAAATGGGTCGTAGATAGAAGATTGATAATAGCATCAATAAAAAATCAGTACAAACTTCAACCAGCAATATTAAAAAAAAAACTAGAACATCTAGGCTGCAGACACGCTTAAAAATATCTACGTTTCATTAGCTATTCAAAAAGGTATAACAAGCTAGGCTGCTATTGGAAGTCTTGGAATAATCTTTGATAAAAGTCTTAAAAGTAGTAGTAAAAATTACCGTAAAATTGATCAATTAGGTTACAAAATAAAATAAAACAATTCGAACATGACGGTTTTTTTTTATTCCGGGAGATCGCTTACAGACGGACAAGTTTGACATGTTAGGATTCCGTTTGAATTCTTCGCTACGCTTAGAATTCATAATAGCGCCTTCAGCAAAAATATATCATTTGTTTACTCCCTTGTCATAAAATTACTACATATTTTATAACCGCAGCCTACGGCCACGGCCACCATGCAACTGCCAGGCGTCCCGGGTACGCACTTGAACGAATAACCCAAGGGCGCCAGGCCGGCCTTTCCCACCTAAATATGCGGCCTCTAACAAGAGGTTGGATCGGGTGTTAGCAATGAAAAAAGTTGCTAAAGTGGGGAATTTTTTTTTTCAGTTCCTTTGCGTTAAGTGAAACCTTTCGGTTAAATGAAATCGTTAATTTGTAAATCATCACCATTAATTATAACGCAATTTCAAGGAACTCACACTGACATCGATATTGAATGTCTACATTCCCGTCTGACTAACCCTATTATTGGCATTGCCTTACCCGTTACTGACCATACTGATAAACAAGGTGCGTTATCAGATTTTACGTAAAGTTTAAGTGACGTCACTACGCTACGCTTATACTATACAGATGTTACATTACATACCTACAATCTACCATGGTCCATGTACCATGTAGGTTCTTGTAACATTGCTTACTCACATGCGTCATCCGATTTCTCTTTGATACATGTTTCGATGGACCCATACAAACGCTCCCACTCTTGCGGCTATCCACGAGAAGTACTGCTTTGTAGGTTTATGTATATTTAGTCGTAACTAAGAAATGCAATTTCACCACGAACAAAACTTCTATCTATGTATAGTTCGTTGTCCTACACATCCGTTTCGTTGAACATCTCACACCAATCAATTAAGATCCTCCTATCACTGTGTGATGTGCCAGAGTGGAGGACGACTTAAACCTGGATCGTGTCTAAGAATATCGATATCTTGGACATGATATAGTAATTGGTGTTGACTGTCCTTTACATATCCCACCCACATATTGCAGATAGCTGTTATCTTTGCAGTATATATGACTGTACGAGATACAACAAAATGGATAGAGCAAGAATCACACTATCTGACATGCTTACATTAAGATGATCATGATAGATTGATAAGGCTGAAGTTTTGTCACTATGATTGTTGAAATCACTATTCTAATCCTTAAAAGCAGAAGTAGATTCGAAATCGTATCAAAGACAAACACGAAAATCCGTGAAGCCTTTCATGTGAAAAGTATTCGACATTAGAATGTAGACGGCTGGCCTACATTCTAATATCGAATACTTTCAGGCCTCAAATTTGCCAGATGACTGACGTAGGTTGAACGGTTTTCCATCTCGTGCAGCCTCCAAACTTTACAAGTGTAGTAGTTTTCATGCAAATGAAAACCGCAATTATGATCCGACCCTTTTATTAAGTAAGTGCTTTCTTTAACTGCATCTCTAATACCATAGATAGTCCATACTCTTACTAAAAACGTGGACTTAATAATAGATATGAATAGATAAATAGTAACTCACCAATCTGATTGTTGACCTTATTGTCAGACTTGTGTCGCAGCCAATCTTCATAGCCTTGCTTAGCAGCAGTCACAAGCACCATGAAACTTAGTGGAGCTATACTTGTGAAAGGTGATACCGGACTGTCTGTGAAAAGAAACTTCAGTAAGGAAACATTACATAACGTACGAGCATTCTAGATAGTGGATACAGTACAATTTCGGTCTAGTCTCACATCCAATTTACTGGCTCAGACGAGATATACCTAATTCTAAAGAGAAAGCATTAGAACACAATCAAAGTCTAGTACCTACACCTACCGCCGAGCGCCACTGGAAATTCCCTGGGAGCTCACCAGAGGCACTCGGCAATGGACACAGGAGCGGAATCTAAAAAAAACCTACACCTACAGTCTTTCGTATATGTTATGTTCCACGTGAGAAAGTAAAGCACTTAGTGCATTTAAACTCCAACGGTGCTTTACTTTGCAAGTTAAATCAGAATAAAAAATGGCATTGATGGGAAAAAGCTTGCCCTTAAAATAAACGTTGACTCACTGACGCAGTGAGGACCTAATGGCAAACACCTTTCTACCAACTCTACAATACTTAATTTGTGCCTGGCGGCGCATGCACCGTCATACAACAACGTACGCGGCGGCCTGGGGGGGTCCGACACGACAGCGCGTCAGCGCACTCGCTCACTTCACCGCACGACGCGCGTTAACACGGGCACAAATGTGGCTTCGCAATCTTTATATCTTACGACAAGTAAATCTATTCATACAGTCCACTTCAATCTTTCATTTAATGGAGTACCTAACCATCACGGCCGCTCCAGTGTCTATAATCCGACACACTTTCTATTGGCTGCTTTGTGTGGATGCTCCGTGTTTTTATTCAATCCGAATTTTCGTTATCTATCCACTCCAAGCGGATCCTAACTTACGCAGAGGTTTACCTTGATAACCATTTCATTATCAATCCATAGGTATAGGATATGCTGTGATTTCAGTTGCCTACATTTTATAATTCTACGGCTAAGAATTTTATCGCCAATAAGTAGGTTTTCACATACACTTAGCCGAAGTTATCTATGCATTTTATGTGATATATTGATTTTGGAGCGTTAAAATCCTGTTTCATATTTGAATTTATATGTACCTACCTACCTATATTTAGACCAATATAATTTGCTTGCCTGTGAATAAAGGTGACCTTTTACGGCGGTAGTTTTAGTAATTTAAAATGTTGTATTTACAAAATTTCTAGCAATTATTATTATATAGTACTCAAAATTACTCAGCCATGTATGAATTCTAAGTATGCTCGATGAGATAAGATAGTTATTAGTTAGCACATAACATGCAAATAACTTCAATATAAATATGTATAATGTAGATATTATTATGTGACACACGGAAGGGTCATAAAAATACTAGACAATAACGTATAATTGAAGCAGGTATTTAACTGACGAACGCGAGCCTTGATGACATAACAAATGCACTACCAGGACTACGTCGGTTAATGGCGTCCCTGTCATTTGTCCTACTCAAGAGTCAAGACCATGGTTCAGTGGTGTCTCTGAGGACCATCGTTCATTGCCGGGCGCCCTCGGGAGAATTACCCTATGGTACCGGCGGACTTTGGCCACCTATGCGGCCTCTGTCAGGCGGTTGGTCGTGTGTTATCCCGCTTCGTTGGGGTTGGGTTTTACCCCGCATCGGTGAGTGCAGCGTGTGTGGGCAGAAATTCCACAACACGCAAGTCAGGCCACCCTTCTGGGCTGCTTCTATAAGGACGGTGGGTTACTAGGCCGCCGTCCTTAGGCCCCGATTATGGAGGTCAGTGACCCTGCGCGTGCCTACTCTATGACTGACTAGAATAAAAGCCAATGAGAAAATTAAAGCCAAAGGTTGTATCTTTAATTGGCAGTACACGAAATGACTGTCCGTCAGAAAGACAGTTACTTCAGAAATGACCAATTCCTTGTTGTGTGGCATTTGACCCTCAAGTCCATACCGGTTATAAAACAACATGTTTTAATAAAAACAAACAAATTTATCTGAAACACAATAAGCTACTTAACTGCTTGACTGATTACAATGTTATCTGATCGCAGTAAAACATGCTAATAATTATTGCTGTAGCAATAAAAGTCAAAGCGACAGATATCATAACTTTAGAAGGTAAAAAGCAGTCTCGTTGTCGGGTTCATTTATTCCTTTATTCATCATTATAATTATCAAAATCTTTACTAGCTATCTTACATAAATCATGTAACAAATGTTCACATTTACTAAGGGATATAAGTGTAGTAGAAAAGGTTTATTTAGCATCTGCTGTAATGTTTAGCAACGGATTATTAGTACCGCCTCTACAACGAATTTCATCGACAATACACCAATGTAATAACTACATCGTCTTTACTACGTCACGCTCAGCCGCTAAAACCATTGAAAAGTTTGCTTTTCTTTTCTTTTCTTTTGTATATTTTCGAGTTTAGCACATTCTAGCCTCCTTCCACCACCACCACCGACGCGGCGGCGGCGATGTCAACTGTAAGGTATAATTTAAACAATAACCTAACCTAATACTTACACTATGAACGAAGCCGCAATTATCGATAAAGACATTAAATTCTAATAGCACCTATAAATAATTGCACATGGTGTATTACGTAGAAAACTAAAGACGATAGAAATTTTAATTACCTACATAGGAACTCGAACTAATTGCACAGGTTGTAATTATATACATTATTCACCACTATTCCCCTATTCTGTGTCGATATGTAAGGTATACCTACTTGATAATTATCGTATCAATATTTTATCTCAAAATTACTTACATTTTGCAAATGTTTTAGTTTTCTACACTTTGTTAGTTAATGTTTACGACACACCTACATAATAATATATTACCAGCAATGTGTATAATGCAGGTATTCTATAGAATGTCTAGGAATTGTATAGAATACTAGCTGATCGCCGCAGCTCCGCCCGCGTGATTTAGTTTACTCGTTCCCGGTTCCGTGTGTTCCGCGGGAACACATTACCGGGATAAAAAGTAGCCTATTTTACTCAAGGTGAATGTAGCTTTCTAATGGTGAAAGAATTTTTGAACAGACACACACACACACACACACACATATATTTATACACACACACACACATACACACTTATACACACACAAACACAGACGCACACACACACACACACACACACATACACAGCCCACACCCACCCACACACACATACACACACCCACACACACCCACATACACACAACTACCGACACACACACACACACCCACACACCCACACACACACCCACCCACACACACACACACACACACACACACACACACACACACACACACACACACATCACGCCTATGCCTATATCCCGAAGGGGCCTCTGAGTAAAAATACTGGCAAATTGTGGGTGCCAAAAAACATAATTTGCCAGTATCTTTAGTCCCACGTAATAGGGGGCAAGCCTATTGCCGTCACCGGGCACTCTAGAAAGTGGGTTATGTCCAAAATGGCCGAATTAATTTAGTAAAATAAGCAGCTATTTTATAATTTTGAAAACTAAATTTGAAACCCGTTGCCTTGCGATGAAATGTTGACGAAAGGCAACAAAATCTTACGTGGCAGCCTCTGTGGCACAGCCAATTAAAGTCCTGGGCGTCTCGGACTCCAGGTGATATATTATGAATATTAATATCTACCCACATACTTGACCTAGGTAATGTATACAATGCCTAGGGATTGTATCTTTATAATACCCGCTGTGACACAGGCAATGTGTAAAATTAGGGTTAACGCCTCCACATGGAAATAGGCAGTTTAAGATTATAATATTTTTGTATGGTTAATTAAGACTGCGCCGAGAAAAAATAAATAACCAATAAATAACCATATCCTATGTACCTGCGGTGTCATTAATAATTAGTACCTCCTTCCTTGCTCTCGTCTTTTACATACATTACTGGTTGCGGCATCCGCATTGTATAGAATACCTAGGCAAAGTATACAATATATAATATTTTTATATTTGGACATTTTAGGTATTCTATACAATGCGTAGGTAAAATACCGGATTATACAGATTGCCGCTAATACATAGGGATAGGCAAAGGTATATCTTAGGCCTACTTTGTTGCTTGTAAATAGGAGGGTAGCATATAGCAGGGAACTTTCATGGCACCAGCCAGTCTCGTCCATTGATAGGCAGTTGCACCACTGGTTTGATGAGGTTCGAAGAGAGAACATCTTGCTTGTTCATTGAGAAGATATTGGTGGAACTCCCTTAGTGAATGACAGGAAAGTCGCTCTTAGTGTATGAGTGAGTACTCACCAATAACAACAGCTATAACAGTGACAAAGAGAAAGTAGAAGTTGACGACTCTTCGGAACTGCTCAGAGAGGTTTTTGGGTATGAACCAGAGTAGAGAATACTTCGAGGTTTTGATTTTGTTGTGTTTCTTTTTGTCGTTTTCGATAGTAACACCCACTTCAATCTGCCGGGTCTCTTGTGTGTCGGATACCTTGTTGCCCTGTAGAAATTATAAGCAAATTCAGTAATTAGGTAGATAAACGGTAAATCGACACGGCTGTAAGTGCTCTAACCACTAGGAGCGGAGTACTTAGTAATGAACACACATATCACGTCTATATCCCCGAAGGGGTAGGCAGAGGTGCATTACACACCCACAATTTGCGAGTATTTTTAGTCCCACGTAATAGGGGGCAAGCCTATTGCCGTCACCGGGCACATTTATTGTTTTGTTGTATTGGTTATGTCCAAAATGGCCGAATGAATTTAATAAAAAGTAACAGCTATATTGAAATTTTGAAAAATAATTGAAACTCGTTGCCTTGCGATTAAATGTTGACGAAAGGCAACAAATTCTTACGTGCCAGCCGCTATGGCACAGCCAATTAAAGTCCTGGGCGTCTCGGACTATGTTATGAAAAAGTTGCAAAAATGGGGACGCGTACGAAATCACGGGTGTCTTTCAACCACCAATTTGACGCTGTACTAGCTACAGCGTCAAATTGGTATCCACCACAAATTCCTACTAAACCATTTATAGCAAGTAAATTTTCCTTACATATACAACCAAGTTTTAATAATAAATTTTGAACTATCAATAAATGACAGGCGTCGTCGGGCCGGAATGTGTTTCATTTATTCATGTTAAGGTTGAAGTTCCACACAATATGTGATATCATGCGAAATAAAGTATGAATTCAAGGTCCGTTGCTGTTCGTCCCTGACAATCGATACACTTAATTATAGGATACAGATAATAATATGTACAATTAAGCAATTTAAGCGAGATTATTACGTTATATATGCCTTACCTACATTTATAAGGATAGGTATAGGTTTTTCTTCGTTTTTCCTACGATTAGTGTAAATAAGTAGGTACCAAATGTACTTAATACTAATCTATACTTATATTATAAAGCAGAAGAGTTTGTTGGTTTGTTTGTACGCGCTAACCTCAGGAAGTACGATTTGAAAAATTATTTTTTTGTTGAGAAGTGTGTTTATCGAGGAAAGCCATAGGCTGTACATGTATAACATCGCGCTAAGATCAATAGGTGCGGAGCAGCAGTGTTCAAAAACGGGGAAAAAATATTTCTTTTAAGAACTTCCGTTGCGTGCGCTGGCCAAATGGTTAATGTTATGTACTCGTATATGTGTTTTTGTGCAATATGGTTAATGTTATGTCTGTGCAACAATGGGAAATGTTGCAAAATAGGGAGCGCAAACAAAGTCGCTTGCGTCCGCTAATATGATTTATTAATTTATATTGTTACTGTCTGGCGTTAGGTCGGGTTTTATCCCGCGTCGTTGGAGTTGGGTTTTAACCCGTGTCGGTGAATGAATTTGGTTGCCCGACCCTTCTAGCCCGCTTCTGTAACGACGGCGGGTGACTATCCCGCCGTCGTTCATAGAGGTCGATGGTTTTGGGAGAAAATAAGTCTGCGGGACGCCCTGGCCCCTGACTTCGGTACTTAGCGTTTACCCGCTAAGTACGCTCCCTCTCCCTCTCGGCCGCCTCCTTCTTGAGCATAACCTGCTCGAATAACGACACAGCCGCGTTTCACCTACTCCCGTTGGAGACCATGGGTTAAAGCATGGTCTACAGCAAGAGGATATCCACACTCAGACTCACTACGAGGTCCCGGCGCTGACTCGCCTGCGCTGAGCACTTCACCAACGTGTGGAGTGCAGTGTCTCTGACGGAGACCTCGCAGTATTGACACTGGAGTATGACCTCACGGTGGATGCAAAACAAATACTTACCGAAGCATCCATGCCGGGTAATTATCTGCACGTTACGTTAGGACACCATGTCGCCTTTGCAGCCAGTCGTCCATGATCGGTCTCACCACCGCGATGGTGGCGGTTCTCCACTTTGGTTGCTCAAGTGGCACCCTCCTTGTCTCCAGGAGATCCTGGCGGAATTGGGACCGCTGAGCCTCGATTTCTCGAGATGCAGGCTTGTGGAACCACTTTAGCGCCTCCTTGAGCCATTGAAACAATGACGCAAGGGCTCTCGCTTCCAGGTCCCAGTTTTTATATGATTAGTTTATTGCAATGCGCTTGAGATTTGTAAAACGAGATTACAGACCTACCTATAGTTTTAAAGGTCGTTGATATGTCCATCTGCCGAGATAATAGGCATGCATAAAGAAGAATCAAGAGATTTAACAGAACAACAAGACCGATTATAAATAAAACTTTAATCAGCTTGATTCATTCCATTAAAGGAAAGCATCGTTTTATGGAGAGGATTTCACGCATATATACTCCTGCTGAAGTCAATCCTATTCCTAGCAGTATCCTGCACGTTTTTAGGAAGTTTGCGCTGTATTCCGTCTATTTACACCACATAGCAACCGAATTTCGGACCTGCGCTGTGTCTCTATGATCTTTTTGTTGGTTTATTCAGGACACAAACAGTCGTATACAATTACACACATAAAAACAATAGATACTTATAAACTTAGAGGTCCATAAAGTTCAAAATATATACGCTAGGTACTCAAATCAACTTAAATATAGGTAAGTTATAAAAAAACTCGTAGTAGTAGGTACAGAAGTCGTGCAGAGAATGTAAACAAGAAGAAATGTAGACAACAAACAATTTTTGAACTATATAAACTGTATATTTGGAGAAGCTGATAGTGTAACTTTAATTTGAATACAGCCAAACTATTATTGATATATACAAGCAACATTTCAGAATGGCCTGCTGAAATGTAGGTAATTGAAAGCCTACCGACGATAGCTGGCTAATCGTCTGATTGGTAAGATATTGTGTGATTAAACTCAACAAGAAGTTTTTTCAAAGAGTTGCTAGTTGAAGTCTTTAAGCTCTGTAAATACTATTTTAGCAGAACAGTTTGTGCAGCAGTGCATAGAACTTACTAGATAGACACTTTATGACAGAATGCCATGGATTAACGTATCGAATACGATTCCACTGTTGAGGAGATGACAAGAGAAAACAAATAGAGGATTAAAAATATAGTCCCGTCAACCGTCTTTCTTAACTCTAAACGCGCATTAAGCTTGATTTATTATGCAATGCTAAGGTAGCCACTGTGTTCTGAATATTGTACTTATCGCTAGATAGTCAAAAGATAACTTAACGAATGATAATGGAAACACGCCATACATTTATAGTCATTACTTCCTAACTTATTGCAGTTGTGGATCATTAGACATATGTATTACATAGATATCTAAGGAGAAGACAGTTGGTAGAACGTTCCTCCTGGTAAGGAATCAGTCGCTGGTTCGAGTCCAGGTCAAGACTATAGTTTTTGTGATTCATATTGTAAAATTATAAAAGAAAAAGTTAACATTCTTCATTGCCTTTACAATATATTAATTACCTAAGGAAGCTTTTCAGTGAACCGATATTCGCACTAGTGACGAGTCTAAGATATGAACTGAGTCTGAGGCAGACTACACTGGATTCGGGTCCAAAAATTCGTAGGAAAACAGTTTCAGCTGGTGCAAAACTTAAAGTCCAAGAGGTACCGTATATTCTAAATGCATTGCGGGGGGTTGCGTAAGAGAGACTAGGAATTAAAGTGTAGTTATATAGCTTATATTTATTACAGCGACTTTATGATACGGGAATCGGGATTCAGGTTGGGTGAACCGAACTTGGCATTCCGATGGAAAATGTTAGCAAATGCTACATGCAATCACACCTGCGTCTCGGAAGGGAGAGTCATTGCCATTTTTAATCTGTGATTTGCATTAAGTAGTCATTTTCTTATTTTTCGCATTAGATACACGCATTTAATAAGTACCCTACCACAGTGGTAAAGAGGGTGACTGTATGTATGTATATAATTAGATACTGTGCATGAAAAAGTACGTATAAATTAATTAAATTAAAATGTTACCTCCATCTAATAGTCCAATACTGAAATTCAGTGCCAAATTGAAACTTTAATGTGAAGTTTTGTACAAGTCCGGCAATATCATAAATATAGTCATATTTAGTGCAATTGAGCGACTCGGAACAGCGAGCGTCCAACGACAATTGTGAATGTGAGCTGGAAACCTCATAGGGTGGCGGTAATTGTGAGAAGCAAGACATGTGTCTATAAATTAGCACTTGCCTTGGCATTGCACACATAAAATAACCTACACATTTTTCTTTATTTCTAATATACCATTTGAATATTAAGAAAGAAATTATAAATAGATCACAAAAACTGATGTCATCGGCGGGACTCGAACCCAGGGCCGTTCCCTAACAGGGGGAGTGCTCTGGCCAACTGAGCTATAACACAATACAAGTCCTAAACAGAACTTATATGAAGAAGTATGGATGAAACATGTAAGTACCTATATGGACAATTAGAAGGCAAAAGCACAGAAGACGTTTACAAAGTACACAATAGGTAACTAACAGAATACCTATCCAAAGTTCCCAAAGTCAACACCAAACAATCAGTCTTCCCGGAGTTACACCCTGGTAACCTGGTGCACATACAGTAAAGAACGTAGATACCTAATGAGGCCACACAAGATACTAATGGGACACGCAAGTACGGTGTGTTCCTAGTTTGATGAGCAAACCCGGACGTCGATGACAAAAAGCTCTAAAAGCAATCGAGAGAACCATCAAATAAGTAGGTGTAACCTACAATCATTTCACAGAAACGCTTTTACTGTCGAAATACTGATGCAGTGACGCACCACTTTTAAATTTGCGCTATTGGTTGATTGGTAAATATACAGACCAATGATTGTTGCATACGGTTCCGGTATCAAAACAATGAATATTAAAATGGAATGGATAATATGGAAACTTACATAGCACCAGAAGTAGCAAAACAAACACGACTTGATACACTCAAACAGCCGCCACGTCCAATTGTACAAAAGATCACCACACAGTCTCATTTTACCCACATTCGAATTACATTTTATAGACACGTATCACAGAATTTACGTATGACCGTGTACAATGTAACACAAATACAAAATATAACAATGGATAATAGCGGCTAAACTGATAGCAAAAAACTATCTTATCGCGGCTCAATACGATATCAATAAAAGTTGACGACATGACAGCGCGTGCGGGATCGCTGCTGGTATTTTGTGACATTCAGCCCTAGACCTTCGCGCATTTATTTATCATAACCTTATAGAAACCTAGGTATCTTATAGAACAGGTGAAGCGGACGGTCGAAGGAAAACTTTTCTGGTCATACTAGTTACATATTATATCTACATAATAAATTACTGGGGTCGGCGTTGGTTGATGTCACTGAATTAATACTTAATTAATACCTATACGGAGTTCTGAATCGATCCAAAAGAAAACCAAACCCTCAATGCGGATTTAAGGCAGCCCAAAAAAAAGCCCTAACGAAGCCATTAACTTATCAGAAGCTATCATGTTCCTCCCAAGGCGAGCTCTAGAGAGCATCCTTTTGCCGGTGCGCCATATCTTAACAGATTCTGCCTATCCGGCAAAGGAGAAACACCGTGGAGGTTTAGTGGGTAGTCCAGCCTGTTTTGCATCCCAAGGGCCGGGAGTCCCACACGAAGCCCTTTAGCTAACCCCGTAGTGGGGAGGCGGAGTGCGTAAATGCATCACAAGCTATCACAATTGCACATCCCACTATTAATCTTCAGAATTTACATGTGACAGATAAAGCCTTACGATCTAGAGAATTCTAGGAGAATTCTAGGTGATAACAATTTATTTTCACTGTTTTACTGTGTTGTATGTAAGTACCTACCTAAATGCCTATGAGTATTTTATATAGCTTAAACAGCTGTCCGTTTTCATATTACAAATATTGACCTTTAACATGATTTAATTGTTTAGAAGCTTAATATTTAATTAAATATCCACACTGAAACGGCCTCGTCTTTCATTGGTAGTTCGATCGGACTGGGTCTGAAGTTAACGGCTTTGTTCACGTGGTGGATTGCAACAACCAAGTAAGTAATAAAAAAACTGACCAACTGCTGCAAGTTGGACTCGCGCACTACGAGTTCCAAACCATTAAAATCTAGAAAAACTTTGGGGTCCTCCAAAGAACGGCATAAAAATCATGTCTGTTGTATGGGAGCCCCCTTACTTTATTGACCGAGCGAGCGAAGCGTCTAGATTTTGAGCTTGGTCAATTTTGCTTTCGTCCGTCTGTATGGCCTGGGCGGGGGGCTAAAGCATATTGATATTTATTGGGACTGGGCTTTATACTAAACACTTAGGTACGCTAGTAGATTCTCGTACTATTCAGTGACATAGGTACAGAAGACAATCTACATACAAAGTGCACTAGAGCAACGCACACATAAACACCGCTCACGGACTCGGTATCTCAGACTATTCGGACTAGCGTGAACATGTGAGTGTATAATTAATAAGTTCTTAAAGGTATTAGATATTATAATCTTACCTAAATAAATATAATATATCTACTTACCTAAAAAGTGTATCTTGCATTAAATTATATTATATTATTATAACCCATACTCCAAAGATAAATTAATTTTAACAAGTGGTGTAATAAGTCCCAGAAATGTAACAATAATGTTCTTAGATTTATTCTTGAATATCTTAAGCAAATCCTCTGTGTGACAAGGGTGAACTATGAAGTATGGCCTTTGGAATATTGGATGCTCCTGCTGGGTTACTACTGAGTAAAAATCCTTTTCATTAATTCTGTAACAAATTTTGTGGCTTTGAGTAGTTCAGATAAAATACACTTTTTTATTTATAGATTGATAGATATCTTTATAACTACTGGAGCAGACAGAAAACACCTTGTTGGTCCCACACTTGGATGATTTGCCAGAGCCTGGTGAGCACTCAGCAGGTGCATTTTGTATACCTAAGTGAAGAAGACTTGGAGGTGTCGATGGATCTCTTAGAACCTTTAAGGGATGTAGAATAATAATATTAGGTCTTTACCTATGAAATTGCCGTTTTGTATGAAAAAAATATAACCAATTTTTTTTCATATGTTTTTCATTTGTATTAATCGAAGTAATCACACATGCAATCAATGCATCTTTGCTAACGTAGCGGCAGTTTATTGATGCCCTTCTTAAAGAAATCAGCTGGACGGGAGGCAACAAATTCTTCAAAGGCATTTGGCTTCATTGAGTTCGTGGGGCACCCATTTGTCAAGCTTTTTTACCTTGCCAATTTGACGCAAATGGACCAATATTGTTTTGACGCTAACGTCGAAAGCTGCTGCTAATTCAGCCGTAGATTGTGTATCATCGGCTTCCAGTCACCTTTAATTCGTCATTGTCGACCAAAAAGACCTCCTGCACGTGCTGTACAAATGTCACGACGACTATGGCACTACTCGTCAGCGGATTGGGACGGTCTACGCGATTATTATGCGTCCGTCCCCTGGAGCCAGTGCTGCTTTGTAGGAAAGGCTCCCTCGGATAGCGCTTCTGCGATTGCTGGCGATATCAGTTTAGGGATGGAATATTACATCCTAGGACAACCTTGACATCCTTGGCATAGACGTTCGTCGAGAGCTCAATAATAAAAACTACATCGAAAGATGTATAGGGCTAGCTTCGCGGAAACTAGGAATACTGAATAAGGTAAAGAGATTCTTTACACCGGACCAGAGGTGTCTGCTGTACAAGACGCAGATTAGACCCTGCGTCGAATACTGCTCTCACCTCTGGGACGGCTCCGCGAAGTATCTGCTGGACGTTCTCGACGCTATGCAACGACGGGCTATCCGTATTATAGATTGTCCGGAGGTAACGGGAAGCCTTGAGCCGCTAGCTCAGCGCCGAACATTAGCTTCCTTGGCCGCATTCTACCGTATTGCCACGGTGAGTGTTCTGAAGAGCTCTTCAATCTGATCCCACCCTCTTCCTTCCGTACCCGAACAACGCGTGCCGGGCAGAGATGCTACTCCCACACAGTGGATAGCATGTTCGCGAGAACCGAGCGTTTTAAACGTTCGTTAGTGGCCTGGAACGCCCTGCCTGTGCACGTGTTTCCTCCCACATATAATCCTGGGTTCTTTAAGCGGAGCGTGAAGAGGCACATCTGAAGGTCGTCAAGTTGAGGGCCACTCTCTATAGTATTGTGTGCAGTGAGAGTGGCCTACAATCGCTAGACGTCGTCACGACTTACCACCAGGCGGGCGGCGTCAATTTGGCGAACCCAATATAAAAAAAAAAAGTCCAAACGGCAATTTCATAGGTAAAGAGCTATTATTTGCTCAGACTGCAGAGATTATATTTAGTGGCAGGTATAGGTATGTAACGTCTGCATGAGCTGTTGGAATTTTGGTTTAAGGACTATGAGAGTTTAAGGATTTATTTCTGTTATGGCAATAGGCTTGCACTTTATACTTGGGACCATCAAAATTATACTGACAAACTGTAGGTGTGTAATGCCCTTCGAGTAAACCCTTTCGGGTATATAAGTGTGATGATAATGTAATAATAATTCAATCTTTTTACTACGCTTTTATTAGCTTCACTTATGTTTGCTTGCTTGTATGTATGTTTGTAACCGACTCTTTTGGGTTCGATTTTGCCCTACTTTGAACGATCAGATTAAATTCAAACTTTGCACACCTGTCAAATACCGATGACAATGCAATAATTCTATTGAAAATAAAAAAAAAATGTATGTTTGTTTGTTACCGACTATTTTGGGTTCGTTTTTGCCCTACTTTGAACGATCTGATTTTGCACACCTGTCAAAGACCAATGACAATGCAATAATTCGATTGAAAATAAAAAAAATAAAAAATGAAAATAAAAACTAAAAAATTAAAAATAAATAATAGTTTAGAAAACAAAAAAAACATGCTTTTATAGAGAATCCAACTAAAAAGTAGAAAATAAATTTTAATAAGTTTGAATTAAGAATAGTGTAAATAAGAAATAAATGTATATTATTGTAAAAAAAGCACGAGGTGCATAGTGTTATAAATATTTTATTGACAGATATGAGTAGAAGAATGATCATTTTGATAATATTATCTTAAAATGCATCTCACGCTTTTTTTACAATAATATACATTTATTTCTTATTTACACTATTCTTAATTCAAACTTATTAAAATTTATTTTCTACTTTTTAGTTGGATTCTCTATAAAAGCATGTTTTTTTAAACTATTATTTTTTGTCCTATAGAAGGTTTCTGTGAGATGCTGGATGCACTGAATTATGGAGTTCAGTGCATCCTCCAGCATCTCACAAAAGTAATTATTTTTAATCTATAAAAGTAATTACTTACTGAACAATAGACATCTTTCTAATGTCTTCTAATGTTAACAGAGACCCAGTGGAATTCCACATGTTAAAGCTGAATGATGGCACTCCGTAGCTTAGATTATAAAAAATAACATATTGTATTTTCAACAATATACTATTCTGTTCATCCTCATGTTGAACAAAGGCTTCTTTCTTGATAAATGTTTTGGTAATGCAATCTGTACTCTCATGAATCGACCACCCATCATGGATGTCGTCTGATTTTCGTACGAATTCTTTGGCCGCTTGTAAGAACTGTTCAAATTCGTTAATAGCAGCCATAGTTTTATCAAATATGTGGTATTGAGAAAATACAAGCAATAACCAAACCAAATCATTACAAATTCAATTCAATTCTTTGTTATGGCCTCTGCTTGCACTTGAATCATTACAAATCAAACTAAACAAACAAACATGTAAACAAACATTGATATGTCATTACTATCAACTGTCAATGTCAACATTAGTGGCATTGACCGCATCATTCCGGTTCTGGTTATAATTTGGAAGTGGTCAGTTATGTCAATATGTCACTGTCATAGTGACATAAAATCTCTATAATTTTGTACAATTTTATTTGTTTATTTGCGATTTTCGTTCGTTTCGATTTTATTTCCACTTTTTTCATCGACTCTTCACACTGCTACAGTCCTACATTATCAGTATAGTGATAAGCGTCAATAAACAAATCATTACAGTGTCGTTAAAAACTCATCTTAGTTTATACAGCGTAATTTACATTTGTCTTAGTGGTCAGTCGGCCTCGCCTGATCATATAAAACGTGAGTTGATTGTCGGGTTAATTGACGCAGCATTACGACTATTACGAGCCCTAAACGTTACAGTTTTATGAGGACAACCGACGTAAGCAACACGTTGAAATTATTCGGTTTCAAAAGGTATGTATGTTTCTATAATAATAATTTCAAAAAGGACTTGAATCGTAGGATTGTGATCAGTTTTTTTTGTATGAAAGTATGTAATAAATATAGTATAAATTATGTTATGAATGACTCTTTCAGGGAATTAAATTAAACGAAAATAATGGTGTTTGAATGAAACGAAAATATGATGAACTGTGTGATGGTGGTTGAAGTCGAAGAGTGTGAAAGAGTTCGTGTATATAAGGGTCAAAGTTTACGGTCGGGGTGTCCCAAAGAGGGTCCAATACAATTTTTTTTGGGAGGGTTTCTCAAAGGACCGGGCTGGCTGTACATAGAGGAGTGCTTGTCCCTACACTTATCTACGGTACAAAATTTTAGGTGTGGAGAAGAAGCATGAAAGTAAAATAAGTGTTGTGGAAATGAGAAGTTTGGGAATTGTGACTGGGGTAACAACAGTGGGTATAGTGACGAACAGCGTAATACAGGATAGAAAAAGGGATGTTCAGATGGTTTGGGCATGTAGAAAGGATAGATGAAAGATTTCAACAACACAAACCTACCTGCATCATTTTAAAATGTCTACATAGTACTTCTTAATTAAATTACTGTACCTACTGTTTCATAAGCAAAGATGTCGTCATTAAAACTCTTACCTATATCAAAATCTTTGTAAAAACTACAATATAGAGTCAGAAATTAGGTAATATTAATATATTTTGTTAAAGTTCCCAGTCATGGATAATTTAAAAAACAACTGGTTCAGTGAATCATGTGGCATGTGGCCTGGTGCTACATTTTCATTTGAAGTCAAGGAGGTTTTACACTCTGAGAAATCCCAGTATCAAGAGGTGTTGGTCTGTGATACGACTAGCTTAGGCAAAGTACTAATACTTGATGGTATCATACAATGTACTGAGAAGGATGAATTCTCATATCAGGTGAGCACAGTTGTACATGGACAGTCAAAGTTCATAAGTCAATTCTCATTATTCCTGTGTATGTGTCAGTAGGCCTGTTACGAAATGTAAGTAGCGTTTTTAAGCACATACATTTTATTTTATCCCAGATAGATTGATAGAACAATAAAAATTGTGAAATAAATATTTTTACTAACACGCAAGCTGACTTCCAGCATGTTTATTACCACTATAGCTCTAGCATACTCAGTTTAATATAATTTCAATGTAAATGAGTTTCATTACTAATTGTATTATTACATGAGCATGGTGCAGGCGCCTCCTAAAATGCCGTAATTGTAGCATATTTTGTTCTTAGGTGTCTACAATTTTTTTTTTGTTGCATTATACACGCTTATTGATTGTGACACGAGACCAATGTACATTCGTCCACATTTAGTCTTAAGAAAATGTGTAAATGTAGCAATTATTGAAAAAGAGTGACCGAGAGTTTTATTGCCAGGTTTTTTCTCTCGGTTCTACTTATTGCTTTGCGAATCTGGCAGTACATGTGTTTTATTTTAAGTACTCACTGACGTTTGTAAGAGCCATTTAGTGACCTATGCAAATAAATACCTAAATCATTTCATTCATTTCATGTAGTATACATTTGATACACGTTGTGCACATTTCTATTTGTACAGTTTACTTGTTATACAGTCTATTTATTTATTTAATGTACGAGGGTGGATTGGAAAGTAATCGGCCTAACAAAGAAAATAAATACATAATAAATTAAATATATTTTTATTTTTCAACGTAATCACCATCAAGTTCAATGCACTTTTGCCATCTTCCCTTCCAAGCATTTAGACCGTTGAAAAAAAATGATTCTTCCTTAGAGTCAAAATATGCGTCTACTGCTGCTTTGTCCTCGTCATTTGTCAAAAATCTTTGACCTCCCAAGTGCTTTTTTAGGTTAGGGAACAGAAAAAAGTCGGACGGTGCCAGATCAGATGAATAAGGTGGATGCGGTAACAGTTCAAAGCCACAGTTGTGAATTTCTGCCATTGATTGGACAGACGTGTGAACACGAGCGTTATCTTGATGAAACAGGACTTTTCTTCTGATCATTCCTGGACGTTTTTCTTTTATTTCCTCTCGTAAACGACGTAGTAAGGTGCAGTAATAATCAGAGTTTATAGTCTGACCCCTTTCAAGATAATCAACCATAATCACACCCTGCGAGTCCCAGAATACTGAAACCATCACCTTACTTGCCGATCAAATCGATTTAGCCTTTTAGGGGGGTGGTTTCATTATTCTGGGACCAGGTCTTTTCCACTGTTTTGATTGTTGTTTTGTTTCCGGTGTACAGTAATGAACCCATGTTTCGTCCATAGTAACAAAATGATTAAAAAAATTACATTCATCAGCTTCAAATAACTCCATACAGTCGCGTGCAATAGTCAATCGCATCCTTTTTTGCTCAACTGAAAGCAGTCGCGGAACCCAGAAGCCCTCGCAGACACCTTGTGGAAACCCAACACGTTGACTATTATGTTTTGAGTACGTTCATAAGAGATGCCTATAATCTCGGCTATCTCTCTAATTTTCAATCTGCGGTCTCCCATAATTAAGTCGAGTATTTTTTTAACATTTTGGTCAGTAGTGGACGTCGAAGGCCTTCCAGAGCGGGTTTTGTCTTTCACACTCTCTCTACCACGCTTGAATTCTGCTATCCATTTTTTGACGGATGAATATGAAAGAGCGCAATCCCCTAATGTACTGACCATATCATCTAGATGGCTTTTGATGACAGCCCCGTCTTATGGAGGTACTTAATGACGGCACGCTGCTCGATTTGCTCCATTTGCGGAAATGATGTCAGATTGCTTTGTTTCCAACACGTTTCAAACTTCACACAATTAACAGGTCTGAACTGAACTAAATAATGTGGGTAGATTTGATTTTTAGAACTAAATGAATCAGTGTTAGGCCGACTACTTTTCAATCCACTCTCGTATATTTTATATTTATTATCATTTTATTATTGTTTATTTTTGTTTTACTTTGTGGGAGGGGTATGGCGCCACGCCATGTCGACATTAGGCCCTCTCTGAAAAACAGTGCTGTCCAACAAGCAACAAGCTGAGAGGGGGCCTAATTTTTGCACAGATCAGGCACTAGGTGGTCACACTGGAGCGGTTCATGGGTACCTTTCATTTTCACAAAGGCACTTTTATATTTTATTTTTTTTTGCTTGTAATTTTATGTGTTGTTTTTGTGTAGGCACCCTGTATTCTCAGTATCTTGTGTAGAGATTAAACATATTTTCTTCTTTCTAATTTACAAATTGAATATATAAATAAACCATCAGAATGCCTGTGAGCATGTAATAGATCCTATTTATTTTCAGACAGCAATAAACTATAACAAAACGTGAATAAAATAACATTGTAAATTATGTTACAGGAAATGATTTCATTTCTTCCTCTGTGTTGTCACAAAAACCCAGAGAAGGTTCTGATAGTAGGCGGAGGTGATGGTGGTGTCGCCAGAGAAGTGTCTAAGCACCCTAAAGTCAAGGAAGTTGTCCAGGTAAAAACAACCGTCATACATTGACAGAAAAACCGACTTCAAATTACCGAAATTGGACCAAATAGTCGTGGGAATGGGACCAAATTTAAATGAACGCACACTCCTCCTTTTTTGAATCAGGTTAACAACGCCCACACACACACACACACACACACACACACACACACACACACACACACACACAGTAATATCTTTGTCTCTGATAGGGTAGACAGAGGGATTTTACCACCCATATTTTATCAGTCATTTGCTACAAGCCTATCATTGCCTACAGCAATATTGGGCTTGTGTGTTCAAATCCTTGTCCGCCTTTAAATTGGTTCACCATGTCCTGTCTCATACAATAAAGGGGCTGTTGTTTGCTCTATTTATGTACAACTTCCAACATACAGTGTAGATTAACGGTGTTTCGACACAGCATCCTGTGTCAATACATTGGGGTATTTACAGTCACAAACATAAATATTAAATATGTTACTGGAAAGTTGTCGCTTTAATATGATGCCTATGAACCATCACATGTTAGTGTTGACAGAACATATGTATGCTCGTGACTGTAGGTACATAATAGGGTGTAAAATTCAGCAGACACGATAGTTTACTGTTCTAATCTAAATAAAAAAAAATAAAAAAAATACAAATTTTAATATCTTTATTCATGTAGGTCACAAAGTAATACTTATGAACGTCAAAAAAGAAAATGCTTCTACAATTTACATTTACCGCCAGATTCGCAAGGCAATAGGTAGAGCCTGTGAGGAAAGAGCCTGGCAAGAAAAACTCACGGCCACTCTTTTTATTCGCTAGTAAATACAATGATTCTGTTACAACAATAAAAAGAGGGCAAGGGCAGTACGTGACCATGTGTGGACCAAGTCAACTAACAAATTATTGATCTCTGTTATTCACAATAAAGTCAAATACTAGTTAAAGGTGCCACATAATCTCAAAGTACCCATACCTAACAATATCATAATAATAATAATTTAACAATAATAAGTGAGTTTCAGCAATAAAACAACATTTCAAACAGAGTATCAAACAGAAGTAGCACCTATGTAGCTCGAGTGATGAGCAAGCAACTCATTGCCATTTCTCTGTATTGTTTACAGCCACTTTGAATTGTTTAAAACAGTCACAGGTATTCAATGAAATGTTTCTCATTGACTACCTGTGACCGCTTGTCGTTGAGAAAGTCCCTTAACACAGTACTGCTCCACCATGTAAGTACTATGTCATGAATTTAGCTGAAATCAGGTAGGTAGGTACGTAAGTTAAGTAACTGACGATAACCTAACATAACAACAGTCTGATTAAATACCAAAGGTTGTTCAATATGTAGATATCATTATCAATGTCCTACTGTTAGTTGCTTTGTGGTATCATTAAATGACCATTTGACCTAAACAGAAAAGGTAATGTTTTATCAGTAGGAGATAATAAGTATGTATAATTATATATTTCTAATAGTTTGTACAAGATATTGTGGCAATTACATAAAATTGTTTTTTTTTTTATATAAGTAGGTACTTTCATACTGTATTGCAAAGCTGATAACTTGAATTACACACAGACACTTTAATTTAATTTATGTGTGGATATTGATGAGCTACCTACTTAAAACCCTGTCCTGTGCTGTCATGTGTAACATAAAAGCAATCCAATACAAAAACTTACAATGAATATGTACATATTACCTACTCATCATTCACCGAGCCTTTTCCCAACTCAGTTGGGGTCGGCTTTCCAGTCTAACTGCGATTCGGCTGAACTTCGATATTTTCCGTGAAGCGACTGCCATCTGACCTTCACAACCCATGGGCGATATCGAAGTTCTGCAGTTAGACCGGTCGGATTTTTGATTTAGGGCTCCAACTACCCCTAACGACTGCCATAGATGTTAGTATGACAACCGGGACCGACGGCTTAACGTGCTCTCCGAGGCACGGAGGGGTCTCAATGTATTAAGAAATGGTCACCCATCCTAAGACCGGCCTGAGTCGATGTTGCTTAACCTTTGCAATGTGTTAACATTGTCGGTTACCACTAGACCACGAGCCCCTATATATATATATATAGATATTACCTACTATTTACGGTAATTTCAAGTTAAGTGCGTTGAGCACGTCAAATGTCAAAATTTGTTTCAGAATTTTGACATTTGGCGTACTCAGTGGATGCTCAACTTGAAATTCTCAAGTCAGAAACCAGTCGTTAGTTTCTTAATTTCTTCACGTTGCATTTCAGGTCGAAATCGACGCCAAGGTCATCGAAGTATCTAAGAAATATTTGCCTTTCATGGCAGTGGGCTTCGACAGTCCAAAGCTGACATTGCACGTTGGTGACGGCTTCGAATTCATGAAGAACCACAGTAAGGAGTTCGACGTGATCATCACAGACAGTAGTGACCCCGTAGGACCTGCAGTCAATTTGTTTCACGAGAACTATTTCGCTCTTATGAAGAGCGCTTTAAAACCCAACGGTATTGTTTGTTCACAAGCTGGAACCGTGTGGAATGACCTGGATTTAGTTTCCAACACACTTAGAATTTGTAAAAATCTATATCCTAGAGCAGCATATGGGTACACTTCGGTACCAACATATCCTTCTGGTCAAATAGGGTTTGTGGTTGGGTCTTTAGACAGTGAGGTGCAATTTGACGTACCACAACTGATATTCTCGCATGAAGATGAGAAAGCCATGAATCTCAGGTATTACAATAGTGATATACATAAAGCCGCGTTTGTCTTACCTACGTTTGTCAAAAATATCTTGGCTTGAGTACTTCCATATTGAACATGTACTTAATTGTGCATTTATTTAGGCATAAGTAATACTTATTTTTGTATATTTCTACAGTCTATTGACACTACTTTTTACATCAAAACAGTAAAACAGTTCTATAATTTGTCGCAATTCATGTACGATCGCAGGGCAGATATCTCTATATTACGTATAATAGAGCGCTGATAACCGGTCTGAACCGCTAACAACCACTCTGCACGTCAAAACAGTCGAGGATGACGTAACGTCACTACAGCTTCCAGATTAAGTTGTTGTGTGGCAAACAATGGAACTAATTATTGTTTGTAGTTATTAGTTTGTTTATTGAGATCTTGTTTTTGACGTGTTTCAATGTAATGTGGCGCCCTTAATGGCCCCTGGCATCGGGGCTGCTTAGTAGTCGCCACGAAGAAAACGGGTGACACTCGCCATCTATCTATTGATGGTTGATCTGAGTTTACGATGGTATTATTAGTACCTACGTAATCTATATATATAAAAGAAAGTCGTGTTTGTTACAACACTTATAACTCGAGAACGGCTGGACCGATTGCCATGGTTTTTGATTTGTTGGATTTGTTTCCGTCACGAATAGCAGAATACATCTTAAAAACAATGAAATAGATGCTGATTTGTTTATTACATGTAAAACATTAGTTGTACAATCCTGTCAAATAGTGTAACAACTATTTTTTTTTTGGAGCTTATGGCCTGGTTGCTGAGAACTTTAAGCAAAAAAATTATTTTTTTCTGAAGACATCATGTGTGCGTTCAGAAATTTAATTTTTGTAAAATGTCTACAAAGTTCAGGTAGTGTTATATTTGTTTGTTTTAGCCATTAATTTACGAAAATTATTTATTAATTATTTAATTTTTAATTCCAGAAAATAATACCTAAGATTTATTCTACAGTAAAAACATAAAATCATCGGAAAGGAACAAAATAAAAAAGACTAAATAATCAGTTGGTAAAGGTTATAAGAATAAGGAAAAAAAATCTACAGGTTAATAAAAGTGTAAATGTCTTTTTATAGGTTGTATATGATTTTTCTTGATAAGATATTCATACGTAGTGGTTATATACTCTTTGAGCTATTGTCTATGTCTCGAAAGTTGTCACTGTTATTATATTTAGTGGTTTTATGCGATTTTAATAACAATGCCGCGTCCTAGAAAATCTAATCTTTCCCAGCGAAGCCGTAATGCAATTAGGCAACGGAATATCGCGAGTCAATTATCTGATGGAGAACGAGAAATTGCACGAGAACAGCGCCGCGTTAGTATGGAGCAAAGAAGGGCCTTAATTCGTGCTTCTCAAACACAAGAGCAAAGAGAGGCAGCCCGTGAAACGGCTAGGTTAGAAACGAGAAATCGTCGAGCTTATCGTACAGATGAACAGAGGAATAATCTTCGAAGTGCAATAAGAAATGGTTCAAGTATTGATTTGAATCGAGCAGCGTTTCTGTATGATTGCACCATCGACTACAGCTTGCATCGTTTAGTTTGCATTGGTCCAATGGACGTTGTTTGCCAGCATTGTGGAGCATTGAAGTTTGCTGGTGAAACGCCTGGTTTGTGCTGCCTTAGTGGTAAAGTGAAATTGCCATTATTGGTCCCGCCACCAGAGCCATTGTGCTCCCTGCTTTATGGCGAAACACTAGAATCACGACATTTTCTAGCGAACACTCAAAAATACAATGTCTGTTTCCAAATGACTTCATTTGGGGCGGAAATTATCGAAGAACACGGATATAATCCGACATTTAAGGTAATTTTTCGTTAAAAACTTTATTTTCTATCATTGTAAAACTAAAGCTGACCCCGCGAACTTCGTACCGCCTAACAGTCAATGAATGTCGTATTACTTTTTAGCTGAACTAATTTAGGCTTTGATGAACGTAAAACAATGATACAAAATAATATATTTATATAGATAGAAACAAAAAAGTATTTTATTATCATGAATGATGATGAAAACATACATACAGAATGAGAAACAAAATAAAAAAAAATAAAAAAAAATAATTAAGTACTTCAAACTCATGTCAGAAAAAAATGATTGTAAACTATGTTGTGCAGATTGGAAAAAAAAAACTCGGATTAATTAATTAATAGGATTTTCATTCAAGCACTTTGTGGTAAACGACATTCTTTGTTTTTTGGTCAGGCGCAAGAACAAATAAAGCGGATGGTTTGCCGACACGTGAGCATGCCACGTACAATTGACCATGAGAAAAACATGCATTTTCTAGATTGAGGCCACAAATAGTCATGGATTGGCCCTGTGATTTGTTGATCGTCAATAATAAGATATATATTAGTATGTAAGTGTTATGTATGACAATGACAATAAAGTGAAAACGCATCTTATTTTAATACTCGATATAAATTATAAAATATATTGTATACAGGCGACCAGCGCCGTTCGCTTCGCTTTAGCGAACGGTTCGGCTGTACATACCTAAGTAATACTTTAAACCCTCGTCTTCAATCACTATCTTGAACTATCATGACTGCCTCGGTGGCGCAGTGGTATGAGTATGTGACTGTCGTCGCTGAGGTCCCAGATTCGATTCCATTCCAGTTCGATGTGTAATTCACAAATGTTTGTTTCTGAGTTTTGGGCTAGATGATGAATGAGAATGTCCAAAAATATTACTTATTTATTTGTCTATTGCTGAAAACTGCATTATATCCGTTGAGTAGTTTAAAAGATCTAAGCGAACGGAGTGGACGCGAATTCATTTTATACTAAGTATGTAAACATTTTAATTTTATTACACTTACATACCTATAAAAAGACTGTAGATTATTATATTCGCGTCTTAAAACTTAGATACCTGCTTACAGTTATATTGTAATAATTGTTTTATGTAGGTATAAATTATTTACCGCCGTAAAGCTATTTAAACTGTTGAACAAACTTGATACTAGAATACATAACCTTGGGTTCAAATGGTGGCGCTATATAATAATTTTAAAGGGACGACGATCTCACGCTCCGTCCGCCCTGCCGCAATCTAAGAAACGCCCCTGCTAGCTTACACACACGTCATATTAAGGTGGCAGTTTAGGGTCTTCCCCACTTTTATACCCTAGATTGCCCCTGCGGCAGTATGTTAGTGGGCCATTTATCTATGACGAACAAATACCAATCATAAAATAAAGGGTTAATGAAGAAGCCCCGCTCGCAATATTTATAAACTTTTTGTAATAAGTAGGAAACGTGTTCATGCTTTCATTGTGTACTTTTATGCTTTAAATTACCTTCTAATATATTATGAAAATTATTTTTTTAACGTGGTTTTTGCCCGCCGTAATTTTGTATTTGTGTTACGAAATTAAATGCATTGATAAAACATTCCATTCCCAAAGATTTACTTAACCCTCAGTAAAAGTGCGTGTAATGATGTGATAAACGAATTGTAATTAATAAATATTTTGTACAATATTTTATATGAATGTTAAATCAGAGACAATAAATCATATTTTTTTACATTTTGTTTTTGTAATAGAACTTCTTACAATTCTAAGTTGGCTTTATTTATTTAGGCAAACGTTTTATACCACTATCGCCAAACGTCGATGGAGTCACTTTCCTTTATCACAGAGGATTGATGTAATCTGTGCCTTGAAGTAGCGAGCGATGGTCGTATACCTACTTAATTCCTGTAAAGGGCCCCATAGATAGACTTATGGCTGGTTTACATTGGTCAAGCTTTTAGTACAGTAGCCAAGTACAGTGAACAAGGACAGTGGTGTAAACCAATCGGACAGTAGCGAGTCTACTTGGCTTGCAACCTGGCTTGCAAGTGGATCCGAATAGAAAGGCTTTCTATTTTTTGGACAGTGATCCCCCCCCGCCCGACACTTGACTCGCCACTGGCGTAGTGTAAACAGTAAAATTTAGTACAGTGCATAAGTGAGCGGCTTCAAGACGTGTTGTTTTTCATAGCTTGTTCCTTTTTCTAAAGAAATGACGGGAAAATGGTCCGAGGTCACCACAATGCACACAATTCCTACCCTAAATAAATTGTGCATTTAATATAGATTAATGTGCTCGTTTACAGCATGTAATGTAAATGAATATTTTGGGAGATATTACAGATTTAAAATGCAGGGATATAGATGTTGCGGCGATCATTTGTATTTAATCAGACGTATTTTTTGACGAGACTCGTCCATTTTGCCAGAGGAAAGACACTTCACTGGCCGTAGTGTAAACAGTCACTGTCCAGACTCGAAATACTCGCCACTGTACTAAAAGCTTGACCAATGTAAACCAAACTTCAACCTTATCAACTAACTAATGAGTACGATGTCTTAGATGGGTCGTTAACAGTTAATAGCCGATTTACTTTGTTACGGCAAGTGCAACTGCAACAATTTAATTGCATCTAGAAAATGTATATGAACCCACACTAATCAAAGTGTAAACTGCCGATCGGACGAGACTCATTGGCAGATTCCGTTAGCGACCAAGATGCGTAGGTAGTTATTGCTCAGGCTCAGAAGTAAGGAGGGGACACTTGGCTTAACTTTGCTACAAGAACTCTATAGACCCAGGGTTTATATCTCTATCAAACACACAGGATTTTCAAATGAAACAAGATAAATATTCTATTCATCACTTATATTATTCTTTTTACTTTTCCCTTCCTGCATTGCTTCGTTGATCGCTGTAAAAATAGCGCCGGCGCGGACCTTTTTCAATATTCTTTTATCGTGGAAAGGGTGAACGTGCGCGGCAATTCTGTAAGAGGTTTTTTTTAATTAAATTAGGTAGGTAAGTACATAATATCTGTCTGCACGAAATCAACTCTTATCTGATCATTCATATGCATCAAATTAAATAGTACGCAGGCAGTAGAACATTGAAACTTATTGATTAACAGCAGGCTCATTTTTCGTAAGTAGCTTAATTTTGCCGAGTCTCCGACATATATCGATACGAGAAGTTTCAATTCGGGTAGCTAAGGGAGATAATAGGGGTGAAGTATGTTGACTTGACGATCCCAAAAAAAATATTACCAACAGTGAGACTTTTATTATATGTAAAGAGAATCATTAACATTATTGAAATGTTTATTTGTCCGACCAAATATGTGGTATGGTACAAGAGTCCCCCGCTCCGAACATGTATGGATTACGAGGTCATAAAATATGATTACCAGCAAGCTGATCTTTTGCCATCTTCCCTTCCAAGCATTTAGCCCATTGAAAAAAAATATTCTTCCTTAGAGTCAAAATATGCGTCTACTGCTGCTTTGACCTCGTCATTTGTCAAAAATCTTTGACCTCCCAAGTGCTTTTTTAGGTTAGGGAACAGAAAAAAGTCTGACGGTGCCAGATCACGTGGATAAGGTGGATGCGGTAACAGTTCAAAGCCACAGTTGTGAATTTCTGCCATTGATTGGACAGACGTGTGAACACGAGCGTTATCTTGATGAAACAGGACTTTTCTTCTGATCATTCCTGGAAGTTTTTCTGTTATTTCCTCTCGTAAACGACGTAGTAAGGTGCAGTAATAATCAGAGTTTATAGTCGGACCCCTTTCAAGATAATCAACCATAATCACACCCTTCGAGTCCCAGAATACTGAAGCCATCACCTTACTTGCCGACAAAATCGACTTAGCCTTTTTGGGGGGTAGTGAACCAGGTCTTTTCCACTGTTTTGATTATTGTTTTGTTTCCGGTGTACAGTAATGAACCCATGTTTCGTCCATAGTAACAAAACGATTCAAAAAATCACATTCATCAGCTTCAAATAACTTCAAACAGTCGCGTGCAATAGTCAATCGCATCCTTTTTTGCTCAACTGAAAGCAGTCGCGGAACCCACCTCGCAGACACCTTGTGGAAACCCAACACGTTGAGTATTATGTTTTGAGTACGTTCATAAGAGATGCCTATAATCTCGGCTATCTCTCTAATTTTCAATTAAGTCGAGTATTTTTTTAACATTTTCGTCAGTAGTGGACGTCGAAGGCCTTCCAGAGCGGGGTTCGTCTTTCACACTCTCTTTACCACGCTTGAATTCTGCTATCCATTTTTTGACGGATGAATATGAAAGAGCGCAATCCCCTAATGTACTGACCATATCATCATGGATGGCTTTTGATGACAGCCCCTTCTTATGGAGGTACTTAATGACGGCACGCTGCTCGATTTGCTCCATATGCGGAAATGATGTCAGATTGCTTTGTTAATAAATTTATAAAATTAAAACTAACTATCGCACACGTTTCAAACTTCACACAATTAACAGGTCTGAACTGAACTAAATAATGTGGGTAGATTTGATTTTTAGAACTAAATGTATCAGCGTTAGGCCGACTACTTTTCAATCCACCCTCGTAATATTTATATAATACTAGTGGTCGCCCGCGACTTCGTCCGCGTGGTAATTTGGATTTTCGACTCGGTCTTGGCGGACTTCGGATTTGAAACTTCGACATTCAGTAGCGGAGTCTTTCCCGACTCCGCTACTGAATGTCGAAGTTTAAAATGTCGACGTATGTTAGTTCTAAAGTACAGGATCTCGATGTACGCCAGTTCGAAAGTTCACTGCAGCGAAGTATGCAAGGCCGACGTATCGTTAGTTCGAAAGCATACGAGTTCGATGTACGCCAGTTCTAAAGTTCACTGCAGCGAAGTATGAAATGCCTCCCTATTGTTGGTTAGAAAGCATACGAGTCCAATAGGAGTATTCGCACCAAGTTCGATATCGACACTATCGCTATTGGAACAATTGTAATAGGTAATAAATAAAACACATTCATAATGTATTAGATTAAATATGTGTTATAGTACCTATAGTATATCAGTAATTTAACTTAATTTAGTTTTGTATATAAAATTAAATCTTCATATACGCAATGTACGCAAGACCACTTATGTATTCTTTCAAATCTACGTTATCCTTCTTTAATAACTGTTCTCTGATTTTTAGGATATGGCATGATTTTTTGGATTTACGTTTCTTTATATTAGCATTAATTCTTTCAATTTCCAACATTGTATTTTTTTGTTCTTTTTGCAATTCTTTAATCGATTTATATATATTGTTTTTTTTCCTGTTCAGCAAGTTATTCCAACGATTATGCCAATTTTCAATATTGTTTTGGGTAGTTGGAATATCAGCGTTAACACAATCTAATACGGACCATATCTGAGGTGGAAATCTCGGGGCCAACTTCTTCAGCTGCAATTGCAGTTTTGACACCTTCTTTGGATTAGTGTCACATTTATAAACTCCATGAACATAATATTCAGAAAACCATTCAGTCACTTTGTTTGCTTCCTCGGGTATAATTTCCTCGCGAATAATATCAAATGCGGATGGTATCTCAGTCGGATCTAAAAAAGCAAGGGCCGCTAGATGGCGCATTTGATGCGCAAAATTACTGTCACTAACATACTTTTTTGATAATCCTTCCTTTTGGATATGCTTCCAAATATTTTGGGATAAATGAAAATAACAACATTTGTGTATTGCATTTGGGAAAACACTTTCACTAGCTCTTATCGCAGCTAACTCAAAATCTGTGATAATGAAGTTTGGGTCGAGATTAATTTTTAATTGATTGTATGCAAATCGCAGTACAATTTGTAAAAATATGCCATAAATTCTTTCAGATTTACTCGACAAAAAACCATAAACAAGTGGTAGTACCTGCTTCGTATCGTCGTTCTGGCCCACTTGCCCATGTATCGAATACAATTGGTAAAACAGACTTGGACAACACTGAAACGTGCCATCCATAATCCAAAATTGAGATTTATCCAAAAGGCGAAGATTTGTTTTTGTACTAAACACAAGAATTGTATCGGTCTCATCAACGTAATGGCCAATCAAAAATTGTTCACCTTCAAATTTGGTGTACTCGTCTGGTATGACAATATCATTTAATGTTTTCGGTAGTTTTGGTTCATTTCTAATCCTTTCTCTATGAATAATCAAACGCATAGCTTCTTTTGACGGCATAAAAGGAGATGCCGTACTAGGCACGTCCTGTATACTTTTCTGAATAATTTGCCCAGGCCTATCAAAACTGTCGGCAGCTTTTCTTTTTAGTGAGTGCCTGACGGTATTTGCTTCCGCCATATTCGAATCTGGTTCATGAAGATGAGATATATTGTTAAATTTGTGTACATAATGATCATCTCCATTCTTTCTTGTAATTACCGTGGCAGCACAGCTCGACGACTTTTTTCTCACGCAATTCCAGTAGAACACATTATCACACTTTTTATTAATCATATATAGAAACCCCATCAAGGAACAAAAGCTTATTATTTTTATGCGACATAACAAACTCACATTTAATGTTCTCCATTTTTACTTGTCATTATGACTTACACATGACTTAATATGATGAAGCGATATGAGTGTTGTAGAACAACAAATTCATTAAATGACACTTGGGAAAATACTATCTACCCACATAATTTCTATAATTTTGCAGTGAATATAAGTACCTGGTAAACTAAATGTTTTTAAAATGCACTGTCTATTTGTAATGTAAAATAGTAAATACATAGTGTTATTTATCATTGTTGAGTTAAACTTCCGCTTAAATATATTTATCATAATAATAGGTACAAACAATTACTAATATCCGTGTTTGTCCCTTTATGAGAAATGAAGTACATTTATTTTTACACAAATTTGCTAATTATAATGTTGTAGGAGTACCACTAACAGTGGGGAGGCATTTCATACTTCGCTGCAGTGAACTTTAGAACTGGCGTACATCGAACTCGTATGCTTTCGAACTAACGATACGTCGGCCTTGCATACTTCGCTGCAGTGAACTTTAGAACTGGCGTACATCGAACTCGTATGCTTTCGAACTAACGATACGTCGGCCTTGCATACTTCGCTGCAGTGAACTTTCGAACTGGCGTACATCGAGATCCTGTACTTTAGAACTAACATACGTCGACATTTTAAACTTCGACATTCAGTAGCGGAGTCTTTTTCCCGTTCCCGTCGCGACGCGTCATATTTTGAACAATTTACACAATATCTTTATAAATTGTAGCCTATGTGTTATTCTGATGTATAAGCTATATTATTGTAAAGTTTCATTAAAATACATTCAGTAGTTTTTACGTGAAAGAGTAACAAACATCCATCCATCCATACATACTTACACACTCACAAACTTTCGCGTTTATAATATTAGTAGGATGAACACCTCTGCCTACTCCTTCGGGGATAAAGATGACGCCTTTATCCCCGAAGGAGTAGGCAGTTCAAGTAGGTACATACATAAAATCACACCTCTTTCCTGTTGGGTTAGTAGGTAGAAACTGTGGAAGTGCACTTGGTACGTACGATTATGGCACTTCTTTCGCTTTTTCCACTTTTATTACTATTTTCATGCTTCTTCGGTTACGGGTACTCTTAACCTGGCCTTCGACAAAATATCTCTGATTTGGTTGAAGTACGTTCGCCTAGGGCCTAGGTCGACCCTTACGGCCTTTCCTTTCACACCCACCTTATGTATCTATTTCGTTCTACTACTTTACCAAAATTATAGCCACTGAATTTAATTTGTAATAATTATATTATAATTTAAAGTAAGTTGTTCTAATAACATTTCGGAAAAGATGTTTTCACTTTAGGTTATAATACGAATAAAGCCTTCTAATTCTTGTCGGACAAGTGATATTATACCTGTTTTATTGTAGGACATTGTTTTATTTGGACAGAGAACACAAAAACCTATTACTTAATATTAATTAACTACATTTGGTAATAAAAAAAAGCTTTTGTTTCTGGCTTTAAACAGGAACATTAACCCGGCTCTTGGGGAGATAGAGACAACTCCTCTATCTCTCACCTGAGCAATTCTCGTTCGACGCGTCCAAGTCGCGGGGGTGGGCACCCCTCACCACAGTAGGCCGTGATGAGCGGGTGGCCAAGTGCGGACGAGGACCCAGCACTGCGGGGTATATCGCAGCCCCGTACCCAGGGTTACGGGTGAAGACCTCAACGGCTGTGAAGGCGGAGATGGCAAGCATCGGTACGGTGGAACAGGCGGAAGAGGCACAGAACCCAATGGAAGGCTGCCTTTACATATTAAGGCCACAGGCTACACTGGAGCTGCGTCGCTAGGCAGGGCGAGGTAGTAAGGAAGGCGGCGGAAGAGACACAGTCCAACGGCGGCTCCTAAGCTCTCCACGAGAGCTACAGCCTTGGCGTCAGGTGGCAACCGGCCGTAAAACAATAAGCCAACACCCTATCTCCTCACATGAACAGGCACAAAATGAGAAAAGGCATAAATGTTAGGGCGTACCCCTTAAGCGACGCGAATGCGAAAGATGCGACGCGAGATGCAGCCACTGCTAGGGCGTCCCCCCGAAGCGACGAAAAGTTTGACAAGAATAAGCATACGCATTCGATTATCAACAGGATTAGACTTGCAACATGGAACTTGGGGTCGCTCACTGGGAGGAGTCAAGAGCTGAGTAAGATCTTACAAAAAAGGAGCACAAAAGAAACGGAGTGGCAATAGTGCTTGACAACAACTTTAAGACGCGAATTACATCTATTACACGCAAGAGCGACCGTTTAATTGCAGTCAAACTTGCTTTAGATGACCAGCAAATCACAAATGTCATCTCGGCATACGCACCACAATCGGGCTGTACGGATGCAGAAAAGACAGACTTCTGGGATGATTTCGATGACCTGATCCGTGGCATACCTGTAGACGAATACAAGATAATCGGGGGGGACTTAAACGGACATGTTGGAGCTAGTAACGGTGTATATGAAAAGACCGTACACGGTGGGTACGGGATGGGCGAAACTAACAAACAAGGAGAAGAAATTCTTGATTTTGCGGCAAGGCACTCGCTAACCTTGATAAATACAAACTTCCAAAAGAAACCGGAACACTTGGTCACTTACAAGTGCGCAGGAAAAGTCTCGCAAATTGACTTTATAATCTCAGACACAACTGTAAGGCATAAGTTCAGAGATTGCAAGGTAATCCCAGGCGAGGCCTTAACTTCTCAACACCGCATACTCGTAGCTGTTTACGACCTACCCAAGCCCATTAGAACAATCGTGGATAGAACCCCTAGAACAAAGTGGGGGACATTGAGTGGCCCCGGGGGTGATACATTGATGGGTGAGATGAGAAACTACCTAGAGGCTGATTTGGAGATAGATTATGAGTGTGCTGACCATATGTGGAAGAAATTTGAAGATCACTGTAAAATAAAAGCTAGACAAATTCTAGGTGTGTCTAAAGGACCTCTCCGTATCGGCAAAGACCCTAAATGGTGGAGTGAGAAGGTGCAAGAGGTGCTGGCAAATAAGAAATCTCTGTTTAAGATCTGGCAAACATCCCAATTGGACGAAGATCGAACTAACTATAATGAAGCTAAGAAACACGCAAAGAAAATCGTTGCGCAAGAGAGAGCTAACGCAAACCAGACTTTTTACGATAATTTAGAAAACGCCAAAACAGAGTATAAAGTTCGCCAAAAATAGACATAGATCAACTATGGATATTAAAGTAAATAAATACATAAAAAGCACTAGCCATCAATTAATCACAAACAACGAACAGATTTGTGACAGATGGCTAGAGTACTATCAGCAACTGCTAAATGAGGAGTTCCCACATGAAGAATCAGCACCCCTATATGCTACACATGGTCCAATAAATGAGGTAGACCAAAGCGAGGTGAAACAAGCAGTGACCGCAATGAAGAGTAGGAAATCACTGGGCCCTGATGAGGTGCCGGCAGATTTGTGGAAGCGACTTGGCCCGCTGGCAGTTGCCTGGCTGACCAAGTTGTTTAATGTTATCTTAACGACCAAAATTCCAGAGTCATGGCGAAAAAGCTACTTATTGCCGATCTACAAAAATAAAGGAGATGTAGCAGAGTGCGAAAACTATAGAGGTATTAAACTCACTTCGCATACGCTGAGAATATGGGAACGGGTGATCAACAAACGTATTACAGCTCTCATCAAGATATGTCCAAATCAGTTTGGTTTCACAGCATCCAAATCAACCACCGACGCCATACAAGCTATTAGAATCTTAATGGAAAAACATCGGCTTAACAACAAAGACCTACACCTAGCATTCATAGACCTCGAAAAGGCATTTGACCGCGTGCCGCGTATGCTTGTGTGGCAGGCACTTCGAGCCCAAAATGTACCGGAGCGATACGTCCAGATAGTCCAGGATATGTATCACAGAGTTAGCACAAGAGTACGGAGTCTACCAGGTCTGAGCAGGGCGTTTGAGGTTAAAGTGGGCGTACACCAGGGTTCCGCGCTTAGCCCCTTGCTGTTTAATCTGGTGATGGACTACCTCACTAAGGACATACCGGCACCGCTACCATGGACCATGCTGTACGCGGATGATATAGTTCTAGCCGCAAATACTGCACACCACCTACAGGAGGTCCTCAATACGTGGACGCTGGCTCTGGAGAAGTACGGTTTACGAGTCAGTAGGAGCAAAACAGTTCATCTGAAATGCCCCTTCAGCGGGATCACAAGGGAGGATACTATATACATCGGTACAACACCCATCCCAGCAGTGAGGAAGTTCAAATATCTAGGTTCCGTGATAACACCAGATGCAAACGTGGATGATGACGTCACTCACCGCGTTAATGTTGCATGGCAAAAATGGAGAACGCTCACAGGCGTACTGTGTGATCCGCGCATGCCCGTAAAAGTCAAAGGCAAGGTTTATAAGACTGCAGTTCGCCCTGCGCTAATGTACGGATCTGAATGCTGGACAATAAAGAAATCTCACGAGCAAAGAGTGCATGTCAACGAGATGAAGATGTTGAGATGGGCGGGAGGTGTAACTCGACTCGATAAAGTGCGCAACGAGCATATAAGAGGCAGCTTTAAAGTCGCACCAATCGCCCAAAAACTCACCGAAAAACGTCTCAGATGGTATGGTCACGTCAAAAGAAGGACTGAGGACCATGTGGTTCAGATTGCACTGCGCCTGCCTGAACAGAAGAAAGGTAGAGGCCGCCCGCCACTAACCTGGTGGTCTAAAATCCAAACAGACCTCAAGAAAGCCCAGTTGCCTGAAACGACAATCCAGGATAGATTATCCTGGCGCCGAAAAGTGAGGAGACCCGACCCCAAATAATGGGACAAAGGGCAGGACAAAGAAGACATTTGGTAATAAAAAAATAGTCTTGTCGCGTTAACAACTTTTGAGCGTCGGACTCGGATAACCTACCAGACAAATTGGAAGACAAAGTGACTGTTATATTATATAAATATTAAATAACCAACAGTAAAAAGATCAGCTTGCTGGTAATCATATTTTATGACCTCGTAATCCATACATGTTCGGAGCGGGGGACTCTTGTACCATACCACATATTTGGTCGGACCAATAAACATTTCAATAATGTTAATGATTCTCTTCATATATAATAAAAATCTGACTGTTGGTAATAATTTTTTTGGGATCGTCAAGTCAATATACTTAACCCCTATTATCTCCCTTAGCTACTCGGATTGAAACTTCTCGAATCGTATACCTATGTGGGGTCTACATATATCGATAAGGCAAAATAAAGCTACTTACGAAAAATGAGCCTGCTGTTAATCAATAAGTTTCAATGAAATGAAATGATTTATGAAATGAAATGATTTATTTATTTGTATAGGTCACTAAATGGCTCTTACAAATGTCAGTAAGTACTTAAAATAAAAAATGTCATTGCTTCTATATTTACATGTAATGCCAGATTCGCAAAGCAATAAGTAGAACCGAGAGAAAGAACCTGGCAATAAAACTCTTGGTCACTCCTTTTCAATAATTTACTCATTTACACATTTACTTAAGACTAAATGTGGACGAATGTACATTGGTCAATTTTCTACGGCCTGCATACTAAAAGTGTAAACTTTCCAAAACAAAATGATGTGACGATAAATATTATTATCCTCGTAACTATGGTGATGATGTTAAGTTCTAAAATAATGTGATACTTCTTGGAGAGCAAAAATATGTGCCGTTTAGTAGTTCTACGTTTCTATAGCATTCCATTGAATCCTCAGTAACGTACATAAATATATGACGACAGTAAATGGCAAAAATATCTGACATTGTTACCGCGAGAAAATGTCATAATATCGTGTAATAATAATGTGAACTAACCTTTGTAAAACCATGTCATCTTTAGTAATAACGTGTGCAGGACATTTGATATTGTTCAGGTAATCGACGCATCTCCATTGTCGCGTATTGTTCCTGTTCGTATGCTTCAAATAGTAGACGTATCTGTTCAATATCATTTGTAAGGAGCCCTGGTTTGATACAGTGTATTGCATTGCGCTAATACCTGGAAAAATTACTCATTTAATGTGACACCATGTTGCGATCAGTAGGCGCGAAGTGACAATGAGTACTGTTGCAAAACCGGGAATATGAATATTATTGCAAAACCGTGGAAAATTAATACTGTTGCATAACTGGGGAATATGAACTGTTGCAAAAACGGGAAATTTGAATACTATTACAAAACCAGGGAATAAGAACACTGTTGCAACAACGGAGTATATGAATTATGTTGCAAAACTGGGGAATAAGAATACTGTTGCAAACCCGTGGAATATAAATACTATTGCAAAACGGGGGAATATGAATACTGTTGCATAACTGGGGAATATGAACTGTTGCAAAAACGGGAAATTTGAATACTATTACAAAACCAGGGAATAAGAACACTGTTGCAACAACGGAGTATATGAATTATGTTGCAAAACTGGGGAATAAGAATACTGTTGCAAACCCGTGGAATATAAATACTATTGCAAAACGGGGGAATATGAATACTGTTGCATAACTGGGGAATATGAACTGTTGCAAAAACGGGAAATATGAATACTATTACATAAACGGGGAATATTTCTTGAAAACTTTACACAAGCTTTAGGGTGTTCGTTGCCTGGTGGCTATGGCGTTGGTCTTTCGTTTCGACGGCGTGACTTCGACCCCGGCCAACATACTACTGACGTGAACCCACTCGTAATACAAGTTCTTTCAGCTGGAGGGTTTAAAGACCACTGGTAATTACTATTACCCTGTAATCCAACTAGTAATAGCCATGTACCCACCACATTAACTTACTTTTGTCAACTTTGTTTGCCTGGTGTTCAACAGTGAATTTGGATCCATCAATAATTGTGCCATCATCATTGCCATCTGTGTATGTAGTTTCGTCATTTGTCATTATATCATCACCATGTCTGGAATTTGATACATGATTTTTTTACATTTAGGCATAGATAGTTATGTAACTGGGCGAGTTTCTTTATAGTATCCTATGAGTGTTCTAATACCCAGTTATGTATTTCATACACTTATTTATTTAATCTCAAAATATGTTTAGGCATTTTGACAAACACAAACTAAAAGAAGTTATCGACAACATGGCGGTAAAACTCGACAAAGTGGTATGGTCGACAGACCTTAGCCTGTTATTAGTAAGTAGAATTTTATCATAGAGTACTAGAATTATATCCAACTGTGTTTAAAAAGTAACTATACGATACAGATTTGCTGAAAATCTGTATCATAAAATAACTTTTTAATTTTTTATAGTACCTTTTTTTTATATATATATATTTAGTCGACAAATTGACGCCACCCGCCTGATGGTAAGCTGAGGCGACGTCTGGCAATTGTGAGCGAATCTCACAGTACACAGGAATACTATAGAGAGTGGCCCTCAACTTGACGACCCAGTAGTGTGCTTCTTCATGCTTCGCTTAAAGAACCCAGGGTTATATGTTGGAGGAAACACGTGCGCAGGCAGGGCGTCCTAAGCCACCATCGTTCGGCAGAGAAACGAACGTTTAAAACGCTCGGTTCTCGCGAAGACGGTTTCCACGGTATGAGAGTGACATCTCTGCCCGGCACGCGTTGTTCGGGATCGGAAGGGAGAGGGTGGGATCAGGTTGAAGAGCTCTTCAGAACACTCACCGTGGTAAATACGGTAGAACGCGGCCAAGGAAGCAATTGTTCGGCGCTGGGCTAGCGGCTCAAGGCTTCCCGTTACCTCCGGACTGTCTATAATGCGAACAGCGCGTCGCTGCATAGCGTCGAGTGCGTCCAGCAAATACTTCGCGGAGCCGTCCCAGAGGTGAGAGCAGTATTCCACGCATGGTCTAATCTGCGTTTTGTACAGCAGACACCTCTGGTGCGGTGTAAAGAATCGCTTTACCTTGTTCAGTATTCCTAGTTTCCGCGAAGCTAGCCCAATACATCTCTCAATGTATTTTGTGTTATTGAGCTCTCGACGAACGTCTATGCCAAGGATGTCTAGATTGTCCTTCATTGGTAATATTGCATTCTGAAGAGTGGGTAGGGGAAGGAAAGGGAATTTTATCGCTGTAAATGCACACGCCTGTGTTTTGCGGGCGTTGAACTCGACCAAGTTCTCAGCACCCCATTGGGAGATACTGTCGAGGTTTCGGTCGAGATCAGCTACAAGATGTCGTCTCTCCTCCTCTATCACAGATCGCCCCGCCGTCGGACGAACCGAGTAAATCCCGTGCAATGTGCTGTCATCTGCATAGCAATGCATGTTCCCGAGGGAAAGCATATCATTGATATGCAGAAGAAAGAGAGTTGGTGACAGTACGGACCCCTGCGGTACCCCGGCATTCACTTGCAAGAAGCGAGAAGCCTGGCCATCGCAGAGGACCCGCACTCGGCGCTCGTATAAAAAACTGGCAATCCAGCTGCACAGTTGGGGAGGTAGACCATATGCCGGAAGCTTGGAAAGGAGCGAAGCATGCCAGACCCTATCGAAAGCTTTGGCGATGTCCAGGCTAATAGCCAAGGATTCGCCGAACTTTTCCATAGCCTCATCCCAGACATGCGTGACGAATGCCAGGAGGTCACCCGTTGATCGTTTTGGCCTGAAGCCATATTGCCGATCATTGATTAGCGAGTGATCCTCCAGGTATCCCATGAGCTGCTTATTGATAAGGAGCTCGAGCACCTTGCAAATTACTGAGGTGACAGCTATGGGTCGATAGTTGCCTGGATCGGATCGATCCCCTTTCTTGGGGATCGGATCGATCCTCTTTCTTGGGGATCGGTTGTACGTTCGCCTCTTTCCAGACCTCCGGCACGAGGCCTGTAGAGTATGACAGGCGGTACAGACGCGTTAATACTGGAGACATCTCAGCAGCACATTTTCGTAGCACCACCGCCGGAATGCCGTCAGGGCCACTGGCTTTCCGCGTGTCGAGTGACCGCAGCACTGCCCGTACATCACATTGCCTGATAACAATATCAGGCATAGTGTGGCCACAGTTGGCGATGGCGGGGGGCTACAGGCCACGGTCATCGACACGGGAATTAGCTGCAAAGAGATCTGCGAGCATGTCCGCCTTCTCTTGGGCTTTGTGAGCCAGTGATCCATCACGAAAACGCAGTGGTGGCAGCGAGGGTTGGCAAAAATTTGACTGTACGGCTTTGGCCAGTTGCCAGTATCCACGGCTGCCCGTGGGATGGGATGTGAGCTCCTGACCAAGCTGCGCGACGCGCTGGGCATCCGCTCTCTTGAAGGCCCTCTTGCTGAACCTAGTGGCCCTATTGTACGCTGCTTTGAGGCAGTTCACGTTCGGGTCACGTGCCGCCCGAGCCCTGACCCAGGCGCGATATGCCGACTGTTTTTTCTGGACAGCCTCGGCACATTCACGCCCGAACCAGGGGCGGGCTTTGCGGATGCTGGCGACATCAGTGAAAGGGATATAATATTCTATCCCTAGACTGATCTCACCAGCAACGGCAGCAGCGCTATCCGAAGGCGCCTTCCCTACAAAGCAGCGCTGGCTCCACGGGACGGACGCAAAGTAATCGCGGAGACCGTCCCAGTACCCCTGTACCATCTGGGTCAGCCCGTGGGAGAGAGCGAATGCATAGGCGGTTCGTCCCGCATGATCGGTCCTAAGGGATCCCAGCCACTCAACGTGATGACCGTTAAAGTCCCCCAGGAAAACCAGGTCAGCGTTCGGGAACCGCACCTGCGCATCGTCAGCCATTTCGCTGAGGTATTCGAAAAGCCTTGTTGTCCCAGTGTCCCCTGTGTGGGAGCGATATACGCACACGTAGATCTGGCTAGAGCCATGATCCACGTGCAGCCAAAGGACGGAGTAGGAGGGGTTCTCTAGACAGCGCAACCGGCGACAGCAAACATCCGCCCTAACGAACACGCACACTCCGGCTTTGTCGCGGAATTGTTCCTCAATGACATAACCCGGGTAACAGAGGTAAGACGTGTCGTCAGGGGGGCGTATCTGTGTCTCCGTTAGGAACACACAGAAGGCCGTGCCGTCTCTAGGTGATGGTGGACGGTATCGAGGTTTGCATGGAGTCCGCGGATATTCGCGAACTCCACCTCAAAAGAAATCAATTCTAGAGGCCGCTGTGTACCGTTTATTGCTTTGTTGCACTGTCATAGTGAGATATGGGGAAGCGTGAAGACAGGGCGTTATTTGGTGCGGCAGTAAGTGACAAAGTGCAGAGGCTAGCTTCGTCTAATACCGTGTGGTTAGGTCGGAGCCGACCCGCCGGACGGAAGGGCTCCCAAACCCCCCTGATGCAAGGCCGCCGCTACCCCACACCGTCTACCACCCGGAGCGGCGACCCCACATCAGGATTATGAGCAACAATGTGGGGCAGCCTCTTGGGGTGGTTAGTCCCAGGCGGGCCCCATGACTATGTTGCGGGCGGCCGCGGCAACGCCGTTGCTAAGGGTCTCCCTGGCCGGCGAATCGACCCACACCACCCACACTAGACTCCGCTTCGCCCCCACTGGACTCATACCTGCCGCACCATACATCGCCCTGGGCCCGGCAGTGCAGCTGCTGAACCCCTAACGCAACCCAGCCTGGGCTAGGTTACTTGGGGGGCTTTAGCACAGCTGCACGGTGGTACCCCCCCGGACCAACACTGTTGTATCCACGTAGGGGCCGAAGCCACCACATGGGTACCGTAATATACGAACCTCGTCCGTCAATCAGCAGGTGCGCCACTAGCAGGTGAGGTCGCTGGGGCCCGATAGATGTAAGAAGGGCCCCTTTGCACCCAAAAGTGGTTTTGCGTCAAGTTAAGGCATTCGATTCAGATTCTCGCAGGTTTATTCTCCCATTTCGGTGGCCTTTGGGAGGGGGGAATTAAAGCCGCCAAGTACCATTTGACTCGTATATTAGGCGATAAACATTTGACGTTCGAAGAATTGTCAACTTTATACACACAAATTGAGGTAATCCTCAATTCTAGACCATTATCTCCTTTATCATCCGATCCTAACGACCTTGATCCCTTGACTCCAGCGCACTTCTTAATCGGCAAACCTCTCACGTCATTACCAACCGAGTGTCTGTCAGATCAGATACAAATGAATGAGCTGCTGTTGTGCAGTGTCATATAGTCTAGCAATACAAGTCTCTATGTACTCCCAAGATTCAAAAATGTAATTCTTCCATTCCAATTCAATAACTTGACTTTATGATGAGGAGATTTTATGTAGCCAGGACAGAAGTTACACACCACTCAATAGAATCTCTGGAGTCTAAGCATCAGCATACAGTCAAGTTATTGCAATGTAATAATGGGAATGGACTTTTGAACTTTGGCCTTTATACATTACGGTATCTCATAGGGTATAATTATTTGGAAGACAAAGTTTTAATGTTTCTGATGGACTTCTAGTGTTCAAATGTAACATAATTCTCACCTGACAGTTGAAATAACAAATTTAGAATTGTCCTCCTCCTCTTTGGCAGAAACCTCGAAGTAGCATATATCATCATTCAAAGTGTCCATGCTGTATTCTGCCTCAGTGTCTTTTTCTTCCACAGTTTGATTTGTACTAAGGCTGTCGTGTATTTTCTATAACAAAAAGTGAGTAATAAATAAATAAATATGTTAGGACAATTCACACACACCATCTAGTCTCAAACTAAGCAGTGCTTGTGATATGAGTACTAAATAAACTGATATAAATACTTATGTACAATTTTTTTGTAAATACATCCATATTATACATAGGAAACATCCAGACTTCGGTACAAACATATGTGTTAGCACACAAAGTTTGTCCCAACCGGGAATCGAACCCGAGACTCCGGCGTCGAAAGCAGATACAGTACCAACCACATCACCGAAGCAGTCAATTAGAGAGAGTAAGTTTTTAATGGTAAGTATTAAGATAAGTTTGACTGTAAAAGGCCCCACAGACTCAGTCTCTCAGCAGATATTGGCCTGTCAGTTATTTGAAGTTGACAGGATCAATATCCGAGGGCAGACTGTTAGTCTGTGGGGCCCATAAGAATATTTATTGATCCATCACACATATTATTTTGATATCATGGAAATCAACACAGTACAACTTCATCTCAGCACTTGCATGCTTAACTCAAGTTGATGAACCAATAATACACAGGACACTTTGGTCTATTAGCCAAATAAATACTATCTATCTTCAGGCTATATCCTACTAATATTATAAACGCGAAAGTTTGTGAGTATGTATGTATGTATGTTTGTATGTATGGATGGATGGATGTTTGTTACTCTTTCACGTAAAAACTACTGAATGGATTTTAATGTAACTTTACAATAATACAGCTTATACATCAGAATAACACATAGGCTACAATTTATAAAGATATTGTGTGATTTGTTCAAAATATGAAGCGGCGCGACGGGAACAGGAAAAAATCCAAATTACCATGCGGGCGACCTCTAGTATATACATATATCAGGCTATAAACTACTCAGATTTCTAAAGTAACACTAGGACTTGGGTTTTTGTGGAGCATGTGGCTGGTTACGTTTTAGGTTACCTCTGGCACTGGAGAAAAATCCAGGCCCAAATGCTCAATTGCAATACTGAACAACCTTGTCCTTGTCTCGCATCGCGAACTAGTTCAGAGTAACTAGGCATTACCTTAATATTGGCAAAATCATTGATGAAAATTGATGGAGCCATGTTTTTAAAGTAAGAAGAAAGTAACACTGCAACATAATGAATGTCAATGTGGTGAAACTTACCATATCCTCAAGTCCCTTGATGTGTAGTTCTTTGCCAGCTTGTAGAAATTCATTTAGATTCTCAATAGCAACCAAAGTTTCTCCAGTGTACACATATTCTAATATCGAACTGAGTGTGGTGTATGAAATTTTCTGCAAAGAATTAATTTTCCACTCCATGCTTAGAGACAATAATACCAAGTACGTGTTTATAAATATTATTGCTATCACAGAGCACGCAATATAACGTTGATATTTTGTTAACTACTTACGTTCAGGAATATAACAGGATGCGGACACTGTGCTGTTGATATGAGATCTTTTAAATATGAACTTGCGAGAGCAACAATTACTTGATGGACCTTTACCATATGACCATCTGCGGCCAGAGTCATGTCTACAAATTCAGCATTCTGAAAAAGCACATGGTTATGATTAAAACAAAAGTGTTTAAAACAAAAGTGTAGATCATGGTGTTTACCAAATTATTCGGCCTCACCTGCTGTAAAGTGCTTAAACCGTGACATATGTTTTTCTTATGTGCATTCCAAATTAAAGAAAACTGAGATTGGGCCATTGTTAAACGTTTTATCAGCTTTAAAGCCGAAATTTGTGTAAATATAAATTTATATTTTATATTTTATTTACACACAACGCTAGCTCGAAATCGAAACGAATATTTTTGTTGTCATTAGTGTCAACTGTCGTATAATTACTGTCTTTTTTAAATATTTTTTAACATGGCTTGAGAAACTATTGTACCAAGTGAAAAATTGTGCGTTCTGATTCACAAATTCAGCACCTTAGCTATAGTAGCCTCGTTCAGCGAGCAGATCAAATAACTTTATTGTTTGAACGTCCCTTTTAGCATGAACTACACGTAAAGGTATACTTGCGCAAACCTAGACAAAATTAAACTTGTGCAGATAAAGCGTGTATTTATTGAGCGGAGCGAAGCGGAGCGAAGCGGAGCTATCTATGTATGTATGACTATGATGTTCGGGTCATTCTGAGTCTGCCGTGCTATATTCTATGCCAAAACGATTGAGAAAGGCCTTTCAAGATACTTTATAACGAAACACTTTCCGCGCTATAGTTTTTGAGAGAGAGAAATGTATTTATTGATGATAGACGGAGGCTTACTCAAGGTACACGCTCCTGACATCCTAACCGTTGGCGATATGAGATAATAATACATTTTATTTAATAATAATAAATTTTATTTGCATTAAACAGTTCGATGTTACAATTTTTTTTAGTGATTGAAGCCTCCGTTTAAGCAAGTAATGCCTGTAGTAGGAGACTCTGCTCTTCCAAAACAAAACGTACAATTTTATGCAATAATGCAGGAAGGTGTTTCTTATAATTAATTATAAAACCAATACAGATGTGTTGGTTTTCTATCTAAAATTACAATCTAATATTACTTAATATTTATTTATTGTACATTACATTATGTTCATGCGTCAAGACACTCCGCGCGTGTGTGTGTGGGTGTGTGTGTGTGTATGTGTGTGTGGGTGTGTGTATGTGTGTGTGTGTATGTGTGTATATGTGTGTGTGTGTGTGTGTGTGTGTGTGTGTGTGTTTGTGTGTGTGTTAGTGTTGTGTCAAACTGTGTGTGATTGTGATCTTAACGAATATGTTGTAGAAGCATCTCAGTATCTTGATACGTAAGTGTTTTTACATAATTAGTTAGCATTATTCTAGAACACTACTACTACACTATTCATAGAATATATGTAATTTTCTTTATTGATTTTATTATAAAGCTGTGCAGATCGTTTGCTGTATTGCTTACATGCAAACATCGTCTTAGTTCGAGGAATGTTAACTATAACGTCTTTCCTCTTTTTAGATTTAATTTTAGTGTCATAATAAAGAGACTTGTACTTTTTTAGGATCAATTGTGTGATGTATAGTTTCCTAACCGAGAGTAAATTACTAACACGATACAAGTCTTCAGTTGCGTATCTATTTGGTTTGCAATACATGCACTTTATTAGAGCCCGTTGTGATCGCTCCACCCCTATAAATTTAGTTTTTGCTGCACCACCCCAGATGGGGATGCAGTATGTCAGTACAGACTGCACCAACGCGACATATATTTCGTTTAGAAGGTTTCTAGGGACGCCTCCTGAATTACTCTCGGCGTTTTTGGGAATCACATATCTGAGCGTCCAGCTTAGTTTACGAACTCTTTTAGAAACTTGTTCAAGGTGAGGATACCAAGACAGATTCTGGTCCATAACAATACCCAAATATTTAATGTGCGGTACTTTCATTTACCGAACACTTACTTCGCATGAGTGAATTTTTACATTAAATTCCTCGCTAGGCTGTGTACGGTTCTGCAGAGCAAACATAATTTGTCTTGGAAATATTTAAAGTGAGCTGATATTTCTTCAGCCAACGTGCAATTTTAGCTAGGCCTTTCTCTGCCCTAAGCCGAACATCCTGCCAGCTATCCCCAGCAAAAACTACAGCCGTATCATCGGCATACGAAAAAAATTTGGCACCCTCAACCTGTAGATACCTGTAGAAATTATTGACGTATATCAGGAACAATGTAGGACCCAGCTTCCCTGAGGAACTCCGAAAGATACTTCAACATCTCCATTAGTGTACTGTCCCACTCTAACTCGTTGTTTCCTGTTCGTCAGATAATCTTCGAATAATTTGAGTGGAATTCCACGTATTCCGATTGTATTCAGTCTGTTTACAAGGGTGGGAATGTAGGAAAATGGCCTTAGGGAGGAAATGTAGCCTTCTCCTAATAGCCGTACCCAGATGGAGTTGTAGTGGACTGTATTATGATGTATATAGGGGCAGATCGAGTGAAACAACAGCGTACAACTTTCACACGTCTATATTGAACCACGTACACGAGAGAAGAGGGAACGGATACATATTTCTGCAGTGTTGCCACCACATACGTTCTTATGTACTAACACCGATATGGCTAAGGGTCAATTTGACCATACCGTTAGGAAATTACATGTTGGTTTCCCAACAGGGAACAGAAACGGTGTCACCCACCTTTTTTAGATCTAAGAATGCAGTTAAGCACTTCTTACCACTATCAAGCCTTTCGGTAATAAGCGTAGTCAAGGCAGTAGCTGCATCCTCAGTGGAAACACCACTACGAAACCCAAATTGCGACGGGGATAACACTTTGAACTGTTGTAAGTAATTAAGTAGCTGTTAGTTATCTGGTATATAGGTAGTATAGGTATATAGGTAGCTGGTAGAGTTAGTAGTTAGTATGTTTAACAGTTTTTCTATTATTTTTGATATAGCTGGTAGAACAGAGATAGGCCTGTTAGTTGCCAACCTCGTCCCTGTCCCCACTCTTGTAAACAGGCGTAATAATAGCTTGCTTTAGTGGAACCGGGAATATACCTTTGCTAAAACAAAGATTCGCAAGCTGGGTTATAATGGGGACAACATAATTTCTTATATATTTTAAAAAGCTCGTTGGTATGTTGTCCCATCCTGGCGCACTGTCAGATTTGAGACTCATCAGAATATTGTCCACTTCAATCACGTCAGTGTCGAAGAGTACAAACGAGCTGATGGCAAGCCCTCACTCAAATCTGCCTGACCTACACCATTTGCCCTAGACTGGATTTGTTCTGCGAGATTTTTGCCAGTGTTTGCGAAGCACTCGTTAATAAAACTAACCGACTCCAGAGGGGAGGGTTTTAGATTTAATAATTCATTGTAATGGTTCTTGGGGGTCGTAGAGTAGGTTATAGTTTTTATATTCTTCCATAGCAATTTACTATTTGTAACAGATTTGGTGATTACATCCCTTTCATACTTCCTTTTAATTTTTTAATAAGATTATTGCAGTAATTTCTGTAGCGAATATTATGTTAACTTTAAAATAAGTACTATTATGTGGATCTTTTTTAGCATCCATTTGTAATTTATTACGGTTCTGAATGCAGCGTATTACACCTGCAGTTATCCAGGGTTTTATAATGCGCTTACTATTTGGTATCTTTGTGACAGTGGTGCTTTCAGTAATCGACTCAGTTGTTGTACAAGTAGGTCACACAGATCTTCAGGGTCGCTACAAAAAAGTAACTCCTGAAATCTACTTTTTTGCAGATAAACAAGTGCGCGTTCAAAGTCTATAGTAGATAGTATTTATTAATTATTTTAGTTAAATTCGTAAGTAAGTTAAATTCGTCAAAAAACGTAGCCAATTCTCTTCTTAAATCTAGTGTTGATAAATGTAGAATTAACTTTGATTTTCAGTATATTGACTCTGTCACTATACTTAAAACTTTTAAACAACTAAATATAAAAAATACCGAGGATCTTTGGGGCATTTCAACTAATATAATAAAATCAATAGTGCCCGCTATAGCGCCTCACCTTGCATTCATATTCAATAAATGTATAGATGAAAATCAGTTTCCTAATCTTATGAGGTACAGTAAAATCATTCCTTTATTTAAAGCAGGAGACAAAAGTGATCCTTCAAATTTTCGACCTATTTCCATACTCCCAACACTCAGTAAAATTTTTGAAAAAATAATATTTAATCAATTGCTTTCACATTTTACAGACAATAAGTTACTTCATAACAAACAGTTTGGTTTCACTAAAGGCAGGAACACAACGGATGCAGGAGTTGCACTTGTGAAACATATATTTGATGCTTGGGAGGAAAAGCAGGATGCCATTGGTATATTTTGTGATCTATCAAAAGCTTTTGATTGTGTTGATCATGAGACTTTGCTACTAAAATTAGGTTATTATGGTGTTTCGAACAGTTCACTTGGCTTACTCGAGTCTTACCTCACTGGTAGAGTACAAAAAGTAAACATTAATGGCACCGACTCTTCTGGCGCCTCATTAGTCATGGGAGTACCCCAGGGCTCGATATTAGGACCCCTTTTATTCTTAATATACGTAAACGATCTTCCTTATTTCACTAAAAATCTTTGTGAGATAGTATTATTTGCTGATGACACATCATTAATTATTAAAAGTGATAGACAAAAAGTAGCACTTGACGATGTAAATAATACCCTTCCGAAAATATTGCATTGGTTCACAAGTAACAACTTGCTGCTCAATGCGAAGAAAACAAAATGTGTAAAATTTACTATGCCCAATGTTAGACAGGTGGATACTCATATTACTATGAATAATGAATTAGTTCAAATAGTCAATACCACAGTTTTTCTTGGGATAACTCTAGATAGTAAACTACAATGGGGTCCTCATATCACAGCCTTGGCAGGAAGACTTAGCTCAGCTGCCTATGCGGTTAGAAAGATAAGGTCACTGACTGACGAAAAAACGGCACGATTAGTTTATTTTAGCTACTTTCATAGCGTTATGTCATATGGTCTGCTGCTGTGGGGCTCAGCTGCCGATATTGAGACAATATTCATATTACAGAAACGAGCTATACAAGCAATCTATAGACTCGGACCCCGCGACTCGCTGAAAGAACTCGAAGAAAGAAGAAAAGAAATTAAAATTTTAACAGTTGCTTCTCAATATGTTTACGACAACATCTTATATGTACGGAAGAACACAGATCTCTTCAAAAAAAATTCCGAGAACCATAATTTTAATACAAGAAATAAAAATAAACTGGCAATGACAAAAATTAGACTTCATAAAGTTGGTAATTCGTTTGTAGGCAAATGTATAAAAATTTATAATAAAATTCCTCAGGATTTGGTTGACATGCCTCTTAATAAGTTTAATATAGTAGTTAAAAAATGTTTGATGATGAAAGGCTACTATAATGTAGACGAATATCTTAATGATAAAAATGCATGGTCACCCTAATCTTCTGTTGTTGGCCACTCGTATAATACAATATAAACTAATTGTAACAATGTAAACAAAACAATATTAAAAAAGAAAATGGATAATCTACCTGAGTTTCTTGCTGGTATCTTCTCAGGAGAACTAACTTACCGAACCAGCGAAAGAATCATTTTCTAATGGTTATTTATGTGCTTACTTAATTTAGTATTTTTATAATATTACTTGACAAAATTGTAAAATTTTGACATTCATATGTGCTCTTTATGTGCCTAAACTGAATAAATGAAATTGATTGTTTGATTCTTGATTCTTTGAGTATTTTTGGATTTTGAAAGGGATAAAAGAGTTGTATAGTGATCTGTTGTACTGGTATGGTATGTAGTATAGATAGCTATTAATTTTAAGCATAAGGTGATATAAACACTTCTCCCCTCTAGTGATTGTAGAGTGACCCGGTAAAATTCCGTGTAAAGAGAAGGTAATTAACTCTATTGTTGTACTCCTGAGCCTTTTCTTGTTCCCTAGGTTTAATATTTATGTCCCCCGCTATAATAATATTTTTGTGGGATTTTAGAGTTTCTAAATGAGTACTAAGAGAACTGGTAAAACTGTAAGTAGATATTTGAGTTTGAAGGAGACCGGTATATACATAAAATTATATAATTTTGTACATATACCTAATTGTAGACAAGACGCCTGTGATAACTTTATTTCCTTGGTCTTACAGTGTAGGTTATTTTTAAAGTACCTACACCACCACACGTAGTATTATACACGTAGTATTATACACGTAGTATCTTACGTAGTATTGTATTCTCTTTGCACCACCACCCCATCATTCTGGTTTAATAATTTAATTTAATTACATAGGTACCACCTATACGGCGACAGCGTATACGACGACCGCGTTGGTCTATGGTACCACCAAATAGAATCTATGCAATCCGAGCGGACTATTTTTAAATTAACAATGAATAGACTTGAATCAAAATAGAGACCATTTTATGGCATCAGCTAGCTACGAATTAAAATTTATTTATTTAGTTTGGGTCGAGTTGACCTGTGAATCATATTTGATGCACAGGTCAATTCGACCCAAACTAAATAAATAAATTTTTGTAGTTAAAATAGGCTTCTATTTGGATTCAAACATATTTACGACTGAATATTCATATTCTATTTCAGAATTATTTTTTTCAAGGTTTTTGCCATCCTTGGCCATTTATTTTCCGCTATCTATCAATGCCACTCTTAACACGTTCAGTGCGATACGAGGTCTAAAACACCATGTCCGTGTCTCGCCTCTGGTGCGGTAAGGAAAAGTTAAACTTCTCTGTCGTGCGGGAGGCGTAACTTCTATTTGGTTCAGTGTAGGAAAGTGATAACTATATATCTGAGATGTAGGTACTATTGATTCCGAGTTCCTTGGTATACCTACTTTTATGCGAGAATTTTTACACCTCGTGCCGCACTGAATAAAGAACATTTCAATACAGTGCTGAACGAGGTTGGAGACCCCTCGCGCCTCGTACCGCACCTAGCGCTAGCTTCTCGCGGCCAGTGTTGAGCAACGCATTCGAGTCTGCGCACGTGACAAGATAATAATATTGCTGCCAAATATGTCGATATCTGATTGTACAATTTCTAATGACTCTAATTTGTCCAGGTGTAAAGAAGAACAAGATATAAGTCACTGTGATTGTTGAAAATGTTTTGAACAATGTTGATCGAAAAAAACAAAACAGGGGTAATAAATATTTTTTTATGAAAACCTTTGCACCCTCTTACCAAGTCGTGAACTTGACAAAAAAGTCAAATAATACTCATAGAATGCACTGATTGTCAAAAATGTTATTGTTTATCGTGTTTTAACGAAAAAGACTCCTAATTTTATATTTAATTAATTAATAACAATATAAATTACTTACATGTGATAAATAAATAAATATCTACAATGAAATGAAACCGTTTTTCCATTTTTAATTTAATTCTGTTTCACTGCGGTACGGGGTTCATTAGATCCCACATTTTATTTTAGCTACAGAATCTTAACTATAAAAACTAACCACGGGTGGTGGCAGATTTAGGTTAATCATCTCATTGTTAATGATAATCGAAACCAAAAATAGTACATTTGTCTTATTTGGCGCCAAAAATGGGATTTTAGTTTTCTACAGGCGATGGGGTTTAATAAGCCTCGTACCGCCCCAATGTCTGGTATAGGACAAGGTTCAAAACGCCTCGTAACGCAGTAATGGAAAGTACAGATATATTAATGCCGCAGGGACAGTGTTAAGGCAGTATGGTCGAAATTCTTTAGCCTGTCCATAATTGGGGGAAGAGACAAAAAAAATCTATTGTCATTGTCAAATCATGGACAATACAATATAGGTCAAATGGGCGAAAACAATAAAGTTTACAACACCGATTTTGTCTGTTGTTGTGATAATATAGGTACCTAATTTCTTGCTTGGGTAATCATTACTACTACTATTATCATATAAATAAATATGAAAGAAACTTTATCTTTATCATGGGATGCCCATCAGAAAAATATTTGTAATGGTCTTAGCCTCCTCCAGCAGGTATGCAGATTTAATTTATCTTATACTAGCTGATCACCGCAGGTCCGCCCGCATGATTTAGTTTACTCGTTCCCGTGGGAACATTACCGGGATGAAAAGTAGCGTATGTTACTCAGGGTGAATGTAGCTTTCCAATGGTGAAAGAATTTTTGAAATCGGCCATCTTGACACATTATTATGTACTAAACCCTTCCTCAAGAATCCATTAGTGAAAATGGCATCAAAATCCGTTACGTAGTTTTGGTCGGGGTGTCGCAAAGAGGGTCCCATACAAAAATGAAGTCAAAATTTTCTAAGTCCCGGATTGCTTAAAAAGTGTATATTTGGTTTTTTTTTTTATTTTTTTTTTTTTAATTTTTTTTTAGTTTTTTTTTTTTAAAGATTTAAAACTTATTTGGTCTAATATGAACGATTAACAGATAGGTCGACTATTTCTGGGTGGTTCAAACAAAATAAAAAAAACCTCCGAGTCGGGGTACTCTGGAGTCGGGGTGTTAACCATAATGATTTTCCAAGGTCATCCTCAACGACACCCACACCTCCCCCAATAGGTCGACAAAAATCGTGAAAATTTTACAAGTCCGTGCCCTATACAAAAATCAGTCGGAAATTCGGCTATGTCCGGTACCCTCTTTGCGACACTAGGTGAAGTCGTGAAAATATTACAAGTCTCTGCTTCATACAAAAATCATTCGAAATTTTTCTAAGTCCCGAACCCTTTTTCCGACACTAGGCGAAATCGTGAAAATTTTACAAGTCCCCGCTCCATACAAAAATCGGTCGAAATTTTTCTAAGTCCCGTGAAGTCGTGAAAATTTTACAAGTCACTGCTTCATACAAAAATCATTCGAAATTTTTCTAAGTCCGGGACCCTCTTTGCGACACCCTAACCGTAGTTTTAAAGATCTAAGCATACATGAGGACAGACAGCGGAAGGAAACGACTTTGTTTTATATGTTAAAGTTGTTAATTGTAATCCCATGTGTATTAATGTATTCTTATATGTACATAGGCTTATATATTTTTTTTATGTTTGTTTCCTAATCACTCCTAATGGAACTCTGCTGAATCTGATGGCTGCAAGGCTACATAAATCCAGTCCTGAATTCAGTTATTTTGAACCCGGCTAGGTTTTTAGGAATGGATTCACACTGGAATTCATATGGAAGTTTATTAATAAAAGAATTTTTTTTTGCTTATTTAGAAAGGAGAATTTGTTGACATGACCTTGGCTGCAGATGGTCATCATGTAAAAGTTCATCAAATGGTTATGTCTTTAGCAAGTCCATATATCAAAGCACTGATATCATCAGCACAGTGCCCACATCCTGTCATATTCTTAAATGTAAGTATAAATTACTAAGCTTTTATACATTACTTGCTGTCCTTGCGAAATTCCAACTGCATGAATTTTTCTAATGTTCCACACCACTTTGTTTTTTCAAAAGATCCTTCTCCTGATAATAATGAACACAACAAAAAAAGAATTAGCAAAATGGGTCTAGCCGCTCTCGAGCCTCAGTAAGTTGGTTGGATCCTGGTTCAGCACCTAAACGAAAACTTACCCCTAGAAAAGTGATGGTCACTGTTTAGTGGTCTAGCGCCGGTGTGATTCATCACAGCTTCTTACCAAACGGGGTGAGCATTACTGCAGATGTGTACTGTGAAGAACTGAACACAATGATGGAGAAGCTGGCACATCTCCAACCAGCATTGGTCAATCGCTCGTCTCCGCTGCTCCTGCACGACAATGCGCGACCTCATACTGCACAGCAGATGGTCTCCAATTCCAAAAAAGAAAGAAATTCAATACCCGAGAGGCAGTACAAAATGCCTTTGAAGAATTTGTAGCCTCCCGTCCAGCTGATTTCTTTAAGAAGGGCATCAATAAACTGCCGCTGCGTTGGCAAAGATGCATTGATTGCATGGGTGATTACTTCGATTAATACAAATAAAAAATACATGAAAAAAATTCGTTAATTTTTTTTCATACAAAACGGCAATTTCATAGGTAAAGACCTAATATTTATCCGTTGTATAGATCTTACAGCACAAGCTTAATGTTATTACCTTAATTTGGGTTAAATGTTGTTGTGTGAGAATGTCCGAAAATAATAAATTACTGCTAATTTGCACCGGAATGCAGTGGAAATGCTGTCCATCTGTCTAGCTAGAACCTTATTCATTGTATTCAGATTTGCTTATTCCATTACAATACAACAAATAAATGTGAATTCGTACTGTACATTTAGTTCTGCTGTGAGTTTTACGTGTTCTTCCAGTATATTTCCTAAACTGTATTTTCAGAATATATCAGATGCCACACTTATCTCAATATTGGAGTACATATACACTGGTGAAGTTCAAATTACTAGAGATGGATTTTCAGATTTTATAGCAGCTGGTAAAGCACTTCATATCAAAGGACTCAGAGACATGGTATGTAATCTTAATGATATATATTTTCTGTACCCATGTTTGTTAGGCTGCCACACAGGTGCCACTAGGTTTCTCGTAGTAGCGCCGTACTGTCTGCGCGGCTTTCTGCGGCAAATGCCACGTGGCAAAAGCGGGCGGGTTGTGCCGCCGCTTTAAGTACCTAACCCCTCATAAACAGCTGGACTGATTGTTTTGAAATTGATAACGTATGAAGAGGGGTTTCTGGATGATTTAAAAACATAATTGGACAATGTAGGTTGCACTTCTTTGGCGGTATGAAGTTCGCAGTTGAGAATATATATTTTTCTGATAAGTTATGTATGGGTTTAGGTAACAGACCTTTAAGCTCTACCTTGTGTGGACTATACTTCTTGATTCCTATGGGAATTTAAGACATTTTATGTTTAAACAAACTAATTCTAGATTCCTGCCGTTTTTACAGGATGAATCTGTTGTAGTTGCTCCAGAGTATATAGAATCTATTCCATCAAACAATACTCCAAATGTGGATGATAGGTTTAGTTTTGATTCAGAACAAAAAACCAAAGAGCAGATGTGCAAGTATGTTGCTTTTGATTTTTAAGATATAAATTTTTTCTCACAGTGCTCATAGAATGCCTGGAGTTGTCCTTACGAGGACCGTAGAGAGTATCCGGGATGCCAGGTAATGGATGTTAGAGCGCTTATTCTATCAAGCGTTTTTCCACCAGAATGGAATGTCAATGTGTTTCATACAATAGTGATCTTTCGAGATTAAGTGCTCTTTCGACACTGAAGCAAGATGTGTGCTGGATGCTACGGTGACTGCTGCTGCCCCTGTATAACCATATACACCTGTTGCACGAAGATCTGTTAGTTTGCCGTTTACCTATTACGGGAATCGGTATAGGCACAATAAGCGTTCATCCTCACGACTACGCGGTGATTGCGCGGTGTGCGGGGCGGAGGCAGCGCGGGCGCGAGGCGGAAGCGGCGCGAGGCGTTGTCGTGTGCATCAACGCTAAACATTTTCTGATAACGGAGCTTCTCGCGTCGTTCTGATTTGACATTGCCGACATTAACGCGCATGCGGACCAAATCTGCACGCTGCGCTCGCTGGTGGAAAAACGCATTACAGGAAAAGTGCCCTTAAGGCGGACTTTTAAAAACAAAAAGTCCTTTTCAGAGATTCTTAATTTCATAGAATGATGCTGGATATCATAGAATTCTTTCAAGAAAAGCCGTTTATTAGAAATAATAGACCGATTCTTCAATTTAGTTATCAGTATGTATGATATCCATTATATTTCCCAGGGTATTTGTCGATTCAAATGATGCAGAAGTTAATTATGACATACAGCATGATTCGGTAGACATGTTGAATGTGTCAGATAAGGATAGTGATAATGAATTAGACTCTACATCTCTGCATTCTGACAAAACGAAAAACGGTAAAGAGTACTGTAAGTAAACATGTATTTTATGTACCACCATAGATACCATACTATCCCAAACAAGTTGATATAAAAGGTCATTAACACTGAGGAACAAACATGTCTAACAAACTGTCACTGCGGGGTGGGGCTGGCGGTGGGTAGGGTTAGCGTTCATTTTGTATTGGTTGTGGAGGTATCAATGACCTTTTATATCGTTAGCGTCAGAATGGCTGGTTGCCTATAACAAGCGGCTCTGAAACTATATTCAGGAATTACTATCCAATTGCTACATATAATACATTCGGAAAAATATCAATATTTTATAGTTTCAGAGCCGCTTGTTATAGGCAACCAGCCATTCTGACGCTAACTTTATATCAATCTGTTTGGAATTAGGTATAGTACAGATGTCTCTTCTAAGAAATCAGGCTGTTCTTAAGCATACTCATACTAAGGCTATTTCGCTAGCGACTGTTAGTTACTGTTATTGTAATTTTCCAACGAAGAAGGGGCTTTTACGTAATAGAGTGTATTTATTGAGCGAAGCGAGCGTAGCTCCTTATCAGGTGACTCCAATGCAACTCGATGTGAAATTGTTTCTCGACAACTACCCAACCGATTTTCATGATTTTTTCACTTAAAAATCAAGCATTCTCGGGAGCAGGTTTTGTTCGAGACCGAATTTTGATTTAGGACCCCCAAAAAAGTTTTTGACCAAAACTATGTCAACAACCGATTTTCATGATTTTTTCACTCAAAAATCAAGCATTCTCAGGAGCAGGTTTTGTTCGAGACCGAATTTTTGATTTAGGACCTTAGATCAAAAATACCTAGATTACCGATTAGTGCTTTAAAAACGGCACCACTTCAACTCGGTCCACTATCGAAAATTGCACACTTGAGCGCCCGCGCTGGTAGTAAGACGTTTCACGATGACAAAGTGTTCGCTTAAAAATTGCAAAAGACTACTCTTTTAGAGTGAAAAAAAAGAGGATGGAGTGTCATACTTTCGACAATAAAAATCAGTTCACATTGTTAATTGCTTTTCATGTGCAATAATACACTGCTTAAGAATATTATGGTTATTTTTAACTGTGCAAACTACGCGCTTGATCGATGTGAAGTTGAAGTGAGTGAGAACAAGCGCGCAACTTCACACCGCAATATTAGAACAAGTCTCATACAGAAAGATGGAGTCGTCATTTATTTATTTGAAATTTTTGATTACTGCTTGATATATTTTTTGAATATACGAGGGTGTATTGAAAAGTAATCGGCCTAACCTAGAAAATAAATACATAATAAATGAAATATATTTTTATTTTTCAACGTAATCACCATCAAGTTCAATGCACTTTTGCCATCTTCACTTCCAAGCATTTAGCCCGTTGAAAAAAAAGATTCTTCCTTAGAGTCAAAATATGCGTCTACTGCTGCTTTGACCTCGTCATTTGTCAAAAATTACCTGAGGTACTTAATGACGGCACGCTGCTCGTTTTGCTCCATTTGCGGAAATGATGTCAGATTGCTTTGTTAATAAATTTATAAAATTAAAACTAATTATCGCACACGTTTCAAACTTCACACAATTAACAGATCTGAACTGAATTAAATAATGTGGGTAGATTTGATTTTTAGAACTAAATGGATCAGTGTTAGGCCGACTACTTTTCAATCCACTATCGTATCTTATTTTGTTTTAAGTTTTCCCCATAATGCAATAAGACAAGAAAAATGGAAGCGTATTATAGCACGTGAAAGATAAGATGAAATGTTTAAACCTAATAATTCTACTGTTGTTTGTTTAAAGCATTTTAAAAAGGACGTTATTTATGTCACTAAAAAAGGATTAAATAAATAAAAAATAACAGCCGTGCCAAATATTTTTCAGGTAAAGGGGATATTATATTGATAATGCTTAAATACTTTGTATTATTAAAACCAAATGAGTGACCAAATTAAATAGACTTCATAATACCACCTAGTATTTTCAAATATTTCATAAGTATCGTAGGTGCGTATGTGTACCCATAAATTTATTTGATTGATTGTTTGTTTTAGGTTACAGGTTGTGTGTGAAAATATAATTGTTGATTTTATTTCGTACTAGCGTTTTTGTAATCTTTTATCTATATAATTTATTTTATACGTTTATTTATACGTGAATAAAACAATGTGAATTTAAGTTTATCTTTCTCATCGTATTTCATTAAAAAAAAGTTTTATATGCAATGTCGGCTCCACATTCCTTTTATAACCTTAGCACATGGAATCCGTACTAAGTTCCTATTCCGCTTGCTGACTCCTGATGCTTTTGTATTATTTATTACGAATTATTTCTATGTCAACCATCAATGTACAATCTTGTTTATTTTATAGATGGTATTTGTAATAATTACCTATGTAGTATTCGAGTGCCAGATTCTGCGTTGTATTTCTACTGAATCCAATATCTATAGAATTTTTTTTATAAGTTTAGGACCCTCAAAAAAGTTATTAACCAAAAATATGTCAATAACTTTTTTTGAGGGTCCTAAATCAAAATTAGGTCTCGAACAAAACCTGCTCCTTATAGATTGATAAATGCCTTAATAGAAATAGTCGCTTCGCTCAATTGCATGCTGCAGCGCAGTACCACGGCAGCGACCGCAGCTCCTAGTTATTTTATCGCCCATGGGTAGTGGAGGTCAAATGGCAGTCACTTCACGGAAAATATCGAAGTTCAGCCGAATCGCAGTCAGACAGGAAAGCCGACCCCAACTGAGTTGGGAAAAGGCTCGGTGGATGAGTTTGTAATTATTTCACATATATGGTCACATAATCGGTCCCCGATCGGACGCAAGTATATTGTCGTCATTCATAACCTAGGTAGGACCTATCTGTAGGTAATTCAAACCAAAATGCTAACTTTGCTCCAATAGTTCCCTCGGACTGCAGAGACTCTGATTAGTGGTACGAGGCATGAGTACGAGTGGACTGAACACAGATGTTAGCTCTTTAACTCACTTCAAACACTGAGGCCTCTTCTAAAGTTGTAGAAAATTATTGCACGAACATTTTCCTTAGGAAGATTCATTTTCGTACATAACCTGACAGATTCCAATCGACGCTGTGACTAAACATTAGCATTCATCCTAATACTTTCAACTGTTATGGGATTCAAAATTTAAACACATTCGAATATAGAACAGTTCCAAATTCAAAATTGCCGGAAAATATGGAAACGACAGAACTTAAAAGGCATGCCTCGTATGTAACATCTGTCTTGGCTGTGGGAATTTTGGTTTGAATTAAAGAGTGGTTTAGAATATCTAGTGCCTCGGCAATAGATTTGCCCCCTATTACGTGGGACCGCCAAAATTACTGGGGCAGTGTGGGCGTGTAATGCTCCCTGTGCCTACATGTTCGGGGATATAGGCGTGATGTATTTCTGTCTGTCTGTCTGCTCGAATAGTCTCAAGTGTTTTTTTTTTATATTTTACACTATTTATAGTCCGAGACGCCCAGGACTTTAATTGGCTGTGCCATAACGGCTGCCACGTAAGATATTGTTGCCTTTCATCACAATTTTTTTTTAAATTACAATATGGCTGCTACTTTTTATTAAATACATTCGGCCATTTTGGACAACCCATTATATGTGTGTCCGGTGACAGTTGGGACTAGAATTACTGGCAAATTACTTCTGCCTAACCCTTCGGGGATATAGACGTGATATGTGTCTGTGTTTAACTTAACACTATTTTTCAGTCCGAGCATTTTTTTTTTTTTTTTTTAGTACGAGCATGGAAGTAAGTATAACCCTATCTTGTTCTAGGCCCACCTAGTGAGGTCAACTATAGTGTATCAAATCATGGTAATCTTCAGGTACTCGTGAATAGGTACATTTACAATTTGAAGTATGTACAAAAGAGTCTCACCAAATATTGGCGGTGTATCGACTACGCGGGTATAAAGTGTCCCGCGAGTATTTATACTACTGACGATGATGTTGTACTGAAAAGGTTAGTGTTGCCAATTTATTACTCGAAAACTTGTTTTTTTTAGTGTTGCAATACAACGTGGCAATGTTGCAATACAACGTGGCAATGTTGCCAGCGTTATAGAAACTTTGCCTCGTCGTAAACGTCGGTGACCCACCCAGGCAGAGGAGTTTTTTGACGTGTTTATGTTTTAAATGTCCCGTAACCGTAGAGTATGCATGAAAATATTTTCTAAAAGTGGAAGAAGTATGCCAAGTTCGTAGTAAGTGGAAAGCCTCTGCCTACCCCGACGGGAAAGAGGTGTGACTGTATGTATGTATATGTAGCTTATTTATTGTTAAGACGATTACAGCCCCCAAGATATTTAACCTGTATGTATAGAACTGTCACTTTGTAGCCTTGAGTAATATTCTTGTAAAAAAAATATATTTTTGACAATTAAAAAAAAAATTGCCCTGTTTTTATATAAACTGTTCCATTTCTTAAATTGATTCTCTCCAATAGATTGAAAGTAGGAATTTTCTCTATATTATTTTGTAGGTGAAGTAATATTTTAAACCAGCAGCACCCAGCGCCACTAGCGGAAAATATCAAACTCATTCTTAGCCATCCATAAACATTTTTATATTCTTTCAGAAAATGTAAACACAATCACGCAATGCATGATAGCAAAATTATGAAGAAACATAAAATGGAACTTATTTTTAAACGATTCAACGAGGCCAAGGACAAAGCGGAACAGAAAAAGGCGGGAGAACATATAGAAATCGAGACTAAATCACTTAAAAAGGAAAGCTAATAAACACATTAATAAGTGAAGTTATGTTGTTTGACTTTTGCCTACTTTAATAAATGCATGTTGATGGATGCTTCAATAATAGAAATAAAAGCAATCATTGATGTATAAAAAACTATACACCTACGACGTTAGGCAATATTTGGGGACTGATGACTTCTTCGTCTGAATAACTTATTCTTAACTATTTAACTCTCAATGATTCTTGGATATTAAATAATGATTGTAATACAAAAGCTGTTTATGGTATGATGAGGCTGACATGCCTATTTTGTACAAAAGCTTAGAATTAAAGGGGAAAAAATGCTTTCTTGGACGGGAAAGCATATTATATACCAACGCGAGCGGCTCGTTCTCAGAATATTATATTCTCAAAATATTACATTCGCAAAACATTTATAAGCAAATAAAAGTCAAATAAAACAAATATAACAATAGATATAATTGACCACGTATCAAGTACTGTGTACTTCCCGCCTTTTTTTAATTTTTGTTTTTCATTCGCACTTTTTTCAGGGCAGGCAAGTCTTTTGGTCATACCGCCTTGTCATTAGTTATATTTTTCCATACAAAATGGTCTTCAGTTTTTTTAATTACTTCAGTTATTTTCTTACGCACATATTTTAGGATGCGCTATTACGCAGTATTTTTTATGATTTGACGCGTTACGGAGGTCGATTTAGTCAGGTTTGGTCGGAGTCTACTAAAAGTCAATACTAAAATACTCAGTATTTTAAGGTATAACTGTCCAAATAAGTATTGTTTGTGCTATTTACGTTTTATTTTATTGGAACCCAACTCTTTTTTTGTTTATGATCATTCAAAAACCAGAATGTTATATTGACTATCGAACTTTGGCTGTATACGTTTTATGCTATCGCCTCAAGATATGTTGATGATTTTTTTTTTACTTTTCCGCCCTAGGGCCGAAATGTATAACTTTTAACCCGCATATTAGGTAAGTAATGACCCACTTACAGAGCATGAGAGATGAAAAATATTATTGACGCTAAGATTGATGTGTGCAAGAAAGAAGTGTGTACTAATTTTGAATCAATCCCTAAAATATTTGAAAAGCATTTTTCAAACGAAAATGGCGATTTTCAATCATTCGAATACAAAATACTTTTATTTTCTTCAAAGAAAGATACATTGTACAGAGCAAGAAACAAGTTTTTGAATTTAGATCGCACATCTTTTTCGAGTATAGCAGATATTAAACTACCCGAAGAGCTAGTTAAAAATTTCTATTTATGGGACGAGGGAAAAATAAACAAAATAATTATTTTCGACACTCAAATGGCTAAGGAACTAATCCACACAAAAACAGAAGTTTATGGTGATGGCACATTTCGTATAGCTCCAAAACCTTACTATCAGCTATACACCCTTCATGTAGACATATCTAATAGCAATGATACAGTATGTTTTGTACCACTGATATTTGCTTTGTTACCAAATAAAAATAAAGAGACGTACGAAAAACTTTTCACAATTTTAAAAGAACGATTACGTTGAATATTACGACTTACAAGTGCGATTACGAAATGGCTACTATACTAGCTGTAAAAAATATATTTCCGGGTTGCGACATCAAAGGGTGCTACTATCATTTTTTAAATGCAGTATGGAAAAACTCAAAAAAAAAATGGTTTTTCTGGATCTAGAGATGGGCAACATATTACTCGCCTTTTTTCAATGCTACCATTACTCCCACCGAATTGTATTCCAGAGGCCTTTTTATCAATTTGTAAAAAAGCTCCTAATAATGAATTATTTTCAAAATTTCAAGAGTATTTCATAAAACAATGGATTAATTTAATAACCGTCAAAATATTTAGTTGTCTTAACGAAAAACTTCGGACAAATAATGCATTAGAAGGCTGGCACAGAAGAATAAACTCGATCGTTATTAAAAAACCGAATTTATTTCTTTTTATATCAAAAATGAAAAAAGCAGAATTACAAAATATTAAAATTAAAAAAAGTTAATTGCATTGATACCAAAAAACGGCGGCAACAAGATATTGAAAATTCGGATCAAGCTGATAAAATAATTTCAAAATTTTTAAAAAGTGAAATATCGATCGAAGCATGCTTGCAGGATTTATCGGGTTATAGAAAACTAATTGATATTTTTCTAAAAACAATTCTTATTTTTTAATATTTGAATTTTCCATAGAAAAATGTGTTCGTTATTCGTTCTGTTGTCAATGTTTTTTTTTGTTGTTGCTGTCATTGTGTGGACTTATTATGTTATGTTATTTATTTTAAGTGCATTTATTTTTCGTCAATTTGAATAAAAAAATAGACATAATTATTTTACATAGTTTCATTGTACAGGTAATATTTTGAGAATATAATGTTTTGCTAATGTAATGTTTTGCGAATGTAATATTTTGAGAATATAATATTCTGAGACCGAGCCCGCGAGCTCCCTTACCATAGCGCTCGGAAGAGCATGTCGTTATCCAATAACATCGCAGGAAATTTCAAATAATGCGTTTAATTGCGTCACGTGATCAGCATTTTCTGCGATATCATTGGTTATCGACAAACTCTTCGGGTGACATGCTAATAGGGCTGATTGGGCCAGTAAGTCCCATGTAACGAGAGCTCATCTAAAGGTGGTGAACAGGTGAGAGACGGATGAGGCTTGAGGCCTCTATTGCGTGGTATCAAAAGTAACTGGCGAAATCTGGGCGTATTGGACACCTCTGTATAAACCGTCACGGATAAATACGCGATTTTGTTGTTTTATTTTAATATACAAATGAGCAATACGGAAAAGCGTACGTAGAATAAAATAAAAACCGAGAATAAAATACACGTCAAAAATTTACACAACAACCGACTTCAAATGACCGAAATGAGACCAAATAACTGTCGGAATGGAACCAAATTGAAATGGAACCAAGTTGGAAGAAGAATGGAAAAAAGTTGAAGTAACTTCACTTCACGGAAAAATTCAAAATCATGCAATCTAATTGAGAACCTCCTCCTCCTTTTTTAGAAGTCGGGTGAAAACTGTAAAGATTGTACAAAAAAACAGAAATAACATAAAATTATTTATTTAATAGGAACACCCTTCTGGGTCAGCGTATTATCCTCGTAAGTCTCAAGAACATCAGCTAAATGTTCGTTATCTCTTGGTTTCTTGAACTGGCGTCTCTTTTGTGCTGTTTTCTTACGTTTAGGCAGAACTGGTTTCTTCGGGCCGTGGTCTTGCATCGACTTGATACCTTGCTTTTCTAAATACTCCTCAATTTTCGCGTCATCCATTGCATCTACAGCTGTAGCACGCCATAGTTTCACAAATTCGTCGTCAATCTGTAAAAAATTTAATATCAAATAAACAAATATTGTTGGACATTCTCACACAACGTCATCTAGCTCAAACTAAGCTATAAGCTTGTGCTATGGGATCTAGACAACTGATAAACATACTTGTATATTTCTAAATACATACACATAGACAACCCGGGAATCGAACCCGAGACTCCGGAGTCGACAGCTGATGTGCTACAGACCACACCGAAGCAGTCAACTGATGACAATTCTTTCTATTTCAAAGCAATGAGTTTATTTATATTATTTCGCAAATATTTACGAATTTCATCGTCAGGACTTTAACCTGCAAGGTGAACTCTGTAACCACTAAGCTATACCATACCGATTACAGAAAATTTGTGCTTCATACCTATATTTCTAGATCGCGTTTTATGGTAAACATTGGAGACGCCATCTATATATAACTACTTTTAGGTTCCAGTGTATCGTCAACAAGAATATATTAACGTAGGTATTTATTTTTTTATCAGTTATCTAGATCCCATAACACAAGCTTATATTAGCTTATTTTGGGCTAGATCACGCTGTGTCTATCCTAAATATAAAGTTTTTTTCCCCTCAAAACAAGCATTATTTTTTTTTTTTTTTATTTTTTTTTTGGACGTTCTCACACAACGTCATCTAGCCCAAATTAAGCTAATATAAGCTTGTGTTATGGGATCTAGACAACTGATAAACATACTTATAAATTTCTAAATACATACTTAGCATACATAGAAAATACCCAAACTCCGAAACAAACATTTGTGGATCACACAAATAATTCGATTCGACCCGGAATCGAACCTGGGACCTCAGGGGCGGCAGTCGCATACTCATACCACTGAGCCACCGAGGCAGTCAGATCTCTATCCCATAACACAAGCTTATATTAGCTTATTTTGGGCTAGATCACGCTGTGTCTATTCTAAATATTAAGTTTTTTTCCCCTCAAAACAAGCATTATTTGTTTATTTATTTATTTAATTAATAAGTACTTACACACATATTAGTGTTTATAATTTAATATGTCCCACAAAACTGTTTTCACAGTTTGTCTGTGGGAAGGTGTTGTCATTTTTAAAAAATTAATACAATTTTACATATTAAGAGTCCGTATGCAGAATCGAAACGGGCGGAATTAGGTATTTGACACATTTTGTGCGTGAGTCCGGAGTTACCGATGGTGGTCAGCCAGTAGGTACGGCGATTACATGGTTTTGATCTTTTTTTTTTCATTTTATAATAATAGTGTCTTGTGTGGGGGAGGTGAAAAAAGGGCTAGGAGGGGGGGTGTTTTTTTTCTCTCCTTAAATTCAAGAAAAGACCCTCTATACTCGTATGATCCCGTAATCAAAACTCCTCTACCTTTCCTCTGTCGTTGCACTCTCAAAGGGGGGGCGAGGGCTAATTTTTTTTCCTAATCAAAATCATTTGACCTCCTCTATACAAAGGGGCTCTACCAACATATTTAGGGCCCCAGCGAACTCATCTGCTAGTGGCGCACCTGCTGATCAACGGACGAGGCTCGTTAATTTACGGTACCTATGAAGTGTCTTCGGTCCCTACGTGGGTACCGGGTGTTGGTCCGGGGGGTGCCACCGTGCAACTGTGCTAAAGCCCCACAAGTAACCCAGCCCAGGCTGGTTGCGTAAGGGGTTCAACAGCTGCACCGCCGGGCCCGGGGCCATGTATGGTGCAGCAGGCATGGAACCAGTGGGGGCAAAGCGGAGTCTAGTGTGGGTGGTGTGGGTCGATTCGCTGGCCAGGGAGACCCTTAGCAACGGCGTTGCCGCGGCCGCCCGCAACACAGCCATGGGGCCTGCCTGGGACCAACCACACCAGGAGGCTGCCCCACATGTTCTCGCGCATAATCCTGATGTGGGATCGCCGCTCCGGGTGGTAACCGGTGTGGGATAGCGGCGGCCTTGCACCAGGGGGGTTTGGTAGCCCTTCCGTCCGGCGGGTCGGCTCCAACCTAACCACACGGTTCCAGACGAAGTTAGCCCCTGCGCTTTGTCACTTATTACTGCTGCACCAAATGTCGCCCTGTCTTCACGCTTCTTCTTCAAATTTATAATGGCAGTGCCACAGAAATAAGTAAACGTTCCACAGCGGCCCCAGGATACCCCACAGCTTCACTTTTCGAGGTGGAGTTCACCAACATCCGTGGACTCCATGCGAACCTCGATGCCGTCCACCATACCTTGATACGGCTCGGCCCGCTGTGACGTTTCTCACGGAGACACAAATACGCCGCCCTGACAACACGCCTTACCTGTGTTGCCCCGGTTATGTATATATGTATCGAGGAACAATACCGGGGCGCCGCAGGGGTCCGTGCTGTCACCAACTCTTCCTTCTGCAAATCAATGATATGCTATCCCTCGGGAACATTCATTGTTATGCAGATGACAGCACATTGCAGGCGTGTGCATTTACAGCGAAGAAATCCCCTTTCCTTCCCCTACCCTCTCTTCAGAATGCATTATTACCAATGAAGGGCAACCTTGAGATCCTTGACATAGACGTTCGTCAAGAGCTCAATAATAAAAACTACATCGAAAGATGTATAGGGCTAGCTTCGTGGAAACTAGGAATACTGAATAAGGTAAAGCGATTCTTTACACTGTATCAGAGGTGTCTGCTGTACAAGACGCAGATTGGACCCTGCGTCGAATACTGCTCTCACTTCCGGGACGGCTCCGCGAAGTATTTGCTGGACGCTCTCGACGCTATGCAGCGTCGAGCTATCCGTATTATAGATTGTCCGGAGGTAACGGGAAGCTTTGAGCCGCTAGTTCAGCGCCGAACAATAGCTTCCTTGGCCGCATTCTACCGTATTTACCACGGCGAGCATTCTGAAGAGCTCTTCAATCTGATCCCATCTTCCTTCCGATCCCGAACAACGCGTGCCGGGCAGAGATGCCACTCCCACACAGTAGGTACATGTTCGCGAGAACCGAACGTTTTAAACGTTCGTTTCTGTGCCGAACGATACTGGCCTGGAACGCCCTGCCTGTGCACGTGTTTCCTCCCACATATAATCCTGGGTTCAGTAGGTCGTCAAGTTGAGGGCCACTCTCTATAGTATAGTGTGCTGTGAGTGACCCACAATCGCTTGACGTCGTCACGACTTACTACCAGGCGGGTGGCGTCAATTTGGCGAACCCAATACAAAAAAATAAAATAAAAAACTACCTCTTTAAAATTATTACTCATTTTGACTCTACTCGGGAGCCCCCCTTGGGGGACTGGAGGGCAAATCTCAAAAACTCGGAATTTTCCCTAGGTCCCCGAACCCCCTTTACATTTCTGCAAAAAAAACATAGGTACCTTCTCCTCCACCATCAAGGAGAACAATAAAATTGTGTCAGTGAGTGAGTGAGTAATCCAGCTTTATAAAATTTAACAGCTTTTTTTAACAAAAATAATGATAAATACATTCTACATAATCACTTGTTGTATTTAAAAAGAAGCCTAATCATCACAAAATAATAACTAATATTACCAAAGTATCAAAATCTCACGCCACGCCATATTCGTCTGTAGACGGCGTCGAATTTTGGCGCGCAGAGCGACACGTCCTCCCCCTGTAAGCGCTTGGCGCGGACTGTTTACTTGAGGCATGCGTCGAGTATTATAAAGCGAAATTTAGGTGTTTTTAAAAGATTATTTATAGCCTATTTTTTATTATTTAGCTTTCTTTTTTTTTGGAAATGGATTGATTTTTAACCAAGGTTTATTTATGTTGTTTTAATTTTATGAACGAGAGTTTTATGTAGCCGAAATAAGAACCAATTCATTGCCCATTTTCTCTAAAATTTGACTAACTTAAATATTTGTTTACTCAATTTTTTTTTATGAAAGTGATAAAAAGTAATCCATACATGTGATAGATGACTTTTACAAGAATACACTGTATTTTTGTAATACTTTTTAGACGTCAAAACGATTAGTGAATTTGTGATATTCTAGACCTCTTCCAGCAAAAGATACGAAAAACTACCGATTGTTTTAGGTCGATTAATCAAAATTTAATGACAAAAATAAGAAAGTAGCTCACTTATTAGATCATTATTGAAATGATATTTCATGTTGTGCATTAAAACTTATAAAAATACAGTATTTTCAGTGTAAAAACACGTCTGTAAAATCAGCGAAAACGGTAAAATTTAATAGGAGGACAAGTAATTACTAAAATTCAATAAACAATTAATACAATATTATACTACTTTAGCTAAATTGTGTCCGTCCGTCTGTCTGTCCGCCTGTCACAAGTCTTTATACAATGTATGTTACTTACATCACAATTAGCAGTCTTATCGTTGTAGAACAATATTTTCTTCTTGTCCGTAGGTCTACTTATATAGAGTATCTCTTGTGCTAAACTCTTCAATGCTCTGTCACAGTGCGGTAGAGACTCTTGGACGTCTTCTAGCAATATACCTCCTAGCCCTTTGAGATCTTGCTGCTTAAGTAACCTGTGAATTTAAATCTAAAGGTATTGTTTCAGATAGATAGACATACACTCTTTGCCAGCAATTTTGTTGGTCCCACATAACAGGGGGCCAGCCTATTGCTGTTACTGGGCACTATTGAAACTTTATAACCACCAACTGTCAGGGGCAAGTCGAGCTATGGTATGGTTTCAGGACACAAATAAGCACCTGGGAGGTTAATCTATGAAGTCTGTCAGCCTCAGTGTAAGTAGTTGTGTTGCTACTGCGTTGACTGAGGGGAAACAACATTCGCTGAGTTAGTGAATTTACTCATAAACTCTAACAAAAAAAAAAAAAATGAACTAACTACTACTTAAAAAAATTGAAATGGGACACACGGGAAACCAGCTTTAAAATAAAAACATAATCATCAAAATCGGTTCACCCGTCGAAAGTTCTAAAGTAAAAAACATAAAATACAGCTACACTTCTTGAAGTCTGTTATAATATTAAAATAGAGTTACATTTAAGTGAAATACTAGTAACCTACGCTGGAATAGTGCATAACGTTACCGATTATCAAACAAAGGTGTGAATGAAAACCTGGCTATAGACTTGTCTTGGTCCCCAGATTGAATTATTCCTGTTGATAGACTGTCACAAGAATCATTATAGAGTTTTACAAACCTTAGTAACGATTTTTTGTCTTTAATTTTATATACAGGTTTAAATATATATTTTCCATCTGGTGTATATTCTATTTTCGGATTGTTTTGAAGTGCTTCTGTTTGGAGCCACTGAAAATTTATAAATATATGTACTAACTATATTAGATTAATATGGAGTAAGGATTCTATAATTACACTAATGTTTACATGCATACTCCGCTCTATGAGGAGGACTAAATACCCACATTTTGCCTCTTTGGTTTATCTTTATTCTATTGTTATAGACTTAAGCAGCCCACACATTTGTTCTGAAAGCCTTTTTTGTTCAATTTTCAACCATACCAACTCCGGTTCATAGCAAAACTCAATCTTATCAACCTTTAAAACAATCTGAAACTGCAGGCGATCTATTGGTGTATGGGTTCCTTAATAACTAATTGTAGTATAAATTAATTAGCTGTTAAGTATGGCCACTAAGATGAGAGTAAACTGAAGATTCGGGAGATTATTACATTTTAAATGTTTAATTCCCTATTCTAATCGATGTAGTCTGTATTAGACATGGATGATTTCTTGAAAGAGTTTGAATCAAGACTTATTTATAAAAGAGCAATCTATTCTATCAATATTGACAACTATGGTATGCGATGTATACCTATACCATGAAACAAGCAACGACAGCTCTCGTCGACCAATTTACGTCATTATTAGGTACGAGGGATAAGGACAAATAATAATAGCTCGCTATGCTATCGCAATGTAACTCAGTAAGAGTCCGTTCGTTGACAAAAATGCTCTCATTTCGTTGGTCTTACTTTATTTACAAAGATAAACGTCAACTGGCAGACTGACCGCCATCCCTGACATTGTACTATTGTAATATATCTAACCTACCTGTTTAACTTTATTGCCAACATCTAACTGATTAGTTTCATCTAACACTTCATCGAGATTGAGAGGATGGTCGTCACCTTCTTGATGCCGTGCCCTCATATGTCTGACTATCCGAGCTAACACACCAAACCGATATGAAGAACTTCCTGTCATTGTTTTGTAGCTGGAAATAAAGTTACATTTAAGTACTTAAATGTTGCTAATGCGTTGCTTATATGACGATAAGTTTTATTATTACTACATATTACTACATATTATAAAACAAAGTCACTACCGTCCGTATGTATGCTTAGATCTTTAAACTACGCAATGGATTTTGATGCGGGCTTTTACCAATGGATAGAGTGGTTCTCAAAGAAGGTTTTTGTATACACAATTTGGCAAGTGGGCTAAGTTGCTAGTAATGTTATAAATGTAGATGCGGAACTGCATTAATGATAAATACTTTGTTAAGTAAAAATTTATTTATCTAACAATAGAAGTTAAAAATAACTTTTGTCACTATTTAAACTGTCAATTGGATTGGTAAAACAATATGTGTTTTTGTTGAATAAATATTATTCTTGTGCTTATTGACTTACTTGGAAGCATCAAGCTTTGGTCCTGCACTGACCGAGCTTGATGATTTTGATTTGGACTTCTTGCTGTCATCTTTATTGTGGGCGTCATCTTTGCTTGATTTTTTCTTTTCAATGCTGGAATCTCAATGTAATTGTCAATAGACAAGTGGTAATAAATGTAATTTCAGATTGAATTCAAGCTAAGATGGATTTTTGACTGCACATTATACATTAGTTATTTGAGTCATATAGCTGTGGAATAACAAGCCAATAACAACTCCGTTTGACATTACCGTGTGGATCACCAAATCACCACTGCGAGACGTTGAACCAACTAGCCCAAGGTTTAGAACGTTAGCTTGCGGGCTCACAGATGGATCACCGCCTTTAGATACATTACTACTAATACTACAGGGGAAGAATAAAGGAAAAAAGGGGATATCGTACCTTGGTGTAGCAAGTGCCTTTTTCTTAAAAGCTTCACGTTCACGTAGTAAGGCTGGATCCATTGTTGGTGTATAAGGTATTCAATCAATATCTAATGATTGGAACTAGGATTCAATAGGAATAAATTTCCGAATTCGTCGCAAAATTAAACAAATAGGTTCATCAAAACACAAAATGAACGAAAACATGAATTTGTTTTGACTTGACTGTTGACACTTGGTTGGTTGACTTGACAATTGACATTGACTAAACAGCTTTTTTATTCGTCAATGATGTACAGGCTAAATTTTCATAACATTCCGCCAGTGACCGATAGAGACCGCCATTCTTAGAGTATAAACATTACACAAGCTGACATTTTGAGACAATTGGAGAGCTTCTTGGCATGTAGAGATAAACACATAAACCATATTACCATTGTGACAGTAGAGGCCACAGAATATTGAACACACACTACACCTTTCCTTGCCTTCTCGAAGCAATCCAGCGTCATCAATCTCCTAATCCTGAATCGCGCTAGAGGACTATTCCACGAGGTCCACCAGTACGTAAAAAAATAAAATTGATAATACATACAACAAGCCTATTATTAGGGACTAAAAATACTGGCAAATTGTGGGTGTGTAATGCACCTCTGCCTACCCCTTCAGGGATATAGGCGTGATGTGTGTGTGTGTGTGTGTGTGTGTACATACAATAGCCGAATTTGGCTATCTATATTTAACAATATTATTGTGGGGCTACGAACCGCTAGGCACGATTTTATATTCATACAAAGCCTGTATGCCAGGATCGTAACAAGTGGAATCCGTCGTCTCTGCCTACCACAGTGGGAAAGAGGCATAATGATGTTAGAATAACGGTTGGTATTCTCCGTGAGGATTTATATCTAGAAGTTTATGTAAGTTTCATGTCGTGCACTGATTCATTGTACTGATCGGTAATACGAGTACACCTTACAAAGAACAATAGGCAGGAAGTAAGAATAACATTAATAAATTTAATACAGTTAATACTATCAGGCGTTACTTTTCGGAAGTCCATAGTTAAATAAAATAAATCTAACTACTTTGCAATATTCCGCCACATGCAAATTACCCAACTCTCGTAACTCTCGGTAGGACTCTAGGTAGGACAAATCAAGATTCAGGGACCTCTTCATTTCATCCCCGCGTTACAAATCTCACTAGTATTCAATTCACACACAATGAACTGAGTCTATTAAATAAAGGCTTTAAGTATAATAACCCCCGCAAAATCAATGAGAGGTCACTGGAAACACTGGCCGTGGATTCAGAGGTTGCTATTATCCTTAGTAAGTCTGATTCTAAGGATAGTATCAAAAACTTAGTATCCCATCATATTAAAACATCCTTACACACACAGACAGACAGACCCTCTCCCGATTCTAGTACTGCAGGGTCGTTGCGGCGGAGGATTGTCGGCTCTGGTTTGGTCATCGCTAACTCCGATAAAGGCAACAGTATTGTTGTCTTGGAGCGTGATGACTATAACCAGAAAGTCGATGATGTTCTACAGACCGACGACTTTGTGGTACTACGATCGGACCCCACTAAAAAGATTTCTAACGATTTGAAAGAATTAGTTAAAAGTACCCGCTTTGTTTTTGACAATGGGAAATACGACAACAACAACGATCCACAAGGAAGGCGTCCCCATCCGCCCGGTGGTGTCCAGCATCGGTTCCCCGTCATATGATCTAGCAAAATCACTTAATAACATCCTTAGGAGGAAGACTGCCTTTTCGCCTCGTTATAGTCTTAAAAATACGACTGACTTAATCAATCGTATACGGGATATCAAGCTTCCCCCTAATGCAAGGTTGCTTTCACTGGATGTCGACAACTTGTTTACTAATGTCCCTTACGAGAAATGTTTAACAATACTTAAAGATCTTTTTGAAAAACAGCGTCTACATCCAGGGGAGGCGGCTGAGCTAATCGATTTTACTTCTTTATGCATGAACCAAAACTATTTTCAATTCAACAACAAGTACTATCTATTTAAGCATGGACTGGCGATGGGTTCACCTTTGAGCCCATTTCTGGCCGATGTTTTTATGGATAGGTTTGAAAATAGTTACATTGTAGGTAACGAAAACATCCATTATTATTATAGGTACGTTGACGATATATTGTTGTGTTGGCGGGGCACCGATGTGGACCTTACGGATTTCTTATCTCATTTGAATAGTGTTCACCCTAAAATCAAATTCAAACTCGAGTTAGAGAAGGATAGGTCCATAAATTTCTTAGATTTGACTATTACTAGAAATGAGGGTGGGCATGAATTCCGGATCTTTCGCAAACCCACTCATACTGACACAGTAATTCCTGCCACTTCCTGTCATCCTTGGCAGCACAAGCTTGCCGCCTTCCACAGCTATGTTCACAGGCTATTTTCGGTTCCACTTTCTCAAATAAATTTTAACCGCGAATTAAATATTATTTATCAAATTGCTAAATCTAATGGTTACAGTACCAAGCTTGTGGACAACTTAGTTGGAAGGCGGCGAGCCTCAATTACGCGTAGTTTACTATATGCTGTTCCCCCGGATCGTGACGTCCATCGGTATAGAGCTAGTCTAACTTATTTAGGTCCGATATCTGATAAAGTTGCCAAAATTTTGCGTAAAAATAATATTCATGTCGCGTTTAGAACGGACAACACTATCCGGAGAAACATTTGCAATGTTAAGGAGAAAATTGGGGATGACAGGAAGTCAGGTGTGTATAGGCTTAAGTGTGGGGATTGTGAGGGTGTTTATATTGGCCAAACCGGCCGTAGTTTCGCGACGCGGTATAAAGAACATATATCAGCTTTTAGAAACAATCGCCCAGAACGGTCTCATTTCGCAAAACATTTGTTGGACTCCGGTCACTCCCTACCTAATCCTCACACTTATGACGTTCTGCACACCTGCAACAAAGGACTGAGGCTTTCGGTTTTGGAACAATTAGAAATCTACAAACATAGACGCTTGAACCCTAATATTTTAAATGATCAACTTAATTTCGCCTCTTCCCCTTTGCTGCGGGTAGGTATACGTCATTCAAACAACGGTGGTGGGTAGACATAAAATAATTTGGTATTATGGTTGTGGGTAGAAATAAAAAACCTAGGATATAAATAGGTGCGGTTTACGAGTTGTGGCTCACTCGGTCGCCGTGCGCCGAGCCATCGACATCTCCTGATGATGCCCCTGGTTGGGGGCGAAACACGTGTCGAGGTTTTTTATTATTTTTTGCACGATAACACAACTCTCATATTTATTCTATTTTCAAAATTATTTCTCTATTCTTTCGGCCTAAGTGGGTTTGGAGGGCGGACTTCTGCATGAATAAATACGAGAGTTGGGTAATTTGCATGTGGCGGAATATTGCAAAGTAGTTAGATTTATTTTATTTTATTAATAAATTTCTAAGGATTTGCAACGCATTATCTCACACATCTGATGTATGGGTTACTCAGAACCCTTATAGTTTCGTCATGTCCGTCTTTTCCGGCTTTTCTCCCAAACATGCCTAAACGATAAGTGCTAGAACAAGATGATTATATAAATGCTAGACAATTTTGCATGATTTTTTGCGGACCACGTAACGGAAACTTCGGTGAGTATCTGTTTCGCATGCATCATGAGGTCACAACCGCGCGTGTCAATACTGCGAGGCTTTCGGCGAAAAAACGGCATTCCACACGTTGCCGTTGGTGGAATGCTCAGCGTGGGCGAGTCAGCGCCGGGACCTCGATGTGGGCCTGGGCCTAGATACCCTCTCGCTGGAGACCATGCTACGAGCCATGGTCTCTAGCGGGAGCCAGTGGAACGCGGCAGTTTCTTCGTGACATGATTGAAGCAGGCGGCCGATAGGGTGAGGGAACGTACCCTCCCCGCTGAGTTCCGAAGTGTGCGGCGAGGGCGCCGCAGATGTGACTACGCCCAGGACCATCGACCTCCATGATCGGGGTCTGAGGACGGTGGATTAGCAATCCACCGTCCTTACAGAAGCAGGCTAGAAGGACTGCGTGCTGTGGCCTCACCCCACACACGTCTGCACTCACCGACGCGGGATAAAACCCGACTCCAAATATTTTATTTTTATTTAATTTAATTAGGGACAACAAATAGTTACGACATATAATAGAACAATAATTTAAACTAAAATTTTAGAGTAGGTACGCAATATCGCAACCCACAGCGTTATCCGCAGAGAAATACAATAGAGCAGAGGGTATACTAGCTAGGTGAATATTATTAATTTTGCGAAAAACAGAAGATTAATAAAAAAATAATAATTATACAATCATAATAATTATGAATTAACAAAACATAAAATATTCATTACAGTTACCTACCATTAGATTTAAAAATATAGATATACTTAAGTACATTAGTTAAGTATTAGATAAATTATATAATAATGTGCTGAATGAAACCATACATTAAATTAAATTATATTTCACTACGCAATAGCAGTAAGATAACTTAGAAATACCCTAATTACAGTTACATAAACTACAAATTGCAAATTAATTACTAGTCAATGACAGAATTGAGTGTACTCGATTTAAATTCATATTTTATGATATGAGATAAGATGCGGGGTAAAACCCGACCACCACGCATCGGCCACACAGATGGCCAAGGTCCGTCGGGCGTCGGGTCCTTACCAGAGGCACTCGGCAATGGACGTAGGTGCGGCTGCGGCCTGGGGCCGCAGATAAAAAAAATCTATAAGCTAAACGGCTATCTCGAAAAATCTAGAAAAAAATCTAACGAAAAAAACTATAGGTACCTAACGGATTTGATAACTTTGTTAGTTCAAGAGTTATAGCTAGGCTATTATGAGTGACTACGGAACCCTACTCTGTGACTCTCCGGACACTCGGCCGGTTTTTTAATATTTGTGTAATACTTGTTAGAGAGATTTGATCATTATGATTGACCCTATCGATCGATGCCATAAAGGTACAGATTGTTATTTTTTCGGATTTTACCCGGTTCGATTGGTGTGGCAAACGAATTTTCGAAAATCCGTGAATTCAGTTCTGTTTCTTTTTAAAAATAAAGGAATGTTTCCTTTGAGTAAATTGTCTATCTCCAGCATGTAGAGTACTTTCATCCAGGTGTCGTTAAAAAATTCCATCCTGTATATTCCATGGTAACGCACGAACGAAACAGTCGCTTTCCGCTGTCTGTCCCAGGTTTTAGTATACCTACGGTAGGTAGGTATATATTTGTCAAACGGGCGAAGCCGCGGGCTTCCGCTACTACAGAATAAATACAGGTTAAGATTATTAATTAAACAAACAGAAACTCAGGGAATTTGAACTGAGAAGTAATGCCGTCTTGGATGGAATATGTGGGACCGAAAGAAGAAGGAAACCAAAAATATTTCTTAAAGCTCTGAGAGAAAGTACGCGCGCGGCGCGACCGCGAGCGACTCCCCCCAACCCAAGTGCGCAACAAAACAATGCGACCGAGCGAGACCGATCGAGTCAGCGCAGCGCACGGTTTGTATCAGTAGTTTACCAACAGTGTTCATAAGTATGTAACGTATCGTAGTCAAGTGCCTTTTTTTGTAAACGGTTCGTAATATTATAAGTAAAAGTGAGATAATTGGTGCTGTACGGGCAGTTATTTATTAGATAATAATATTAAAAAGTAAGTTACTACTTACATAACTAATTTATTTTTTTAATTTTATTTCGTTATTATCTAAGTGTCAAAAATTACTTATTGACAGCTGACAGCTTGTGTCAGAGAGGTGAAGTGAGAAATGTTATGTATGTAGGTACATACCCGGCTGAGAGAGATACCCAATTTATTTCATTTCTTTTTGCAAGCTTTCAAGCACAGATATAAGAATACTATAGGTACTGGACTAATATCTGATAATAATACCTGTGAAACAATGGAACACATGCTTTGGTGGTAGATTTTTTGGGTTTCTAGGCGTATACCTATATACTAATGAAGTTAATAAGGCACTAACGATTTGGCCTCTGACAAGGTACAAAATGTAAAGTAATCCTCTCTAACTCACTAACTGGCGAAACCTATGAATCTAATCGTTTAGGTTTTCTTATCTGTCAAGGTTCTTCATGTTTCACCGGATGGTTCACGGCATGCAAATATTTAAGTTTGAACACATGTTCACCAATTAATTTAATATAAGTAATGTAATGTCTTTTTAAAACTAAATCAATATAAAAATGTCAAACTAAATCAATAAGTACCCATAAAAAAGTCAAACTAAATCAATATAATAACGTCAATTAATATTTATAAAACAATGTAAGTAAACAATATCCTACTAATATTATAAACACGAAAGTTTGTGAGTAGTATGTAAGTATGTATGGATGGATGGATGTTTGTTACTCTTTCACGTAAAAACTACTGAATGGATTTTAATGAAACTTTACAATAATATAGCTTATACATCAGAATAACACATAGGCTACAATTTATAAAGATATTGTGTGAATTGTTCAAAATATGACGCGGCGCGACGGGAACGGGAAAAAATCCAAATTACCACGCGGACGAAGTCGCGGGCGACCACTAGTACCTACTTAATAGTTCTCCCTATAACCTTTACTACCTCACTGTAAACTACGAGTATATGCGTGTCCGTGCCACTAATGTTTCTTTAATTTTTATATTCGCAAAATTCTTTCATTGAATACAAGCATTTTGCTATAAGCCACTCATTAGTCCGTCTTATAAACAATTCCCTGGCAATTCCCCCAATACTTTGAGTAACTTATTATATACTCTGATTGCCATGCTACTGCAATTATTTTGGTGAAGGGTGCTGTTAGACTTTGGTGCAATGAGTTTAGTTACATCTCTAAAGATGTAGGACTTCTAGTCACACACTTTAGAGAACAGGTGTTGATGCTTTCTGACAAATAGTGCTAACTCCAGGATATACAGACACACCACAGTAAGGATCTTATTCTTTCTAAACAGAGGTCTACAAGATATCCAGGGTGCGGCACCACATATAGCCCTAATAGGTACATTTTATTTTGGGATATTAGTGCCCTGTTTATGTTAGTGGAGTTACCCCATAACAATACTCCATATCTAAGCACACTCCCAACATAGCCATGGTAGGCAGACAATACTCCTTGCCAGCCCACCTGATTTTTAATATTTGTTAAAGCATACACAAATTTATTTAATCGGACACAAACATTGGCAACATGATCCTTCCAGTTGCAGTGTTTGTCAAGCGTTATACCTAAAAATTTGATTGTTTCTACCTCCTATGTCATTGTCATAATTAATATTGATTTGATGAAGATTAACAGTTACTTAAATTATTGTTATTCAACCAGTCAGTCACAGTCGCAATAGTTGATTTTAGTATGTATAGATTTCGTTCCTCCGAGATTACCACAGAAATATCATTTGCAAAAAGGATTACACGCTGCATGACAAACGCGATTCGTCGTATACGCAGTTCGACATAATACGCGATTTGACACCACCGCTAAGTATAGGTCACGAACGCAGTTCGCCACCAACGCCGTTTGTCTCACGCAGTTCGTCACACACGCATTTTGTCATAAACGCAGTTTGGCATTTGATTTCTTCAAACTTTTACATAATTAATTTTGTAGTGATAGAGCCAAGCAGCTTGGCTCTATCACTACAAAATTAATTATGTAAAACAGCTGCTGTTTACAAGCATGAATGGACCGGCTTGAACCGCAGTAGCAAAACGTCAAACAAAGCAAAACGGCTAATCGCCCATGTAGCAAAATGTCTATTATAACAAAACCCTTTCGGCAGCGGCGGCCAACCATTCTCGCAATGGGTAACCATTGCGAGGCTCCGGGCGGCAGGTCTATGCGAGGCCCCTTTTTTTATACCGCGGCCCAATGCCTCGGCCGCCCTTTCGTCCATTGCTGGGCGCCCCAGGTACTCGGAAGTATTCCCTGTGGCGTCGGCGGACTTTGGCCAACTATATGCCCTCTATCTGGGGTTGGGTGGGGTTTTATCCCGCATTATTGAGGTCGAGTTTTATCCAGTGTCGGTGAGTAAATGTGCGTTGTGCGGGGTTTCAGCACTGTAGCTGATTATAGATGAGTCAGCGATGCCCTGGCCACAGACTTCGGAACTCAGCAGGGAAGGTACGAAATGACTTGAAATAGGTTGTAGCCTACAACCGAAAGGCTTTCGGTCTCTTAGGTCCAGTTCCTATGTACGTCTAGTGTGTTTGGTACGACTATTTCTGCGAAAGTCCATTTATTTAAAAGTCCATTTTTGCAAATGCCTATTTCCTTGTACGTCTATTTGTTTGAACGTCCAATATACGACGATTTTGCTGAAATTTAGGTACTACTTACGTGAAATGTAACGTAGATGTTATAAAGGGCCTACTTGAGTGTTATCTCTTTGGAATTAGTATCAGGCCACTAGACTACATTTTATATATTGATGAAAGATTGACTCACAATCAGTATAAACAGTATTGTATCACTGAAAAAAAAACTATGAAAATCATCATTTATTAATATTTAGGGTTATTGTCAGCATAGTTTTAATCACCATAATATAATAAGCATTTACCACGGCGAGTGTTCTGAAGAGCTCTTAAATCTGATCCCAACCTCTTTCTTCCGATCCCGAACAACGCGTGCCGGGCAGAGATGCCACTCCCACACAGTGAATAGCATGTTCGCGAGAATCGAGCGTTTTAAACGTTCGTTTTTCTGCCGAACGATAGTGGCCTGGAACGCCCTGCCTGTGCACGTGTTTCCTCGCACATATAATATAAAAAAAAAATAAAAAAAAATAAGCATAATATTTTATGACATAAAGTATTGTACTTGTGTACGTACTTGTTTATATAAATCATAATTTTTTAACAATCATGTGCAAACTCTAATACTTAGGTATCACGTAGTTACCTAATCATAAATAATTAATACAAAAGATTGCAGTATGTATATAAGTATATTTGTGTATAAATTGCAGTGGTGTGATGTTGCCTGTTTGCAAATTTTCTAAATATTTGTTAATCTTTCGGTTTAAACAAATAACGTGATTTTTTTTGCAGAAAAAAACAGACCGTTTTTTAGAATGAAGTCAAAATGTGACGATTCTTTCAAAAAAAGGTACAATACCGTTTTTTTTTGAATTTTAGTTGAGAGCCGGTGATGCCAGCCCTCTAAAACATTTGTTGTTCTGTGCTGTCTTGGCTCCCGAACACTTACCTATTATTTCTGGCGGAAATTTGTTTATCCACTGCTTTTGAAAATACCTTATGAACGGTCTTAACTGCTCATTTTCGGGAATCGTTTCCAATATCCTGATTCCACGTGCTATGGATCATGTGCGCAGGTAACAGTGGTAAAGTTGTTGCCATTCTTAATAATCGCCGCCCACCGGAAGTTTCATTTGTCTTTAATTATTTAGCCTTCTTTATTACCGCTTTCTTAAAATGAAAATAGCAACGTGACACTTTCACACTTGGAAATACTTCCTGAATCGCATTTATGACTGCTGTTTCCTGCACCTGAAGCTTGTCATATGAATATCAAAATATCCTTTTATAACTGGAAAAATCGTCGATACGTTTCTTCCGTTTTATTCGGCAGTAAATAACAGGAGCGACGTTAGTGGTGTTATAGTCAGACCCCAAATCCAAATGGATGGTATATAGTTGGTAAAATGGCGGTGGAGTCACCTTAAAGGTACCGTCACCAAAATAATCACCTAATGAAGTGCTTCGTACAACTCTTCTGGCTATTTTTGATGAAAAAATCAAAATTTTCTCTCTCTCCGTCGTCATATATAAGGAAATTTTCTGAGAAGGCATTTGGTACGACCACATTAGCTAAACTCATAGATATAGTAGCGAAGCGAGCGCCATCCCAAGTCTGGCTAAACTCGTGAAACTTAATTTGTTAGTCCTGAGCTACTTTTTTCTGCTTCGATAAAGTGTGTCTTGGATGTTTTTTTAATGATGGAAGACAATCTATAGCGTTACGTTTATCTTTCAAATGACAAAAGTTTTTTTTCATATGTGTTTTTTATAGGCGAAAAGTCTTCACATCTTGTTTACATTTTTCTATTGCCACCAAAACTTCATTTTTACTATTTTCTAATATACAAGTATGGCTAGATTTGTAAATTATACGTTCGTTCGCAGCGTTTAAAGTTAGAGATGCACAGCACACTGATCTATTAATACAACGCCAATTAGTAGATCCACCCTTGTTTGTCCTGTTTATGTTGTACTGATAAACTCCGTGGAATATGTTTTTTCCTCTTTTGCTGGTTATAAACTCAAACTTTTCCGTATTCATGTCTGAACGTAAACGAAACCAGACAGAATACGTAACTGATTGATTGTTAACTTTAATTGCTTTATTTTGGAAAATACCCACATTTTCATAAAATAAAAAACTTACTACTTAGTTTTATTCGTTACTTAGATGGCGTTGCATGTATCAAGTATCTTGTAAACAGTCCATCTAATTTGATAAATCCTTTGACAGTTGTCAAAGATATATTTACAATAAAACCATTCCTGATATTATTTAAGCTATCGATATCAACACAACACAGATTCATGAATGGACTGAATGTGTAAATAATAAATCTTTTTTAGAATACTGTACTTTTGATAGAGATTTCAATTTACATTAACAATGTTAATAGGTATTTATTGCATTAAATATAGAAAAGTCAGAGTTAAATTTAGGTGGATAGTGACAAATCGCGTTTAAGACGAACTGTGTGTATGACGTAAGGCAATAGTGACGAACAGCGTATAAGACCAATAGCGAATGTGTCCAACTGAGTAAATCAGATCGCTGATGACCAACTGCGTGTATTTTTTATTATTAACTGTATATTTATTAACTGTAGTTGATTTTTTGAATCGTTTTGTTACTCTGAAACAAAACAACAATCAAAACAGTGGAAAAGACCTGGTTCACCACCCCCCAAAAAGGCTAAGTCGATTTTGTCGGCAAGTAAGGTGATGGCTTCATTATTCTGGGACTCGAAGGGTGTGATTATGGTTGATTATCTTGGGGTCTAAGGGGTCCGACTATAAACTCTGATTATTACTGCACCTTACTACGTAGTTTACGAGAGGAAATAAAAGAAAAACGTCCAGGAATGATCAGAAGAAAAGTCCTGTTTCATCAAGATAACGCTCGTGTTCACACGTCTGTCCAATCAATGGCAGAAATTCACAACTGTGGCTTTAAATTGTTACCGCATCCACCTTATTCACCTGATCTGGCACCGTCAGACTTTTTTCTGTTCCCTAACCTAAAAAAGCACTTGGGAGGTCAAAGATTTTTGACAAATGACGAGGTTAAAGCAGCTGTAGACGCATATTTTGACTCTAAGGAAGAATCATTTTTTTTTTCAACGGGCTAAATGCTTGAAAGGGAAGATGGCAAAAGTGCATTGAACTTGATGGTGATTACGTTGAAAAATAAAAATATATTTCATTTATTATGTATTTATTTTCTTGGTTAGGCCGATTACTTTTCAATCCACCCTCGTAACTCAAAAACTATAAAAGCCACATATACCAAATACTATACATCACAGCACGTTAATGTGTTCTATCTGCATGTCAAATTTCAAGTCGATAGGTTTAAAATTGCGACCGGTATCGTTTTACATACATTTTCGATTGGGCCCATCTTAGAGAAGACTCCGCTAAGCTCCGTCTTAATTATGCTACCGTAAGATCCCGTTTTAAGTTACAACGCATTGTAACTACATAGTTATAAGTACCCATATTATCTAGTACCTACTGATAATAGTATAAACCCTAGATAATTAAAATGTAAAATATTCAGAACATATTTTAATACATTTCATTGCGAAATATATATCTGACTTAGGTAGGGCAGGAGCCCCGGTTGTGGTCACTACCCCGGTTTTGGCCACTTGCAACGGTCAAAAGGTCAATAAATAAGGCATAGAAAACAGACTTGCTTCATATTCTGTGGTACAAAATTCTTTTTCTATGGTCCGTTCTGACAAATGACAGTTGTGACGTCTTGTGCTTCAAGACAATTTTTTGTGAGGTAGTCAAGTTTTTTCAAAAAATTTCTGGTACTTTCTTAAAGAAATCAAGAGACACTAGGTAAGTAATCAATAAATATCTCGGAAATCCTTTTACTTTCTGTTTTGTATTTGATTGAAGCCTACTAACAGAATGTCTAACAATATGCTTTGAGGTTATTTTGTTACTCGTTTAAATTCCTAGTGTTGGGAAGAGGGGGTGGCCACAACTAATACACTAATTTGTACTTTGCTTGGGTTGTGGTCACTTTGTTTTTATTTTGTGTTTGCTGCTTGAAAATTACTAACTGGTTTGGGCATTGCAAGTTTTTATTTCTTTTGTACTTAGATTGGGTGAAATGGCTCCAAAAATAATAAAATAAGCGAAATTGATAAGGCCAAGAGGAAGCTTTTTGCTTATTCACCGTCCAAAGTTGCGTTGGCCTTAAGAGCTATACAAGATGGTATGAAAGTAGCTACTGCTAGCCGAACCTTCCGAGTGCCGCGATCCACCTTGCGGCACAAAGTTTCAGGTCATGCGCCGGAAACATCAGGCCATGTTGGACCACAACCTGTTCTCGGAAACGATATTGATAATTCTTTGGTAGAACAGAGAACAAAGAAGAACAGAAACAAATAAATTGAAAAATAAAAGGAAAAGAAATCGGTAGATGGAGAAAAGGCGAAAAAGAAAAAACCTATAGTGAAGAAACAAGCTATTCAAATCTGGGTATCAGAAACGTCAGTAGAAGAAGATCGGTTTTCTATACGAGATTCGGACGATACAGATGCTTCAGAAGGACTAATCAATGAACAACTAATTGAAAACATTACTGGACATGAAGAAACCATAGATGACTATGAAATAGGTGATTTTGTGATTTCTTTGTACGATGGTGAACATTTTGTTGGTAAAATAGAGTGAAGATGCTGTTTTGATTCGAGCAATGCAGAAATCTTTAAAGAATTGGAAATGGCCAGATAAACCAGATTTAAATTTATATGCTAAAGCCGACATAAAACAAAAGATCAAAACACCACAGAAAACAAATTCAAAGCGAGAATTTTTCTATGTGCCTGAAATGGCATTGCATGGCAATTTGTTAACTGTTAATTACCTACCTAACAATAAATATTAACTTCTTTATAATGATTTGTTTTATTTTCTTCAAAAAACCCGGAAAATCCCCTTTCTAATTTAATGGCCACAACTGGAGCACTGGTATGGCCACAACTAGGGGAAAAGTGACCAGAACTGGTGAAATCACACCTATTATTTTTAAAAGCATAAAAAATATATATATATTGACTCGAATCAAACATCGCATAAAAACTTTAAAAGGTAAATGTATACTCTTCCCTGTGGTTATTTCAAACTGCTACATTACACATTCTTGTAATTGTTGCGAATTTTTGAACATAGAAATTTTCTTAAAGTAGCCAAAACCGGGGCTCCTGCCCTACCTATTGTTACGAGTACTTTGTGATTTATCGTAAGTAGATGTCCTACATTCCATTGCCTTTTACTTTTACTCGCAATATGGCGTGTGGTTGATATTTAGAATAGGTAGTATGATAATTTGAATAATTATTTTTCTGCACGACCACAGTTACACGACCCAATTGTTATGTAAATCGGTAAATTCATTTTGTATTCTAAAGAGCCAGCCGAGCCTGAGGCATGATGCTAAAGGTATCGTCGTACGCGGTTTGACCGACGCGCGACGGCGCCGCCGCCGGACCGACGCGACGAGGCCTTTGTCTGTCTGTAAAATACCTTATAACCTATCTACATTATGAAAGAAACTCATTTGTACACATGCCAATATTCCACTGAATTCATTATTAAAACCTTGTAGTACGTAGGCCATAGAACTGAGATACTTATTGATTAACAGCAAGCTCATATTTCGTAAGTAGGTTTATTTTACTGAGTGGCCCACTTATCTATATATATATAATACGCCAGTGAAGTCGCTTCTCCTCCTAAACTAAGAGTCGCACAGTCAAGTGTGGCGTGGCACACCGTTGGAAAGGTCGTGGTCTCAAGTGGTGCGATAAGATTAGAAATTTGACAAAAAGTAAAAAAAAAAAACTATTACTTGCGCAGTTTGCGCTAAGGGTTGCTAGTTTCTAAAATAAATCAGGTAGCTAACAGAGTAATCCAGCTAAAATATTCGGAATAAAATTGTAAGGTTGCATTCATTCGTAATAGCTGCTTTTTTAGAAATAGGTAGGCAACTCGATAAAATAAAGCTACTTATTAAAAATGAGCATGCTGTTAATCAATAAGTTTCTCAGTTCTAGGGCCCACGTACTAATACCGGTGTTGCCTCGGAATTATCAAAGTAGGGTATTTTTCCCTGTTCACAGGCTACACCCGCGTGAAACAGTTATTTCGTTCCATATCCATACTGCCCTACTAAGCACATGATACATTTTATTTGTCCCGATGAAAAATAAAGAAATGTGTCAACAGGTGCACCGAGTACAGATGAAAATGATTGTCCATTATAAAAGACACAAACCTCAAATGTACCAGGAATACATAACAACATAAGAGCCTTCAAGATTAGAGAGACTGACCATAATATAAAGTCATAAAATAATAATATTTTAAAGGGTAATAAAACCAAAACATTGAAGTAGTACCACGGGATATTTTTTCTTCCCATAGTACTACTAGACTGCTTGGTAGTACTAAGTACCTATGGGAAGAAAAAAATTCCCGTGGTACTACCAGTGGCACTACCAGTAGTACCACGGGCAACAAAGGTTCGTATTAGACAATAAAACTTCCATTCGACGCAACACAATTGCAAAATCGAGACACCAGTGTCATACAAAATGCAACATCGACCCGTAAAGTATACAATCGACGAATTAAATTCTAACTCCTCGAAAACGCAGCTATCTGCGAAGATGATAATTGAAATTGTTTAATTAAACTTTCAACGTGGTTAACTTGGATGTTCATATCCAGATCAGTCAGTATGGGAAAGTCTGAAACTTAAAGGTATCGACAATCTGTTCAGATCAATGTCATCGATGTTTAGGAAAAAGCATTCATACATTTTAAGAAAACGTAGCCTCTATTCCACAAAGTTCAACTGGAAGTACTTGCTAACCTCGGGAATCGAACCGAACGTTTTAAAAATCAAACCAACAACACCATTTCAATTCAGATATCGATTGTAGGTACAACTAGTTAATTAGCAGCTAGTGTTACTATAAAATATGATAGGTACCTATCTTAAACTAGGTCGCCACCCTGCTTCGCGGCGGCATATTAGAGCGCAGCAAGCATCATCTCATCATCTTTGTGTAAAAAAAATATATTTTTTCAAAATTTTTGAGGGCCAACCTTTTATTCTTAATATACGTAAATGATCTACCACTAAAAATCACTAAAAATCTTTGAGAAATAGTATTATTTGCTGACACATCATTAATTTTTAAAAGTGATAGACGAAAAGTAGTAATTGACGATGTAAATAATACCCTTTCGGAAATACTGCATTGGTTCACAAGTAACAACTTGCTGCTCAATGCGAAGAAAACAAAATGTGTAAAATTTACTATGCCCAATGTTAGACAGGTGGATACTCGTATTACTATGAATAATGAATTAGTTCAAATAGTCAATACCACAGTTTTTCTTGGAATAACTTTAGATAGTAAACTGCAATGGGGTTTTCATATCACAGCCTTGGCAGGAAGACTTAGTTCGGCTGCCTATGCGGTTAGAAAGATAAGGTCACTGACTGATGAAAAAACGGCACGATTAGTTTATTTTGGCTACTTTCATAGCGTTATGTCATATGGTCTGCTGCTATGGGGCTCAGCTGCCGATATTGAGACAATATTCATATTACAGAAACGAGCTATACGAGCAATCTATAGACTCGGACTCCGTGACTCGCTGAAGGAACTATTTAAAGAAATTAATATTTTAACCGTTGCTTCTCAATATGTTTACGACAACATCGTGTATGTACGGAAGAACATAGAACTCTTCATAAAAAGATCCGACAACCATAATTATAATACAAGAAATAAAAATAAACTGGCAATGACAAAAATTAGACTTCATAAAGTTGGTAATTCGTTTGTAGGCAAATGTATAAAAATATTTAATAAAATTCCGCAGGATCTGGTTGACATGCCTCTTAATAAGTTTAAAATAGTAGTGAAAAAACGTTTTATGAAGAAAGGCTAATAATGTAGACGAATATCTTAATGATAAAAATGCATGGTCACCCTAATCTGCTGTTGTTCGCCACTCCTACAATACAAATTGTAACACAATGTAAACAAAACATTATTAAAAAGAAAATGGATAATCTACCTGAGTTTCTTGCTGGTATCTTCTCAGGAGAACCAACTTACCGAACCAGCGAAAGAATCATTTTCAAATGGTTATTTATGTAATTAATTTAGTATTTTTATAATAGTGCTTTTTTTTTTTTTTTTTTAGTTCCGCGACCAAGGCCGCGGCCGCTCTAACGTCCGTTGCCGGGCGTCTCTGGTTACAAGCAGAACGTATTTCCAGTGGCGCCCGGCGGATATAGAATAGTACTTGAATAGTGTACGGAATAGTGCTTGACATAAAATTGTAAAATTTTGACATTCATATGTGCTCTTTATGTGTCTAAACTGAATAAATAAAATTGATTCTTTGATTCTTTGATTGATTCTTGATTGAAAATTCGGGCTCCGTTAGAATGATGTCAGTTAAATCTATTTTAATTTGATATATAAATTGTTGAAATCGGTAAAGTATTGACAGAGATCTCGCATAAGAAAGGATTGAACTTTCTTGCACCATGAGAGCTTCGCTCGCTACGCTCTAATAATAAAATGCCTTTTATGTTTTAATTTTTTAATTCCGCGGCCGCTCTAACGTCTGTTGCCTTGTTTTAATATCCTTTCATTCATTTTAGCAGGTGTTCAAAATTACTACAAATTTTTAAAAATAGGTAGGTACAACATTCAACTACGTATAAAATTGTATATATGAAGTTGTTGTCTTATTGCTCTTGGTTGGCATGCATAGGCCACCTATTTCGGAAATTGTCTTATCTGCGATAATTATTATCTATCGATTGTATTGTACGAGTCATCGCATACGTAGGTACTTACTGATCTATTAATTCTACTATCTTATCTTAGTGTACCTACCTATGTAGGTACACAGAATAGGGAATATTAACTTAACTACAATTGATGCAGCCACAAATCTAATAACATTATGTTCTTGAAATTTGGGGAGTTAAAAAGAACGCGATAGGGATTTTTTTGATCTCTCCAAAGCATTTGAGTGTGTTGATCATTTATACGCTTAAGACCCAACTGCCATTATGGAATTCACAAACATGCCATTCAATTTATCAAATCGTATCTATCGAATCGTTAACAAAAAGTTGGAGCTGGTGAGCAACGTCTGGAGATTGACTTGTTAAATTTGGTGTGTCGCAAGGATCCATTCTTGTACTTTTTTTAATTTATACGTATAATCGATCGATTTTCCCTATTATGATGACGGACATTTCTGGTATAATACTATTCGCAAACGATAGGTAGTACTATTACTATTAGTACTTCACTAATATTCAAAGTAAAAAGAAAAGATGGGGAACCAATTCATGTTAACCAAAGCTTAAATAGACTATATCTCAGTGGTTCTCAGCAAATAATTTACTTTTAAATCATAAAAAAATAATGCTTTAAGTTCACTCTTTCAAATGTACCTAAATAATGTAACGCATGTGGAAGTACTTACTCGTATATATAATTAAAAAAAATAATAGACTTATCTGCCATTACTATCAGCAGTGTTCACGTCAGTATTTTAGTGTACATAGGTACATATTTTTGGTAGTGTTGCCACCACATTCGTTCTTAAATACTAACATTGATATGGCTAAAGTTCCATTTTACCTCGTTCCTCATTCTCATTCTCGTTTTTGAACAAAACTGCTACCGTTACATAATTTACATTCTCACAGGCCGCGACAACTCAAATTGTGAACAATTCGTTTGATTGAAAAGTGCAGTACTTCCCGCATAAATAAATTTACCTTTTGCTTGGCAGACATTAATTTGCTGAATAATGTACGTACAAGTTTGAAATTAGAATTTCCATTTCCACAAAGTGCCAACTGCAATATCCAATTACATATTTATATGTATTAGCGTTTGTTCCTGTAGAAACTTACTTATTAATTACGCTACTACTTATACTTTCAAGAGATGGGTTATGTGACACTGATGATTATGTTATGTGTGATGTGATGCGTACTTTTAGCGGAGAGTTCGCGACTTCGTTTTCCCCTCATTTGCTATATTTGCCAGTGCTCCTCTGACTGTAGCGTGATGTTATAATATAGCCTATAGCTTTCCTCGTTCTTCAACAACGAGTATAAATTGTTATACAGTTCAAGAAAACTCACTCTAAATATATTTTTTATCTTGTTTCAGATAATGGAACTTCAGAAGTTATTGATAAGCATCCTTCATGTGGTTTTATTATCAATATGGTGAGTACCACGTCTATTGTAATAGGTTATCTGTAACTATCCAACTATGAATTTTATTACTATGTGTACCTATTTCTTTTCTTTTTTTTTATACTGACGCCACCTGCCTGATGGTAAGTCGCGACGACGTCTAGCGATTGTGGGCGACTCTCATAGTACACAATACTATAGAGAGTGGCCCTCAACTTGACGACCTAGTGATGGAAACACGTGGGCAGGCAGTACTTTGTTAGTCCCGAATTTTACCAAAAATAATCCAATCGTTAAATGTAACGTTAGGTAGGCTTGGGCTGGAAACGTCGCTTTTTGTTTTTTATTGCTTAATAGCTGATGGTAGTAGGATGGGTAACCATTTGTTAAGACATTAAGATCCTCTGTCAAAAGTTAATGGTCATTAAGTTTACTCAAATTTTCAACCTTCTTATCTTTTGCTTGCATAAGAACCGACAGGAAAAAAATGATTAAAGAGATGGATGCAGACGTTCTGTCGTAGTGCAGTTATTAAGAGAAATATAGGGTTGGATGTGCTTGGAAGGTGTGAAGGTGCTAAGGTGTCAACGCATGTAGCGTCCCTCATGAAAGGCCTTCCGATCTTCCATGGTAGCAAAGACATACCGTCCAGTCATATTCCATCGCTTATTTTTCTATAGAAGTTTCCTATAGAAGTGGTATTTTAATAATATATTAGGTTTTAACAGGGCCTAAGGGTGTAATTATTCAACGATATTTTGCCTGTTGTTCCATTTTTAGCGTCCCCGGTGGAGTCGGTTATCAGTAGTTAATGGTAGTCGTATCAAATTGATAAACGTTTGAAAATGATTCATTGATGAATTTACGGATGTGCTTCCGGTAATCATCCATTGATGAAACTGACGATAGCAGTTAATTCTTTGACATCCTTTTATACATAGGTAGGTACATATGACGCCTGTTTTCGCCAGTAATTTTGATGGTCCTTTCTAATATGTGACAAACTTTTATCTTTACGAGACCCTCGTCATTTCATCGGCAGATGGATTACTTTCAGGAGAGGTTGGCTTAGGACTCTTGGTGAAACCGTACTATGCATCCTCTTTATAGATGCATACTCTCTAGTTAACTTCAGCTCATAACCGTGTCAACAAGAAGATCTTAGAGGACCAAGCCCATTTTACCTGCTAGTTTTGCAAACATCAATGTTGCAAAAGCAGTTGGTTCATGGAACGGCATTTGTATTGTAACATTTTGAAAAGCAGTGTGGTACGTACAGTGTTTCTATTTTCTTAATATCTCTCGGGCAACCGAATAATAATGTCCATGTCCATATTATTATTAGATTTATCTTCTAAAAACTAAAATCTTGAATCGATCTCCATCAATCTAAAAGCTTGTATTTAGAACTACGTACTTTATTGTTGTTTTGTTTGGATTTCGGTGTGTTCCTCTATAGAGCTGTGAAATTATATTTATTTTTCGTGCCTGAGACTTAAACTGCTGTCCCCTCATGCAAATGTACATTAATAATAAAAAGGGGGCGGTAATGACATCTCTATTTACTTACAAACCGATGGATATCCGATGAAAGCCGAAGCATATGCATACGATACGAAGGACGTTAAGAATTTAGAAGCACATGTATAGTTACAGTGGCACAAAGTACACAAGACGCAGCGTAGCAGCAATCAGAACTCCCGTAGCCAGAATAGAGAGCGAACCTTCCCGTACCATCGGTTTTATCGGGCTATTGCTGTGCACCCCGCTCTATGTTCGACCGGAGTGTGTGTGGGGAATAGTTTTCTTAGTTTTTTTGTGTTTTAGGCTAGTGAACGGTGAAGACGAGATCACACCATGGAAGTGGTCTTGTGAAGACAGCAAGTGTGTGAAGACTCGCAATGATGCCGAAAACAAAGACCCGGTGCTGAGTCTAGAAGCGTGCAAAATGTTCTGCAATGAATATGGTAAGTGTAACTTAAAATTATTTTAATTTACAAACAGTCACAAATTTCCAACAGGACTAGCACAGCCAGAAAAAAAGAATAGATTTCAGGTGACCATGTATTTCCATTTGCTTATTGGATCTTGCAATACCTATACTTAGTAGGTATGTAGATTTAGGTATTGCTTTCGCTTCTTCGACTTTTTTAATTGTTTTCAGGCATGGTCTCAGATTTGGAATACTCTTAACCTGGTTTATTTTCCAAACATTTTCGTTTTTATCCGATTTGAGTCGGCCTAACATTTAAATAATGGGAATAGGTATTCTAATACCTATGGAAATTTTAAATTGATAATCCGATGGCATTTTCATGGCCATTGGCGGCACGTACAACTAACCTAACCTAACCTACTTTTTAAACTGCCCGTTTTTTGACTCATCAGTCTCATTACTTATCATATCACAGTTATGATGAGTCAAAATCTAAATAGAACTTAATCGTGATACCCTAGCAGGTAAATGTCTCGGTTGGATTGCATGAACTGTGGTCACAGGTTTACCTACTGGGGATCACGGTTTGGTCACATAATGGGCGATTTCACATTACATGATATCGTGATGATATCGTGGATTTTATCGAATTTTATCGTGGCGATATCGCGACGATATCGTCACGATATCGCAGTAGCAGCAGTAACATAACTTAATAAATTTACTATCACTTTAATGCAAACCTAATATGCCGAACCTGATATGGTAAACCTGATATTGAATATTAATAAAATACTAAGTATTATTTGTCCAGTACCCGATATCTCGGAAACTAAGCATCCCAGGTCAATTTTGACTTCATTTTCGGATCCCCCTTGAACCGCCCACAATTAATAAAACTCCATCTCTTCCCATAAAAAAATCCCAATTCCCACCCCACTTCCCAACAACTTTAATATTACCGGTGACAGTTGAACGTTTTTCTATAAGTAGGTCTGGGGGCTATATCCTGGTAATGCAACATTTTTGTTGCAGTTTAAATATGTAAAATATTAGTAGACTAAATTGAGCGAGATAACAAAAGCGAACAGTGACGAATCATATGCTCATTATGCTGTGATGAATCACGGTGAAATCACAGTGACTCCTGGTTTAGTCACGATATCGTCACGATATCGTCACGATATCGCCACGATAAAATGCACGATATCGTGGTAGTGTGAAAGCGCCCAATATCTAATACTTGGTTTGGTGCAATCCAACCCGTTTGAATATCAGTGTCTTGTCTAGCCGTCTTATCTTTTGACTGCGTTAATACCTAATTCGAATGAATTATCCCACAACATACATTGAGTGAATTGACTAATACCACAGTAAAAAGAAAACCTAAACCTATGATCGTTCACTGTGCTAATACACACTAGTTTCTATCTTCATATATTTTAATAGACACCACTTTCACCATGTGAGGGGACCATTTTTAAATAATGTCATTAAATAAAACAATTGCGAACACATCAAAATAATTTATTAGGTACTTACAGTAATAATGAAACCAGAAAATGGGTACAATAGTAAAGTAGACATGTCATTGCTATAATTGATTTAAAAAGTATTAAACGTATGTAATACTTTTTTATTTTAATTCCGCGAACCGCAGCCGCTCCTATATCCATTGCTGCGGGCGTCTCTGGTATGCACCAGAAGGTATTTCCAGTGGCACCCTTCGGGGGTTTGGTCGGAATGAAAAGCGCTGTCGCGCGAGTCGCCGCTGACTGCGATACTCAGCGAGGAAGGTACGCTCCCTCTTCCTCTGGGCCGCCTCATTCGCGAGCATGACTTGCTCGCAGAAGGACACGACCACGTTCCACCTACTCGCGCTGGAGACCATGGCTTAAAGCATGGTTTCCAGTAGAGGGTATCCAGGCCCAGATCTACTACGAGGTCCCGGCGTAAACGTAATACCTGCTAAGTAAACATATTCAAAGAGGTAAACGTAATATTACCAAGTTAAAAAAGAAAGAAGAACACTAAGTGCCTAAGGCTAAGACCAACATGCTGGTCCGAAATTCGTTGCTCTGTAGTAACTACCTTATAAGTTCACGATCAAAGACTCGAAATCATCCTTGAATTTAAAAATCCACCTCAATTCAAAGGACAAAACTACTGACATCAGATTATTTTTATCCGGGGTAATAGATATTTTTTCAAGTGTAACTTATACTAGAATAAAAAATCTATTAGACGTCAGTGTGACTATAATGCGTTTAAATTTTTAGTGTCGCAAATAAGATGCATCTGTTTATGGATAATAACCTATGGCCGAAAGGAGTTATCTTTCGACGGTTTGTTCAGTTCAAGCAAAAACGTTCTGGCACTGTAAATAAATATTAATGGATGAAATCATAATCATATCACGATCATAATGTTTTATTTACAATTAATTTTTACATTCATAAAAATCTGAATCATTCAGAAAACAATTGTAAATGTGTTTAAAGCAAGCATTGTTACTAACCCCATGAGTCTTGTTACTTGAAATAAATATTATTACTAGTAGTTCTGCGAACAGTAGACCTCGCGTTATTTTCGGGTCCCTAATATCCTTTTGGGACGTGGTCTGGTGGCTGACTTTCCATGCGCACCAACTGAGGTACCAGCAAAAAAGAAAATGAGAAATTATCATTTTCTCCGCATTTCTTCCCCATTTTAAAATGGGGAACACTGACAACACATCAAATTCACCAGTTGAAACATATCCCACTCGCCCTAGCGAACACGAAAACATCCCCTTATTTGAACATGCAAAAAAAAAAACATCGTCTTATGAGATGAGAAATGATCATTTTCTCCGCATTTCTTCCCCATTTTCCCCCCAATCGAAAAATCCCTTCGACAAAAGTTGCGCCTTGCAACAAAGAACACTTGTGCCAAATTTCATGAAAATCGGCTGAAAAATGCGGCTTGTAGACCGGAACTGACACACATATATACATACATACAGACAAACAACGCCAAATCGGCCAGTCCTCGAGTTGAAACTGAGACGCTTCGCTCGCTCGGTCAATTATTATAATAGGCAAGCGGCAAAACCCCGAAAAAGTGCTTAGAAATGAAATTGACTGACCAATAAGTGAAAATGTGATTGCCCCTATACAAATTTGTACTTTTTGTAAACCTTGGACCAAAAGGCGTCGATTGGTAAGAAAACAAAATTTGTGCGGTTGGGCTATTAATTGTTATAAACAAATTAATTTGTTAACTGATAAAAAGTTGGTTTTTATATTGGAAAATGATTTCTAAGGGTAAAACGGGCAAAATATAACACTTTTTACGTTGTGATTTTTTCGAAAAAAATGCGTTTTAAAGAAGTTACAACCATTTTAAAGCGCAAAAATGGTCACATTCAACATTTTTTATCTTGCCGAGTTTTGATCGAATTCAAAAAAATCCTGCGGCAGAATATTTATCAGATCTTAAGCTTCAAATGACTATTTTTCAAAATGAGAAAATATACATTTTTCACATCGTAAAATAGCGTAGCGTCTTTCCGAGTTAAGATACACTATACGCATGTAGAGTCGCGTATAAAGCGCGTGCAATTTGACAGGATTCAAACGGGCAATCAATAAGGAATTCAAAATTAAAAAAAAAAATTTTTTTTTTTTGAATTGGAAATCATTGAAAAATTATTACTACTCTATCTCTAAAGAATATTGTTTACTTTACTATGTATATGAAAGTACGAGTATGTAACTGTCGAATAACCAAATACCTACCTAAGTAAATTTTCCTTCAATGTTTATATGATAACGATCCGCTTATTTTTCGAAGAAACGATATCAGTTCTGTAGGTGGGTTTTGGACAAAAAACACACTCATATTGACACCTGGAGGGTTAGACAGACAGATTATAAAGGTCCAGATATATCTAGTTATTTATGGTCCCACATAATAGATAATAGGGAGCGAATGTATTGCTGCTAACTGGGCTGGTTGATTGGTAGTTCAGGTACCTACAGCTTCCGGCGAAGACACGGCACTCCACACGTTGGTGGAATGCTCAGCGTTAGCGCAGAGACCTCGTTGTGGGTCTGGGCTTAGATATCCTCTCTCCTTCTGCAAGCAGGTTATTCTCGCTAAGGAGGCGGTCGGGAGGAAAAAGGGGGCGCAAGTACTTTCCCTGCTGAGTTCCGTCCGAGCGACGTAGGGGCGGCCGCGGTTTCGGGATGCGGACCTAAAGAAATAAAATAGTTACCTAAACTTACCTACAGCATTTATAGATAAAGTTGACTCTATCCAGATTTCGAACAAAGCCCGAAAGAAAATAGGTACTTACCACGTCAAAAACAGTGGGATTTAGATGAAATAGGTAGGTAAGCTACAAAAATAGCGATTTGGCTTAATACAAATAAGTACCTACATTTTTTCCGGAAACCAAGGTCGGTGACTAACTACAGGTTCTTCGATCTATGTTTATTTGGTGAGTCAGAATTCGTATCCGACTGTCCTATAATTATCATAGCATTCATAGCCATAATAATATTAGAAAGGAAAGATTGATACGGAAGTACCTGATAGCTGATAGTGACTTTATTCGGTAACTGGCGACCTAAGAACTCACGAGTTTTACGCAATGCCTTAAGAGCGTGTACGCCTAGAGCGCGATGTTAACTTTAGGTAATTCAAACCCACACAGAAGCAGCGCGACACGAGTTTAACTGTGTGTGAAGCGCTGGCGTGCTATAATCAAACTAATATATCTTGATCCGTTCAAGTGAACATTATAGTTCCAGTGTAGTTAGTTTGAAAAAAAAATCATAATTTATGATTTTTTTTGGTATTCAATTAAAACTTAGTAGTTTATTTTACGGGTGCCTGCCGTTTTGCCGAAAAGATTTTGACAAAATTTCATTACCCAAACAAATTTTAGCAACCTTTTTTATTACCATTGCAATACTTCGAATGATTTTAGTACGCATATTTGTATTTGGTAATTTTTTTACTTGGCAAAATATTACCAAGTATAATGTCATTATGGCATTTGGTCTTTAATCAAATGATTTATTACAGTAAACAATCTTCAGACAATAAACGTATGGTGAAATGAAGACAAAAAATATGGGAAGTAAACAAAATGCGTAGGTTAGGTTAGGTTAAAACTGTGACCTCCTGCACCAGAAAAAACTTGAATTAATAGAAAAAAAATATTGTTTTTAGTAGGCTACCCGGAACTGAACTATTTAGAAGTGTGTTAGTGTGTGTGTGTAGTGTTAATTTCTTCTTTAACACATTTTTGTCATTGAAGCATTTGACTGAATAGGAAAGGGAGAATTGAAAACGGACTATACTAAATATTTGGCTTATTTGATTTTTCGTAAAAACAGGTATTTCAACTGAAATATTTGATTAAATAAAAAATATTAAAAGTTGTACTAGTTGATAAACAAGTTAAAGTTTAAACGTTCATTTCCAAAACATTAGGTTTGCGTTAAAAGTTTTTGTGAATATATTTTTTGCTAAGTAATAATTTGGCAAATGAAATTATGCGAATTTTTTTTTGGGAAGTGAACATTTGCCAATTCCTTTCGGTCAAACAAGGGAGACCCTTATTTTACACTAGCTTCTGCTTGCGACTTCGTACTTGGGATTTAGTGTAGAGAGAAATGAAACAAAAGAAAAGAAGGAAATAACATCTTTATAAATTCAATTAATATGTCGTAGTTCTCAGCGGCATCGACCTGGAGTTTCGTGGGATTTTGCTCCTTCGTCATGATATTTTGCATGGTCATACTCAACTGTTCCCGTTACTCCTTCATCACTTGAGTTTCTTTTACATTGCCTGTAGCGATACCATAAACCAATAAGCACACCAACCTTGTTATTTAAAGCAAGCGTTAGTATCATGCAGTAATTAAATAAAAAAGTTATGAAAACGAAACAGACTTAGGATAAAATAATATCAACGTTTTTAAATAAAATTGTATCTAATGTTAATCATTGAAATACAATTGAAATTGCCATGGTTAACGGGCCTTTCTGAAATAAAACCTGGCTCAAGTAGACTAATAGTAAAAAGTACCACTAAACACTACAAGCTAAGTCACTTATTAGTATGTATGTTTACATGCATCTCAAAAACATTTCCTCTTAGCGTTATTAGGATCCAGATAAAACACCATATTAAAATAAGGATGCGAAAGTGTATATTTTAATTTGGCGAAGCCGAGGGTTGAAGCTAGTATAGCATATACAGGGTTATTTGTAATTAACTAGCATCCTCCCAGGGGTAGGTAGCAGACATCATAAGTAACAACGTTTGTTTTACGACTTTTAATAAAACTGAATACATTATTTAATAATGAGTTTTCAAGTTTTTATTGTTATAACGCGACACTATTAAGTCTATGTTTCATTCATAAACTGTGTCGACCACACACGCACGTTCGCGCGCGCTTGGTCGGTGAGTTCCTGGACACGATGAAGATGGAATGGATATTTGCCTTTGTTGTGAATGACACTCCACGCGAAGAACTGCGATACATTAAACCGTAGCGTGGCGTCATTAGTACTTGCGGCGGGATTATCCTCAAATAAGTCCAGTATCCTACGACCACTATTACTGAACCTGGGCTGGAACTGTCCATAGTCGCGTAATCGCTGTGTGGTAGATAACATCGTTGCCCGGCTCGGTGTAGGTAGATTTGGAAACCTTACTGCATATTGGCGGCAGGCTTCCGCCACATTATTATCACTCCAAGCAAGCATCTAGTGAGCGAAATGGGTCAAGGTCAAAGGCGCTAGCGCTGTGCCCGCCGCCCCGTGTCCCGTCCCTAACCGTGCATTGCATGAATTGATGATACGAGTTTGTTTACCTAATTTTTTTACGGTGCGCGTAAACTGCGGCGTAGAGTTAATAACTGTCAGACGCGAAACTAAATTAACATTTATTTTTGTATGAAAGTAAAATGTAACGAATTATAAAAAGTCGTAGAACCAACCGTTGTTACTTATAATGTCAGCTATCTACCCCTGCGAGGATGCTAGTTAATTACAAATAACCCTGTATATCATATTTACCTTTTAGCTCTTGCCTTTTCCAAATTTGTATTATTTTTCGTTTCTTCGCTAAAAATAACTTGGTTTTATTTCCCATTGCGGCTGAAATATAATTTGTTGTGACTAAAAATATTGTCTGCCTAAAAAATAATCATATTTTAATTAATAAATTAATAAAAATTTAATAATTTTACTTACCAAAGTACCAAGATTTGTCGATGACGCTATAAATGTCTGCTATTCTTATACGCACGGCAAAGGTCAACACAGGTCAATCAGAGCGCCGAGCGACACATCCTCACTCTAGAAAGCCACGCGGCGAACTGATTTGAATAGATTGACGCGCTACGTTTTATAATAGTTTTCAAAAATTTATAGAAAATGAATAGTAATAAATTTATTAAAAATTCAAATTAGATATTTTAAAAAAGATATTCATCTTTTAAGTTGAATTATTATTATATTGAATTTAATAAGATATATCGGTGAAAAAACCTTTTAAATTTCCTAATATTTCACATTGTTTGAATTTTAATTTCTTGTAATAATATATCTAAATCATAAAATCTTATTAACTAACTATTTTCCTAAGGATCTTATCGATTGGTTAATATTTTTTGTTAATTAATTTTGTCAGTAGTTTCATATATTTGCAACTTCGAAATTGATGCTGAAAGGGTAATTGAGAAAACCTCTGTTAGGTTATCTTAATAGAATGCACAAATACTGTATTAATCGGAATATTTTCTCTACTAACTATTGAGACTACAAAATTTCCTAAAGTTATTAGTAATTAACATTTTTGTAAGATAAGTAGTTCACGATATTAACAGGTTTGAAAAGTATTGTTTTTGAGTCAAACTGCGCATAGACGGCGTACACGCTCTTAATGAAAACAGACAGAAAGATAAAAAAATAAAATTGGTTTTTTAATGTACGTAGGGTAGGTAGTAAATTAGTGAAAAGTTGTTAATTTGAAATTACACACAAACACTCTAATTTTATTTATCTGTATGGATACGACGAGTTCATGCATCGAAAAAAAAACGGTTGAACTGATTTAGATGAAATTTGGCACGCAGAGTTGCGAGCGTACTCTATTTGTAAACTAGATATCTATATTATATTTTTAAACTCGGATTGAATTGATAATACGCTAGATGGTATTTCATGATTTATATTATGACTGCAGCGTTTTCGATTATTATTGCTTGCTTACGACCAAACATAAAACATTCAATCGTAACAATGTTTACGGTTTTCAACTCTTCCCTTATTTATAAACTAATCATAATCGTGCGTGATCAATAAATTCAAATTGTATGGGAAAATCAAAAATCTGACTTGTACCTGCATTTTAATATTTTGCCATTGCCATTTATCAATGGCAACCTAATGGCCACCGTCTAGCTAGCTGCTCCACATAAGCACTCTGTGACATAAGCAAACATTTTACACACCAATTTGTAAATCTGTAGAATTAAATAGCTAGATTTTTCTGAATATTATTTCAGTTCAAGAATACCTAAGAAACCTTTATCACAACAACCTTAGTAAGACCTTTATACTAAAGTGGCTCCAACTAACATATTATTTGTTAGGTCAATTAGCCATTACAAGTCTATATTTATATAATGTTAATGATCTGGCGCTGATGTAATTGTAAAATAACTATTTTAAGCACTGTCAGTATATATTGTCAAACAGGTTTGACAATATACGCTTGTAATTTATTAAGTGGCAACACTATAATGTTGACACGAAACGTCAACGTCAAAGCCGTTATTATTATTATTACAAGCGTATATTGTCAAACCTGTTTGACAATATACGCTTGTAATTTATTAAGTGGCAACACTATAATGTTGACACGAAACGTCAACGTCAAAGCCGTTGACATTTGGTGGCATTAGTCTAGGATTCATTCGTCGTACAACTGCGAAGCATACTAGTTGTGTTTAATAAATCCTCATAAATCTGTAGAATCGTTGTTTCCTTTCTGAGGTATAGAGTTGATCCTTTACCTCAGAAGTGGGATGTATCCAGAAAGCCCACAATTTTAAATATTTATTGCTAAAAGTGAAAATCAAAGTACCCACAAGTGAACTTTAAAAAATAAAAGTGTGTGAAAATACAGAAAATTACATTCTTACATCGGTTAATAGTTAGTTGAAGTCTCCAAAATGGATATCAGTGACAAAAATACGCGGAAAAGTCACAGTGAGCAGAGAACACCGCCTCGAAATGTTAACAATAATAAGCGTCATCGTAATCGCAGCAAGACTACTTCGCGGGGCTCTTACAGGCCAAGAAGAACACGACCGAGATCCAGGGCGTCACGGAATAGTACAGGGAGTTCCAGTAGCGAGAGATCTGCAAGACCCAGTCGCAAGCGTAACTGCAGCCACCGGAATCGTCGCGTTCATCGCAGTAGCAGTAGTCCGGCAAAGGAGCGTAGATCCAGGAAGCGCAGCCGTCGTGACCGCGATGTGAGCGAGGACATCAGTGAGGTTACACCACCAGCCTGCGGGGAGGAGCATAGTGGCGGTAGTAGAGGAGTCGCACCTTCAGGTCACGTGAGTAATTTCAATGCATTTGACAATGACACAAGGGCGTTTCTGTCTACGTTAGTGGATGCATTAAGTAGTCGACCACCCTCAAACAAGTTTCCTATGTTAGGAAACGTTATTCCCGAGTTTGATCCTATGGTCAAGGGCCAAACCATTCACATGTGGCTTAATAAAGTTGAGGAGTGCGCGAAACTGTATAACTGGGGCGACGATCAAATTATTCATTATGCGCTCCCCAAATTGTCAGGAGTAGCGAAAACATGGTACCAGGCTCTTCCAACCATGTCATTCTCATGGGCAGAGTGGAAAATCAAGTTGCTAGAGTCCTTTCCGAGTAGTGACGATTACGCGGAGCTCCTTACGGAAATGTTATCTAAACGCGTAAAATATAATGAATCTCTAGAACACTATTATTACGATAAAATTAATTTACTCAATCGTTGCGAGATACAAGGTAAACGCGCTGTTGACTGTTTGCTTTATGGTATAGACGATCGGTCCCTGAGGTTAGGTGCTAAGGCTGTCAACTGTGAGGAACCATAGCAGGTTTTAAAGTATTTCCAAAGTATTAAGCAACAATCTCGTGACACCGATAGGTCGAAAGATAACTACGATAGACGCAATACCAGTAATACGTCTGCGTCTACTTTTAGCTCTAGGCAAGCTGTTTACAGAGACGAGACAAAGGTTGTGCGACGTCCAGCTAATTCACTTTTGTGCTACAACTGTAATGAACCTGGACATCTCAGCTTCAAATGCACAAAGAAAATATTAAAATGCAACATCTGCCACAGATTAGGGCACACAACTATCAGCTGTCCCAGATTACCTGGTGAACAGACTATTAAGACGGCAAGTTCTAAGGACAAGGAAGTATTGCGGGTCGAGACTAATAGCTACAGTGACACTAAGTACTTAATGTTTTTAAAACTAAATGGCGAACCTATTCAGGGTTACATAGACTTAGGTAGCCAGTGTACCCTGATCCGACGTAGTGAAGCTATTAAGAGGGGAATCGACTGGACCGACATCGACTTGCCAACTATGAGAGGGATAGGTAACAATATTGTCATACCATTAGGCATGTCTAACGTGCAAATCGAAATCCAAAATATTTCAGAAGAAGTGTGCGCCTATATTGTGGATGATAACGTTATTAGATACTCTATTTTAATTGGTCATAGGTTTACCGAAAAACCTGGTATAATAGTAACAAAAACTACAGAATCGCTCATTTTTAGCCGTGAACATTTACTTAAAGTACAAGCAGTTCTGAAGGATGACGTCATGCTTCCACCCAAGGAAATGTCCCTGTTACCAATAGTTTGCTCAAATTACTCAGGCGCGATACGCGTACGGGGTTCGCTGCGTGGTTTACTACACAATGAATTTTATTTAATGCCTGGAGAATACGAGATTGATAGTGGACAGGGTCAGTTACTTGTGCAAAGTTTTAGCGAAAAGGCTATATTACTAAAACAGAATGAGCTAATTACGCGAGCTATTTGTATAAGAGATAGTTTGGTAGTAAATAAATTAGACTTTGATAATGCGGATAGTATTGTGAATCTAAACTACGGGAAACAACTTAATGAGGGTGAAATTAATAAGCTGAAGGAAATATTAAAAAAGTACGAGACATGTTTTTCTGATAATTGAAGGGAATTAGGATTAACTAAAGTAGTCGAGATGAAGATTGACCTAAAGGATATTCAGCCGGTAGTATACCGTCCGTATAGGCTCTCGTTTCCTGAGCGTGAACAAGTTAGGTCTATGGTTAAAGAAATGATGGACGCGGATATCGTTGCTGAATCTAACTCATCGTATGCCAGTCCAGTTGTGCTTGTTAAAAAAAAGACAGGAGAGAGTAGGCTATGCGTAGACTATCGCGCTTTAAATAATAAAACGAACAAGGAGCACTACCCCCTGCAGTTAATGGACGATCAGTTAGACAGGTTGGCAGGTCATTCTTTATTTATTAGTTTGGATCTAGCATCGGGTTACTATCAGATCAGCGTAGAAGCAAGTTCCCAGAATGAGACTGCGTTCGTGACCCCTGATGGCCAGTACCATTTTAAACGCATGCCATTCGGTCTCACTAATGCTCCATCTGTCTTCCAAAGAACCATGAACAAGATACTGTCTAAAGTCAGTTACGTCATAATATATATGGATGACATGTTGATCCCAGCACGATCATTCGATGAAGGCCTTCAACGTTTGGAGGAAGTACTAGATCTGCTAGGAGGTGCAGGGCTAACCCTGAAGCTAAAAAAATGTAACTTCTTTTGTACTGAGCTTGAATTTTTAGGATTTCACGTTAGTGGTGACGGTATTCGCCCTGGGACACGTAAAACACTTGCCATCAGAGATTTTCCAGTCCCACGTAATACTCATGATATTAGGAGGTTTATTGGACTAGCTAGTTTTTTCGAAGGTTTGTTAAGGGTTTTGCCCTGATAGCACGTCCTTTGACAGACCTCTTGCGGTTAAAATTTGAATGGAAATGGACAAGTGTTGAAGAGGAAGCTTTTAATAGTCTGAAGGACAAATTGGTTGAACGCCCTGTATTAGCTTTGTATAACCCCAATTTAAATACAGAATTGCACACTGATGCTTCGAAGGTAGGGATTGCGGGTATCCTTCTGCAGAAAGATGCGGAGAGTGCACTTAAGCCGATAGCATACTTTAGTCGAAAAACTACAGTAGATGAACAGAAATTTCACTCGTTTGAGTTAGAGACACTCGCTGTTGTTGCGTCACTAAACCGGTTTCGCGTATACCTATTAGGTGTAAAATTTAAAATAGTCACTGATTGTAATGCCCTACGTACTACTCTCACAAAAAGGAATCTCATACCTAGGATTTCCCGCTGGTGGGTGCAGTTGCAGGAATACGACTGCGAGATCGAATATAGGTCAGGCAAACGTATGGCCCATGTATGTAGATGCACTCAGTCGTGGACCTGTCACTGAACTCCCAAGCGAAGAGACGGGTGAAATCCTTGACGTGTTGAATGTAGACATTAGGGACTGGATTGCTACGGTACAGAGCGATGATAGTGAAATAAAACGCATAAGGGACATTTTGGAAAATGATAAAATGAAGTTTGTAGCTGATGTTCGTAAGAATTATCAGTTAAAAGGGAACCATGTGTACAAGATTTTAGATGATGGTTCACGGTGGGTAGTTCCAAGAGGTTGCAGGTGGCAAGTGTTGCGCATGAACCACGACGATGCAGGACATTTTGGATATGAAAAGACATTGAATAGGCTAAAGGGAACCTTTTGGTTTCCTAAAATGCGTAAATTCACAAAAAAATATGTGAGAGCTTGCTTAGAATGTGCGCATCACAAAGCACCTGGGGGTCCTAAAGAAGGACTACTACACCCTATACCAAAAATAGAGAAACCGTTCCACACACTTCACGCGGATCACTTAGGTCCGTTCGTTCGTTCTAGAAAGGGAAATACATACGTGTTAGTCATTATAGACGCATTTACAAAATTTATTAATATACGCGCCGTAAGGGATACTAAAACAACAACAGCTATAAAGGTATTTAAAGAACATTTTAGTTATTTTGGTGTGCCCTCTAGACTTATAACGGATCGTGGTTCATGTTTCACAAGTGGTAGTTTTAAGAATTTCGTAACTAAATTCAATATAAAACACATTTTAAACGCGGTTGCCACCTCAAGGGCGAATGGTCAGGTCGAGAGGTTCAACCGTACTATATCTGACGCGCTAAGCACCACGTGTCATGGTAAAAACGATAACTTATGGGACGATCACATTGGGGACGTACAATTAGGTATTAATACTACTGTGAATAAAACTACAGGCAAAAGTCCGTCAGAAAACAGTTCTGACGGACTTTTGCCTGTATTCGGCTGCAAATTGGTAAATGCTTCCGAAAACTTGCTAACCGATGTTATAACAGATGTATCAGACCGTATCGAGGGTGAAGATTTGATGAGGTTAAGATCAGATACTAGGGAAAGGATAGAAAAACAACAAGAATATGCTAAAACCCAATTTGACAAACATAGGAAAAATAAGGCTAGGTACGAGGAAGGAGATCTTGTTAGAATTGAAAGAACTGTAATCGATAAAGATCATGTAGGGAAATCTAAGAAACTCATCCCCAAATTCCAAGGGCCCTATCGAATAGTAAAAGTATTACCTAACGACTGGTTTCTAGTTGAGGACACACCTATAACTAGAAAAGGTAATAAAAGATATGAGAATGTCATTGCGTTAGATAAAATTCATCCTTGGTTAAACTTTAAAGGGCATACTAGTGATAACTCTGACACCGATCATGAAACCGACCCGGTTGATGATTAAAATGTATTATAATTGATTAGGAAAGTAGAATGAAAGAATCTATTGCGTGATTTTGTATCTTGTTACTGTATTACTTACCACTGCGACTGAATAGGTACTGAGAAACGATGTGTCATTTTTGAATGTGTTGAAAATTTCAGATGATAAGAGCAATCAGTGCATAAAACGAGAACATTGAGAAATCAATGTTGCACAGATGATTGCAGGATAATGATTGAGATTTTTGATATGAGCACAGTTTGTCATGAGCGGTCAGTGCCGATTTCGAATAGCATATATTTGATGACGCATCGATGACCGTAGATCGTGATAAACTGAGCAAGATTTTCAGATTGTGATCAAGAATAAAAATGTAAATGAGAATAAGAGACATGAGATTGGACCAATGATTATGAAATGATAATTAGTAATGAAGACTAAAGAACTGAACTGAAATTAGATTAGAGATCAATGAACTTTAGTTAAGTAGAAAATTATGATTTGAGAAGTATTTTTGTTTATCATCATGTAATCTGAAGTGTTGATTGAACTATCGAAGTAATTTGTTGTAGGTATTCTTGAATTGCCGTAAAGTACTTATATTTTTGTAAAAGTACCTTATTTGCTAGTTTATAAAAATAGGTTGTTGATCATGTACTAATAACGTAGAAATAATTTTCTTTTGAGTTGTTTTGAATCTTTTGAGTTGCACAATACAAGTGAGAGGACTCACTTAAGTAGGATGGCCGAGCTGTTAGGTCAATTAGCCATTACAAGTCTATATTTATATAATGTTAATGATCTGGCGCTGATGTAATTGTAAAATAACTATTTTAAGCACTGTCAGTATATATTGTCAAACAGGTTTGACAATATACGCTTGTAATTTATTAAGTGGCAACACTATAATGTTGACACGAAACGTCAACGTCAAAGCCGTTGACATTTGGTGGCATTAGTCTAGGATTCATTCGTCGTACAACTGCGAAGCAGACTAGTTGTGTTTAATAAATCCTCATAAATCTGTAGAATCGTTGTTTCCTTTCTGAGGTATAGAGTTGATCCTTTATATTTTAGTGCCTTTTTTTTTGGTTCCGCGGCCGCTCTAACTGGCGTTGCCGGGCGTCTCTGGTTACAAGCAGAATGTATTTCCAACCTCCCAATACCTATCTAATTGATACCCCACAAGATGTGGTTGACGAGAGAAAAAAATCATCGCTACTTGTAGGGGAGGTACTCCAGAAAAAAATATTTTCTTGATTTTATTGTACCACTTTGTTGAAATAGTAAATACAAATATCCGTGTAAAATTTCATCTTTCTAGCTCTAACCGTCTGGCAGGAAAGCCGAGGACTGACGGACAGACGGACGAAGGGACGGACGGACAGACGAACGTGACAGCTTTTTAGGTTACCTCTGGCGCTCCGCAAAAATCGGGTTCCAAACACTCACATACCGAACAACGTTTCTTGTCCTGCACCTGGAGCTAGTCAGGTATAACTAGTTCTTCTGTGCAGGACTATCAACTAATCAAACATTACCTTGACATTGGCGAAATCATCGACGAACATCGATCGAGCCCATTGAAGTATAATGTACTACATATACATTATACCTCAATGATCGAGTCACGTTTTTAAAAAAGAAGAAGAAACGGAATTATTCAATGTTCCACGTCACACGTGTGGCCTGGTTCCCGCAATCTTGAAGAACTAGACCAACAATAATACTCTAGGTTCATGCCCCCAATATATAAAAACTGAAAGATCTAGATTAGTTTCACACAGTTCTCATTTAATATGACAATAGCAATTGACATGATTCACAAGAGTTATTGCTTCAGGGGTACAGAAAAATAATAAACAATAAAAAAGTAATGACTAACCTAATTATCATTATCTAAAATACAATAGAACTTTTAAACACTGTCTTATTAATCAAGATAAATGTCTATTGATAAAATTAATTGTAATTGTTCTAATAGGTACTTATTACAATAGGAATAAAAATATACATAATAATGTAGGTACTAAAAATATTAACGATAACTATCTACAAAATATTATTTAAAAATTCTTCCGCGTCATTGCCGACTGGGAAGGTTCCCAGAATGCTGGCTGTGTTGCCACGTTGAATGGCGAAACTTATTCTTTGGGCCATAAAATTGCCAGCATTCTGGGCCTGAGGCGACGAGCGCTTGGACCCCATGACCCTAGTGTCTCAACCCCAAACGGCCCAAATAAATAGGTAATCACCTGATGGGTAATACTACACTCAATGATACGGGTATTCTATACGAGTACTTAAAAGATCGTAGAATACACTGTATTCACACTGGCCTTGATTTAAAACCGGCCAAGTGCGAGTTGGACTTGCTGCACAAAGGGTTCCGTACCAATACGGCAAAAAATCACGTTTGTTGTATGAGAGCCCCCATAAGTATTTATTATATTACTAGTACGGTGTCTTGCGCGGTGTTTCGCGCCGCACCACGCCATAGGTTTTGGCCTATAACTTTTGACACCTTAGGGCTAGGTCAAATTTTCGATTTTTTGGCTTGCCTCCAGATCAAGGGCTATCCATAGAGGGGTCAACCATCATTGTAGCATAAGCAGTTCTCGAGAGCTAAGGGGGACAAAAATTACATTCCCCATTTCTATATATAGATTCTGTTTTTAAGTATTTGTTGTTGTAGATTATAGTATAGAGGCAACAGATACATTATCTGTGAAAATTTTACAGCCCAAGACAGATGGACGGACGGACAACGAAGTCTCAGTAATAGGGTTCCCGTTTTACCCTTTGGTACGGAACCCTAAAAATGACTAAAATATATAAGTTCCATAAAGCTCTGAATTTTTAAAGACAGGACCTTATGTGGACAAATACTGTTCATGACGAACAGTAAGTGTCAAGTACGCAAGGGCATAAGATGTATGGAGCTTATAAACGCACCCACGGAAAGTATGGGTTTTAGTAAACGCAGTGAAGGTGTTTGTTAATCTTGTGTAAAGATCAAGACAAGTAATCTCTATATAAATTAAGTTTTATGCCTATTCAATGCAGCCACAGACGGACAAGGATACTTATTATATATATTTAATTATGTCTGTATAACATTAGAATAAAATGGAAGAGCCATTTGCGTATCATTGCAACAAGTTAAATAAAAAGAAACTAGGTAGAGTATGTTTCTGCGATATCTAGGTTCTAATTATTTGAATTGTAAGAGTGTTGATAATCGACGCTGTCATGTTCTGACTGAGAGCAGCTGTTGTGAATTACCTATACCTATTCCGTTGTGAATATTTAGGTCCTTACAGAAAAACATGAAAAATCCTCCGCGTCATTGGTGACTTGGAAGGTTCCCAGAATAATTGTTACCACGTTGAATGGCGATACTTATTCTCTAAGCCAGGAAATTACGAGTCTTCACAGCACAGGCGGCGTCGATTCAATCGATTCACATATTTACCAATTTTCTGCAATATCTTTGGTGGAATATCTCGATTGACTTCAGTCAAAACCTATAGAGATTCTCTTAAAAGATTATGCTGAGTTCATTTTAATCTTCTTAATATGAGGTCACCTTTATTATTAGGTGGTCGACTTTACGCATTTTCAGGTCTATGACCTAATCCAAATTATTATTAGCCTCTTGGGTTATAAAAGAGGATTCAAGGGATTTTGTATCTCTCAAGTTTACGAGTTTGTACCTTTATTTAATTTACTTCGTATGATTTTATTTGGTTAGCTACTTTACATACAAGTATAATTATGTAGATACCTGTATTTAAATGTGATATTATCGAAGTCATAATTAATTGTTTAAGATAATCTTGACGTTATTTATATAATGTCAACCTTAAAAGGTCCTAATAAAAAAGTATGGAAAGTTTATTTGGTGTTGATTTGGAAATATAGAATCGTATTTTATGTTGAGGATATTGTGAAGAAGGTATATTACTCGTATTAAATGTTAAATGGAATAAGGTAGATAAGCTTCCTATTCCTTTTGAAGACGTTTTGAATTCGGTAATTACCATTATCTTTCGTACAAGGCATCATCCAAACAGTGCCTTTTACCAGATGGCTATCCAGTCTAATCTGCGATGCGACTGCGAACTTTTATATCTTCCGTAAAGTGACTGTCATGCCACCTGACCTCCACAAAACATTGGCGATATCGAAGTTCAGTAGTAGTTAGACCAGTTAAGATCTATATATAGAAATGGTGAATGTAATTTTTGTCCCCCTTTAGCTCTCGAGAACTGCTTATGCTACATTGATGGTTGATCCCTCTATGGATAGCTCTCGATCTGGAGGCAAGGCAAATGGACTGTATTCAACTGCCTTATATTTTTGGGAACGTTATTATAAATTTGTGTTCTCAAAAGTCTTTTTGTTCTGTACATAATAGTTGGTTCTCCTCAAAGTAGCTATTTATTACAACGTTTTTATTAGCTTCACTTGTATGTATGTATGTTTGTAACCGACTCTTTTGGGTTCGATTTTGCCCTACTTTGAACGATCAGATTTAATTCAAACTTTGCACACCTGTCAAAGACCGATGACAATGCAATAATTCGATTGAAAATAAAAAAAAAATTAAAATAAAAACTAAAAAATGAAAATTAAATCATAGTTTAAAAAAACACGCTTTTGTAGAGAATCCAACTAAAATGTAGAAAATAAATTTTAATAAGTTTGAATTAAGAATAGTGTAAATAAGAAATAAATGTATATTATTGTCAAAAAGCGTGAGGTGCATTTTAAGATATTATCAAAATGTTAATTCTTGTACTCATATTTGTCAATAAAATATTTATAACTATTGACACTTCACGCTTTTTTTACAATAATATACATTTATTTCTTATGTACACTATTCTTAATTCAAACTTATTAAAATTTATTTTCTACTTTTTAGTTGGATTCTCTATAAAAGCGTGTTTTTTTAGTTTTTTTAAACTAGTATTTATTTTTTCTGTATAAACTAGTACGGTGTCTTGCGCCGCACAACGCCATATGTTTTGGCCTATAACTTTTGACCCCTTAGGGCTAGGTCAAATTTTCGATTTTTTGGCTTGCCTCTAACTCGAGGGCTATCCATAGAGGGGTCAACCATCATTGGAGCATAAGCAGTTTATAGATATATTTGTCAATTATTTTTGAAAATATTGGTAACAGTGCTATTGGTCTGTAATTTTCCATCAGGTGCGTATCTCCTTTTTTAAAAAGGGGTTTTACTATGCTTGTTTTAAGCTCTGTTCGAAATATACCTGAACTAATGCAAAGGTTAATTTTGTAACTCACATGATGACAAATATAACCGTTTACAGCTTTAACCACTTTGGAAGATACACCATTTATTAGTCAAAAACTAAAAAATACTCTTTTTTTAGTTTTTGACTAATAAATAAGTTTTTAGGGGTCTTACTACCCGTAACGACTGCTTAATGTTCGACCGACTTTGACTAACAGTTGTTTTCTTCCTCAGGTTTGCTTTGGCCAAAACCAACGGGCAAAGTGGAACTTGGAAATTTCTTATCCAAGATCAATATTGACAAAATTGAAGTGAAGAATGTGAACCCGGGACGCTCCAGGGACCTCGTTGATGTAGCTGTCACTGTAAGTTTTGGTCCTCGTATATTGGAGTCTCTTTTATACGTTCGCACGCGATCAAGTCATGCACGAAGGAGGCAGCCAAGTGTGAGAGTATCCTCCCTCCTGAGATCCAAAGACCCAGTAGAATGACGTGTTTAAGGTTCCCTTCCGAGCAGTCCAGCACGCAGCAAATGCAGACAGCAAACAAAAACAAAAGCATGCCAAGCGTAACAGAACGACGGCGGCAGCACTTGCTTCGATCACCGATTGTCTGTGTCGCCTTGCTAAATCTATGGTGTTGCCGCATAGCACACACGTAATGATACACACATACAATGCTGCGTGCTGCACTGATTGGAAGGGCACATTTATCCTGTAAGGATAGACGGATGCGTGCACTGTTGGTCCCACGCCTGACGTCATGGAGGACGACCCTTTTACCATTTCCGAGCATTTTGGGAATATTTACTGTAATCAGTTATGTAATTTTGTCCATGGATGTTCGTTGTGATCACCAGCGTACTTGCCAAGACAGCATCATCAGTCTATTGTTTTATTTTTTTTTTTTTAATATTTGGTTCGCCAAGTTGACGCCGCCCGCCACTCTCACAGCACACAATACTATAGCGAGTGGCCCTCAACTTGACGACCTACTGATGTGCCTCTGCACGCTCCGCTTAAAGAACCCAGGATTATATGTGGGAGGAAACACGTGCACAGGCAGGGCGTTCCAGGCCACTATCGTTCGGCAGAGAAACGAACGGTTAAAACGCTCGGTTCTCACGAACATGGTATCCACTGTGTGGGAGTGGCATCTCTGCCCGGCACGCGTTGTTCGGGATCGGAAGGAAGAGGGTGGGATCAGATTGAAGAGCTCTTCAGAACACTCGCCGTGGTAGGTATATACGGTAGAATGCGGCCAAAGAAGCTATTGTTCGGCGCTGAGCTAGCGGCTCAAGGCTTCCCGTTACCTCCGGACAATCTATAATACGGATAGCCCGTCGCTGAATAGCGTCGAGAGCTTCCAGCAGATACTTCGCGGAGCCGTCCCAGAGGTGAGAGCAGTATTCGACGTAGGGTCTAATCTGCGTCTTGTACAGCAGACACCTCTGGTCCGGTGTAAATAATCTCTTTACCTTATTCAGTAATCCTACTTTCTGCGAAGCTAGCCCTATACATCTTTCGATGTAGTTTTTATTATTGAGCTCTTGACGAACGTCTATACCAAGGATGTCAAGGTTGTCCTTCATTGGTAATAATGCATTCTGAAGAGAGGTAGGGGAAGGAAAGGGGATTTCTTCGCTGTAAATGCACGCGCCTGTGTTTTGTGAGCATTGAACTCGACCAGATTCTCGGTACCCCATTGAGACATACAGTCGAGGGCCCTGTCGAGATCAGCCACGAGTTGTTGTCTATCTTCCTCAATCTCCGACCGCCCCGCCGCCGGTCGAGCCCAGTAGCTCCCGTGCAATGTGCTGTCATCTGCATAGCAATGAATGTTCCCGAGGGATAGCATATCATTGATATGCAGAAGGAAGAGAGTTGGTGACAACACGGACCCCTGCAGTACTCCGGCATCCACTTGCAAAAAGCGAGAAGCCTGGCCATCGCAGAGGACCCGCGTTCGGCGTTCATTCAGAAAGCTGGCCATCCAGCTGCACAGTTGAGGAGGTAGACCATGTGCCAGAAACTTGGAAAGGAGCGAAGCATGTCAGACTCTATTGAAGGCTTTGGCGATGTCCAGGCTAATCGCCAAGGACTCGCCGTGCCTTTCCATAGCCTCACCCCAAACATGCGTTACGAATGCCAGAAGATCACCCGTTGATCGTTTTGGCCAGTAGACTGGTGTTTCTACGATTTAGATTGGTTTGCCTTGTCAAATAAGAGTTAAAATCGATTAGTAATACTTTTGTTCAAGCATATCTTTGTTTGTTTGCAGAGATTTAAGAGTGTAGTGTCGACGGCCGTGCCTAAAGGATATACGCCAAAGAAGACCGGAAAAACGTTGCGTGTGTACCTTGTCAACGAAAACCCGGACATCAGAGGTAACGAGCTCAAGAATATTGCTTCTAAACTATTATTATATAGACTAGAAGTCGCCCATATTGTGGAATACTTACAGAAGACCTCGCAAACATTATTTGGGTTTTCTGTTACAAAAGAGTAAAAAATAAGTTTCTTTGGGTAGAGTATTACCGCCGTATGACCTATCGGAAGAATTTGTCTAATCGCAGAAAATGTCGATCACGTGACCCAATTAACACATTTAAAAAACATTCCTGCGATATCATTGGTTATCAATAAACTCTTCCAAGCGCTAAGGAGGTATTTACTGTCATTTTCTACAAATATAGTTAGATGGAGATTTGGGCTAGTTGTTGTGAAACAAATTAGTTTAATATGATTCTGTATTTTAGACTTCTCGTTGGAAATGGATGAAAGTTACTCCGTCCAAGTGGGGCCCGCTTCCAGTGACACCATCAACGCCAACATTAGCGCCGCGACATTCTTCGGTGTGAGACACGGCCTGGAGACACTCACACAAGTCATCGTGTATGACGACATCAGGAATAACATATTGGTCAGTCACTGATGTAATTATCTCCTATTTTTAAGCTACTTTAAAAAAGGAGGTACTGACTTTTGTCGGAATATTAGCTTAGGATATTATTTTCAGTGCGCCCTAACGTCCTAGAATCTGAATTCATCCTAAGTAGGCTGAGCTGTTTTTTTTATGTACCTACCAATGCGTTTGCAATTCGATTAGATTCTACTGATCAGAACTACATTAAACATTCTCATATAGGTACTACTTGTTATTTAAATTAGGTACTTACATACTTACTACCTACCTTACAAACAAAACTGGTTGTCTGATCCACTATCCATCCAGAATCTCGATATTATTGGTAGCTGTATCCCACGTATTAAGTAGAAAATTACCTATTAACGTGAGTGGGTATCGTTAGCGAGGCATTACTCCTGTTCAATAGGATGATCACTTCGAGTAATGTCAATTGGTGCGTCCGTACTTACTCTATCTTTTTGTTCGCATATGATAGTCGGCGTAGACTTGAACGATAGATCGACATTTTCTACCATTCTCTGAAAGTTTGCTTGAAGTATGTTTGGAGTGGAATCTTGTGGTAACAAAGACTCTGTTTAACCACAGAGATATCCACATGTATACTAGACAAGAAGGAGAACAGAGAAGTATGATAGATTTTGTGATTGTGGACGACAGATTGAGAAAGACAGTGATGGATACCCGGGCTTATCGTTAAGAGGTTTATTTAAACGGTGGCGACACTACGCCCATGAGTCTGGGACCGAGCTTGAACGGATAAAAGTAGAAAGTTTGCAAGAAAGGAATAAAAGAGAAGAATTTCTAAATAACTTGAGAGAGAAGTATGAGAATATGGATGAAGAAGATGATATTGAAAAGTTATGGGTGCAGGTAAAGGAAGGACTTGTGCAAGTAGCTGTGAAAGTATGTGGTGTCAGCAAAAGGAAAAAAGGACGTATGGTCAAAAGAATGAGTGTAGAGGCACAAATGGTTGTAGCGGGCAAGAAGAAAGCGTGGCTGGACTTGTTGGCAATCAAAGCCAATCACAGAATGAATAAGGCGACAGGTGAGGATGTCTCAATAGCAAAAGAGGAATACAAGAAGCGTAAAAGAGAAGTAAAGAAGGTGATAGCTAAAGAGAAAGAGAATGAAAGGGATGAATTTGATAGGAGGTTATCTGACAACTTCCAGGAAAATGTTAAACTTTCTGGAAGTCTATAAGAACAGCCAGGGGCACTATCCAATCCTCGCAACTGGACAAAGTCAGAAACCACGATGGAAGCTCTCTGAGTGGGGAAGAGAGTGTTTTAAAGAGATGGAAGGAATATTTTGAAAGTCTGTTTGAGAAAGAGGATACGCAAGCGGAACCTCTTATAGAGGACAAGAATAAAAGTGGGAATGAAGAGGAGAATGAAATAAGTGTGAAAGAGATTATGGACGCACTGAATGGCATGAAAGCTGGAAAGGCAGCAGGATATGACAGGATCTCGACCGAGATGCTGAAAGCAGGACAAGGCGTAGTATCAAGTCAGCTGTACCGCCTTTTTAACCTTTGTTGGAGAAGCGGTAGAGTACCAGGAGACTGGTGCAAAGCCGTCATTGTGCCGCTGTACAAAGGGAAAGGCTCACAGCGAGACTGCAAAATTACCGCGGGATAAGTCTGCTCAGCGTCGTCGGCAAGTTATATGCAAGGGTTCTGATTACTAGATTGACGAATGACACTGATGACAAAATGTGGGATGTGCAAGCTGGATTTAGGAAAGGAAGAGGATGCATGGATGAGGTCTTCTCTTTGCGCAGCATTGCCGAAAAGTTCCTGGCAAAAAGACAAAAGGTCTACTGCGCTTTTGTAGACTTAGAGAAGGCCTATGATAGAGTGGTGAGGAGCGAATTGTGGTCAGCGCTGTCCATGTATGGAGTAAGCAGCAATCTGATACGAGCACTGCAGTCACTTTATGAGGGTTCCAGTGCTTGTGTCCGCATAAACGGGACTTACACGGATTGGTTCGGTATCGAACGAGGCGTCAGGCAGGGCTGTGTAGCGTCACCAATGCTGTTTAACCTATACGTGGATAACTGTCTGAAAGATCTGAAAGCGAGTGTGTGTGGTTTAAGAATGGATGAATTGACCATCAAGTGCCTCTTATATGCTGATGACCAGGTAATACTTGCGTCATCGGCGGAGGAGTTGCAGGTGATGGTTGATATTATGAATGAGTCTTTGAAAAGGAAGGAAATGAAAGTGAACGCAAGTAAGACGAAAGTAATGGTATTTGAACGAGACGAAAGTATGTCGAACTGTGCGATTGTTATTGAAGGAGAAAGAGTGGAGCAAGTGAAAGAGTTTGTGTATTTAGGGTCCAAGTTTACAAGGGATGGAAGATGTGACGACGACATTGAAAGAAGAGTTATGGCAGGAAATCAAGTGAATGGGGCTCTGCATAACTTTATGAACAGCCAGAAGATTTCCCGGAGGGCTAGGCTGGCTGTTCATAGAGGAGTGCTGGTCCCTACACTTATGTATGGAAGTGAATGTTGGGTTTGGCAGAAGAAGCATGAAAGTAAAATAAATGCAGTGGAAATGAGAAGTTTGAGAAGTATGACTGGGGTGACATTGGTTGAGAAAGTGATATACATTTCAGATATACATTTCAGATAGATACATTTCAGGCATTACTAATGAATGGAGCTGTTTTACTATCGAGCACTAAAGAGGAAATAATCGTACTGTACCTAGCGGTAATCTGACAATGACTTGTTTCTATGAAACTTTTATATTATCGCTATAATGATTATGATATTTTCCTAGCGACTGAAGGTCAACCCGCACTACGCGGTACGGCGCGGCACTTAGTTTTGTGTGAGTTAGCCGCACCGTGCCGCTTATTTAGGTACCCAATTCCTAATAGATCTTTCGACACAGTGTAAATTGTGGTACTTACCTAATAAGACGAAAAGACAATTTAGGTACAATGTAGGTACCTACTGTTCCATTGTTCCCGACGGCTATGATATCAAAGCTTTTGTTGGCAATTATTTAATATTCGTTTATAAATAATGTTATACTGGCAATACCTATATTATGTCTTGTCTATTGTTTTCGAATTGTGTGAACAATTATAATAAGCGACCGTGTCATAAAGTAGAAAAAGGCTTTATGTGCTCGTTCGGTTTTTGAAAATGGACCTCGTCGGGTGCGGTCATTGTCTCTGCAAGCGAGACAAACGAGTTTTATTTACGAGGCTGAACCGGTCGCGTTCGTTGACTCAACACTATCAGTTCACTATAATTAACCTATTAGCATATTATTCCTAGATTCTGCATACCTATTATATTCTTAGTATTCTCGGGTCAACTGCCTTGCTGAAATTAGGTACCCAGATGGGGAATTTTCTGATCATACGTGAAAGATAATGAAGAATCCATGTTTTCTATGAAAATACGCACATCATCGCGTCACTCATAAGTTCACTTAACATACTTTTTTCTAGATTAACCTAATTAAATGAATCATGTCTATTTCCTCGAAGGGGTGCACAGGGGTACCTATGCCTCGCAAAACCTTCCTCAAACAGTAGCTGACTCGAGTCCGGAGCAAGACTGTTGTTTTTGCAATTTATATTGTAAAATAATTTGAATTTTCACAGATTGCACGAGATGTGTCTATCACCGACAAACCAATCTACCCCTACCGAGGAATACTTCTCGATACCGCGAGAAACTTCTACTCTGTCGATACCATCAAGTCTACAATAGGTAAGTAACCATCAGAAACGTAATTTAGGGTTTGTATACGAATATCAGAAGTATGCACGAGTTTCATGTGTAAACTAGATATTATTATAATATTGTACCAACTGCTTCTTCGATATAGTATAATGATATATCTTTGTGCCATTTCCGTTCATATCATAATTTATCAATAGTGCTCTATTATAATAGATTAACTAACCACCTACATGCTATTGCAAGATAATAAACAGGGCTGCAACTGGCTGTAACTAAATATTTCAATGTGATCTGCAGTGCGAGCTCGGCTTGTTGACATATTGTCGGTCCACCTGTTAGTATCGCAGAAAATGACAAAAATGTAACGACATTTACTGCGATATCATTGGTGTAAACAGGTGGGCCGACAATATGTCGACACGCCGCCGTGCTCGCACTGCTGTCTTACATAAAAAAGAGAAGTAAAAGATTTTTATTTTATTTAGTAGGTACCATACTTTGTTTGTTTATTTTTGTATATAACAGTGTACTAATTAAGATTAGGAAGGTCTTCAGACACCACGTCAACCTTACTTGCAGTGGTGTACCAAACCAACAGACAAGGATCCGGCAAACATTAAAGTTGAACAAATGTACAGTTCTCTGCCTACCACTTGGGGGAAACAGGTGTAATCTAATATGTATAAGTATCTATGTATATAGCATATCGCATAGAGTTTTTCTGCAGAAGAGATTGTCTTGGAAATCGATGCAAGGCAGAAAAGTTATCTAATACCTATTATTTATCTTGAAATAAAGAAAGCAAAATAATCTTAGTACCTACTGTACTAGATTATTTTGCTTTCTTTCTTTCATTATAATTGTTTGTGTGCTAGATGCGATGGCGGCAGTTAAACTAAACAGCTTCCATTGGCACATCACGGACACTCAGAGCTTTCCATTCGAGTCCAAAAGAAGACCCAACTTGCATAAACTTGGCGCTTATTCAACTACTCAGGTAACTGTTTTATATGTCTAAATCTTGAGTTTATAGATTCAGGAATTTAGGACTCCGCTCATGCAACTTCTATGCGAGCCACTGTAAAAGATCTACTTCGTTAATAGAGAGCAATAGATTGGCAAGTTGCAAGAGCACAAACAGACCTAATGAAAAAAATAAGTCATCTTCATCCAACGAGCCTTTTCCCAACGCAGTTGGGGACGGCATTCCAGTCGAACAGCTCGCGGCTGAACTTTGATATTTTCCGTGAAGCGACTACGATCTGACCTCCATAACCCATGGGCGATATCGAAGTTCTGTAGTTAGACGACGAGGATCTTGGTTTAGGGCTCCAAATACACCTAATGACTGCCATAGATGTTCGTATGACAACCGGAACCGTCAGTTTAACGTGCCCTCCGAGGCACAGAGGGGTCACAATGTTTTAAGAAATAGTCACCCATCCTAAGACTGGCCAAAAAAGTAAATTATCTGTAGTGTAGGTGGCGTAGTCGGTAGGTAGTAGATACTACTTTAGAAATTATCGGGTTCGATTCCCCCGGTCGCGTCGGGACAAACTTTGTCGTAGGATCTGCAAATATTTGTGCCGTGGTCTGGATGTTTTCCATGCACAATTTTATTGTATTCACAAAAGATAACTAGGTATCCAATACATTCTGCTGTTTTTGCTGCCGAGTTTGTCGATCCGGGTCGAACTCTTAAACGACCGGACCGATCTTTATGAGTTCAGATATATGCACTCACGGTGATGGTCACTATGACCGTGCCAAATTTCAAAAAGATCAGTCCAGTCGTTTAGGAGGAGTTCGATCACGAACGAAATACACGTCAAAAGTTAGTTCGTTCACCCAGTTCAGTTCAGAGATATGAGGTAACAGACATAAAAAAAAACATACAATCGAATTAAGAACCTTCTCCTTTTATGGAAATCGGTTGAAAAATTTTGTTTGAGCACCATCCTTGTATGTTAGATTAAATCCCTTACAATGCACAGTAACGCAATGCAGGCAAAATGAGTTAGATAGCTAACACACATTTTTTGAACTGCGAGTCTCAATTCGACTGTGTTTTTTTCTCATATCTTTGAACTGGATGAATCCCAAATGGTCTCATTCCAACAACTACCTATTTGCTCCCATTTCGGTAATTTGAAGGCCGTCTTTGTGTCAATTTTTGATGAGTTTTCCCTGCACAGGTGTATAGGAAGGAGGACATCACAGACATAGTGGAGTACGCCCGCGCCCGCGGAGTGCGCGTCATCCCGGAGTTCGACGCACCCGCGCACGTGGGCGAGGGCTGGCAGGACACTGACCTCACCGTATGCTTCAAGGTCAGTGTCAGGAGAGTGACACTTACCTAATTAGCCTTAGATCAAAAATACTATAGATATTGGATTCAGTACAAATACCATTTTTTTTCAAAATGTAAACTAATATCTATAGCAGACGCCCGCGGCTTCGCTCGCTTGACAAAGTATATGCTAAAAACCTTCCTCGAGATCCACTCTATCCATTGGTGAAAACCGCATCAAAATTGGTTGCGTAGTTTTAAGTAGGTACGATATAAAGAACGGGCGACTTTGTTTTATAATCTGTAGTGATAATGATGTGACAAGCTTTTCACTAAATTCATATGAAATTAAAACGTAACTTAGGTATATAGTTTTATTTTTATATTTTTCAATATTATAATTAAATAAATAAGTGGGTCTGTACAGTTAACTGTTTATAAAATGTCGTTGAGTTCGTTGACTTCTAACTGGATGGCGCCAGTTGTAATTGTTTTTGTTACTAGGATAATAAAGTTAACAACCGTTATAACTATTTTACATATTAATGCAAATTACTCTTTATTTTCGTTAAATTATACTTTCATATTCTTTATGATGATATCGGCTGCACTGCAGCGAGAATAGTTTTCTAGTTTTTACAATGCCCACGAATTTCATATACTTACTTAATACCGGGATAAAAAGTAGTTAGTATGCTCGCAGAAATAGTGCAACTATATTATAGCGGAAAAAAATAGTATCGATGCAGTAATTTATTGAAATTTCCCCATACATAATATTTACTTACCTACAAACTTACAAAAAACTTACCATTTTAAAAACTAATTTAAAACACACACACACATATCCCCTATGGGGTAGGCAGAGGTGTATTACACACCTACAATTTGCCAGTATTTTTAGCCCCAGGCTGATTCCAGTCTAGTTTTGGATATCTTTCTACACTTGATTGATGGACTTGACGGTACCTTCAATAACGTGAGACTTTATTATCTCGAGGAACCATAAAGTTTGTTGTTATTCACATTAATCTATATTATTGGCGTATTATAGGCGGAGCCGTGGTCTCACTACTGCGTGGAGCCTCCATGTGGACAACTGAACCCTGTCAAGGAGGAACTGTACGACCACTTAGAAGATATATACCAGGATATGGCAGGTCATTTACATCATAAGTATCTCTACATTATAGAGGAATGATTATATTAGAGGATGCTTGAAAGTTGCACTATCATTCATCATTCACCGAGCCTTTTCCCAACTCAGTTGGGGTCGGCTTTCCAGTTTAACTGCGATTCGGCTGAACTTCGATATTTTCCGTGAAGCGACTGCCATCTGACCTCCACAACCCATGGGCGATATCGAAGTTTTGTAGTTAGACCACGAGGATTTTTGATTTAGCGCTCCAACTACCCCTAACGACTGACATAGATGTTTGTATGACAACCGGGACTGACGACGGCTTAACGTGCTCTGCGAGGCACGGAGGGGTCTTAGTGTCTTAAGAAATCCTAAGACTGACTCGATGTTGCTTAACCTTTGCTATGTGTTAACATTTTCGGTTACCACTAGATCACGAGCCCCTCTCGAAGAAGCCGAAGCTTGAAAGTTGGGCTAGTGAATAAAAAATTGAGAAGCGAGCGACTATCATGGCATGGGCAATGGTTATGTTATGAGAGGGGAGAAAAGTAATGAGTTATTAGAGAGGTACAAAGTATGAATGTAGAGAGCTGGAAAAGTGGTCCAATAAAAGACAAATGGAATGCGTGAAAGAGTAGAAATGACGTGCGATAGAGATATGTGAAGGAGGAACATATATTACGTGAGAGTTTTATTGCCAGGTTCTTTCTCTCGGTTCTACTTATTGCTTTGCGAATCTGGCATTACATGTAAATATAGAAGCAATGACATTTTTTTATTTTAAGTACTTACTGACGTTTGTAAGAGCCATTTAGTGACCTATACAAATAAATAAATCATTTCATTTAATTTAAATTAATTTCATTTCATTTCGTCGACCCCAAATAATTGGGATAAAGGCACGCAGATGAGGATTATCCCTACGTATCCATATTTATCGCTACGTTATAAAACTAACTTTGCCCCGCAATTATTTGATGCTTAGATACCTTTTATTATCCTTCCGTTGTTAAATTTTTTACCTATTTGTTGTTAAGTACATTATTTTCGTACATACCTACCTACATACATATCATCACGCTTATTATATATCCGAAGCAGTATGAATACATACATATTCTACATAGAAGACACCCAAACTCCGAAACAAATATTTGTGGATCACACAAATATTTGATTCGACCCGGTATCGAACCTGGGACCTCAGGGACGGCAGTCGCATACTCATACCACTGCGCCACCGAGGCAGTTAAGTTTACTAGTTATCCCGACGAAGTTTGTATCGCCTCAAATAACAAAAAAGAATATTTTAATATTTCATTCAAATGTATGTAAATTGAAAAACGCGACGGACGGACAGACAGACAAATTGTCATATTAAATATATAGATGTTTAGAAAAAGAGTGAAAGCTTCCTTACCTAATTACTTGTACGTTTATGTATGTTTGTACAGCTTAGTATGTATGTATTTGTGTATTTATATAGCTATAGTTAACTGCATTGATGTAGTTATAGTCCGAGACGCCCAGAACTTCAATTGGCTGTGCCATAGCTCAGCTGGCACGTAATATTTTGTTGCTTTTCATCAACATTTCATCGCAAGGCAACGGGTTTTTTTTCTAAATTCAAAGTTGCTACTTTATATTAAATTCATTCGGCATAACATAACCCATTATAAATGTGTCCGGTAACGGCAATAGGCTTGCCCCCTATTACGTGGGACTAAAAATACAGGCAAATTGTGGGTGTGTAATTCACCTCTGCCTACCCCTTCGGGGATATAGGCGTGATATGTGTATGTATGTATGTATAGTTAATGTAAGTTTATTAACCTGCACACACAAGCACCGTTTGCAATCACGATCTCCTCTCTTAGGCCCATTGGAAGAGATGTCTTTAGAGATAAGTGGCGCCATTGTATACATGTTTAGTTTATATCCATTTACTGTTTTGTATACTACTGTGTGTACAAGAATTAAATAAATAAATAAATAAAATAAAACAAACAGTCAGGACAGTGATGTCCTAAACAAAATACTTACATTACTTTCATCCATCCTTTTCAGATGCATTCAATCCAGACATTTTCCACATGGGAGGTGACGAAGTGAGCGAAAGATGCTGGAACTCTTCGACGGAAATCCAGAACTTCATGATCCAGAACCGATGGGGTCTAGACAAGGCCAGCTACTTGAAACTGTGGAACTATTTCCAGACCAAGGCTGTTACCAGAGCATATAAGGTAAAAACAACCGACTTCAAACTGTCGGAATGGGACCAAATTGAAATAGGACCAAACGGAAAGTACAAACTTTCAATAAAAATAAAAATATATATACATATATGTATAAAATATATATAAAAAAAAGAATATTTTAATATTTCATGCAAATGTATGTAAATTGAAAAACGCGACGGACGGACAGACAGACAGACAGACAAAGAATCTTGATTCTTGATTCTTGATTCTTGATTCTGGTAACCGACAATGTTAAGCCGTCGGTCCCGGTTGTCATACGAACATCTAATAGCAGTCGTTAGGGGTAGTTGGAGCTCTTAATCAAAAATCCTCGCGGTCTAACTACAAAACTCCGATATCGCCCATGGGTTGTGGAGGTCAGATGGCAGTCGCTTCACGAAACATATCGAAGTTCATACGAATCGCAGTTAGACTGGACTTGGGAAAAGGCTCGGTGAATGATTATTATTACTAGCTGTTCCGGCAAACTTCGTACCGCATTAGTTTTTCTCCTGATATAAACGAACATAACAAAAAAGGATTAGCGAAATCGGTCCAGCCGTTTTCGAGCCATTAATCTCTTAACAAACACGACTTAATTTTATATACATATATAGATTATGTGTGTATTTAGATTATCATCAAAAGCTTCTGCATCTCATGCGATATAATATATTTTGTGGGCAATTCTTCAGATTTTTTTTTAAATTCCGCTCTAACGTCCGTTGCCGGGCGTCTCTGGTTACAAGCAGAACGTATTTCTTCAGGATTCTTCAGACCTTGGGTTATATTATTGTAGTTTTAGGAGATATCCCTATTTTTTCTAGTATATTAGGTATAGCTTATATTATTCAGGGATAATGTAACGTTCTAATATTGAAAGAATTTATGAAATAGGGTCCAGAAATTTTGAATTTTATTTGTGTCAAAAATACAAAACTTTACTGCTATAATCTTGAACTAAGATCGAATGCGGAGCAGTGGACTTATGTGGGCTAATGATAACTTCTATAAAATACTCGTATTAGTGGTAGGTAGTAGATTGATAGGGTAACTCGCTCGTACTGCATAGATTCTATTTATTAGTAGACGTAACATCTGTCCCGGGCGGTGGGAATATTGATTTGAATTACAGAGTGGTTTAGAATATTTGTAACGGCAATTATAGGCTTGCCCCTTATTACGCGAGACCAAACAATTACTTACTGACAAAGAGTGTGTGTGTGTAGCTCTGCCTACCCCTTTGGAATATAGGCGTGATGTATGTCTCTCATAGGATAACATTATACGTGGTTGAATATTATTTATTGATTTTACAGGCGTTTGGAAAGAAACTTCCCGTGATCTTATGGACAAGCACGCTCACAGACTACTCACATGTCGACCAGTTTTTAGATAACAATGATTACATTTTACAAGTAAGTAGTTATTTTACTCGTTTGTGTATTTTCTATGTATATTTAGAAATATATATTTTATGTATACTTATAATATAGCCTTTTAAGCGTACTGGTACTGCGCGCAATGTAAAACATAACACGGCATTTGCTGAACATCAGAATTATGTCCTCAGCACACATATTTACAAAAAAAAAACAAAAAGAACTGTACATTATGGATCTTAATAAATTTAGGGTAAAAATTAAAGTCACAGATAGGCAAACACAGGATTACGAAAATACCGAATCGTGGCTAGTTGGTCCATAAATTTTGTATATTATGACACTATTTCGATCATGATACTTTTGTAAACTAATCGTATATTTACTGACCGAACATTATCTCCTAAGAAACAGGCTATGCCTAGTTTGGGACGTCCCAATGATGACGTCATCATGCTATGTACATTTCAATAAATCTGAATATAGGTAAGTACTATTATAAACTTCATGGATGGTGCTTCGTAACGTGTATACGCTCCACCACTATTATGTATGATGTACATTGTACAAGCTTTGGAAATGAATAAATATATAAATGTATGTTTTTTGCCTTGGAGATGGAGAGATGGTCCCGGTTGTCATACGAACATCTATGGCAGTCGTTATGGGTAATTGGAGCCCTAAAACAAAAACCTCGTCGTGTAACTATAGAACTTCGATATCGCCAATGGTTGCTTTGTGGTTGTGTGTGATGTTCAGATGGCAGTCGCTCCACGAAAGAAAATATTGAACTTCAGTGGCATCGCAGTTAGACGGGAAACCTGACTGACCCATACTGTGGGTCAGTCGGGTTTCCAGTTCAACTCTCCTGAGTCTGACTGAGTGAGAACAGTCTCTAATTCCAAATCTACGATGGGTCCCATCCCATAGTAGATTTGGAAGCAGACTCAGTGCTGTTGATGAGATGATGATGTGTGATGATTTTTACTGATGATGATGATTATTTACTAAAGTCACAGCACATCCGTAAAGACTGGCTGGACATACAAAAATTACCAAGTTTCGATCAGGTTATTGATCGACTGGGTAGGTAGGTAGGTACATCGACGGCTGCGGCTAAAAAGAATTACTTTAAAAACGCGAAAACTATTGTACGTCTTATTTAAATCGATCACTGCCATCTAGCGAATAGCCGGGACATTACCTAAGCATACTATTATTTCATCGGTGGTATAAGTAAATAAATAATGAATGAATGGCAGATTCAAGATATGAATGTCGTTATGGATGCCATAGTTATATCGGTAAGTATCTTAATACGAAGGCGACGTACATCGGTACCAAGTATATATTATACATCTGGCCGTGGTGCCTATGGGGTTAGGTAAAAAGGCGTAAGCTGAGCTTAACATTTGTGTGAGTGATCATGAAAAGTAGAGCAAAAAGGCTGTATGTAGCTGTGTGTACAACACATGTGTGTGCACTTACACAAATGCAAAGCTCAGCTTACTACTTTATGTACCTATAGATTATTGTGAAGCAGTTTATTTGACATACTTATTGGTCCGGCTAGCTGTCTTGTTTTTGTGATCTGATATTGCTACGTGAATTTGAATTTTTGTGAATATTTACATGTTATTACGAGTATGTACTGTAGGTAGGTACTCTTTACATAATTACCTATAATGCCACAGATATGTTTAACAGCGTTTCTAAAGTTGTTTTTATTCCATAGGTCTGGACAACGGGTCACGACCCTCAAATCAAAGGACTTCTTGAAAAGGGTTACAAACTAATTTTTTCCAACTACGATGCGCTCTACTTGGACTGTGGTTACGGAGCTTGGGTAGGAGAAGGTAAGGTATACCTACATAAAAATAAAGTCTCTATTGATAATTTTTTAATGAGTAGATATGAGTAACTAACTACATACCTATGTAAAACTTTTTCAATATCAATACATATTCTCGGAGTCTCGGGTTCGATTCCCGGTCGGGACAAACTTTGTGTGATGACACATACGTTTGTACCGAAGTCTGGATGTTTCCTATGTATAATATGTATGTATTTACAAAAAAAAAATGTATATAAGTATTTATATCCGTTTATCTAGTACACATATCACAAGCTCTGCTTAGTTTGAGACTAGATGGCGTTGTGTGGATTGTCCTAACATATTTATTTATTTATTTATTTATTATCAATACATATAATAAAATTGTAAGTGGTCGATGTCTGTACATCGAAGATATAATAGAGAAACTGTTGTAGGGGGGCTTTATGAACGCAATAGTACCCAAAACAATGGTTTTTAGAATTTTTATCTGTTTGTCTGTGTGTCTGTTTGTCTGTTTTTCTGAATGAATTTGAATGTGGTTTTTTGTAATGCGTTGTAGTTTATTCAACTTAACATTTAAGGTTTGTTTTATTTCAATCGGTTCATAAATAAAAAAGTTATGTCGATCTAAAGTACCACGCAGGTGGAGCTGCGGGCAACAGCTAGTGTTGCAATATAAACAGAAAACTGACGTACTTCGAAATATTTATGGTGGTAATGTTTCTCACTTCGCCCTAAGATGTAGGAGATATGGATGGCAATTTTGATGTCTTCAGCTTTGGTCTTGGTAGCTCAGTTGTAAGGGAACTGATGCTAGTTCAAATCCATCCTGAGCGTTTTGTTTTTCCTATCTATATTGTATTATGTACTTAATATAAAAAAAATCTCTAATGTCATGTCTGCTTGAATAATATTTTGATATGTGGTTTTGCCCCATCTTTTTCTCAGCACGAGTGGAACGGCTCGATCAGGTAATTCCCACTCTCTCACTGTCAAATAGCTTATGCTGTGTTTCGGTACGAGAAAGCTTCGAAGACCTATTCCACTCCTTTCTCCATTCTTCATCTACCTTCCTTTCTACATGATGTAAAGCTCCAACCATTACTATTAGAATGATAGTCGTGTCAATCAGTCGCGAGAATCTGGTCAATTATTTCATTGGCAGATTCCGAAACGAGACGATTTGTACTTGATCGTTTGCCCGTATTCGGGCTTCGGGCACCCGATTCATTCATAATATTATCTTACTCGTGTTCGGTTACTGGAATATGGGCAAAGCTGTTTAATGCGTAATCGCCTTCATTAATTTACAATTCGTAGTTTGTCTTGCAATCGAATACGAGCTAACGACCAAGTGTATTTAATTCCGGGAGTCTGTCAATGAATTCATTGACCAGTGCTCCTGTGATATGGACACAGCTAATAATATGGACTGAACTTTGCGCGAATACTTTTGTGCTGGTAGAGATGGTTGAGTAGAATTGAATGCTCAAATCATACTGAGATGGCAACGAAGCGGCGAACAGTTTTAATAACAAGGCATTATAAAGTTTATTACAATATGTTAAAATTTCGAAACGCTTGACATCTCGCGACTACGCGGGATTGCTCGAGCCCGCGCGAGGCTCCGTGACGCCTCGTACATTCAAGTCTATAATGTCTTACTATGAAAACTTAGGTATCTATACCTCGCGTCACATAAAAAGAATTCTGACCTTCAAGTTGCGTAGTAGACGATTGATCTATATAATCGTCCAGCGTTCTATGTAAACACCAGTTTACGTCTCGTCACTGCCATCCCGGTGTTGAGTTTGACCGTTTACTGGTAACCGTGGCTCTGAAAAAGAATAAATTTTCTTAGTTTATGCAATATTTGACATTACTGCTTTGCTGCTATTGATGTTTTAAATACATTCCTCATACCAGTGGCGTAACGATAGGGTAGCAGGGCTGGCAAAATGCCACGGGCCCCCGACCCAAGAGGGCCACGGTCCTAGAGGCCGCGGGTTCAAAAATATTTTTTTACATTGTACCCGAGTATTTTATTTTATTTGAAAAGTATATTTTTATAAGTTCTGCTTAAAATCCAAAGTGAGACAACTAAAGACCATAATAAAATTTCAAGTTAATCGTTAAGCATTTCAACCAACCTAAACAAAAAGATGTTGATTCATTTTTAGAAATGTACCTACACGTTACCCGTGACAAGAAATTTTATGATTTCATTGGACTAGCGTGGGCGGGGGACTACAGACCATTCCCTCTCGCCTAGAGAGGAGGCCGATTTCTCGAGTCGCAGGCCTGTGGTCCAATATCGACGGTTAGGGTGTCGCAAAGAGGGTCCCGGACTTTCGACCGATTTTTGTATGGAGCGGGGACTTGTAAAATATTCACGATTTCACCTAGTGTCGCAAAGAGAGTCCCGGACATAGCCGAATTTCCGACTGATTTTTGTATAGGGCAGGGACTTGTAAAATTTTCACGATTTTTGTCGACCTATTGGGGGAGGTGCGGGGGTCGTTGATGATGACCTTGGAAAATCATTATAGTTAACACCCCGACTCCAGAGTACCCCGACTCGGATAGGTTAGGTTAGGATTTTTTTTATTTTTTTAAACCACCCAGAAATAGGAGGATGATGAACGGTTGCAGAATCGTGGTCGATTCTGCAACTGTTCATCGACAGTCGATGCTCCATTGGATTATGTCGTCCCTCTCCAGCGCCTACTTGTGCCATTGACGCAAGGGCTCTCGCCTCCAGGTCCCATGGAGGGAAATCTCGAAGTTTATTAAAATTAAACTGAGTACAACGTGACGATTTTTACTGATAGGGACCCCATCAAAGAATTTGCCACGGGCCCCATATGGTATAGTTACGCCACTGCCTCATACATCACTATATATGCATGCGTGCAATAGAAATTGAGTCAATCATGAACAGTGAAACATGCGGCTTTTCGTGTTAATGTAACTTTGTTTCTTATTAAATACCTAATGTATTAAATAAAATGTATAGATATATTATGTACCTACTATTTACGGGTATTTCCTATTATTGTGCATATTGTAATTAAATAAAATATTTCAGGCAATAACTGGTGTTCTCCGTATATCGGCTGGCAAAAAGTGTACTCAAATAGTCCCGCCAAAATGGCGCATGGCAACAACAATCTTATTCTAGGTAAGCATTTTTTTATAATTATGCCAAATAAATAAAAATATCTGCTTTAAGCGGTTGTGAAGTACTTCAAACTTATGCTCGTCGTAATGTATCCCGAATTACTATTTAAAGATATATTTATTTTTTAATCATTCTATAGGTAGCATGAGATTTTTTTTTTAATTCCGCGCGGCCGCTCTCGTCCGTGGCCAGGCGTCTCTGGTACGCCCGCAGAAGATATTTTCAGTGGCGCCCGGCGGGAGGTAGTATGACGTGGAAAAATATATTTAAGAGTCCGTATGCAGAATCGAAACGGGCGGAATTAGGTATTTGACACATTTTGTGCGTGAGTCCGGAGTTACCGATGGTGGTCAGCCAGTAGGTACGGCGATTACATGGTTTTGATCTTGTTTTTTTTCATTTTATAATAATAGTGTCTTGTGTGGGGGAGGTGAAAAGAGGGCTAGGAGGGTGGGTGTTTTATTTTCTCCTTAAATTCAAGAAAAGACCCTCTATACTCGTATGATCCCGTAATCAAAACTCCTCTACCTTTCCTCTGTCGTTGCACTCTCAAAGGGGGGGTGAGGGCTATTTTTTTTTCCTAATCAAAATCATTTGACCTCCTCTATACAAAGGGGCTCTACCAACATATTTAGGGCCCCAGCGAACTCATCTGCTAGTGGCGCACCTGCTGATCAACGGACGAGGCTCGTTAATTTACGGTACCTATGAAGTGGCTTCGGTCCCTACGTGGGTACCGGGTGTTGGTCCGGGGGGTGCCACCGTACAACTGTGTTAAAGCCCCACAAGTAACCCAGCCCAGGCTGGTTGCGTAAGGGGTTCAACAGCTGCACCGCCGGGCCCGGGGCCATGTATGGTGCAGCAGGCATGGGACCAGTGGGGGCTAAGCGGAGTCTAGTGTGGGTGGTGTGGGTCGATTCGCCGGCCAGGGAGACCCTTAGCAACGGCGTTGCCGCGGCCGCCCGCAACACAGTCATGGGGCCCGCCTGGGACCAACCACACCAGGAGGCTGCCCCACATGTTCTCGCGCATAATCCTGATGTGGGATCGCCGCTCCGGGTGGTAACCAGTGTGGGATAGCGGCGGCCTTGCACCAGGGGGGTTTGGTAGCCCTTCCGTCCGGCGGGTTGGCTCCAACCTAACCACACGGTTCCAGACGAAGCTAGCCCCTGCGCTTTGTCACTTATTACTGCTGCACCAAATGTACAGGGCGACATTAATAAGTGACAAAGCGCAGGGGCTAGCTTCGTCTGGAACCGTGTGGTTAGGTTGGAGCCGACCCGCCGGACGGAAGGGCTACCAAACCCCCCTGGTGCAAGGCCGCCGCTATCCCACGCTTCTTCTTCAAATTTATAATGGCAGTGCAACAGAAATAAGTAAACGTTCCACAGCGGCCCCAGGAAACCCCACAGCTTCACTTTTCGAGGTGGAGTTCACCAACATCCGTGGACTCCATGCGAACCTCGATGCCGTCCACCATACCTTGAGACAGCTCGGCCCGCTGTGACGTTCCTCACGGAGACACAAATACGCCGCCCTGATAACACGCCTTACCTGTGTTGCCCCGGTTATGTATATATGTATCGAGAAACAATACCGGGGTGCCGCAGGGGTCCGTGCTGTCACCAACTCTTCCTTCTGCAAATCAATGATATGCTATCCCTCGGGAACATTCATTGTTATGCAGATGACAGCACATTGCAGGCGTGTGCATTTACAGCGAAGAAATCCCCTTTCCTTCCCCTACCCTCTCTTCAGAATGCATTATTACCCATGAAGGGCAACCTTGAGATCCTTGACATAGACGTTCGTCAAGAGCTCAATAATAAAAACTACATCGAAAGATGTATAGGGCTAGCTTCGTGGAAACTAGGAATGAGGTATGGCGAATAAGGTAAAGCGATTCTTTACACTGCATCAGAGGTGTCTGCTGTACAAGACGCAGATTGGACCCTGCGTCGAATACTGCTCTCACTTCTGGGACGGCTCCGCGAAGTATTTGCTGGACGCTCTCGACGCTATGCAGCGTCGAGCTATCCGTATTATAGATTGTCCGGAGGTAACGCTTTGAGCCGCTAGCTCAGCGCCGAACAATAGCTTCCTTGGCCGCATTCTACCGTACTTACCACGGCGAGCATTCTGAAGAGCTCTTCAATCTGATCCCATCTTCCTTCCGATCCCGTACAACGCGTGCCGGGCAGAGATGCCACTCCCACACAGTAGGTACATGTTCGCGAGAACCGAACGTTTTAAACGTTCGTTTCTGTGCCGAACGATACTGGCCTGGAACGCCCTGCCTGTGCACGTGTTTCCTCCCACATATAATCCTGGGTTCAGTAGGTCGTCAAGTTGAGGGCCACTCTCTATAGTATAGTGTGCTGTGAGTGACCCGCAATCGCTTGACGTCGTCACGACTTACTACCAGGCGGGTGGCGTCAAATTGGCGAACCCAATACAAAAAAAATAAAATAAAAAACCACCTCTATAAAATTGTTACTCAGTTTGATTCTACTCGGGAGCCCCCCTTGGGGGACTGGCAAATCTAAAAAACTCGGAATTTTCCCTAGGTCCCCGAACCCCCTTTACATTTCTGCAAAAAAAACATAGGTACCTTCCCCTCCACCATCAAGGAGAACAATAAAATTGTGTCAGTGAGTGAGTAATCCAGCTTTATAAAATATAACAGCTTTTTTTAACAAAAACAATGATAAATACATTCTACATAATCACTTGTTGTATTTAAAAAGAAGCCTAATCATCACAAAATAATAACTAATATTACCAAAGTATCAAAATCTCACGCCACGCTATATTCGTCTGTAGACGGCGTCGAATTTTGGCGCGCTGAGCGACACGTCCTCTCCCTGTAAGCGCTTGGCGCGGACTGCTTACTTGAGGCATGCGTCGAGTATTATAAAGCGAAATTTAGGTGTTTTTAAAAGATTATTTACAGCCTATTTTTTATTATTTAGCTATCTTTTTTTTTGGAAATGGATTGATTTTGAACCAAGGTTTATTTATGTTGTTTTAATTTTATGAACGAGAGTTTTATGTAGCCGAAATAAGAACCAATTCATTGCCCATTTTCTCTAAAATTTGACTAACTTAAATATTTGTTTACTCAATTTTTTTTTATGAAAGTGATAAAAAGTAATCCATACATTTGATAGATGACTTTTACAAGAATACACTGTATTTTTGTAATACTTTTTAGACGTCAAAACGATTAGTGAATTTGTGATATTCTAGACCTCTTCCAGCAAAAGATACGAAAAACTACCGATTGTTTTAGGTCGATTAATCAAAATTTAATGACAAAAATAAGAAAGTAGCTCACTTATTAGATCATTATTGAAATAATATTTCATGTTATGCATTAAAACTTATAAAAATACAGTATTTTCAGTGTAAAAACACGTCTGTAAAATCAGCGAAAACGGTAAAATTTAATAGGAGGACTCTTAATCTAATCCGGGTATCAAGTGGTTATGCTGTCAACGCTTGTAATACTTACATTGGTTACCATTATCTGTAGGTACCTACGATAAGGCACATATTGCATTTCTTACGCCATATTAAAATATAGATACTATACGTAAGATTACACAAAGACTATGTCTGTTTACTACGTATCTAATACCTGAAGGGATTCTGTTTGTATATTTTTGTGATTTGCATGACTTTGTAGGGAGTCGGAGCCAATAGACTTTTAGCCTCGACTTTATAGTTTAATGTTAGTTTTTCATTAATTTATATGTGGCGGCCAAAGGCACCGTTCGCAGGGACATAATGTAAGAGGGCTTATAGACTGCGTCACATAAAAAAAACGCTGACAATGGCTGCGCAGTAGATGATTTATCGATCTATATGGCGGTGACAGCGAGTAAGAGACACAAACATACCCCTCCCACTCTTACCCAGAGTTCACTTTACGTGAACACCAGTATAACTTTTAGCAGCAGAGACTCCCATTTGTTTTAACGGCTGGACTGATTTGGCTAATTTTTATCTCTAAATTTGTGGAAATTCAGCAACCTCGAAATATATATAGGACGACCAATCTAATCAAATCGGCTTATATTTTTTTCTATGTTCCATACGGAAAGCTTGTATTAAAACAATAAAAATCACTTGGTTGAATCCGCGCAGGACCGCTAGTTTTAAGTAAATAACTTGGTATACTCGTATGTTAGGTGGTGAGGCGGCCCTCTGGTCGGAGCAGGCGGACGGCTCCACGGTGGAGGCGCGCCTGTGGCCCCGTGCCGCCGCGCTGGCCGAGCGCCTGTGGACCGAGCCCGGACACTGGCTCGACGCCGAGCAGAGGATGCTCAACGTCAGGTTTGTACAGGGCACGAGTTGAGGCTGTAGATACACAGAATACAACAATGGAAGGAGTTGCTATACATAGGCGTTCCCTTCAGATATGGTAAATTGGTCGTGAAAAATGTTTGTCGAAAATTGTTCCACCGCAAAAAATATCGGATAAATGCATAGTAACTTCTCCCCCCGTCCTGTGGGCACACGTGTAACAATAGGAGTATACTGCACAAATGTAGATACTAATACCACATTGTATGTAAGTATGTTAGATCTTGCGCTGTGTCCCTCTTCAACGAACATTGATTGGCGATTGCGGTTCATAGTATATCTAACCAACGAATAATGAAGCGTCCGTAGCGGAGCTGTTGGCTAAGGAGTTTCGACGACGTGAGTATAATCTCTGGTCGCCACACTACTGATGTTAATCCACTCTGGCAGCTGCACCACTTTAGATTGACTGGACACCCTCTCCATGGAAAGAAAATAGTTTAAATATCTATCGTTCACGAGATTTTTTTGTTATTTCAGAGAGCGTTTAGTCCGCATGGGAATCAAGGCTGAATCACTAGAACCCCAGTGGTGTTACCAGAACGAGGGCTACTGCTACAGATAGTTCCACGTAAAAAGAACGCTGACCTTAATATCTCTTACCATAAACTTACCAATAGACAAGGCCGCGAGCGTAATGCTAATGCAAAAATAAAACAACAGGCCGAAAACTTTTGAGTGCGAGTGTACGTGCAAACTGCAACAGACTCTCTCTACTTTCTTCTAGCACGGCTCACACAGCCAGCATCGACATCAGTCGATAGCCAATGATATCGCAGAAAAAATTGTTTTAATGGGGTCACGTGACCGACATTTGCTGAGATATCATTGGTTGACTTAAGTCGACATGCTTATAGGGCAGCGTTCTTCTTATCTGACTCGAGGTGTACTAGCCCTCATTGTCAAGGCAATATAAAAGTTTTAATTTTAAGTATAAGCACGCACTAAGGACGTGATTTAATGAGATTAAGAAATCGCTCTGTGATGTACAACCTTTACACATATAGTACGTTTCACGTAATCATTTTTTATTGTGAATGTGTAATTTACAAATATTTTTTTAGTAAATTATAAAGTATGAGTTTTTGTTTTGTTTTCTATCGTATCTACCTACCTAGAAGGTAAGGTAAGGTACTACCTTTCATCATAGAATGATGGTAGGGTCGATTAAGTAGATATCTGGCATGCCATCATCGTCATGTACTCCGCTTTCAAACTAAGCAGAGATTGGACTATGAGTAGGTATTGGGTAACTGATACAAGACTCTTGATATGTATTGGTAAGTATAGGTATTTGTAGTTGTAAATATGTATACCTAATTAATATATATCGGAAAACACTCCGAAAAAAATATTTGCAGATCTTACAAATATTTGACTCGGCCTGGGGATCAAACCCGGCAGCTCTAGGGTAGCGAACTCCCGCATGTCGTAAGTTCAACCAGTTCAACCCACTACGCCATAGTGGAAGTTTGAAGGAATATTTGAATAACATTTGCATAAATATTTTTGTAGGGTTAATAAATTATAACAACTCAAACTCATATAACATAATGTATTCAAATGAATTACGTAAGTATAAATACATTTTAAACACAGATTTAACAAATACTCAACGATTAAAATTAACATTCAAAATCAACAGCTCAGCTTAAGTTCTACCTAACCTATTTATACCAGCTCCGCCAATATTACCAAGAATACCGACGTGGTAAATCACCGATCCCCAAAATCCCCGATTCATTTCCATATTCCACACCGCCTGAGCCAGTTGCTGGTAACATACCCTCTACAGCAACAGTTCCTAAAAAGGGCATTTTACCGGATACCATTACATTGCCGTTAATAACTAAATCTTCAGAGAATATAAACACGCCGGAAGGTTCTGGAGCAGATGTGTCAATTATGAGTTTCGCGCCAATAACGCGACCGCAGGCTGGCGCCAATTGTTCAAACGCCCTATTCCCTGACCATAGTGCATCTCCTCTGTTTAGAGGTGTGCCTAGAACAATCTGTGAAAAGAATCTAGACATTAGCACAGAATAGGGAAAAGATATTAGTCACAAGGGAAGTAACATTGAAAAATAAACATAGTTCTTCAGTGTCATTTAACAATTATCAGTTGTTCAAATACCATAGCACAACTTAGTTTAGGCTAAACGACGTTGTGTTCGCCGGGCGCCACTGGAAATACCTTCTGCGTGTGAACCAGAGACGCCCGGCAATGGACGTAAGAGCGGCCTTGGGCCGCAGAATAAAAAAAAAGACGACGTGTGAGAGAAGTAAAAAAAAACGTCAGTTGCAAGCAAAACGTTTGCCGTAATTTGGAGAAGCATCTTTGTCGAGAGTAGAGAATGGATATTTAGTACCACTAATTGAAAGTTTCAATTATTTAAATAAGATTTAAAAAAATAAAGAGGTCGACCTACCTTTACAAACACAGCTTGAACACAAATAACGATCAGTCCTTTCACCCACATGATTACACTGTAAATAAGCTAATTACTTTTATACCCTACTGTTTTATAGTAAACTTTAAATCTTATCAGTAGTTACAACAAAAATTGCTTACGTAACGATATTAAAATTGCTTCAAGACAAGGAGATTGCGAAGTACACAGTACCTAGGTACCTAATGATTATTATACTTAGGCAGAAGTAACTTAGGTAAAGAGACAGAAAATAGGCAGGTATCTACCGACAGAAATAGGTAGTAGGTAGGTAAGTTTTTAAGGTTTTCGCATTTTTGTTTGTATAAGTGTAAATCAAAAGAAGGGCGTAGTTAATCTTTGCTTCTTTTTTTTAAAAACGCTTTTGACTAGATTTTCCTGAGCCTCTTCCATCAGTAAGCAGATGCAACGCGTGCAGGAGAGGAGTGATCTAGGCCCGGTAGGTATGTATTGATATTTTATGTATTGATATATGTATTGATGATTGTACGAACACAGTCGTATCGTCTCAAATGGGTGAAGTAATTATGATAGTTAGGTAGGTACTTACATTACAATCGCGACATTACATAACGCGTCTGTGCCTTATTGATATCTATATGATATTACATAACATGACTTGTATGTGCCTATTATAATGTCAAAGAAAATGTCTGATAGTAGATTATACAACAAGTGAAAAAAAGGAAATTTAATTCGAGTTACGAAGTTGGATCCCGAGAGTAGAGAAGGATTAAAGATTAAGTAGAATCCTGAGCGGAGTGAGGGATACAAGGAACGAGATAATTTTTTTTTTCACGAGTAGTCTACTCTACTTTATCCCATTGACTGCGAGAAAATAAGGTAAAGGTTTCCAACACCTACATTGTCTGATAGATAATTGCTGCTTTCGAACGAAATGATTCCGGAGTAAGCGACTCATTTTCATCACTGGAAGAACTCACTTTATTAGTTACTTTACATTTTCCAAAGAAACACTACGATCTAAAATTGGCGGGTTGTGTTTGTTTTTACCATTGCCCTTTTGTTTTTTTTTGTCAATGGAATGACTTCATTCAGCCTGCCAGTAGTTACGTTCAGCTTTCTTTTTTTTTGTAGTATACTTAATTCGTTTATTGAAGCTCGTTCCAAATTCAAATGTCTTTATTCACTTGTGAGTAAATGAGCGTTTTATTCACTGTTATCGATGAATAAAGTTCACTTTTTCGAGGGGCAATGGTATAAAATAAATACTTCCTCTACATTAATAATGAGGACTCCATAATAATAATGATAAAGAAACCGTAACTTACTAAGTAAGTAGGTCAGTACCTACTTACTTTAAAATCACGCCTCAGGTTCCAGATCAGCTCTACGCTGTAGTATTATCCACCTTTTGCTAGTAGTGCTAGTAGTGTTGAAGGTCCCAAGTATGTAATAGAGGGTGAGACTATTGATGTTACATCGACACTACCTACATACATTTTTTTTAATTCCACGGCCCAACGCCTCAGTCTCCCCCACGTCCGTTGCCGGGCGTCTCTGGTACGCAAGCAAAAGATATTTCCAGTGGCGCCCGGCGGACTTTGACCACCTGTGTGGCCTCTTCGGGGGTTTGGTCGGGATGAGAATCCCGCGTCGTTGGGGTTGTCTGCTTCTGTAAGGACGGCGGGTGACAATCCCGCGGTCCTCAGGCCTCGATCAAGGAGGTCGATGGTCGTGGATCTCACCTCCGCGATGACGGTGGTTACCCACTTTGGTTGCTCAAGTCGCACCCTCCATGTCTCCATGAGATCCTGGCGGAGTTGGGACCGCTGGTCCTCGATTTCTCGAGACGCAAGCCTGGTCCCCCTCCAGCGCCTAGAGCCATTGCAACAATGACGCAAGGGCTCTTGCTTCCAGGTCCCATGGAGGGGTTACCTACATACCCACTATAGAAAGCAATAATCTGAAATCCGAACCAAAATAGCAACAGGCGGAATCAAAATATTACATACAGGTAGGTATATATATTAATTAAAATATTACATACCTGCCTACACGTCTCTATGCACAAAACACTTAAATACTCTATGGATGCAAAATTACAATTTGATTCAGAACGGTTTAAAAATAATGAACCAACGAATAGCATAAACAATAACAAAAAAGCAATGGAGAATATGATGTTTAATTTATATATAATTGCAATAATTTCACTTAATAGAAGACATTACAACGTCGACATAATTATGTTTCACCTACTCACGAGGCATTATCAAGACTGTCTCAAAGAGAAAAATAATAACAGCCCGTGACGTAGGTACTTACCTTCAGTGGCGGATTTACCAGCAGGCTGAGTAGGCTTGAGCCTAGGGCGGCAGATTTTTGGGGCGGCAAATTTGGGGACCGATTTTATTTTTTTGCTTCCTCATAGAAATCAAAAATATTTCTGCATGACGGTTTTCTGTTTTCTGATGTTTTACAGACAGAAGTCTGCAACAAATTTTGTCAATGACTTTCTCCTCTCACTTGTCATTTGTCATGGTACCCGCACTTTGAATGAGCGGAAAGAGGGAAATTATAGAAAATGTATTTCTCTCTTCCCACTATCAACCCACACATGCCAGTCCTACAATTGGTTGGAGGCTGCGAACTGCATGGTTTGGATATAATTTCGCGATTTTAATTTGAATATAGTAAATAATTTAGTCAAAGACCTTATTTAAGTACAATGGACGAAGGATCTAGAACAAATCGCAAGAAAATAATATCCCGAGTCGACCTATACATTATACATAGGTTCATACATAGATATAAACGAATTTCATATTCAAATTTAAACCTTGATTCAACGGAATAGTGTTCACCTTTGTTTGCACTAATTTATAGCATACGTAGCTTCTAAAAAATCGCGCCAAAAAGGTATTGTAACGAACTTTTATAAATTGACTGAATTCATTATTTTTAACTGTTTGTAAACGCAATAAAGATTATTTATTCTGTTTATTCACGTTTACCAATTGTGTAAGTAACATGCATTACCCCGCCTTATAAATCGTACATGATTGAGCTTCGATTAGCCGAAAAGTGTACCTAAAAATTAATTTAAGTGCAATTTTATCGGAATTGTTGAATTGTAAAAATAATTTAGGACATGACAATTGTGGAGGCAAGGGTGGCAAAAACTTAACAGCCTATACATTGAAAATTTGTAAATCCGCCACTGCTTACCTTACATACTTAATTCATCAGTACCTAGTCATCATCACGAGAAAAGATACCCGATCATCAGTTTGGTTGCCTATAATTACCTATACCTAACTACTTAGTAGTCAATAACGTTTTATCCTATCCGATGATAGGATTATAGTAGGTATTCAGATTTCCACTAACTAGTTTCGTACATTTCAATGTACCAACGTCAATTACATAGTATCAATGAACTAGGTAAGTAGGTAGGTAGGTACCTACACTTAATTTTTCAGGGAACATTGATTGCATGGTAAATAAAATACATAGTTACTGTCAATAACATTATGTCTCTGCTTACTGTATTATGATTGCAACATTCCCAACAGATAAAGTTATTTGTAATATTATTGAACTAAATGTATTTCTAGCGAAATGCAAATCTTGCAATTCATGACAAAAGTTATAAAACGAAAACGACCAATGTGATCCAAATTAGGACATTCTCACTAACGGTCGCCCGCAACTTCGTCCGCGTGGCAATTTTAGAACATACAACGGACTTGGACCTCTGAGGTATTAGAGGTGGAGGGGTTTTATTGCCCTACAGAATGTTAAAACCGGCCAATACCTCATCCCTATAATTTCGGTTTCATATAATTTAGGTTTCAGACTTCAGGGTAGGTCATATTATAATTAGGCTAGATGATTTGCTACGATGGTATTTAATAGTAGGTATTTAATTTATACATAGGTACTTCGTTCCTGATGTTAGCGCGTTCAAACAAACAGACAAACTCTTCATACCAGCGGCGGCCTTACCCATTGCGAGGCTCCGGGCGGCAGGTCTTTGCGATGCCCCTTTTTTTAAACCGCGGCCCAATGCCTCTGCCGCCCCTTCGTCCATTGCTGGGTGCCCCAGGTACGCACTCGGAAGTATTCCCAGTGGCGCCGGCGTACTTTGGCCAAGTATGCCCTCTGTCTGGGGTTGGGTGGGGTTTTATCCCGCATTATTGGGGTCGGGTTTTATCCAGCGTCGGTGAGTAAATGTGCGTTCTGCGGGGTTTCAGCACTGTAGCTGATCGTAGATGAGTCAGCGATGCCCTGGCCACAGACTTTGGAACTCAGCAGGGAAGGTACGCTCCTTCTCCCTCTCGGCCGCCACCTTCTCGAGCATGACGTGCTCGGAGAAGGTGGCGGCCGAGAGGCGCGTCGGTGAGACCGATCATGCACGACTGGCTGCAGAGGCAGCATGGTGACCTCACGTATCGTGCAACGCAGATCGTTACCGGGCATGGATGCTTCGGTAGCCATCTGTTTCGCATCCATCGTGAGGTCACACCCCGGTGTCAATACAGCGAGGTTTCCGACGACACCGCACTCCACACGTTGGTGGAGTGCTCAGCGTGGGCGAGTCAGCGCCGGGACCTCGTAGTGGGTCTGGGTGTGGATACCCTCTCGCTGGAGACCATACTTCAAGCCATAGTCTCCAGCGGGAGTAGGTGGAGCGGCCGAGAGGGAGAAAGAGCGTACCCTCCCCGCCGAGTTCTGTAGTCAGCGAAGAGGGCGCCGCAGACTCATCTACGCCCAAGACTATCGACCTCCATGATCGGGGCCTGAGCACTCACCGACGCGGGATAACACCGTACGCCAACGACGCGGCATTCTCATCCCGACCAAACCCCCGTAGAGACCACCGGCAAAGTCCGCCGGGCGCCACTGGAAATACCTTCTGCGTGTGAACCAGAGACGCCCGGCAAAGGACGTTAGAGAGGCTGCGGATTTAATAAAAAAAAGCCACGTTGGGACGTACAAGGCCATAATCCGACTCCGTACCCGGTACCCGGAGACATGGCGAGGCCCTTTCTCTTTCTTGAAAATTAAGAGATGCGAAAATAGGTATGTCTGGTTATTGTACGGTACATGGTACAGTAAAGACTTTGAACTCATTGCAAGCAAAATAATTCCAAGGTGGCAAGAGTTAAATTAGGTATGTTTTGAAAAATGAAATAGTTTACTAACTTTAGTTTAATTTACCGTTATGTTTTAATTTTAATAAATAAGGATTTAATAAGGATTAAGGATAATATGAAAAATTAAATTTATTTTTGCTTGGGTCGTTGCGCGAGGCCCCTGCAAGCGCGATGCCCCGTTCGCCCCCCCCCCCTAAGGCCGCCACTGCTTCATACTATGGTATAGGACAAATAGATTGTAATTTTTTCTACGATATAAAATCTAGCAATATTCAGCACTAAGCATCTCATATTTCTTGAATCTTGAAGTGTACACCAACCACATCTCCATGCAATGGCATGCAATCATGCAATGAATATTTATTGTAGAACCGAACGTCTCTTTTGTTTTCGACTGACGTCCCTGACGTCACTCGTCTGTCATTGTCATTAAACTCTATAGTGTCATGTCATTCGATTGCTTTTGCTTTTATTTCCGAATCTCAGTTTTATTCACTAATCACTACATTACCAAAAATTCTTGATATAATTATCATTAACAATGAATTGCTTGGAAAATATGACAATGCCGAGTTGTGTGTGGTTTGAAAGTGGAGAAAAGCGGAATATAATCGCGTCAATTATTGCTGGACTTTTGGTTTGTACTAATGTTGATGATTCATTTAGACATAACTCTATTGTGTGTAAACTAAACATACATTATCCTTTTGTACACTATCCCTATATAGGTAATGCCCCAAGAATTCTATGTATGAAATAGGACTAAAATTATAGTTTTATATTTCAAAGGAATTACTTCCGTGAGTCAATGGTACCTTCAACAATAATACACTTACATTTTGTTATTAAAATAATTGACCTACATAATATCTGCATATCTTTCACCTATCTTATTTATTTATTGACACTATTACACATTGTTATTTAATTTTCTAGTAATGTTTACTAATTTCTTTGCCACCAGTTTTTCTCGGGATGGTGGTTTATTATAGATGCTGCTGCGGTACCTGAGGTTGTGAACCGTATACCAAGCGCTGCCCATGTGTGTGGAGTAATGGCTACACTATCTCTTATAATGATCAACTCTGTATCTAATGCTCAGGTAATTTCAATGTTAGTCTTGGAAGGTTTTTAATATTAATAACCTTATGTGCATTATGTATTTCAAAAAGTCAACTTGAAATAAAATGACTAATAATAAATAATAATAAGTGGGTTCAGAGCTCGCATGAACGCTTGGCAACACAGTATCAAGAAGCCCTTGAGTCTGGTTCCTTACCCGCTTTCATGACCACTGGCATCACCTTCCTGCTCCATAAATCAGGTAGTACTACGGAACCTAAAAACTATAGACCCATCACTTGCTTACCTACCATCTACAAGCTCCTTACATCTATTCTGAGAAGTAAAATAAACTCGCACATAGTATCTAATAATATCTTAGATAACGCTCAGAATGGATGTAGGGCTGGGTCTCGTGGTACTAAGGAGCTACTCCTCATTGATATGGCCATTAGCCAACAAGTCAAGCTCTCTACTGCCTGGATTGACTACAAGAAGGCCTATGATTCGGTGCCTCATTCATGGCTGAGGAGGATTTTAGAGTTGTATAAAATTAATCCGACTCTTAAATCCTTCTTAGTCTCGTGTATGGGACAGTGGACCACAGTCCTTCGTCAACCAGGTAGTGGTGGGCACGCCTCTGACCCGCAAGGCTTGATAAGGATCGAGCGTGGTATATTCCAGGGCGACAGTTTGAGTCCATTGTGGTTTTGTTTAGCACTGAATCCACTTAGCACATTGCTGAAGGATTCAGGGCTAGGCTATCGGTTTCGTAGAGGGGGTGAGGTTCTATCTCACCTGATCTACATGAATGACCTCAAACTGTTCACACTGAAGCACCAAGATTTAGTGACATTATTAAAAACTACGGAAGTTTTTAGTAATGCCATTAAGATGGAGTTCGGTGTTGATAAGTGTGCGGTTATGCATGTACAACGGGGGAAGGTTGTAAATTCACCGAATTTACAACTTTCTGAGATAATAACTCTCAGATCTCTCTCCGAGACTGAAACATACAAATACCTAGGTATGTCAGAGTCATTGGGTATAGCGGTAGAGGATATCAAGAAATCGGTGAAAGAAGGTTTTTTGGCCGCCTGACAAAAGTTCTTAACAGTTCTTTGTCCGGTGGTAACAAAATGCGGGCTTTCAATGGTTGGGTGATACCTTTATTGTTATACTCCTTTGGCATACTTAGGTGGACTCAAACGGAACTAGACGCCCTGGATAGGCGAGTCCGTCAACAACTCACATTGCATCGAATGTTACACCCACGATCATCTGTCATGAGACTGTACATTCCACGGAAGTGGGGGGTCGGTGATTTTTGAATGCCAAGAACCTCCACAACCGTGAAGTGTGCAGTCTGAGAGATTACTTTCTACAGAACGGGTGTGACATTCATTGTGATGTCGTGATGGTTGACAAGGGCCTGACACCTCTTTCCTTGGCTAACGAGAACTGGCGTAAACCAAAGGTACTAGGTACTGAAGACCGTAGGGACGTATGGAAGAGTAAGGAGCTACACGGGCGGTTCTACCGGGTCTTAACAGGACCCGACGTAGACCTGCTCGCATCGGTGAACTGGCTGCGTTTTGGGGACCTCTTTGGGGAAACTGAAGGTTTTGCCTGTGCAATTGCAGATGAGGTTATCAAGACGAACAACTATCGGAAATACATCATGAAGGACGGTACGGTCGACATTTGTCGAGCATGCCACCGTCCTGGTGAATCACTTCGCCATATTATTTCCGGTTGTTCGTATCTTGCTAACACCGAGTACTTGCATAGGCACAATCAAGTAGCCAAGATCATCCACCAGCAACTTGCTCTTCAATATGGCCTTATTATTATATTATATAGTCCTTCGAGATAACCGCCATGTGGGACGTAGACTCGACGATCATTGTCCCGGTGGTCGTTTCGGCAAACGGATTAATAGCGAAGAGTCTCGATCAACATCTCAAGAGACTCTCGTTAGATTGTTTGATCAAGAGTCAGATTCAGAAGGCTGTTATCCTCGACACGTGCCGTATTGTTAGGAGGTTTCTTAGTCTGTAGCCTCCACCGCCGGTAGTTTGGGTCCTACTCCGCTACTGGTGGGTCACTATTTTTTATATTTTTAAATGTATTTGTTTCTTTTTTTTATAAATGTATTTAAAAATGTATAAAATAAGAATGTAAAGGAATAAACGAAATTAAAATATTATATTATATTATTATTAATAATATAATATAATATATTATTATTAATGTATTAAATATGTAATTAAGTTAAATAAAGGAATATAATAACAAATACCTGGGTATGTCACAAGCGTTGGGTATTTTAGAGACTTTGCCGCCTGAGAAAAATACTTAATAGTCTTTTATCGGGCGGTAACAAGGTGCGAGCCTACAATGGTTGGGTCATGCCAGTCTTGATGTACTCGTTTGGCATACTCAGATGGACTCAGACAGAACTTGACGCTCTGGATAGAAAAGTCCGTACACTACTCACTACATACCGAATGCATCATCCGCGTTCATCTGTAATGAGATTGTACATACCGTGGAAGTGTGGAGGTCGTGGCTTTCTTAATGCTAAGACCCTTCACAACCGTGAGGTGTGCAATCTCAGGGATTACTTCCTGCAGGTGGACGAGGATTTGCATCGTGATGTTGTTGCTGTAGACAATGGACTGACCCCGCTCGGTTTGGCTAAAGAGAACTGGCGCAAACCTGTGATACTGAGTACTAATGACCGCATGGATGTATGGAAGAGTAAAGAGCTACATGGACGCTTTTATCAGGCCCTGCACGGACCTGATATTAATTTTAAATCATCTGTATCCTGGCTATGATTCGGAGACCTATTTGGTGAAACCGAAGGTTTTGTCTTTGCAATTATGGACGAAGTTGTTATGACTAAGAACTACCGGAGGTATATTCTGAAGGATGGTACGGTTGACATATGTCGGGCATGCCACCGTCCCGGTGAATCTCTTAGACACATTATATCTGGTTGTTCCAGTCTGGCCAACGGAGAGTATTTGCATAGACATAACCAAGTAGCTAGGATCGTCCATCAACAGCTTGCTCTGAAGTACAAACTCGTGGATTCAGAAGTGCCATATTACAAGTATGTGCCTGACCCAGTTCTCGAAAATGATCATATCACATTGTACTGGGACCGATCTATTATCACGGACAGGACTATTGTTGCAAATAGGCCTGATATAGTGATAGTAGATCGGTTAGAGCGCCGTGCAATAATAGTTGATATTACTATTCCGCATGATTGCAATCTCGTGAAAGCCGAAAAAGACAAACAAGTAAAGTACTTGGATTTGGCCCACGAGATTGTCGACATGTGGCATGTAAGCTCAGCTGTTATTGTAGTCGTTTCCATGCACGGACTGATCGCCAAGAGCCTCGACCAACACCGACAGAGGCTCTCGTTAGACAGTTGGGTCAAGGGGCTGATGCAGAAGGCAGTGTTACTCGACACGGCACGCATCGTGAGGAAATTCCTGTCTCTGGAGCCCTAACCACCGGTAGCTTGGTCCTTGTACTCGATACCGGTGGGGCACTATTTTTTATATTTTTAAATATATTTGTATTTTTTTTATAGATTTATTTAAAATGTACTAAATATGTATCAAGTTAAATAAAGGAAATAATAATAAATAATACGATAAGCGTGAACAAATAAAGGCAAGCAAATATAGTAGTCTCGGCACTCAATATGAGTTTGTCGCATTTGGTGTCGAGACACTAGGCCCATGGGGCCACGGTGCACATCAGCTCTTCACGGAACTCAGCAAGCGTCTGAGGGAAGAGACTGGGGATCCCCGCGCAGGCAGCTTTCTCGTGCAAAGACTCATTGGCAATTCAGCGCGGGACTGCTGCTTGTGTTATGGGCACTCTGCCTAAGTCTCGCTGCCTTACTTATTTATTTAATTTTTTTAGTTTTAGATATTATAGTTTGTAGTTTGTTTAGGTTTTTTTTTAAATAAAATTTACTTGTTCCTTGTATATATTCATGAAATGTGTTATTATAAATGAAATGAAATTTCATTTATAATGTAATGAAATTTCATTTATAATGTAATGAAATTTCATTACATTTCATATCTCAAAAAGGCAAGTTAAGCTAACTTCAACTGAGTTGGGCTTCAAAGGACTTCAAAGACTTCAAAAGGCTCATTGGATTGTGATAATCTCAAAAAGTCTGCTGCTCTGGTCAAAATTCTGACTGGACTGGCATTATTTGGCTTGCATACTTAATTACTTGCTTTTAAAGGAGCTCAGCAATCGGCTCAGGGATGTAACAGGAGACAGCGAGGGAATGCCACCGCCCATACTATTTACAGCCTTTTAAAATAGTTCTCTTTTAAATTAGGTATTAGTTTCATTTTCTATTGTAGTTTTTAATTTAGTTTTAAGATTTTATGAATGTAAATACTAATTGTATGTGTAAATAAATTAATTAAAACTTAATTACTTCCAATAAGAAAATTTGGTAAATAGTGATTCCTCCTTACTTTAAAAAATTTCAGGTTCGTGGTGAAACTTACACTGGTGGTTGCATGGGGCCTCGTGGATCTAGACTATGGCTTTTCCTAGGCTTTGTGGTGGGTTTTGCATCACTTATTGCGTCTGTATGGATCTTATTTGCCAACTATGTCAGTAGACGTAAGTACTTTAAATGTTTCCATGTTTTAAAATTGTAAACGTATAGGCATTGAAGATACAAAAAATACTCTGGACAGTTAAATAAGAGCTGCTTGAATCTGCAACCATGCTTTATTTCATCACTATCGGACACCCAGTTTATAAATTGTAAACACAAATACCTTCTTTGAGAACCACTATCCATTGGCGAAATCACATCAAAATCCATTGCATAGTTTTAAAAATCTAGGTATACATAGGGATGCAGCAACTTTGTTTTATTCTATGTTATGATAATTATCTTTGTCAGGCATCACTTGAAACCCTAGACCAACTTTAATGAAATTGTAGTTATTTTGAGAACCAGCTTTTCTTTTCATACAAGCATAACTTCTGAAGGCATAAGATTTTGCAGAAGCTGACTTGTGATAAAACACCACTGCTCATTCTTTCATCAGTAAAGTATTTGCAGTGAGACAAGAGTAGTGTAGTGTCTATAAGGGTTAAGGGGCCCTATCCTCACCTGAACGACGTACACTGGTGACAGACGAAGGAGGCAAGAATACTCAAAGTGCAGGAAAACAGCAATAGGCTCATACCCAATTACTTGGGACTCACGGTCACGCCTCTGTATACCTCTTTGTGGATTAGGATGCTATTTTGTGTGTGTGTGTATTTATGTACCATTGTGGTTAGTTCCTCAAGTGCTGGTAGATGCCGTGAGTCGCGACATTGATACAACACTGATCGCAATATTAGAGTTCTTGGTCTAGTGGTGTCTTAGTCAGTTCGTAGAACGTTCCTTCTGGAAAAGGAACATTCCTTCTGGAAAAGGAACGTTCCTTCGCTGGTTTAAGTCCAGCCGAAGAGTATAGTTTTTGCGGTTCATATTGTGAAATTATTTGTATGTTTGTTATTTTTAAGAAATTAAATGAAATGAAATGATTTATTTATTTGTATAGGTCACTAAATGGCTCTTACAAACGTCAGTAAGTACTTAAAATAAAAAAAATGTCATTGCTTCTATATTTACATGACATTTTTTGGTCTTCTTTCAGCTAAGGAACAAACATATCCAGGAGTGTGCCTCTTCCTGCAAAACGCTTTGATATTCGCCGGCTCACTAGTGTTTAAGTTCGGGCGTACTGAAGACTTATGGGGATAGGTGTCAATAATCTAAGATGCTGTTTGTCGGGTAATTTTATGTCACATTTTTTTTTATGTACTCAAAGAGCTTTTAAGGCAATATTTAATAAGTAAAAAGTTACTTGGGAGAAAAATAATTAAATACGTATTATTTTCAAGTGCAAATTTAACATTTTTGCAATAATTTGAGGCTTTTTTTAACATTAAATTTAATATTTATAAACATTTCATTAAAACTCTCGTTGTACTATGCGCGATCTCATTTTGCCTGTACTGTTTAGCACTCGTACTATCTTGCTCTAGTAAATAATGTTCCCATGCGACAGAAAATAATAGAGCACATTCGATCCTATTTTGAGGTAGGTACCTATCTCTAGATTCTTTGGTGTGAAATGTCAAACGTTTAGTTTATATTAAAATGCGTTTAATTGGCATTTAATGGATTTGTTCACACAAAGGTAGTATGCCAGTTATCTGTTAATTTAGGCTAAATTATTATTAAAAATTAATATTCTATCTATTGTAGGTATAAAATTATATATTTAAAAAGATTCCAATTATTATTTTGTTACGATTATGTTTATGGTAATAAAAAAACAAAACAGTGATGTATAAATAAATAACTTTATTGTTTTGGCATTAATAAATTACATTATTGTGAAGTACATTAAAGATCTTATTAAGAATATTTATTATTTTATTCTAACGGCCCTTGAACCCTTGAACTATTGGTGGGTATACATGATATCCCTGAATTATAAATAGATTTATTTGAGTGATGAAATAAGTTTAACTGTCCCCAATTCTGAATTAGATACCTGTTACCAAACATTTTTTTATAAATTTACAATTAAATCTATGTTTACTGAGTATTTTATTGTCTCTGCTTGCTCACTTTATATTCCATGGTAACATACCAAATAAAATACAGAGGTAACATGAAACCAAGCCATTGCTTATTCTATTAAAAAAGTTAATTTAGGCGGGAAATTTGTTCCAGTCCTTATTAAACTTTAAATTAATATTTCAATATTTCAATTGCAATCTATATCTATAATGGTTATGATATATTTAGTTAAGTAATAATGTATTGTAAAATATGCGTCATAAAAGAGTTTTAGACGCCATCCCTTGCGAAATATCCTGGCAACACAACATAACTCAATAACAGATAAAATATACTTGAGTGACATGAATTGACATTGACAGTAATATTTATATGATTTGGTGTAAATTAGACCACTGCTCTTTGTTTTTTAGTTTTGTTTTTAGGACGTAGGTACATAAAAGGCACTTTTTTATTTTGTCGACTTTTCAGCCAATTCTGCCAAAAAACCTCAAGTTAGCGACGATAGATTGTTGTGTCACCTCCCACACAGGTCCTGCTATTGTTTCCATCAGGTAAACACAGCTGATCACTGCCGCAGCCGCCATTTCTGTACATACAGATGCTGTGAACTGGTGGACATTGTTCAGGAGCCACAGTCACTCCGTATAACCGTCTCGCAGATGTCGCTATAGGCACTGACCCACGTTCTGCGGTCGTGATGTCTACATATTCTATTTTCAATCTGAAACCATAGATATTTAGTATTTTAAAATTTCTTTCGATTGCCTCAGTGGCGTAGTAAGTTGAATGTAGGACCTTCTTAATAGTAACCTCAGTGGTCCTGGAATCGGGGTCCCCGGTTCGGGTCAAATATTTCTACGATATGCAAATATTGGTTGTCAATATCGGTTGTGTTATAGTCATTAAGTCAAGCTCGAGCCTTTTTGGGTAACCTGAGGACCTCTGGCACCTTTTCTTTGGTTGGGGAATAAATATAGAATACGAAGAAGAACACTTCCATGTCCAGAAAGTCATTAGATGCAAATTTGGATATATCTCTGGCTAATATCTACTATTAAGAAAGAAATTATAAATAGATCACAAAAACTGATGTCATCGGCGGGACTCGAACTCACGGCCTTTCCCTAACAGGGGGAGTGCTCTGACCAACTGAGCTACGATGACCACTACCGACAACATCGAATTTTTGCTTCATATCATATTCATAATTTCTAGATCGCGCTATTAAAGTTAGCGTTGGATCCACCTACCGCAGTTCTACCGAACTAACGGTACCAGTGTATCGTGTTACAACGATATTTAAACGCTGAATTTTTAGATGAATCCTTACCAAATCCATATATTTTTGTATTTTAAAGCAATGAGTTTTCTTAAACTATTCTTAAAATATTAAGAAAGAAATTATAAATAGATCACAAAAACTGATGTCATCGGCGGGACTCGAACCCGCCGAACACTGGTACCGTTAGTTCGGTAGAACTGCGGTAGGTGGATCCAACGCTAACTTTAATAGCGCGATCTAGAAATTATGAATATGATATGAACCAAAAATTCGATGTTGTCGGTAGTGGTCATCGTAGCTCAGTTGGTCAGAGCAGTCCCCCTGTTAGGGAAAGGCCGTGGGTTCGAGTCCCGCCGATGACATCAGTTTTTGTGATCTATTTATAATTTCTTTCTTAGTATTTTAAGAATAGTTTAAGCAAACTCATTGCTTTAAAATACAAAAATATATGGATTTGGTAAGGATTCATCTAAAAATTCAGTGTTTAAATATCGTTGTAACACGATACACTGGTACCGTTAGTTCGGTAGAACTGCGGTAGGTGGATCTAACGCTAACTTTAATAGCGCGATCTAGAAATTATGAATATGATATGAAGCAAAAATTCGATGTTGTCGGTAGTGGTCATCGTAGCTGTTGGTCAGAGCACTCCCCCTGTTAGGGAAAGGCCGTGGGTTCGAGTCCCGCCGATGACATCAGTTTTTGTGATCTATTTATAATTTCTTTCTTAATATTTTAAGAATAGTTTAAGCAAACTCATTGCTTTAAAATACAAAAATATATGGATTTGGTAAGGATTCATCTAAAAATTCAGTGTTTAAATATCGTTGTAACACGATACACTGGTACCGTTAGTTCGGTAGAACTGCGGTAGGTGGATCCAACGCTAACTTTAATAGCGCGATCTAGAAATTATGAATATGATATGAAGCAAAAATTCGATGTTGTCGGTAGTGGTCATCGTAGCTCAGTTGGTCAGAGCACTCCCCCTGTTAGGGAAAGGCCGTGGGTTCGAGTCCCGCCGATGACATCAGTTTTTGTGATCTATTTATAATTTCTTTCTTAATATTTTAAGAATAGTTTAAGCAAACTCATTGCTTTAAATACAAAAATATATGGATTTGGTAAGGATTCATCTAAAAATTCAGTGTTTAAATATCGTTGTAACACGATACACTGGTACCGTTAGTTCGGTAGAACTGCGGTAGGTGGATCCAACGCTAACTTTAATAGCGCGATCTAGAAATTATGAATATGATATGAAGCAAAAATTCGATGTTGTCGGTAGTGGTCATCGTAGCTGTTGGTCAGAGCACTCCCCCTGTTAGGGAAAGGCCGTGGGTTCGAGTCCCGCCGATGACATCAGTTTTTGTGATCTATTTATAATTTCTTTCTTAATATTTTAAGCAAACTCATTGCTTTAAAATACAAAAATATATGGATTTGGTAAGGATTCATCTGAAAATTCAGTGTTTAAATATCGTTGTAACACGATACACTGGTACCGTTAGTTCGGTAGAACTGCGGTAGGTGGATCCAACGCTAACTTTAATAGCGCGATCTAGAAATTATGAATATGATATGAAGCAAAAATTCGATGTTGTCGGTAGTGGTCATCGTAGCTGTTGGTCAGAGCACTCCCCCTGTTAGGGAAAGGCCGTGGGTTCGAGTCCCGCCGATGACATCAGTTTTTGTGATCTATTTATAATTTCTTTCTTAATATTTTAAGAATAGTTTAAGCAAACTCATTGCTTTAAAATACAAAAATATATGGATTTGGTAAGGATTCATCTAAAAATTCAGTGTTTAAATATCGTTGTAACACGATACACTGGTACCGTTAGTTCGGTAGAACTGCGGTAGGTGGATCTAACGCTAACTTTAATACCGCGATCTAGAAATTATGAATATGATATGAAGCAAAAATTCGATGTTGTCGGTAGTGGTCATCGTAGCTGTTGGTCAGAGCACTCCCCCTGTTAGGGAAAGGCCGTGGGTTCGAGTCCCGCCGATGACATCAGTTTTTGTGATCTATTTATAATTTCTTTCTTAATATTTTAAGAATAGTTTAAGCAAACTCATTGCTTTAAAATACAAAAATATATGGATTTGGTAAGGATTCATCTAAAAATTCAGTGTTTAAATATCGTTGTAACACGATACACTGGTACCGTTAGTTCGGTAGAACTGCGGTAGGTGGATCCAACGCTAACTTTAATAGCGCGATCTAGAAATTATGAATATGATATGAAGCAAAAATTCGATGTTGTCGGTAGTGGTCATCGTAGCTCAGTTGGTCAGAGCACTCCCCCTGTTAGGGAAAGGCCGTGGGTTCGAGTCCCGCCGATGACATCAGTTTTTGTGATCTATTTATAATTTCATTCTTAATATTTTACGAATAGTTTAAGCAAACTCATTGCTTTAAAATACAAAAATATATGGATTTGGTAAGGATTCATCTGAAAATTCAGTGTTTAAATATCGTTGTAACACGATACACTGGTACCGTTAGTTCGGTAGAACTGCGGTAGGTGGATCCAACGCTAACTTTAATAGCGCGATCTAGAAATTATGAATATGATATGAAGCAAAAATTCGATGTTGTCGGTAGTGGTCATCGTAGCTGTTGGTCAGAGCACTCCCCCTGTTAGGGAAAGGCCGTGGGTTCGAGTCCCGCCGATGACATCAGTTTTTGTGATCTATTTATAATTTCTTTCTTAATATTTTAAGAATAGTTTAAGCAAACTCATTGCTTTAAAATACAAAAATATATGGATTTGGTAAGGATTCATCTAAAAATTCAGTGTTTAAATATCGTTGTAACACGATACACTGGTACCGTTAGTTCGGTAGAACTGCGGTAGGTGGATCTAACGCTAACTTTAATACCGCGATCTAGAAATTATGAATATGATATGAAGCAAAAATTCGATGTTGTCGGTAGTGGTCATCGTAGCTCAGTTGGTCAGAGCACTCCCCCTGTTAGGGAAAGGCCGTGGGTTCGAGTCCCGCCGATGACATCAGTTTTTGTGATCTATTTATAATTTCTTTCTTAATATTTTAAGAATAGTTTAAGCAAACTCATTGCTTTAAAATACAAAAATATATGGATTTGGTAAGGATTCATCTAAAAATTCAGTGTTTAAATATCGTTGTAACACGATACACTGGTACCGTTAGTTCGGTAGAACTCCGGTAGGTGGATCCAACGCTAACCTTAATAGCGCGATGTAAAAATTATGAATATGATATGAAGCAAAAATTCGATGTTGTCGGTAGTGGTCATCGTAGCTCAGTTGGTCAGAGCACTCCCCCTGTTAGGGAAAGGCCGTGGGTTCGAGTCCCGCCGATGACATCAGTTTTTGCGATCTATTTATAATTTCTTTCTTAATATTTTAAGAATAGTTTAAGCAAACTCATTGCTTTAAAATACAAAAATATAATATCTACTATTCGTAAAAATTACTCAAATCTAGCTACAAATGAAGTTTAAATTCCAACTTACGTTTTCCAATCTGTCCAATAGAATTTATTGCCCTGGATAGCCAGCCCGAAGGGATACGCACAGTTCGTTGCAATGACAGTCTTTTCCCTTGTATCTATTGACACGCATATGATGCTATGTAGACCAGCATCAGCATAGCACAAACGATCCCTTGTCCAGTCGATGGCCAATGCGTTGGGAACTGTGACGTCATTCTTATCCAGGAAAGTACCACGTTGACTACCGTCCATACTTGCCCATTCGATCTTTGGGTCCGTTCGCTTCCAATCTGACCAGAAAACTTTTCTGCAAGAAGAAAATGGGTAGGTTTACTTACTACATATTTTAGTATGCACGTTATGTACCTATCATATTTTATTCTCCACCTCTGCCATCGGTTTAGTTTTTGCATCATAGTAAACAGCATGACATCCGATCAGATTTTGATGTAAAAGTACCTACGTTTACATCAGAAAGATCTCCATGTCAAAATGTCAACTTCACATGCAAGTTAGATCTAAATGTTGACCGACAAATAGTTATGTAGCTAGGTTAACTTACTCAATCATTGTAGAACCTTTTATTTCATTAACATCATTATTAGGTAGGTACCTATGTGTATAATACAAAAAATGTTTTACCCTTTCTGAGGATGTACAGCAATGCCACGTGGGTTGGATATCCTGTCGATAGCAAACAACACCTTTCTGACTTTGGTGTCCAGGTTGGCTACTTCAATTGTCAACTTCTTCGAATCCGTCCAGAATATATTTCTTGCTGACCAGTCGATTGATATACCTTCCGGTGCTTTAACTCCTGTAAGTCACATCATATCGGTTACTCCATGAATTCAATCAAATGCATTTTATTTAAGGAAAATTAGAGAACACCGCACCATCAGTTAGGAAAATCCGGTTGCCACTTCCATCATAACGTGAAGACTTTATGGCGGAACTCATAACGTCGCTCCAGTATATTGTACCAATTTGGCAATCTACATCAACGTCTACAGCTACCTGTGACACGTCACTGTAGAGCGGGGTTGCGAAATCCGATGGTGTCGCATGGAAAGGCACCCGGTATACAAATGTACCGTCACTGGCTACCAAAAAGTTACCAACTTGCCTAGGATTGAATTCGCAATAACTTCCATTCCCGGAATATCCTTTATTGCATTCGCAAACATAGGCATCAAGTTTGTTTAAACATGATGCATGTGAATCACACAAGCTAGAGTCAAATCGGCACGTTGGGTCCGGTACACACTTGTATCCATCACCGTTGTATCCTTCCTTGCAGGTGCATTGGTACGAATCGTCGATGGCCGCGCAAACGCCATTAGGGCTACAGTTGTCTGCAACGTCACACGTCTGATCGGCGAGAACACATTGAGATATCGCTTCTCCAGTGTAACCTTCATCGCACTGGCAATAGTTAAGACTCAACTCTTCGTCATAAAGGCAGGACGCGTGGTCTGCGCACAAAGCACCATTGCAGAGTTGGGCGTCTGGGATACAAGCGTCATTCTGGTCTTTAACAAATCCTTTGACGCACTGGCATATGTACTCATTGGTCTTGGGGTCGGGCCGACATTCGGCGTTATATTCACAATCAGTATTGTTCCTGCAGCTGGAGTTAGGTCGACATGTGTAACCGTTGCCGTGGTACCCTGGGTCGCAGACGCAGACGTACTCATCGCTACGGGTCGGGACGCAGTGTGCGCCGAGGCCACAGGCGCAGTTAGGACTGGCGCGCTCGATACATTCGTAAGCGTCGCCTTCATATCCTTCGGGACAAACGCAATGTTTGCTACTGCTGTCACCTGAAAGGTTGGAGCAGACAGCGTTCGGAGGGCATTCACCATCTTCTTCGCATGGTACTAAAAATATAAAACACAATTATCTAAATGTCTATAAAAATAATTCTGTAGTGAAATTTCAAGGTAAAGAATCAAGAAACACTTACTCAGGTTTTCGTCTGTTCCTACTGTGATAGCTTGATGTAGTTCATTTTCAGAAGGTTGCTGATACGATGACGGATAACTGGTGGGTGCAGGAGTGTTGTAATTTCTTTCTGACGTCTGGTAATAGTTATTCTCTGGAGATGGTTGATATGAATTCCCTGTGGCCTCCGGGACATTTAACTCACGAGGTGGTTGGCTGTTGCTGTTTAAGGATTGTGGAGCATAAGGATCATTGTTATTAGAATTTTGGTCATAATTATTTGGATCATAGGGGTTTTCTGGATAGTTGCTTTGCTGTGTTTGGTAATTGCTTTCCCACGGAGCAGGGTAGGAGGTTGGTGGACTTGTCGGACGGTCAGTATTTTGTTGATATGGACGATTGGGGTATGGTGGGTAAGGACGGTCGGTATTTTGCTGGTAGGGACGGTTAGTATTTGACTGGTAAGGTGGTTCATTGTTTTGTGGGTATGGCCGATCCGTATTCGTTCCGTATGGATTATAGGTCGGATTTGGTTGATAGGGACGGTTAGTTGGAGGTTGATAATATTGTGTAAATGTGGCTTCCGTCTGCGGCTGGTAGGTGGGTTCTGTAGGATTCGGGTATGGCAGTTCTTGTGGTGCATTGACCTTGCTATCAAGACGGCAGAGCTCGTTGTTTGAGTCGTCCCTGTATTCTGAGTATCCCGACGGGCATTCACATGCATGCTCGTCACAATTTGGAAGCACAAAGCTTTCATTGTAATCAGCTTCGTTGTTAACGTTACGGCTGATATCGAGATAACAACGGTCTCCGTCTCCATAGTAGTCTGGATTACAGACGCACTGAGCTCCGCGAGTAGGACTTGGTATACACTGGGCATTAATATCGCATTTTTTAGTGGAACAGTCCGATACTTCACTACACGTGAATCCATTACCAATGAAGCCAGGTCGACATCTACATTGGAAACCACCGGCATGGTTGTAACACACAGCGTTACTGTCGCAGTTATGCGTACCAGCTTCACACTCATCTATGTCAATGCACACTACTTCCCGGTTCTGATAAATATTGGCAAAGCCTGATTGACAGACACAGTTAAACGTATTCCCTTGAGCTACACATGTACTGTGTGGGCCGCAACTTTTCCGGCCTTCAATGCAGGGGTCTTCTAAGCCTAGAGGAAATATTCTGTTTGTCATTCCATATCTGACGATATTTTCTCTATTTTCATAACCTAAATAGTTTTTGTTTATTTTTAAAGTTAAAGGTTCTTCAGCTGTCGGTGGTGCAAACCGACAAGCGCTGTACGTTATCGTCTGAGTAACTCTTTGTTCAATTTGTTCTCCAGTATCTTTATTAGTAAACGTCCTACTAGATTCTGAGCGTACCACACCAGGTTCGACAATCGTGTATTGTTCGTCATAGTCTGTTAAAACTAACTTGGCTCCAGTTGGAATCACTGGAATAGAGCCCCTTATATCGGATTCTAACGTGATTTGATCAAACACATCATGACCTAAGTATTCTTGGTTGATCAGAACTCTGGCACCAGTTCCTGGAAACCAAACATCTGCGGTGTGATTAAACAATGAACCTGTCAATTGGTAACCATTTTTAGCAGATCCTACTGGTTTTGCAAAGAGCCAGCCCACAACTCCTCCAAGTACATTCAGTAGTTGTAAACTACTGCCCAGTTCGGCTGGTAAAAGGGACAATGCAGTATATGCCCTGCCTTCACTAACTACGACATAAGCTTGTATGTCGACATCGTCTAGACTGACGTCGTTCAAAATACCGTTGATTTTGCCGTGAACACGGAGTGGTACGTCGTCTTTGATGCAAGATTTTCCGTTGCCGTAGAATCCATCTTGGCATTGGCAGCAAATTCCTTCAGCGTAGTCTACACATCTTGCTTTCAGGTGGCAAATGCTAGCTCCACTCTGAGCGCATGTTTTAGATTCCTCCTCTAGTTCCACTTCACTAAGATTATACTGATCAGGAGTTGCCACATTAGCGTCAGGAGGTATTTGCCCAACACGAAAGACGTACTTTCCCGGTTCGTGTGTGTTGGACCATCTGAAATAAAGTGTGAAAGATTATTAATTAGGTACCTATCTACCTAATTTTCCTTTCTTCACAAATGCAAAGTTTTGTTGAGATTTTTATGGGGTTGACTTCATTGTCAAAATACTTACAGGACAATATTCCTGATTTGATGACTTCCGGAGCCACGTAGCGCATAGATGCGTCCATCCTCTGCGATAAATCCAACCTGTGCTTTAGCGTCCGGCAGACTTATTATCTGAGATTCCTTCTGGAACCACTCAATTTCTCGTTCGGGGTATAAAAATTCCACAAAACTTTCTGTGCCATTACTAATGATGGCTATTTGGAAGCTGTTGCGTGGTGTGTAAGAGGTTATATTGGGAGTGTATGTTACGGCTGTCCATGTCGCAATAAAAACGCTGGTAGGTTTAAAATCGTAGTAATCTCTAAAATTGTTTTGTACAATTTCATCTGCTTTGGACAGAACATGTGGTTCGTCTGTTTCCCTGTAATAGATCGTGCCATCGGCGGTTGTGTCTACGTTCGTATAGAAAGCTGCAACGGATGCGTACGGTAGAGGAAATTCGACGTTAAGAAACGAAGGTATATCCGCTCGGAAGGTCAGTACTCCAAAATTATTTACCTGTAAAGAATAAAGTTGGAGTTAACATTATCTGTGCTGTTATTAATAACATAGGTACCTATATAATCAGCAATATTATTATATTCGGAAGAAAGTATGTAGGTATAATGATATATTTTCCAAACTCAAGAGCAAGGGCAATGCCCGTTATCGTAATTTGTCCGATACACCCACGACCGATATCCGCCTGTACGTCCCAACATTATCTTTGTATAAACTGCATTTTTTTTTGCAATAAAGTGACTTGCAATTTTAAATAAATATTGTTGGATATCCTCACACAACGACATCTAGCCCAAACTAAGCTATACGCTTGTACTATGGGATCTAGACAACTGATAAACATACTTATATATTTCTAAATACATACATAACATACATAGAAAACACCCAAACTCCGAAACAAACATTCCGGATTTGACCCGGGAATCGAACCCGATACTCCGGAGTCGAAAGCCGATGCACTAACGACCACGCCACCGAAGCAGTCAAAATTGATCTCAAAAAGTGAGACACGCCACCATAGAGCTGGTAAAGTTTTAAGTTCCTTGGAATAGTAAAGCGGTGTCGTTTTGTGGTGGTCGTAACGCAGACGTAAGTGACGTCCTTGGTGAGTTTTCTATGTAAACATTATGTCAATCACCGCTCTATAGGAAACCGAGCCATTTTGTTTACATGGGCAAAGTTCTGGTCACATCAATTCGCCGCTGTGTTGCGGCACCGTGTTTCTAGGAAACCGAACCTTTACCAACCAAGTTGAGGACCTGTCAAAGTGGAATATCTAGAGAGATGACATGATACTATCCTGCACTTGTATGTACAGTGTATGTGCACTTTAAGAGTTGATATAGTAAGTAGGATTGTCAGACCCTTCAGGATGTAGTACTGTAGTACCTACCTAGAAATGATGCAAACAAAATCTATATGTGCATAATTCAATGTGACATTTTGAACTGTTAACGTTAATTCAATTGGTAACGACTCGACAATTAAATAAATAGTGACTCTACTCCGACTTTGTTCATAGATACCTATCCCATTGTCTAAATCGTATTTAATTTGTATTTACTGGGGTCGATGTGCTATTTTTTTTATTTTTAATTGAATAAAATCTGTGTAGTATCATAACAAACCACGTAAACCCCAGAATGGGTAGACAGAAGTATTTATTACACCTATAATTCGGCAGTTACCCCCTTTTTTAAGTTTCTTAAAATATTTGAAGTAGGTATAGGTACTCGTATTTAAAAAGAAACTATTATATTGACATTAACAACATCCAAACTCCGTTTCAAATTCAAATCCAAATCCACAGCAATATTTGAACTGACCCTGGGATTGAACGGACCCAGACTCTGGCACCACAGTTCTAAAGACACGATCCATGTGCACGACACCTTATCTGTTGTCTATTTATCTAGTTTATTTAGTTCTGACCGTCCTAATTGCGTTCTCAATTATTAAATTATGAGTGTCACCGATAAACTTAGAACTCATTACATACATATCTACATTTTTGGTGGATAAATCGGGATCGAGAATTGAGTTTCCAATATGTGCAGACGCTCCCTACCTTATATTTTATGCTATTTTTATACAGAGATTTTATTTAGTGATATGTAACATTTGTCCTGGCTGCAGGAAATTTGGTTTGAATTACAGAGTGGTTGTAGATTGTATGTAGAGCCTGGTAACGGCAATAAGCTTGTCCCCTATTACGTGGGACCAACAAAATTACTGGCAAAGTGTGGGTGTGTAAAGCACCCCTGGTTACCCCTTCTGCGATATAGGCGTGATGTATATCTCTGTCTTCAAAAAAAAGTATAGAAGGGTCTCAATTTGACTGTATTTTTTTTGTACGTTTGTTTGGTACCACTTAACTTAGGACTGGGCTATGTCGATTTTGAAAATTGTTTTTTTAATTGAAAGCTAGTACTTCCCGAGTGGTCTCATTTTAATTGGTCATATTTCGAAAAAAAATTAATCCCAATCCATTTTTTCCTTTTGAATTTAATCCAAACGACTTCAAGTCGTTTCTTTTTTGTTAAAATTATTTGTAAAAATGTTAATAAAAATATCTTAATATATTTTTCTAAGTAAGTAATATACCTGCTATTTTTATATTTTTCCCAACCAAAATTATCGTACCAATTTTTTTCCTATTCTACCAAATAAATATTACCTATCTTTATGTAAGGTTATATATGTAAGGTTATATATATTACCTAATATTTTCCAGAATTATATTGCATTCGTTTTGACAAAACTCGATCGCGCAGATGGATTTGAACCCTTATTAATTTTATACAATTTGACTACCAATTTTATTAAAAATTGAACCCTAGTGACTAGGCATTTTGCGTCCGGCCACCAAGCTACTGACCATTAACACAAGTACATTCAGATTATGAAGAAAAGTTAATACTAGATAGGGGCTTGCATTGGCAAAAATTTTTAAAAAAAAAAAATTACTTACAAATATGCTGTCATAGGTCTCTCCGTAGAATACAATAGGTACTCTGAGTGACACTTCCGGGGAAGGGACCTCACTGCCCTTAGGTAAGTTCTGGTCGATGCTCGGGCCGTAGGGGTAGAACTGATCGCGGGTGACTGCGCCCGCGCACGCCACTACGGCGAGCACTCCCGCTAACGTCCACATCTTAACACTCGACACACAATACTGGAATCACTGGAATGCTCCACGATTTAATGGAGTCGTTTACTGAAATAAACTTTTGTTACGAGCATTGTTTCGTAAGTTGCGGTGAATGTTTTGGTTGCTTCAGGAAAATGTGCTCGGGATTAATAGCCGCTAATTGGTGCAAATCGGTTAGGTAGAGGTGTTGGTTTTTAAACAAATTATTATTCTATGTTTATTTGTTGGATATAATTGACATAACCCATGCTTAAGGTATAGGTACTAAATTTGCGAAGTATTATATCTTCTTTCGCTTATATTTTTTTTTCGAATAGATTAGGTTAGAATTCAACTAAAGAGAAAGGTAATTATTATTATAATCCAGAAAAAATAAAGATTTCAGGTTGCATTAATTCGCATAGTGCTGAAAGTTGGTTGAGGTCTTTAGCCACTCAGCCATCCATGGGACAAAAGCGTCCCAAAAACAAATTATACCGAACCCTCGGAGAAATTTCTTTATTTTTTATAATTTCGATTTTCACTTCTACCTGACCTAAAAGTTTTATAGATTATTGCTATCGAGATTTGAAATAGATAAGTTTCATCTATACACGCCCAGCTATTTTTCAGTATTGTTATTTTGGCTGTAGCTATTGTATTTAAGCTGTAGCTATTGTATTTAAGCTGTTACAAAGGTTTTTGTCAACAAGCGCGGAAAGTATTTCCGCCACTTTCCGCACCTGTAGGTTGCTGACCTGTCACAATAATTGCCATGAGTTCCCGGACTGTACCTACACCATTATAAAACAAATAGGTAACCTAACCAAATCCCACATCGATCCGACTAGTGCTAAAAATTTATTTCAGTTCAAAGGTTGACATTTTTGGTTTTATGGATGTTTCTGGTAAACTGTGAATTATTAGATCATAAAATTATCTACAATAATTATCACTTAATTTTTTTTTAAAATAAAACTTCTGAGATATTGTCCAACAGGAGTGGAGCATAGCGTGATTTTACGTCGATATATTTGTTTTATAATAGTGTAAGTACCTACTAGGTACTAAAGACCTTCACCAATTTTCAACACTATGCGGGTTAGGTCAAATTTTCGATTTTTTGGCTTGCCTCCAGATCGAGGGCTATCCATAGAGGGGTCAACCATCATTGGAGCATAAGCAGTTCTCGAGAGCTAAGGGGGACATTCCCCATTTCTATATATAGATAGCTGTTGCCCGCAGCTCCGCCTCCGAGTTTCTTTAGATCGACATAACTTTTTTATTTATGAACCGATTGAAATAAAACAAACCTTAAATGTTAAGTTGAATAAACCACAACGCATTATTGAAAACCGCATTCAAATCGGTTAAGCCGTTTCTGAGATTAGCGTGTTCAAACATTCAGACAAAAAGACAAACAGACAAATCGACAAACAGGCAAAAATGCTAAAAACCATTGTTTTGGGTTCTATTGCGTTCATAAAGCCCCAACAATCTCTATTATATCTTCGATGTACAAGACATCGACTACTTAAAATTTTATTATATGTATCTATTAATTGATTGATGATATCGTTCTTCTTATCAGTTCCTTTAACACCTAATTTCTTCTAAAACTCCTGTTGATAAACAATCGGCTTGAAAGTGTTCATCATATTAATTATCCAGCAACTATGACCGATTAATGGCATTTTAAATATCATCTGTGCAGCTGTGCTATGACCCAAGTATCCTTATCTAATACAAAGTTTGTAACACTGTTTGTTTGTCCTCATTTAAGATGCTATCGTTGTACCATTTGTTTATGTACCTACTAATGCTTGCTAAATATGTTTGTTACAATTCTAATTATTTTAAAGTTAATGGGTTTAAGTGGAATGTATTTCTAAGAATTCGTTGGCTGAGACAGTAAGTAAGAAACGAGATAGAGCATTTAACAGTTTGGGGATTGGTTCTTCTTGGATTCAAGTACCTACCTAAGTACTCGTGGTTTGATGTAGTGATTTATTTATTTGCTACCCGACTGCGTCAGCAAGTGTATGTTTGTATATTTCTTTGTAACCCTCTACAGGCCAAACGGCTGGATGTATTTCAATGAATGACGTCTCAAATGACAGGTATTTATCTCCTGAGTGTTTTGGGGTACTTAGTTACTACTAAAAAGCTGTAAATAAAAATAAATAATTTAAAAACCCGACTGACTTAACCAGATATATTTAACTATAGCAGGTGGGACTCGAATATCAGTTCAAACCTATGCAAATTGAGTCCCACCTGCTTTTAGTTAAATATTTCGTTTAGTGCAGTCGGTTTTTTTAATAATATTTAATTACGAGTATCTATGTCAGATTGTGAATCATTGACTGAGGGGCGAAGCGACTAAGGCTCCGTTTCAACTTGCAGACTGGGGAGAATTTCTTTCGTCTGTACCCATCTACGGGTTCTGTCATATCATGTTTGAGGCCGTATTTATCAACCGATTTGCATGAAACTTTACACACACACACCTTGCTTACAATGAATAACATTTGAATGATATTTTTTGGATTGGATGACAAATGAATGAGTAATAAAGAAAATTGAAGAAGAAATTTTCTAAACAAAGCCGCTCCCGAAGTCTACGGTTCACAGAACTACTAGTACATAAGATGTTTACATTATAAGAACGGTCGGTGGTCGGCAGCGTCCTACTACATTAGGGCAACAGCTAACAATATTTAGTTAGCAGGTAATACTAGGTAACCATCGTAGAACACTGATGATTGATGATGAATGATGATAGATATAGTTAAATATAACCAGTCGTTTTCTTTCTACCTGCCAACGTCATCCACTGAGCCTTTTTCCGGGGAAGACTTTTAAGTAGGTTGGTAACCTGCCAATACCTGCGATGCGGCTGAATTTTAATATTTTCCGCGAAGCAACTGCCATCTGACCTTCACAATGATCCATGTCATCAATGATCATTGTCAATCATTCAATGATAGTTTTATTCGACCCCTGGTCTCTCTACATAAACCTCAGTAACTTTAATATAAGTACCTGCATGAGATAAAAGACCAAGAACCAAATGAGTACCTAAATATACACGAAAAAAAATATAAAAAAACTAATAAAAGGTATTCGATTTATTTCTAACTTACGTAAGTATGACCATGTTTCACAATTTCGCAAGGAAATCAAGTGGCTCCCAATCCGCCTTCGTAGGAATACTCGGTTATTATGTCTCCTCTTCAATGTCCTACACAATCCCTCATGTCCTTCCTACCTGCGGGAGCGATTCACACTGATGCGCGCATCAGATGACTCGTGCCGGCCTCACCTCTCCTACCGCCTCAACTGTCCTTCCCATAAAACCGACTTTTTCTCCTACTCTTTTTCTGTACATTCTGTTAGGCTGTGGAACGCTCTGCCGGTAGATATAAGAAACTGCAAAACTGTACTTACATGTTTTCAAGAAGAGAGTGAAGGAACATTATCTCGCTTCCCTTCCTTAACAATCTGTATGTTTATGTATCTATATTTATGATAAGTTAATATGTATTTATGTACCTTAAAGTGTATGTAAGTTTATTAACCTGAATAACAGTATTAACCTGCACACACCCCAGTACCTGATTGAACTCACGTCTCCTCTATCAGGCCCATTGGAAGAGATCTCTTTAGAGATAAATGGTGCCTCTGTAAACATGTATATAATGTTTCAATTCACAATAATGTATATACTGTATGTACATAAATAAATAAGTAAATAAAATTAAAATTAAAATAAAAAACTATTAAGCCAGTATTTAAGTTCAAAAACAACAATTAAGTGCCCGGTGATACGATCCGTTGTATCATCTTTGATCTTGTGTGATTATTTTGAGAAAACATTTACTTAAATGTATTTATAGAAAACTTACCGATCCCGGCATTCCGATTCACTGCACTTTAATGTCTTCTTGCGAGTTCTCATCCCGTGTATATTATACTGTGGTTTACAGTTTTTTATAGAGTAATTTGGCAAAGAAATAGTTCAATTATGGTTTCCCGCCAGATTGTCTGGTCATGAAGCATTTTAATAAAAAAATAAAATATTATGGACGCGTTCCATATTCAAATTAATTCTAATAACAGCCTACTATATAATGTTGGTACGATACTTGCCAGTGTAATTTCAATAACGAACTAGTTACAATAAATGCAATCGGATTAACGCTCGGATAAGTTAGTAGGAAAGTACTTCTACAATTTGCACAAAAATAGGTTTACAATTTAATTCAAAATTTCGCAGGTTGACGACCCGTCGCTAAATGCACGTTGCTGGCAAGTTGCCGACTGATGCTGTGGTAAAATTGGTTAAATTAGCTCTTACATTTAACAAAAGATAGAAATAATTTAATGTTTACTGCATTCAAGTGCAGACAGGTATCGAACTTGGTACAGTATTGAACAGGCTCGGTATCGAAAAACTTCTATTAGATAGATATATGTTTTTTTAAAGGTCTAAGGTACCTATAAATACTGAGAGGAATTAAAAAGTAAGTTATCCTATTTATATGAAATTTCGAAGAGATATTTTGGATGTTTCACTCATCATTTTGGGGTTCCTAGATTATAATGGGAATAGGTATAACCATAGAGTAACTTTCTAAATTCTTGGTCTAGTTTCCGCAGCAAGAAGGCAGGTAAGTAGCAGGGGCGAAGCTTCATAAGCTGAGGACTGCATGCCCGATATATGAGGTAACAAACATAAAAAAATAAAGCAGTCGAATGGAGAACCTCCTCCATTTTTGAGGTCGGTTAAAAATCAAAGTTAAAAGCAGTCGAAATGAGAACCTCATCCATTTTTGAGGTCGGTTAAAAATCAAAGTTAAAAGCAGTCGAATTGAGAACCTCCTCCATTTTTGAGGTCGGTTAAAAATCAAAGTTAAACTACAACAGATTTTTTCTATTTTATTTCATGCGCTATTATCACTACATGCATAGGTACCTACCTAATTGTTCGCGGTGGCTGGCTAACGTCCGGAGTTTTTCATTATATCGGCTACAGAGTGAATAATATCGTTTTGAATTGTAGATGATAAATAACTCGGCCCGGGTTTGTCGCTCTGTTGATGTTGCGTATGCTTGTCCAAAACGCTATCATATTTCGATAATAATGAAACTAATTCTAAAAATATTGGATAGAATCAGGCGTTACCTGGCGAAAATCCATGACAAAGTAATGGTAAGTAAGATATTCAAACTTTTCAAAATAATTGCATCAATAGCGGAACAGCTGTTCTCTCTGAGACAGTCTTGAGAATGCCTCGTTTAGAGGTGAAACATTTGTCGACGTTTTATTGTCTTATATTTTTTGCGAGAATGATGCAATTATTTTGAAAAGTTTAAGATAAGATAAGATAAGATAAGATAAGATAAGATAAACTTTATTTGCTTAAACATGAGTGTGCACACATAAGTATACAAGATGGAAGGTCTTAGAATAAATAGATCTGTCATGTTTTACCTGTATGGCGTGCAAATGTTGAGAGCCTGCATTTGGAAACAGAATACCAATGCTAATACAGTTACAGCAACATAACAAGCTACATAATATAATTATTTTTAAAACCTATTATTTATTAAAATTAAAATGAATTTATATAATAATTGCAATGTCACTTTCATATAATACTATCATTTAAAAATTCGTCGATATCATAATAAGCTTTCTCTGTCAATAATGTGTTGAGTTTCTTTTTCAATGTATGAGCAGTTAGTACCCTCCAACACTTAGGCAATTTATTGTATATTATTGGAGCCATACAAAAGAAACTATTGTGCATGAGTGTAGTTTTTGAGGGATGTACACAGAGTCTGCTATCGTCACGCCTATTGCGATTCAATCTATCGGACAACTTCGGAAAATTATTTGGATTATATTTGACAAACATTACAGTCTCAAGAATATACAAACAGGGAACAGTAAGTATTCTGTATTGTTTAAAGTAAGGTTTACAGCTATCAGTGGTTTGCAATTTAAACATGAATTTAATTTGAACATCTTACTTACCATTACTTAATTCTAAAAAGTTACCTACCTCTATTTAATGAATCTTTGGACTCGTCATGTCCTCTAAAAGGCAATTCCTGTTGCGCTAAATGACAAAATACATCTATAAGTCTTTGAAAAATACTACGGTTTTGGTCAACTTACTGATTGTGTTTTGAAATTTCTTCAGCAAATTGGCGTGACAAGTGAGTTTTACTTACTTTAGAAATACATAAATCTGCCGTTGGTTTAGGAGAAACAACTTTGGTATTTTAATAAAACGTTACAGCACCTCAAATCATCACAAGGCACAATTTCTTCTATATTTAACACTCAAATAAACTAATTCACAACTTTTAAACAATAAAAAACAATTTTGAAATAATCACCTACTCTAAAAAGCAATACTACGCGAAACTGAAGTAAACAAACGCGAACATAGCATAGGTCGCCACGCAACCGATGTGCGACGAACTTCAGAGCAAAAACCAGGCTTATGAGCGAGTAGATTTTGCTATAACAACCTACTAAGTGTATGCTAGCGAAAATATCCATAGGTGTGAAAGAGAAAATGCAAGCCCGATTATAACGGGCATGCATTGCGTCTACTTACAACTTGTGCGAGCGAGATGGCATCCGCGCGCTCAACACCGTACAGAGTACCAGTCAGTACAGTACCACAACGCATAAATAGAGGAACGTTTTGTCGGTAGGTGATTGACCCTAAGCGCGCGAAATTTAATTTTGAAATAATCGTTTTGGACGCATTCGACATTTTTTAGGGTCAATATTAATATTAAAATACACAATATTATTTTAGGGTCAATGGTACAATATTATTATGGGAATTCCGCGCTAATGGAAATGTATTGAACATTCGCCACTGTTAAGTAGGATCAGGTAGGTACTTATGAAAAATGGCCACAACCATAATCAACCTTTCTGTCACTGTAATATTTAATTTATAAAGAAAATCTATTAACGTTGGCTGTAAGTGCAGTGTGTAATAAACTATTAAGCGTAATATATTGTTCAGTAGCAGACGAGGTAAAAACTATACCGCTTATTGCTGGGTAAATGATGAAAAATGTTTAGCTTGGAGACGAGAGCCCCTACTACGGGTCTCTTGATGTTTTGATTTAATATCACGCTCTATCGATACTACTATTGCATCGTATTTAAATGTGGGGGTTTTTAGTAATGTACATTAAAAACCGCAAAACTCCAAGTCTTTCTATGTTTCAGGTATCAATAATTTAATACTTACTTATGTTTGAAGTTCACCAGGATACTATTTTTTTAGCCAGGATCGCAATACCAATTTTTTTCATGCATGTGGGATACACTGTTTGACATAAAAATGTCGATTCTACATTTAAGACAAGATAGTAGAAGCGCAGGTCGTATACCTCGGCACGCTATTCTAAACGACATAATTCGTAGGGCTCTTTCCACCGCAGGTCTTCCGGCCGTACGCGAACCAAATGGTTTAGCACGAAGCGATGGAAAGAGACCGGACGGTATGTCGTTGTTACCGTGGAAGATGGGAAGGCCTTTGGTGTGGGACGCTACATGCGTTGATACCTTAGCACCCTCACACCTTCCAAGCACATCCGGATGTGCCGGCGCTGCTGCTGCATCGGCTGAAGACCTCAAACGGCGTAAATATGCTAACCTAGCAGGTGATTACATATTTGAGCCGTTTGGGGTTGAGACACTGGGGTCATGGGGTCCGAGTGCTCGCCGCCTTTATAGAGACATTGCTAAACGCCTAATCGATGCTTCTCAGGACCAGAAGGCTGGCTATTTTCTGACCCAAAGAATAAGTATCGCCATCCAACGTGGCAACACAGCCAGTATTCTGGGAACCTTCCCAGTCGGCAATGACGCGGAGGATTTTTTAAACGATATTTTGTAATGTAAATATTTTTAGTATATAATTATGTATATTTTATACATTTTAGACAGACATAGATTTATAAGGCAATAAGTTGAGCCGGTGTGAAAAGAACCTGGTAATAAAGACATGTTCACTTTTTTCTAATGTGTGCGCGACGCACAAGCAATTTCTAGTTTTTTACATTTTATACATTTATTAAATATATGGATGTATGTTAATGTATGCGGAATATAAAATTTGTAACTTATTAAAATGTAAAAAATCGGAAGCAAAAATATTTAATATTTCGGTTTTTTTTTATTTTAATACATGTAGGTGTGTATCTAGGTTATGCAGCACGGAATAAATTCGACTGACTACCTTCTCACTTCTCCTTTTTCGATAAAGCATAAGAAGCAAATAGTAGTGGTAATTGTTAAGAAAATAATACCTACCTACTCCCATGACTTGTTTACGATGGACTCGAGTCGAGATCAAAATCAAGGGAAGGAGGATAGGAGAGAGGTTATTACATAGATAACTATAATGCTTGGGTTATAAATAGTGCAACAAACAATATTCTAGTATCCAACTAAGTAAAAATAATTAACTATCAACTTACAAGCGAAGGTTAGGATAGAAAGTGTTGTGTTTTGTTTAATTAATTAATTTATATGAATCTATTAGCTGACACCACAAAAAAAACATTCATTGTTAATGAACCTTTGTTTTATTCAAACCGCATAAAATCTATAAAATCCACTGCACCGGGGCGGGCGGCGCAGCTCCCAAAATTATCTGAAAGGCCACATTTTTCTTAAAAACAAAGAATTTCCTCAAATTATTTATGACTTTTGTTAAGATTAATTGAATAGAGGGTAGACTTGCGAGTTGCGGGTAGTTTTCGGCACCGTCTCTTCGCCGTTCCGGTTGCCGAATGATTTCCCACTTCCGTTTGGACGTGGGATTGCTAACGATACGCTTTGTGAATCCACCTTGTGTCTTGTGGACCGGCGCCCTTATTTATTGCATTTGCAAGAAGGTTGAGATTCAGCCTGTGCAATTTTCTTTTTCATTAATTTGGGAGTGGGATTTTTAATGGCATTGTTTTCGCAGCGCGCGTGGTTTTACCCGCATGGAATCGTTTTAATTCTCACGTGGACATACTACCAGGATAAAATATATTTCATGGGTTACTTTAGAAGGTCATCCAATCATTTCAATGGTTTATGTGTCATTCAAAGTCACAAACATTCTAACATATAGGTATATAACACATAGGTTCTTAATATTATAAAACAATACTTTTACTTTAACAATGAGACATTTACTTCACTAAAATGTAGAGAACAATAATAAAAGACATCTGCACGCCTCGTAATGAAGAGTTCCAGGGGTGTCCGCAAATAATTTGCGCTGTACGTGACCGAGTTCCACTTAATTAATATTAACTCATGCGACGCAGCCCTGGCTGTACTAATCCAGGTAAAGATAATTTATGAGACAGAAGACTTACTTAGGTAAGTATTTTTATTATTTCCGAAAAGCCTGAGTGCCTGATGGAAAACCGAGGCAACGCCTTTTGATTGGGTGTCACTTTCATAGCAACTGAAAATGGCCCTAAAGTTTGCGGACCAATTATGGGTCCCCTTCACGCTCCGCTTCAAGAACCCAGAGTGGTACATATCGTCTCGAGAAATCAAGGCCCAGCGGTCCCAACTCCGCCAGGATCTCATAGAGACATGGAAGGTGCGCCTTAAAAACCAAAGTGGGGAACCACCACCATCGCGGTGGAAATACCGATCATGGAGGAGTGGCTGCAGAGGCAGTACGGTGACCTCACGTATCGTGCGACACAGATCATCACCGGGCGTAGCCGCGTGTCAACACTGCGAGGCTTCCGGCGAAGACACTGCACTCCACACGTTGGTGGAATGCTCAGCGTGAGCAAGTCAAGCGCCGGGACCTCGTTGTGGGTGTAGATACCCTCTCCCTGGAGACCATGCTACGAGCCTTAGTCTCCAGCGGGAGCCAGTGGAACGCGGCCGTTTCCTTCTGCGAGCAGGTTATGCTCGTGAAGGAGGCCCCAAAGATACGGGGTAAAACCCGACCACCACGCAGCGGTCACACAGGTGACCAAGGTTCGCCAGACACCATTGGGAATTCTTTCAGTGCTTACCAGAGACGCTCGGCAATGGACGTAGGTGCGACTGCGGTCTAGGGCCGCGGATTAAAAAAATATTTGACTGATATAAGTATTATTATCTAAATTGTATTATTATTAAGACTAGGCATTGTGTTTGCTTGACATCAATTAACTACAAATCCATTTCTATTGCAATTGGTTAAATAAATGGTTTAAAAATGAATGTCTCGAGAACTCCTCTGTCGGTACCTACCAGGATAAATAGGTACGTGATTTTGTGTTGTGTATAAAATTATTTCACACAAACTTTTGATAAATATGTAGGTAGGTAGATATTTATAGCGATATTATCACTGTTTCGCGGAAACACAGAATATGATAATAAATGCAGTAGGCATGCGAACTTAAAGGTCATCCCAGTTTTAAGTGGTGCCGTGTCCAACGAAATACCAACGTAATGATAATACTTACATACTTAGATAATTATATTGTACATAGTAAAAAACAATGGTAAGTAAAATGTTTTAAATTTATATAATAGCATTAATTTTTCGCAGAATTATCCAATATTTGTACATAGTAGGTACATACATTATAAATAAGTTACCTATTGTACCTACATTACATTTAAATTATTTACGTTTCTTTCTTTTATGTTAATGAGTATGAGTCAACTTAAATCTGTACCTATTTCAATATTGTTGCTGATTAGCAACATAAACAATTTGTAAACTATGACAGAATAATTATGTACATACATTATTAAAATCAGCTAATACTTACCTATATTAATTTGTACTGAAAGGTAGACCATTCTTGGCGTTTTCTGTGATTTCACCAGTTCTGTGACGAGCCTAGTTAGAGTGTACCTAAAGGCATAACGTAGGTAAGTAACGTTAAATAGCAAAACCGTGTCCGGGAGAATATATTTTGAAAGCGCGTGACATCTTTTCAAAGGCTTTAAATACTTCGATGACGTCATACTTCAAGTTTATCCCAGCTGTGGTACGCCGGTCATGGACGAGTGGCTGCAGAGGCGGCATGGTGACCTCACGTATCGTGCGACCCAGATCGTTACCGGGCATGGATGCTTCGGTAGCTATCTGTTTCGCATCCATCGTGAGGTCACACCCCGGTGTCAACACTGCGAGGTTTCCGACGACGACACCGCACTCCACACGTTGGTGGAGTGCTCAGCGTGGGCGAGTCAGCGCCGGGACCTCGTAGTGGGTCTGGGCGTGGATATCCTCTCGCTGGAAACCATGGTCTCCAGCGCGAGGCGGCCGAGAGAGAGAGGGAGCGTACCCTCCCCGCCGAGTTCCGTAGTCAGCGGCGAGGGTGCAGCAGACTCATCTACGCCCAAGACCATCGACCTCCATGATCGGGGTCTGAGGACGGCGGGATCGCTACCCGCCGTCCTTACAGAAGCAGGCTAGAAGGGTTGCGTGGTGCGGGGCCTTTGCCCCATAGCACGCAACCAGATTCACTCACTGACGCGGGATAAAACCCTACCCCAACGACGCGGGATTCTCATCCCGACCAAACCCCCGCAAGACCACGGAGGTGGTCAAAGTCCGCCGAGCGCCACTGGAAATACCTGCTTGTAACCAGAGACGCCCGGCAACGGACGTTAGAGTGGCATATACGTAGGTCACACTATAAGTTTTGCGTAACTTAAAAAAACAACATGTTAAAACCAAAATATTATGTTAATTGCTTTTCAAAATACTCTCCTTTACATTTTAAACATTTTTTCATGCGATCGAACCATTTTTTAAAGCAGGAGGACCACAGATCTGAAGGCATGTTTTCTACGTGCTGATTGAACGCTATCACTGCGTCTTCGGAGTTGGTAAAAGTGAAACCTCTCATCAAATCTTTGATTTTGGGGAAAACACAGAAATCACAAGGTGCTGGGTCGGGGCTATGCGCAGAATGGGTGACGAGTTGTACTTTTTCGGAAGCTAAAAATGACTTTGTTTTGTTGGCCGTGTGTGAAGAAGAGTTGTCATGATGTAGGAGAACGCGGCTTTTGGTTCGTCTTTCGCGAACTTTTTCTAACAACCTGGGTAAACAAATGGTAGAATACCACTCGGCATTAACACTCTTTTGATCTTCAAGTGGAATTGTACAGATGGGACCCGTAGCTGAGAAAAAAAACGCAATCATTTTTTTACCAACGTTTTTCGCCTGCCTCACTTTTGTTGGCTTGTTCTCATTTTCAAACACCCATTCACAAGATTGCTGTTTTTTTTCGGGTTCAAAACAATAAATCCACCTTTCGTCTCCTGTGACAATGTCATAAACAGCATTAGAATGTCCGTGGTGTACGACCACGGACATTCTAATGCTGTTTCAGTACCATCTGTGAGCACCATTCCACGCGAGCCCGCTTCTGCTCCGCTGTCAGTTCATGAGGGATCCAACGACAACAAAGTTTCCGAACTTTCAATTCTTCGTGTAAAATTTTCCGGATTTGACTCATACCAATAGTCAATAGTCCTCGAATTGTCTCATAGGTAATCCGCGGGTTTTCTTCAATGAACCGCTTAACAGTAGCCACATTACTTTCGTTGACGGTAGTTGAAAGCCGCCCTTCACAAAATTCGTCATGTAAAGAAACTCGACCTCTCTCAAATTCAGCAAACCATCGCCTCACGGTGCTTAAACAAGGTGCTTCTCTCCCAAAAGCATTTAGAAGACGTGCAGCACAGTCTTGCGGAGAGAGAGAACTTTTAAAATCATAAAAAATCATCGCTCTAAAATCTTTTCGACTTAATTCCATTTTCGTTGTATACGTAGAACTTTGTTGTGTGATAAAAAACAATTGACAAATGATTTCCCGCCAATTGTTTTTTTCTATTACTAAGAAGGTTGCAACGTTTAAAAAAATATAACATTCGAATTTCAAATAGTTCCGATTAGCTAGAAGTGCAAAACTTTTAGTGTGCCCCATGTATGAGCGTTCACAATATGAGCGGCGTGCCTGCCTTGGCCACAGGGCCCTTCTAATCTCGTCTACTGTGTGATCGATAAGGTTGAAAACCGAATAAGAAAGGCCGTCTAAACGATCTGAGCCTGCAGGCGATCTGTCAACCCTATAGCTATCATATATATAAAATAAGTACCTCTGCCAACACTCTCGAGGTGTTGCGTATATGTTCTAGACTAGAACATTACAATTTATTCGTAAGTACTTTGTAATAAACGATGTAGTTTATGTCAATGAATCTGCCACCGCAACGCGCTCAGTGCCCCTGTTTCGTAAAGTGGTTGCTCGTAAACCGTTTACGACTCAAGCTAGGATTACAGATTAAAATCATGCATTTATTTCATACTTCATAATTCTAACACTCCGTATTTACTCTGAGTGATGTCAAAATATGGATAATGTCGCCATGCGTCCGAGGTTAAACGTGGCTGTCAGCTGAAAATTAGCGCTGCAGTTATTCGAAGCATCTTAGTAAGTCATCGTCATCTTAAACTATAACTATAAAATAGGGATACCTAATACGGGTATGTAAATTTATATTGCATTGCATTTCACCATATTTTTGACAATTACTTTAGTTGGTCCAAGGTTATAAGAGGCAATTGGTTACCGGGGAAGGTAGCCGATAATCTTTGAAAAACCTAATTCCCTAATATATATTATTATGTACCTACCTAGTTGCACTATCCCTGAGTAATAGGTTACTTTTTATTCCGGTAAAGTGTTCCCGTGGGAATTGAAAGAAACTGTACCATTCTGGGGTAGCCGGGATACCTACCTATCAGGCATGTACATATCAGACTAGTAGGTATGATAATAATAATGTCTACTTAAAATAAATTATGTTCAGTCTCTTTCATACTTGTTATACAAATATTTTAACGTTTAAATTAAAAGATAACACAGTAAAACATTTTATTTAATACATTGTTGGACATGACGTAAAATTTTTCAACTTTACGCTGATTGTGTTGTTTTACGAGACAGTTTAGCTATTCAAGTAACACAATAAAGATCTCTGCGAGAGATCACAAAGACTACTTTTGTGGTGATTGGGTACAATAATAATAAACGAAAACCTTGAACATTGACGGCATCTTTATCTTCTTAACATACATAAAAAAGTCGCCCGCCGCCGCGCCTTCTGTCTGTCCTAGTCTGTCCCTATGTGCCTTAGACCTTTAAAATTACGCAACGGATTTTGATGCGTTTTTTAATGGATATAGTGCTTCTCCAGGAAGGGTTTAGTTTACAATTTGTCACGGTCGAAGCCGTGAGCGTCCGCTAGTATTGAATAAAACACAGGTAGATATTTCTACAAATTTTATTAAAAGAAATATCGGTAAGTACTTAAGTACCTACTTCCCTACTACTAATGTTGCAATAAAGGTATACCTACGTTGAATATTCTAAGTTATTGAAATGAACCATTGTTTTTCTTCTACTCGTATGTTGTTATACAAAGTCCACAATTAAAATTTTATTGTGCCACGGTTGTGCGACCCGTAAAATTATTAATTAGTCGCAAATGCCGTAGTAAATTATAATTTTATTTTGTTGCTCAAGTTGCTTTATGTTCATACTTAAGTATATGTGTCTTATGTAATTATGCAAAATTACTGCATCTGGATATCGTTGAAGACAGTATATCCTACGAACCGACTAATAAGTGCACAGTGTGCTTTGATTGAGTACCTAGGTCCTGCAAAGAACTTTTGGGCTCATATCAGTCTTAGATGCTGACAACCGAACGTCGAGGTGGCACCGTAGGTACCGTGAAGTCCTGAAACAAGGCTGGAGTGCGGTTACGCTAAGCGCGCAATCGCGAAATGCTCCAAGGGTACTATCAACATGTCAGTGTCAGATTGAAAAGTGACACGTACGGACGGACAGACGGAGAACGACGGGCGTATAAGGGTACTTTCTTCAGCTTTTGCTGATAGTACCCTAAAAGCTATAAAAGTTCGACCTCCTTCTTCTTTTAGATAGGTATACGTTTTTTTATATTCCGCGTAAGCACTGAGAGAATTCCCAGTGAGGACCTTGGCCGTCATGTCAATAAGAGGGTAGGTACCGCACGATCTCCTTAGAGGCTGCGTAATTGTTTCAATGGCACAAGGAGGCCCTGGAGCGGGACCACATGCCTGCGTCTCGAGATAGGTATACCGTATACCTATCTCGAGACGCAGACATTAGCAAAATCACAATCAGATGATTTTGCTAATGTCAAGGTAATGCTTGATACTTCCCGCACAGAAGAACTAGTTACCCTGAACTAGTTCACGGTGTGGGAATAGAAAACCGTTGTTCGATATTACAATTGAGCGTCTGCATCCGCGTTTTTGCCCAGCGCCAGAAGTAACATAAAAGGCTACCAATTACTCGCTCGTCAAAAACCCAAGTCCTTCGGCCTTCGGATCTTACCTAGAATGTGATTTTGTGCTGGTGTTTTGATTATTTTCATTTCTGACATTTTGTATAAGTGTTATTTTAACCTTTTTCAATTCAACGTCAATGTCTCCTACAGTCGGGGTCACAGATATGGATGTTCCCGACCCTGCGAATTCTAGATACTATCGGCTGTTGAACCGGCAAAATTGTAACGATAATGTAATGGTACCTATCTCTTAACTTTGACCTTTGTGTGTTATTGTGATAGAGAGGGACAAAAATATGTTATAGCTCCAACTGAATTAAAGTCCTGTCAAAATTTAAATAACCCCCGTAATAATACTTTCATAATATGCATTTAGTGAAAAGCTCTTAATTTTGAATTGCAAACATATACAATGTTATTTATTTCTGAAGAAGTTGTAAATTATAGTATGCAATTTTCAATTCCGTATGTTTCCAACATGGCTACAGATATTATGCGGACATAAAGTAGAGAATGTGGTCGACAATGTGCCGAGATAATAATTTAGGGGGACGTTTGATGTCCAACGTAATCTGTGCAGTGCCTCTGTGCCTACACGTGCTCGTAAAACTGTTTATAGTGGCCCACTTCACGGGCCCAAGCCACTGAAGAGATTTCCGTGAGATGAAATAGTTATTCAGCTCGATTTTTGTTGTAATCACAATGGATGAAAATATAGAAAACAAGCCTGAAGAAATACATGCTAGATAGTAACGTCAAGTTGCGTTTTAAAGTCTTCCAGTCATCATTTTTTAGGGTTCTGTACCCAAAGGGTAAAACGGGAACTCTATAACTGAGACTTCAGTGTCCGTCCGTCCGTCTGTCTCCATCTCATGAACCGTGATAGTAAGAAAGTTGAAATTTTGACATACATTATGATTTCTTTTGACGCACAACAAATACTAAAAAACAGAGTTAAATAATTATTAAAGGGGGCTTCCATACAACAAACGTGTTTTTTTTGCCGTTTTTAGAGATAATGGTACGGAAACATTTGTGTCTGAGTCGCAGTTGTTCGGTTTTCTAAATATAGGTATACCTACGTAATGTTCGATCAAATAAGGTTTAGGAATAAAATATCGATGTATGTAATAGAGATAGTATTTTACCCGACTGCCAAGGAGGGGTTATGTTTTTTTTTAAGATGTGGAATGATTGGATATATGGATTACCACAAACATTCTTTGCGTTACGTAACCCCGCAGCGCATTGATTTAACAAGAGCAGGTGGGATTCAGTTATAAAAAATACACTAAAAAAAGATGAAACCTCTTTAATCAATCTTTTAGAAATTACCTGCGTCATATAGTATTAATATTACGTACTAAATAACTACATTATTACAGCATGTAATCATAGTTGTCTCTGTAGGTAAACAATCATCTTTCCACTTTCATTACTTCATTGATAACGAAAGTAATTTAAATTATATCTACCTTAAGTTCTGAAAATTAATTAAACCTCGAAAAATGTACCCACCTATTTGTTCAGGTTTCGTAAAAAATATTGTTAGCAAATAGGCGTAGTACAGAGAGTATGGGTCAGGTGCCTTTGTTCTAAGACCCGCTGTGTTTGTGTTTACTTAGGATTGTAGATCATCAGAAACATGGAGGGTGTTCGAGCAGATATTGCGACCTTAAAATTATTTATTTATTTTCAACTTCTTACACAGATGTAAATTGGCGGACTATATGCCGAAGGCGTACCTACTTTGTCCGTCTTATTACATTGTCCGTCTTATTATAACTCTGTTAGTACAGGAGTTATAGAGACTTTTATGGGTAACTACGAAACCCTATCTTATGCGTGACTCGACACGCATTTCGCCGGCTTTTTTAAATTTCTAGCAGTTAATGAAACAGGCTTCAGCCTTAGTGCGTTATAATATTTTGGCCTTCTCGTTTCTTTGTAAAAAAGTCCAGATATACCTTTAGATGTAATAAGTTTCAGCCAAATCGGCTTCTTCGGCTACCGTACAGCCGTGGTGGATAAACAAACAACCATTCAAACTTTCACATTAGCTAACATCACATTTATCGCATTACCGTAGGGAGGTATATAGCCTTATCGCTTGAAACAACATTTTCATGTAGTATTATGGTAATATTTCCCTTAGCGCCCAAGGGGATATACCTAATAAATGGAAGTCTGAGGCATCCTTCCCTCGTTTCCAAGGAGCTACTCAGATGGGGATTAAAATACTAAGACGTATTTAATTGAAAAGGCTCCGTCGTAACATTAAGTTTTATTAGCGGTCAGTGTTCCTGCTTGAGCCCGGTGGTACTCAGCGTAATGATAATGTCGATGACCTCTTGCTTCTGTAAGTATGAATACTTTGTTTTGTTCCATATTCAAATTGGTAAAGGAGGTTTTAGGGTTGTGTTTTTTTATAGACGAAGTTAATAAAGAACGTCTGCTCGGTTGAATGAGGAATGATTTGAAGTATGAAAAGAGGTTTAAGTATTCGTGTTTATTTTTATTTTTTGTTAGTGGCTAGTGATATTACAGTTTTAAGGGATTTTGTATTCATGTGATTCAAAACCTGTACATAAGGATCTATTCATGCATTTTGTCGATTTTTACCGAGAATTCATTTCATTGCCAATGCCATGTTCAGTTTGATCAGTAGGTAAGGTTGGGTTCGGTTCTTAAGATCTATGTGGAGCCCCACACACAAAGTAAGAATCCTGTGAGTACTTACCCAGTTCGGAATTGATACCTTCTCTTCTATTCTTTAGATACTTATTTAGAAAAACATATATTATTCAGTATATTTGTCAGTTGTCTCCAATGATATTCTATAGTTATAAAAGATCATAGGTTGTCTCGATCCCATAGCACAAGGCTATAGCTTAGTTTGGGCTAGATGGCGTTGCGTGATAGCGTCTAAAATATTTATTTCCTTTAATTTGCTATCTATTCAAAGATTGTCTGGAAGTGATCGCTTTAGCGATAGATCCGCCTATTGTACTCCTTAAAGAGTCTCTTGAGTGTATTTTCCGATGTCATGTCGTGTAAAATACGGTATCTATTTAATATAGGTACATTTTGACCAAAAATTCGCAACTTTATATACCATGTCATATCCTTAGGGTTAGGCAGACGTGTCACCCATACTTTAAATTTCATTACGATAGTCCTCACAGCCTTTACCTAAATTACCCATGGATAGGAATAGGATAACCAATTTAATTAGGAATATTAGGTAGATAGGTATATCAAAATTTCCAAGTTATTATAATACTAAAGGGATCCGCCATCTTTGATGTCTACTGATGTTGTCTATGTACCCTGTTAATGTTGCCAATGTTGGTTTACGGATTAATTAATAATTCGTTAACAGGCGTCCTTGTGTTATCTCTTAGATGTAGGTAATTACCTTCCTTATTAAGAGATATACACACAAAAGATCACGTCTTAATCCTCGGAGGGGTAGACAGAGATGTGAAATCGTTTTCTTGTTCCTAATAAGTTTTAAAAGGCCCTATTAAGTAGCTAAGGGGCCCTTTCAACTGGTTAGATAGAAAGAAGCGGACTCTGGTCAGTTTTCCAAAGTGCCTGGAGACAAAACTTCGTTCACTATTACCTGGCGTGACGTCGAAACAATCCCATACATACTTTTTTGACCACGGCCGCTCTTAAGTCCATTGCTGCGGGCATCTCTGGTACACACCAGAAGGTATTTCCAGTGGCACCTGTGCATACCTGTCACGCTACAAAGATCTCCGTGGTCTCCGTGCCACATTCTGCACCTCTGAATATCGGCAAGACCTTAATATAGCGGGCACCGGCATTAGTAGATCTCTCCCCCACTTCAAGCAAGATGCAAGTAAAGTGGCTTACTATTCTAGCGCTTGTCCCTAAGACTTCTGACCTATAAGACCTTAATTGTACGAAATCTAGCTAGAACTTACGACCCTAAGTACAATATAATATGTATAAAATCGTTCTCGACTTCAATCATTGGTTTTACCCTGAGGTTAATCCAGGAAAGGCAAGTATCCAGACAATCTACGTCATAGTGGCGCCCAACGTGGGGCGTGAGAAGGTAGATCGTTCTGTCTTCGTGGTGTGGTATGTATGTATAGGATCGTTTCGAAATCACACCTTTCGTCTTCCTTTCAAATCAAATCAAATCGTTTATTTTCTAGAAACATGGTTGACATAGGTTTTCTTATTTGTCGAATGGAATCTGTCTCATTTCAGGGATCTAGACGAACCATGTAGTGGGGTGTTAATCGGCTCTGTCTACGCTTTCAGAGTGAAATACGTGATTTGGTGAGTGTTCTCTATTCCTCAGGAAAAACTGCGGGCAGTGCGGCGGGCATCAACTCGTATAGAATACAAGTAAATCTACACAACATAAAATAACCTCACTTTTCCTGTGAGATGTTTCGGTGGTGAATATTTTAGGAGCATCGGTAACGAAGGTTCGTATGTTTGTGGGTTGGTATCTCCCAAAGGTACATGATACAATGGACGTCACTATCTGGTGGAACAGGAAAATTGAAAAGCTTTTGCAGTTTTCTTTTGGTGTTTACGTAAAAGGTTAGAATTCCCAAACCGAGCACGTGTTTCTTTCCTTTTAAAGTGTGAAGACGCACTTCTTGAGGCTGAGATGAAGTTATCGTTTTAGTTTCTGTTGTGATGGCAGCAGGCGCCTTCTCTTTGAACTTCCCAAAGTTTTCAAAAATTCGTTACTTTGTTTGGTGAAAATTGATAAATGCAAGAAAAAACTCAATTGTTTTTACTAAAAGTTATCTTAGAGGTTTACTGTAAAACTGTACCTTTAGGTAACATCACTTTATTCAGTAATAGTAGCAGTAATGGAAAATTGTTTCAAAACGAGGCATATTTATTCCTTATAAAGAATTTCCCTTATATGTGCTGCGTAAACTGATAAAGTTACGTAAAATATCTCTTCTCAATATCAAAAGAGGATTTTTGGAGAAAAACTTTACGCGCACAAAATGACGGTACCTTGATACAATCTAGTACAATATGCCTACCTACCTTTATTTTCAATCACAGTTCATGATTAACAACCCGTAAGTAATAAACAGGCGATCACATGAGCCCGGGTACACAACCCCTGACGAAGGAGTGACAGGGGTCACCAACTGACCTCCCTACTTATTAACAACGACTTACCTATTTTGCATGTTTCATTACATTGCCCCAGTAATAATTTATGAGGTAAAAGATTAACCTTTTAGAGTAGAAAACTAAGTTTTTATGTAGACGCTGTTATCACCTCACCTTGCATTCATATTCAATAAATGTATAGATGAAAATCAGTTTCCTCATCTTATGAAGTACAGTAAAATCAATCCTTTATTTAAAGCAGGAGACAAAAGTGATCCTTCAAATTTTCGACCTATTTCCATACTCCCATCCCTCAGTAAAATTTTTGAAAAAATAATATTTAATCAATTGCTTTCACATTTTACAGACAATAAGTTACTTCATAACAAACAGTTTGGTTTCACTAAAGGCAGGAACACAACGGATGCAGGAGTTGCACTTGTGAAACATATATTTGATGCTTGGGAGGAAAAGCAGGATGCTATTGGTATATTTTGTGATCTATCAAAAGCTTTTGATTGTGTTGATCATGGGACTTTGCTACTAAAATTAGGTTATTATGGTGTTTCGAACAGCTCACTTGGCTTACTCGAGTCTTACCTCACTGGTAGAGTACAAAAAGTAAACATTAATGGCACCGACTCTTCTGGCGCCTCATTAGTCATGGGAGTACCCCAGGGCTCTATATTAGGACCCCTTTTATTCTTAATATACGTAAACGATCTTCCTTATTTCACTAAAAATCTTTGTGAGATAGTATTATTTGCTGATGACACATCATTAATTTTTAAAAGTGATAGACAAAAAGTAGCACTTGACGATGTAAATAATACCCTTTCGGAAATATTGCATTGGTTCACAAGTAACAACTTGCTGCTCAATGCGAAGAAAACAAAATGTGTAAAATTTACTATGCCCAATGTTAGACAGGTGGATACTCATATTACTATGAATAATGAATTAGTTCAAATAGTCAATACCACAGTTTTTCTTGGGATAACTCTAGATAGTAAACTACAATGGGGTCTTCATATCACAGCCTTGGCAGGAAGACTTAGCTCAGCTGCCTATGCGGTTAGAAAGATAAGGTCTCTGACTGACGAAAAAACGGCACGATTAGTTTATTTTAGCTACTTTCATAGCGTTATGTCATATGGTCTGCTGCTGTGGGGCTCAGCTGCCGATATTGAGACAATATTCATATTACAGAAACGAGCTATACGAGCAATCTATAGACTCGGACCCCGTGACTCGCTGAAAGAATTATTTAAAGAAATTAATATTTTAACAGTTGCTTCTCAATATGTTTACGACAACATCTTATATGTACGGAAGAACATAGATCTATTCAAAAAAAATTCCGATAACCATAATTTTAATACAAGAAATAAAAATAAATTGGCAATGACAAAAATTAGACTTCATAAAGTTGGTAATTCGTTTGTTGGCAAATGTATAAAAATTTATAATAAAATTCCTCAGGATTTGGTTGACATGCCTCTTAATAAGTTTAAAATAGTAGTTAAAAAATGTTTGATGATGAAAGGCTACTATAATGTAGACGAATATCTTAATGATAAAAATGCATGGTCACCCTAATCTTCTGTTGTTGGCCACTCGTATAATACAATAGAAACTAATTGTAACAATGTAAACAAAACAATATTAAAAAAGAAAATGGATAATCTACCTGAGTTTCTTGCTGGTCTCTTCTCAGGAGAACCAAATTACCGAACCAGCGAAAGAATCATTTTCTAATGGTTATTTATGTACTTACTTAATTTAGTATTTTTATAATATTACTTGACAAAATTGTAAAATTTTGACATTCATATGTGCTCTTTATGTGCCTAAACTGAATAAATGAAATTGATTCTTGATTGATTCTTGATTCTTGATCGTTGAGCCATCCTGCGGAGCGATCGAAATGCTTTTTGCGGTGATTACTATTTCAAAGTACGCTACGGCCAATAGGAGCGGAGTTTCAATGAAATGTACCTATTACAAAAACAGGGAAAAATTATTTCTTTTGAGAGTTTCTTTGTGCCCTTTCTAAACGGCTACAGATACGCAATATTCTTTTTGACAAGCATAAAGCAAGGATGTTTGACGTTTAAGAGTACCATTCGAAAGTCTAGTCTAGGTATATAATTATTAAATGATCCAGAAACCACATTGAAACAGCAAATACTTAGTTGGGTTTATCTTTTCAATTTGCGTATGAAAGGTGAATGCGAGACGTCGCGTTGCCGCAGGCAAATGGAAATTAACCAAGCCTCATGAGATGATTCAAATCTATCGGCTATCTCACTCCAACACCATAACAAAAGGTTGACATGAAAGGGACGGCGTTTATAAAATTCCTTGCAAGTGGAAAATGGAAGGATTCGAGAGTAATTGGAAATACCTTCGCATTGAGTGGTGGTGCCGAGGTTGGGCGATACAGAGCGCTCTCTGTGTATTTAACTTAGCCTTTGTATGAATTTAATAAGTTCTACCATCAATTGGTAGGTAAGTAAGTATCTATTGTATTCATAATCAGAATTTCATCATCATTCACCGAGCCTTTTCCCAACTCAGTTGGGGTCGGCTTTCCAGTCTAACTGCGATTCGGCTGAACTTCGATATTTTCCGTGAAGCGACTACCATCTGACCTTCACAACCCATGGGCGATATCGAAGTTCTGCAGTTAGACCGGTCGGATTTTTGATTTAGGGCTCCAACTACCCCTAACGACTGCCATAGATGTTAGTATGACAACCGGGACCGACGGCTTAACGTGCTCTCCGAGGCACGGAGGGGTCTCAATGTATTAAGAAATGGTCACCCATCCTAAGACCGGCCTGAGTCGATGTTGCTTAACCTTTGCAATGTGTTAACATTGTCGGTTACCACTAGACCACGAGCCCCTCCATAATCATATCCATATCCATAATCAGAATTTATATGGTTAGAATTTTTAACTCTTATTCTAACTTGCACTAACAATAACACTTATTCTAACTTAAACTATCAATACTGTCGATTAATAGCACGTGGTGGAACTAACTACATATATTCTTCTTCTTTTTTTTAAAACGTGGCTCCACCGATGTTCATCGATGACTTCGCCAATGTCAAGGTAATGCTTGATTTTTCCCGCACGGAAGAATTAGTAACTCTGAACTAGTTCGCGGTGCGGGACAAGGAAACCTTGTTCGGTTTTGCAATTGAGCGTTTGGGCCGGGATTTTTTCCCAGCGCCAGGGGTAACCTAAAAAGCAACCTGTCACGCGCTCCGTACAAAACCCAAGTCGAACTACACATATTGAACAAAAACCCATACTTTACAAGTAGTTTGTCATTTGGGTACCTTCGATTTGATGCAAGAAATGACGTCGTTTTTACGCAGACTCACCTTCTGGGAAAATTATAAATATTGGTACCACAGTTCCGGGAGTGGTGATCTTTTTCTTCCACACAGATTTAACCAATCAAAATAAAACTACCAACCTTAGTAAGGCCTAACGCAAACATAACATACTAATCCCAAGCACCAATATCCATTTAAAACTTGAGGATACGATACCCATTACGGTTGCAACACACAATAATACCCGAAGGAACATACGAAAATGTCCGAAATATCCCGGTTAATGTCCCACCTTTATTTTCAACAAATTAAATCGCAAACTCCATGGAGTGGTGTTGCGGTGAAGTTGTAAAATGCAAATAGAAAACCTTTTTAGTGTAGGTACGAAGTGGGAAGCTGAATCGAACTGCTGTGGCCAGGAGACGGGAGTACTCAGGACAGCAGAGGGCTTAAATTAAACACGAATTTGTAATGAATCAAATCTGACAGCCAAATTTGACAAATACTTTTTTAAACATAATTCAAATTAAGAATAGGTACCTAGGCAAATTCGTTATCGATATCGTTATAAAATTTGAATTTGAAAATGGACTATCTCATCATCCATTTAGCCTTTTCCCAACGCAGTTGGGGTCGGCTTTCCAGTTTAACTGTGATTTGGCTGAACTTCGATATTTTCCGTGGAGCGACTGCCATCTGACCTCCACAACTCTCAGTACTTGCTTCGGCAGTACATATACTAAAATTGGAACGATACAGAGAAGATTAGCATGGCCCCTGCGCAAGGATGACCTCCACAACTCTTGGGCGACATCGAAGTTCTGTTGTTAGACCGGTCGGATTTTTGCTTTACGGCTCTAACTACCCCTAACGAGTGCCATAGATGTTTGTATGACAACTGGGACCGTCTGTTTAACGTGCTCTCAGAGACACGGAAGGGTTTCAATGTCTTAAGAAATGGTCACCCATCAAAGAGCGGCCTGACTAGGTTATCATTGTCGGCTGTCACTAGACCACGACCCTATGAGCCTATGTGCCTATATACGAGCCTATATGCCTAAATGGACTATCTGTGGTATAAATAAGACATTAAAGATTTAATTCGTATCGTAGAGGGTAGGGTACAAAAACTACCATGAAGTAAGTACATCCTATCCTACTAATATTATAAACGCCAAAGTTTGTGAGTATGTATGGATGGATGTTTGTTGTTCTTTACTCTAAAAACTACTGAAGGGATTTTAATGAAACTTTTCAATAATATAGCTTATACATCGGAATAACACATAGGCTACAATTTATAAAGATATTGTGTGAATTGTTCAAAATATGACGATAAGTGTCAAGTAAGTAGGAAGCGACGCGACGGGTACGGGAAAAAATCCAAATTACCACGCGGGCGACCACTAGTTTAGTATATATTATGTTAAGTAACATAAAATATCTATAGTTCGTACTACCCATGATACCTACTACATTATCCCTCGCCCACGTCATGTCTGCACATCATAACGAATAAGTATCTGAGTCACGTCAGAATTACTTTCTACATTAATTAATACCAGCCATAATCCACCGTCCCCGCGGGACCATTCGCCTAAGACGGGACTCGAACCGGCCACGGTGTAATAATTATCAATGTACCCTTGGGATGCAACCTAACCGGTAGGGCTGTCTGACATTATATTTTGTGCTTTCTGGGTACGTTAGTTTCAGAACACAATGACATATATATACACACACAACGCCCGCCATATTTCAGCCTACCTACTCGTAAGTAAATAGAGTTTGTGCTAATATGAACTATTCCAGATCTTGGTTTAATTACAGAACTTTGATATCGCAAATAGGTTGTAAAGGTTAGCAGATGGTCGGTTCACGGATAAAAATAAATAATTAAATAATAAAAAAACCAACTGCACTTAACCAGATATTTAACTACGAGTATAAGCAGGTGGGACTCTGTTTGCATCTAGGTTTGAGCTGATATTCGAGTCCCACCTAAAGTGCAGTCGGGTTTTTGTTTATTATTTAATTATTTATTTTTATTTACAGCTTTTTAACTAATTACCCTATGACACTCAGGAGATAAATACCTTTCATTTGAGAGCTCATTAAAAACCCATCCTGCCGTTTTGCTTGTAGAGAGGACTGTTTGTTGGTTTTTGGAATAAAAGACAGGAGCTCGTAATAATACGTGTCGTGTATTTCAGTCGGCCATGTTACAAAGTGAGTAAGAAGGAAGTGAACATAGACAAGACAATATTGATATAATCTAAGCATAGACTAAACTAGGCTATGGCTTACAAGCTAATATAATATTATGACATCTTCCCTTTAAGTAACTTATATTTTAGATTCTTATATAAAAATAACAAAACGCATTTTAGTGTTTTGACACGAGACAATTTGACGTTTTAAAAGATTCTGACAGTTGACATAATTTGAAGTTGTCAATTTGACGATTGTTTCTAAATGTAAACAAACAATGGTTTACAACATTTTAGTTTACTAATTAATTACTTATAACTAAGTACATGACAATGAATACAAAACAATGTTTATAAGACTGTGTCTATAAGACGTTGTGGTTGCCTTATCTTTCTTCCTGAACTAGAATATTTCTTAATTGGTTGACTGCTAGTACGTTGAGGAGATTGACTATGAGAAATTTTAGAGTGATCATTTGTATAACAAGGAGTATAACTGATATAAGTTTGATTGGAACTGACTGGTTGAGTGTGAAAATTATTAGTCTGTGTGTTATGTGAATGAAAAGAATATTGAGACTTTGGTCTAAGTGTTATGTATTGTCTATTGCGACGATATGTACCAAATTTACTTTTTATGATATACGACCTAGGTTCCGGACCAACTTGTTGTATAATACCTGGAAACCAAGACGATTGTGGATGTTTTTGAAACATAACATGACTATTTACCTCCAAGGGTTTAAGATCTTTGGAATTTTTGTTGTAATACTCTTTCATCTTATGTAAATTTTGATTATTGACTTGTTTAAGATGTCTATAGTTACACAATTTTGGTTTTAAAAGTTTTTCTACTATAGGTAGCTTTGTACGAAGTCTACGTGACATGGAAAGTTGTGCTGGTGAACATAAATTGTTTTTGGGAGTATTTCGATATTGCAGTAATGCTAAATATGGATCAGTATTATCAAGTAAACATTTTCTAAGCATATTTTTAATTATGCCTACTGTCCGTTCTACCATACCATTTGAACGGCTGTGATAGGGACTGGAAGTGACATGGTGAATATTCCAATCTTGTGTGAAATCATGAAAAGATTTGGAATTCATCGGTAAACAATTATCTGACATTAATGTATGGGGAATACCATGACGAGCAAATATTGATTTTAACTTGATTATGACTTGGTCTGCACTGTAACCATTACTTAAAATTGCTATCTCAACATATTTTGAGAAATAATCGACTACAATTAAGTATGTATGCTTGTTGAACTCAAAGAAATCTATACCAACCTTATGCCAAGGAATGTATTTGTAATCATGTGGTAATAAACTTTCTTTAGTGTTACTCTTTCTTAAAGTGAGACAAATTTCACAATTACTGATGTAATTATCTATATCTTGACTAATATTAGGCCAGTAAATTGTATGTCTTGCCAAATTTCTACAACTATTCAAGCCTTGATGACCTTCATGTAATAGTTTTAAGAAATCTTTTCTTAAAGAAATAGGTATAATAACTCTATCTGACAAAAATAAAAGGTTATTATGATGAAGGTTATTATTAGGTCATAATGAATATCATCTTTAACAGGAAAGAAAGGTTTAATACAATCTTCTACTTTATGCTTTGAATTTGGAAATCCATTTTTACAGTAATTAATAAGAGTTTGAAGAGTTTGGTCAGACCTGGTAGCTTGTTCAATTTGTTGTAATTTGAAAGGACTAAGTGACAAATTAGCAGTGAGTAAATTAACATGAAGTTTAATATCTTCATCCAATTCTACTAATGCATTTTCTGGTAATGCAGCACGGGACAATGTGTCTGCGACATATAAGTATTTACCTGGTTTATAAGTAACGATAAGATCATAGGGTTGCAAACGAAGCATTATTCGTTGCAATCTTGGTGGAATATTAAATAAAGGTTTACTAAATAAAGAGACAATAGGTTTGTGATCTGTTTCCACTAGGACTTTGTTACCAAAAATGTATTGATGGAACTTAGTACAACCAAATAAAATTGCTAGGAGTTCCTTTTCAATCTGAGAGTAATTTTGTTGAGACTTTGTCAAAGAAGTTGAGCCATATGCTATAGGACTAATATTATGTAAGATGACAGCACCTAAAGCATCTATTGAAGCATCTACTGACAAAATAAGTGGTTTTTGAAGATCAAAGTAAGTTAAGACTGGTGAAGAACTAATTAGAGACTTTAATTTATTGAATTCTTTCTCATGACTGTCATTCCATGACCATATTGTGTTTTTATTAAGTAACTGTCTTATGTTTGATGTTTCTTTTGATAAATCTTTTATGAATGAGCCAAGAAAATTAATCATGCCCAGGAATCTCTGGACATCTGTGACATTCTTAGGCTGTGGCATGTTGCAAATTGAATTTACTTTAGATGGATCTACAGACACTCCATTTCTATTGAATATAAAACCTAAATACTTGACTTCACTTTGACAAATGTTACATTTATTACTATTAAATGTTAGACCTATATCTTTTGCACGACAAAGAACTTTTTCTAGGATTTGATCATGTTCTTGAATGGTTTTAGCATGTATAAGAAAGTCGTCCATCATTATTTTAATGCCTTGTATGTCACCAAACCGGGAAATCATTTCTTTATGAAAGACTTGACAACATTTACAGGTCAAAGTATACCTACAATCGGTTATTGTACATTACCATGTAAGTATAATGACAAATCATACAACTTGTGTTTCCATATTACACCGTTAGCGTTGCAAGAGATTCCTGGGCATGATTAATTTTCTTGGCTCATTCATAAAAAATTTATCAAAACAAACCCAATAATTATTGACTGTGATATGACTTGACTTTGACTGTTAGACTGACTTGACATTGACTGTAAATTGTTGTTCTGGCTATGCTGACTAAGTGTGTAGTTTGGACTGTGTTCAGATATATTTTTATCAAAGGTTACTGAATGTATTCTTTTTATGACTTTTAACTGTTGACATGACTGTCTACCCAGAATATTTTTGCAATCTAACTGTGTAATATGGAAACACAAGTTGTATGATTTGTCATTATACTTACATGGTAATGTACAATAACCGATTGTAGGTATACTTTGACCTGTAAATGTTGTCCAGTTAAATGGTGTTTGTATAAGATTTATCTCTTGCAACGCTAGTTTTTCAAATGCTTTCTTAGACATCAAATTCACATCTGCACCTGAATCAATAAGTAAGCAGACAGATTGACTACAGATACTTAGGGTTATTGACCATTGGTTACTACATTTTACAGAATTACATTGATAAACAGCACCTAAAAAAGCTTGATCATCATTAGAAAAATCTTCTTGTACATAATTAACATATTTTTGCTTGGACTTACACATCTTTGAATAATGATTAAGTTTTTGACAGAAATTACATTTTGCACCAAGAGCAGGACATTTAAAACGATGTGTTTGACCACACTTTGGACACATTGAGTTATTCATAGACTGATTGTTACCTTTATAACCATTGGGACTGCTATAACTCGATGAATGGGATGTATTGTATGACTGGTTAGGATTGTACCTTGACTGTTGACTGTGACTCTGACTTCTTGATTGACGATCCTGTGACTGCGGATTGTACCTTGATTGTTGACTGTGACTCTGAATTCTTGATTGACGGTCCTGTGACTGCGGATTATACCTTGATTGTTGACTACGACTATGATTTCTTGACTGACTATGTTGTGAATGACTTCTACTGGACTGTTGACTACTTCTGTTATGTATACTATCTATACTAGCTACAGATGAATTGGGATTTGTGCCTGATAATATTTGAACTTCTTTCCGGGACGATTCTAGTGACTTAGCAATATTTATAGTGGCATCTAAAGTGGTAGGTAATTCTTGCAAAATTTTCTCTTTAATGTATTGATTCTGATCATTTAGATTCCAACTAAATATATCTTTTAGTAAATCGTCTTGCAATTCACTAAAATTACACTGATGGGCTATATTTTTGAGATCTGTTATATAACTGTCCAGCTGTTCATTTTGCAGTTGCTTTCTGTTAAAAAGTTTATGCCTTATCATGGTTATATTGACTTTTGGGCTGAAATAACCTGCAAATCTGTCGATCAACACTTGTAGCTTGACTGTTTCGACATCTAGGTTGAAAGAATAAAATATGTGAAGGCAATCTGGTCCTATATAATGTAATAAAAGTGCTACTTGCCTATCTTCAAGTCAATCGACCGATCCCCAAGAAAGGGGATCGGTCCGATCCAGGCAACTATCGACCCATAGCTGTCACCTCAGTCATTTGCAAGGTGCTTGAGCTCCTTATAAATAAGCAGCTCATGCAATTCCTAGAGGATCACTCGCTAATCAATGATCGACAATACGGCTTCAGGCCAAAGCGATCAACGGGTGATCTTCTGGCATTCGTAACGCATGTCTGGGGTGGGGCTATGGAAAGGCACGGCGAGTCCTTGGCTATTAGCCTGGACATCGCCAAAGCCTTCGATAGGGTCTGGCATGCTTCGCTCCTTTCCAAGCTTCCGGCATATGGTCTACCTCCTCAACTGTGCAGCTGGATTGCCAGCTTTTTAAACGAGCGCCGAGTGCGGGTCCTCTGCGATGGCCAGGCTTCTCGCTTCTTGCAAGTGAATGCCGGGGTACCGCAGGGGTCCGTACTATCACCAACTCTCTTTCTTCTGCATATCAATGATATGCTATCCCTCGGGAACATTCATTGCTATGCAGATGACAGCACACTGCACGGGAGTTACTCGGTTCGTCCGACGGCGGGGCGATCTGAGATTGAGGAGGAGAGACGACGACTCGTGGCTGATCTCGACCGTAACCTCGACAGTATCTCTCAATGGGGTACCGAGAACCTGGTCGAGTTCAATGCCCGCAAAACACAGGCGTGTGCATTTACTGCGAAGAAATCCCCTTTCCTTCCCCTACCCTCTCTTCAGAATGCATTATTACCAATGAAGGACAACCTTGATATCCTTGGCATAGACGTTCGTCGAGAGCTCAATAATAAAAACTACATCGAAAGATGTATAGGGCTAGCTTCGCGGAAACTAGGAATACTGAATAAGGTAAAGAGATTCTTTACACCGGACCGGAGGTGTCTGCTGTACAAGACGCAGATTAGACCCTGCGTCGAATACTGCTCTCACCTCTGGGACGGCTCCGCGAAGTATCTGCTGGACGCTCTCGACGCTATGCAGCGACGGGCTATCCGTATTATTGGTTGTCCGGAGGTAACGGGAAGCCTTGAGCCGCTAGCTCAGCGCCGAACAATAGCTTCCTTGGCCGCATTCTACCGTATTTACCACGGCGAGTGTTCTGAAGAGCTCTTCAATCTGATCCCACCCTCTTCCTTCCGATCCCGAACGACTCGTGCCGGGCAGAGATGCCACCCCCACACAGTGGATAGCATGTTCGCGAGAACCGAACGTTTTAAACGTTCGTTTCTCTGCCGAACGATAGTGGCCTGGAACGCCCTGCCTGTGCACGTGTTTCCTCCCACATATAATCCTGGGTTCTTTAAGCGGAGCGTGAAGAGGCACATCAGTAGGTCGTCAAGTTGAGGGCCACTCTCAATAGTAATGTGTGCTGTGAGAGTGGCCCACAATCGCTAGACGTCGTCACGACTTACCACCAGGCGGGCGGCGTCAATTTGGCGAACCAAATATAAAAAAAAAAAAAAAAAAATCTTCGCTTTCTTAATCATATTTAAATGCTTTGAGATATATTTTGAATTTGGTGATCCAATTTTTCCACGTGAGCGGCATGTTGGATGCATGAACGTCCATGTGCTTGAGGCGACCCGACGACGTTGAAGATTCGTCCATTTTTTTCTTTTGGTTGATCCAGTTCTTCCTAAGACACGCCAGTTTACACCACACCTGATGTTTGTTGGTTTTTGGAATAAAAGACAGGAGCTCGTAATAATACGTGTCGTGTATTTCAGTCGGCCATGTTACAAAGTGAGTAAGAAGGAAGTGAACATAGACAAGACAATATTGATATAATCTAAGCATAGACTAAACTAGGCTATGGCTTACAAGCTAATATAATATTATGACAAGGACCAAAGAAACATAGATACACACGCGCGAAACACATAACCCTCGCTGACGCAGTCAGGTAAAAATATAGAAGTTCAGCCGCTTTGCAGTTAGACTGGACAGCTGACCCCAATTGGGTTGGGAAAAAGCTAAGTGAGGACGAACGAGCATATGATATGAAATGATGGCAATATGTGTGTAAATAACATACATTTTGCCATCATTTCAGAATCAATTTAAACACTTGCGTAGATTAGAGGGCTTTATAATATAAGTAGATGTAGGCCCAAGAAAAGATGGATGGAATGCGTGAAAGAGGATATGTGTGTGAAGGATAAAAACGTTTAGCGCCGACCCCAAAATTATTGGGACAAAGGTAGGTAGTAGAAGAATGTGTTCCCGTGTGAATAGGGAACAAGTAAACTAAATCACGCGAGCGGAGCCGCGGTAATTAGCTAAGTATAGTATAAAATACAGACAGATATTTAAGTCTGAATAAATATTTTAGCAACAGGCGAAGGAAAATAATTATTGTTCAATATAATAATGGGGTTCAGAAAATAAATAAATAACAATTTAAGGTCGGGTCGGCGAGGTGAAATTTCATTACTTATCCGTTTTTAGAGGGCCAAAGGAGGAGGGGAGGGGGTTGACCTAAATTTTATCATTTTCAAAATAAACATAACTCCCCTCATCATATTACATTCCTTTTACTTCTGTAGCTGAAGAAGTTATTTAATTTTGTGATGAAATACATTATAAGCAATAAAAAATTTAACAACATCTTTAGATTGAATGTACCGACATACTAAAAGACTGCTCCATTGTGAGAGACATCGTACTGATATTATCGCTCACGCATTCGTTCATGAATCTTTTACGACTGTAAAAGAAAATGGACTGTAAAGGAAAAAAGAATTTTGTTTATAAATCAAGTACGCACAATTATCTATAAAAAGTGTAGTGTAGTCGCTGCATAGCGTCGAGAGCGCCCAGCAGATACTTCGCGGAGCCGTCCCAGTGGTGAGAGCAGTATTCGACGCAGGGTCTAATCTGCGTCTTGTACAGCAGATACCTCTGGTCCGGTGTAAATAATCGCTTTACCTTATTCAGTATTCCTAGTTTCCGCGAAGCTAGCCCTGTACATCTTTCGATATAGTTTTTATTATTGAGCTTTCGACGAACGTCTATGCCAAGGATGTCAAGGTTGTCCTTCATTGGTAATAATATCCATAAAAGCCTATATAACTCCTGAACTAACAAAGTTATACCATCGGTTATAGTTTTCCTTCAATGTTACGGACTACCATCATGATGATGGGTGCAAAGGGGCCCTTCTTACATCTATCGGGCCCCAGCGACCACACCTGCTAGTGGCGCACCTGCTGATTGACGGACGAGGTTCGTATATTACGGTACCCATGTGGTGGCTTCGGCCCCTATGTGGATATCAGGTGGTACAACAGTGTTGGTCCGGGGAGGTACCACCATGCAGCTGTGCTAAAGCCCCCCAAGTAACCCAGCCCAGGCTGGGTTGCGTTAGGGGTTCAGCAGCTGCACTGCCGGGCCCGGCGCGATGTATGGTGCGGCAGGCATGGGTCCAGCGGGGTCGCCGCTCCGGGTGGTAACCGGTGTGGGGTAGCGGCGGCCTTGCATCAGGGGGGGTTGGGAGCCCTTCCGTCCGGCGGGTCGGCTCCGACCTAACCACACGGTTCTAGACGAAGCTAGCCTCTGCACTTTGTCACTTACTGCCGCACCAAATAACGCCCTGTCTTCACGCTTCCCCATGTCTCACTATGACAGTGCAACAAAGTAATAAACGGTACACAGCGGCCTCTAGAAACCCCACAAAGTTGATTTCTTTTCAGGTGGAGCTCGCGAATATCCGCGGACTCCATGCAAACCTCGATACCGTCCACCATCACCTAGAGACGGCACGGCCTTCTATGATGTTCCTAACGGAGACACAGATACGCCGCCCTGACGACACGTCTTACCTCTGTTACCCGGGTTATGTCATTGAGGAACAATTCCGTGACAAAGCCGGAGTGTGCGTGTTCATTAGGGCGGATGTTTGCTGACGCCGGTTGCGCTGTCTAGAGAACCCCTCCTACTCCGTCCTTTGGCTGCAAGTGGATCATGGCTCTATGAGCCAGATCTACGTGTGCGTCTACCGCTCCCACACAGGGGACACTGGGACAACAAGGCTTTTCGAATACCTCAGCGGAATGCGGTTCCCGAACGCTGACTTGGTTTTCCTTGGGGACTTTAACGGTCATCAAGTTGAGTGGCTGGGGTCCCTTAGGATCGATCATGCGGGACGAACCACCCATGCATTCGCTCTCTCCCACGGGCTGACCCAGATGGTACAGGGGATCACCCGGATACCTGACAGGTCAGACCACACGCCTTGCTGGATCTACTACTGACGAGTCGCCCAGCCGAGTACAGTGTGTCGGTACGCGCCCCACTGGGCACTTCCGACCACTGTGTGGTGCACGCCAGCTTCCAAGTGCCACCGCCTGCTCGTGCTGAGCAAATGACTCGACAACTATGGCACTACTCGTCGGCAGACTGGGACGGTCTCCGCTATTACTTTGCGTCCGTCCCGTGGAGGCAGTGCTGCTTTGTAGGGAAGGCGCCTTCGGATAGCGCTGCTTGCCGTTGCTGGCGAGATCAGTCTAGGGATAGAATATTATATCCCTTTCACTGATGTTGCCAGCATCCGCAAAGCTCGCCCCTGGTTCGGGCGTGAATGTGCCGAGGCTGTCCAGAAAAACAGTCGGCATATCGCGCCTGGGTTAGGGCTTGAGCGGCACGTGACCCGAACGTGAACCGCCTCAAAGCGGCGTACAATAGGGCCACTAGGTTCAGCAAGAGGGCCTTCAAGAGAGCGGATGCCCATCCCACGGGCAGCCGTGGATACTGGCAACTGGCCAAAGCCGTACAGTCAAATTCTTGCCAACCCTCGCTGCCACCACTGCGTTTTCCTGATGGATCACTGGCTCACAAAGCCCAAGAGAAGGCGGACATGCTCGCAGACATCTTTGCGGCTAATTCCCATGTCGATGACCGTGGTCTGCAGCCCCCCGCCATCGCCAACTGTGGCCACACTATGCCTGATATTGCTATCAGGCAATGTGATGTACGGGCAGTGCTGCGGTCACTCGACACGCGGAAAGCCAGTGGCCCTGACGGCATGGCGCGGCGGTGGTCCTACGAAAATGTGCTGCTGAGTTGTCTCCAGTATTAACGCGTCTGTACCGTCTGTCATACTCTACAGGCCTCGTGCCGGAGGTCTGGAAAGAGGCGAACGTACAACCGATCCCCAAGAAAGGGGATCGATCCAGGCACTGGCAGGCTGTCACCTCAGTCATTTGCAAGGTGCTCGAGCTCCTTATCAATAAGCAGCTCATGCGATACCTGGAGGATCACTCGCTAATCAATGATCAGCAATATGGCTTCAGGCCAAAACGATCAACGGGTGACCTCCTGGCATTCGTCACGCATGTCTGGGGTGAGGCTATGGAAAAGTTCGGCGAATCCTTGGCTATTAGCCTGGACATCGCCAAAGCTTTCGATAGGGTCTGGCATGCTTCGCTCCTTTCCAAGCTTCCGGCATATGGTCTACCTCCTTAACTGTGCAGCTGGATTGCTAGTTTTTTATACGAGCGCCGAGTGCGGGTCCTCTGCGATGGCCAGGCTTCTCGCTTCTTGCAAGTGAATGCCGGGGTACCGCAGGGGTTCGTACTGTCACCAACTCTCTTTCTTCTGCATATCAATGATATGCTTTCCCTCGGGAACATTCATTGCTATGCAGATGACAGCACATTGCACGGGAGTTACTCGGTTCGTCCGACGGCGGGGCGATCTGTGATAGAGGAGGAGAGACGACATCTTGTAGCTGATCTCGATCGAAACCTCGATAGTATCTCCCAATGGGGTGTCGAGAACTTGGTCGAGTTCAATGCCCGCAAAACACAGGCGTGTGCATTTACAGCGAAAAAATCCCCTTTCCTTCCCCTACCCACTCTTCAGAATGCAATATTACCAATGAAGGACAATCTAGACATCCTTGGCATAGACGTTCGTCGAGAGCTCAATAACACAAAATACATTGAGAGATGTATTGGGCTAGCTTCGCGGAAACTAGGATTACTGAACAAGGTAAAGCGATTCTTTACACCGCACCAGAGGTGTCTGCTGTACAAAACGCAGATTAGACCATGCGTGGAATACTGCTCTCACCTCTGCGACGGCTCCGCGAAGTATTTGCTGGACGCACTCGACGCTATGCAGCGACGCGCTGTTCGCATTATAGACTGTCCGGAAGTAACGGGAAGCCTTGAGCCGCTAGCCCAGCGCCGAACAATTGCTTCCTTGGCCGCGTTCTACCGTATTTACCACGGTGAGTGTTCTGAAGAGCTCTTCAACCTGATCCCACCCTCTCCTTTCCGATCCCGAACAACGCGTGCCGGGCAGAGATGTCACTCTCATACCGTGGAAACCGTCTTCGCGAGAACCGAGCGTTTTAAACGTTCGTTTCTCTGCCGAACGATGGTGGCTTGGAACTTCCTGCCTGCGCACGTGTTTCCTCCAACATATAACCCTGGGTTCTTTAAGCGAAGCGTGAAGAGGCACATTACTGGGTCGTCAAGTTGAGGGCCACTCTCTATAGTATTCCTGTGTACTGTGAGAGTCGCTCACAATTGCCAGACGTCGCCTCAGCTTACCATCAGGCGGGTGGCGTCAATTTGTCAACCTAAATATAAAAAAAAAAAAATATGATTTGTTCAGGTTCTTCACACCAGCCGTTTAGATTTCAAAGCTAAATATCTCGCACATGGATACTTAAATCAAAAAATCATCGTTGTAACCTCTCAATGGTTTTAAAAGACCTATCTAATGATACCCCACACGATGGAGTAGACGCGAGAAAAAAAATATCATCCCCGCTTTACGTGTACCCGAAGAAATATATTTCCTGGAATTTTATTTTAGCAATTTGTCGGCGTAGCAAATATACATATCCATGCAAAGTTTCATGTTTCTAAAACTCACCTTTTGGGAGAAAAACCGAGGATGGACGGACATGACGAAACCATAAGGGTTCCGAGACTATCTATCTATATATAGAAATGGGGAATGTCCCCCTTATCTCTCGAGAACTGCTTATGCTCCAATGATGGTGGACCGGTTGACCCCTCTATGGATTGCCTCGATCTGGAGGCAAGCCAAAAAATCGAAAATTTGACCTAGCCCTAAGTTATAGGCCAAAACCTATGGCGTGGTGCGGCGCGAAGCACCGCGCAAGACACCGTACTAGTAAGAGAGAAAAGGTCAAACTAAACATCTATGTTCGGGTATAAGCACGCGTCGGTTGTTCTCTTATAAATAAATATCTATTTATTAAATCAAAATATCTAACACGTAATGGCCATTTGAAATGTGATCTTAATTCCAGTACTGCCCACTAGTCGTTGCAGTCATAAATTAAACTTGATCCTCTCAAAATTCATGATGTATTTTGAACCCTGTGTCGAGGACGCAAAATGTTGCGCGTCACACGCACAAATCGCAAATCTTACTTGAATATCTCAAGTTGTAACTATTTGAGCATGTGGTATAAGTTATTAGTGGTTAACGTTTCTATGGATTTTACTTTTTCTGGACCATATTGTTACGGAAATAAAACTAAAGGAAAATACGGAGTCTCAAGCTGTCTCTATCAACAAAAACAAACAATTGATACGAAGAAAATGGTTATGATTTTTTTCAACTTAAGATCTTCTGGGCGCCAACGCACTAGCGACCAAGCCGCGGCGGCCAGGTCGCGGCGGCCAGTGAGTTCTGATTTTTATAAGCAATCGCTTATGGACCTACGCACTTAGCGGCCGGCGACCAGCGGCCACCATTGGTCGCGGCGTGCAATAGCATGCCCCGCGACCAGCGACCACACGTGGCCGTCGAGATCATCACTTTATTTTGAAATTCATTCAGTGCTACCGCATCGGCCGCGGCGACCAGACGTGTATCGCTACAGAGTGGTATTATTTTACAATGTCCGATAATTTCGACACGGAAAGGTTCATAGTCGAAGTCGAAAGCAGAAAAGGTTTATGGGATACATCATGTGATGATTATTCTAATAAAGACGTTAAACGGCAGTTATGGGTTGAACTGACCAATATATTAGGTAGTGAAACATTAGAAAATAAAGAAAAGGCAGAACTTGTAGGAGTTTTTTATTAAATTTAACTATAATACAGTAAAAGCTCCTTATTCGCGCTTCCTTCATTCGCGTTTACACTATTCGCGGATTAAAAAAATGCGCTCCCAATTCCTAAATTCCAAAAAATAAGTAAAATATAATCCTTTAGTCTCTCTCTCGCATAGTAATGGATGCACCCAAAACTGTTTCTTACGTGAAATCTTCCGTTTTCGTTTTCGCAGTAAATACACGGCTTAGGTTCAGATTGACAACTTTATCAAAATGACCACTTTCGTTAAATGTCTACTTTACCAAAATGACTACTTATTTTCCCAAAATGTCATCTTCCTATATTGACCACTTTATCAGAAAAACTTTTCTAAAATGTTTACTATTCACCGAGCCTTTTCCCAACTCAGTTGGGATCGGCTTTTCCAGTCTGAGATGCGGCTGACTTCGATATTTTCAGCGGAGCGACTGCCATCTGACCTCCACCACCCGTAGGCGATTATTCCGAAAAAGTACCAGGCGATCATAACAGAATAGGAGGTTCTGGTTGTGAAAATGGAAAAAAGTATTGTTTGATAACTGGTTATGAAGCAGAAAAAGAAAAGAAAGCAGATTGAAAGTTATGCTGGTGAAACCGCGGGGCGAAGCTAGTAATATATATATATATATGTAATATGTTTTGATAAAGTAGTCAATCTGAACCTAAGCCAAATACACAAGCACAATTAGTGTGATTATCTTCTGCACGTCCATCTTGACACACCCTTGTAAGTCGACTGAAAGTATTGGCCGCTCGACATGTCGCGGCAGCATACGCACTGGGCGACCAGGTCGCCGCGGCCTGGTCGCTAGTGCGTTGGCGCTCGACATCTCTTGTGACATCTTCAATATTTTTTTCACGCCGAGCGCCACTGCAAACACTGACATAAAAAAAAACCATTTCTTTTCAGCCTTTAAATTAGAGCACACACAAGGGTCAAAATGTACACGTCATTAACTTAGTCACCCGATGCGGTAGCGGCATGAATGCGGTATCAAACTGTTTTATTGCCGGCCATGATTTAATGAAATCTTTAATATCGGAGATAAGGCGGGTGGAATTTCTCTCGTAAATTGCCCCCCAGCAATATTCTTCGCTCTTAATGTCCTTCACTGAAATAATAAGCTCCTTTTATGATTCAGTTCCTTTTCAATGCTTATTGTTGAGGTTTTAATTCTGGGAACGTTTTATAGGTCTGTAGCACTCGGTAAGACCCGAGGCTTGTTTATTATACAAGCATATCGAGCAGTTTCTAATGATGGGTGACTAGAATAGGTTTACCGATCGATTATATTATTATGTCTTCAAACTCTGTCATTATGATAACGGTTTCAAATCTGTAAAATACATTGATTAATCGATTGTAAGGCGTATATTTTATTATTGGGCAATGTGAGTGCTCAATTAGAATCAAACTAAGTGTAGGTATCTAAATAAAACTATCTAACAAAATACCTAGGTACTAATTTGGACCTACTCGAGTGTCACACAGGACATGTTCAGCAAACAATCTTCAGACAATAAACGTTTGGTAAAATGATGTTGGTTGTTTGGTGAATGGTTAGGTTAGGTTAAAAAAACTGAGCTTTCAAGTTATATATATCTCACAAACATAAATATACTTAATTAAAAAAAAATCGTTTAAGCAACCTCGCAATATTTTTAAAAGACGTATCTAATGATACCCCATACGGGGTATCATTAGATACGTATGGGGTAGACGTAAAGAAAAAAGTCATCCTCACATTACATGTACGGACCCCAAAAATATTTTTTTTTTCATACAGACGGACAGAGGGACGGACATGACGAAACTATAAGGGTTCCGAAACTTGAACTATGGAACCCTCAAAATGCATCATACATAACATTCGTCTATTGCTAAGATGAGAGATGCTAATCTGAATTTCAGTTCTATCCTGAAAGTGTGAAGAGAAAATGCAATGCCGAATGGATATATAACTTTGTCAACAACTGAAAATAAAATTGTTAAGGAAAAGGTAAATCGTGTACCAAATCTGTGCGGAGTTGGGCACGGGGCTTGAGGCTTGGGGCTTGGGGCACGCAGCTGTCAGTTCTCACGGACATACATACATAGACACTTTATTTATTTTCTCACTGGATGTTTCTTCTTTTGTCGTGTTTCATAGACACTTTATTTATTTTCTCACTGGATGTTTCTTCTTTTGTCGTGTTTAGTGATTGAACCGTAACTTGGAGGAAATATGTAATTTAAAACAGATGATTTTTAAATGTTAGGTTTTAGGTGTCTATTATGTTTAATAGTACGGTATCTATTACCAATGTTTAAACCAGTTGTCTAGATCTCATAGCACAACCTTATATTCGTTTAGAGAAAAAAAATATTTGCGTAAAATACAAGTGCACTGAAACTCCTGGTAAAATCTGGGTCGCCTCTGTATATCCCTTCGGAAATAAAGATTGATTGTGTCACTCTCCAATAGTATTGATTATATTAGATTAAAAATCAAATCACGTGCTCAAAATGTCTCTCTTCCGTAAACTGATGGTTCCTTCCTAAGCATACATTGTATAAAACGTAAACGATTTCAACAATTTCGACATAGCCACTTTGGGCGGTAATGTGCGTCGAAACTGAGCCGGGGCGATTGGGAACCACACGTGACATCGGTGCGAACTACCACCGATGCGATACACGGGACAGACCGATATGTTTCTAGGGTTGTCACGTCCGCTAACAAACTAATATGAACTGTCAAACTTCATCAGTAATTGATGAGTTCTGTGACCCTTGCAGAGAGTTCTGTGTGATTTATGTATTGGTTTAATGTTATTTACTTGTAATAGTATATATTGATTGTAGGTACATTAAAGTTGGAAATGTTTTGTTTGGAATATAAATAGGAGCTGCGGTCGCTGCCGTGGTACAGCGCTGCAGCATGCAATTGAGCGAAGTGACTGTGATATTTTTGGTCTATAACTTTTTTTGAGGGTCCTAATCAAAATTCGGTCTCGAACAAAACCTGCTCTTGAGAATGCTTAATTTTTGAGTGAAAATATCATGAAAATCGGTTGGATAGTTGTCGAGAAACAATTTCACATCGAGTTGCATTTGAGTCACCTGATAAGGAGCTCCGCTCGCTTCGCTCTATAAAATATCGGGACTGACTGAGAAGGTATTTAATTCCTGGTCAGTTAAATAGTATTGTAATGACCTTTATCAAATTGCCTAGGAAAATATCGCAAACATTTGCTTCTAACCACTGAGATATTAATTGTATCCAAAGTTTGACATTTTAACATTTTTTATTACAATAAATAGGATCTAGGTGGGGTTATAACCTACCTCCTTCCCTAAAAGGGCGAATGTCCTGACCACTACACCAAGATCCCGCATAAGACATTGAATTTCCAATCTTAATAACACTATAACATCAATAGTATACCTAAAGTTGCTTCCAACACAATCTCGACCCGTTCGATACAAATGACAACCCTAGAGGCAGTGTCGTGTCGCAGTCATTTATAGAAATCCATTTATTAAGTAAACGACTAACTCGCTTGCCGATTTGGAGATTTGTTGACTGCTCTCGATTTGGTTAAGACGAAATCTTAGAAAAGCACTCAGTTCCTTTCTGGAGTTGTAAATATCTAGTAATAAATGTTTGTGTTCTGTTACTCACGGTGGTGTATTGGTAACTTAAATGTGATTTATTGCACATGGAATCTACGGTTTAATTATCAGTTGAATAAAAAAGTGAGAAACTGTTAAGTAAATCCATTTTCCAACAGTAGTTAGTTGAAGTCAATGAGGCGGTTCAATTGATTTACCTAATCGATTTATTATAATTCGAGTTAGTTTAGAAATTTATAAAACGAACCTTGTCGAGGCGATCTATTAGAAATTTTGCATAAAATGTCTTCGTAAATCCTTTCTTTTCTATTTCTTATCTTTCGTTTCTTTATATGGGACTAGCGGCTTCACCCGCTTGACAAATTATATATACAAATACATTCTTCGAGAACCACTGTATACATTGGTGAAAACCTGTGTTTTTAAAGATCTAAGCATACATAATTACATCCGGTCGTAAGCGACTTTGTTTTATATGTAGGTAGTCTAATAGTATGATTTTATCAGTGCCCTTGCCTGCCATTTTATCACTATCCGAATTTCACAGTTTACCAGCAACACAGGGACACGACACACGACAGCATCCCCCTCACATTACCTCATTTATCCCGAGCTAAGTGCATTATGTGGTTGAGGAAATCTCCTGCCGAAGCACTTGTCTTGTGCAAACCGCCTAATTCTGTTTCTGTTCTGGACAAATATAGACTATAGATGCAGTTTCGATGAATTGTTAATCAGTGTCTGAACCATCCGCAGTTTATAGGCCGATATTTATAGTCACAACTAGTTACATGTTTGTCAGACAGATACAAGTTAACGACTTTATCCCAGAAGTTGACAGAAGCGATATTACGACCACGTTTTGGCTGTCCCTTTTTAAACCACCACACGCATACTATTAAGTGAACGCTAATTGGGTATATTTGCCAGGACCTTGTTGGTTTGTTGAAAGGTGCACCGCGTGCAGGCGAGGATGACTGGGGCAATGGAAATGTTGGTGGCACTTAGCACCCTGTACCTGAAGCACTACAAGTGAGCATTAAGCTGAGAGGAGACCAATTTCCACGCAGATGTGGCGTGCACTAGCATGCACCTGAAAATTTTCTTACATGTATACTTTTACACTTGTCTTATTGTAGGTAAATATAGCTTGTTAACGCCACTTCTGTCTTTGAAATAAACTCTCAATGATAAAAATGCATGGTCACCCTAATCTTCTGACTTCACACAATATAAATTGTAACACAATGTTAACGAAACTATATTAAAAAAGGAAATGAATAATCTACCTGAGTTTCTTGCTGGCATCTTCTCAGTAGAACCAACTTACCGAACCAGCGAAAGAATAATTTTCAAATGGGTTACATATTAATGTACTTAATTTAGCATTTTTATAATATTGCTTGACTGAAATTGTAAAATTTTGATATTAATATGTGCTCTTTGATTCTTTAAAACGTATTTTCTTTCTTTCTTTGACGTACGAGATACGATAACTACTTATCGTATCTCGTATAGGTGAGCATACTTTTATGTTCCTCAAAGATAAATAATAAACAAAATCCAAATACTAAAAACCCAACAGAACCAAAATACAGCCCTGAAACCAAATCCCACACACTCAACGCTAAGTGCCACACTATTTACATAATAAAACAAAAGGGAGAAAAACTTTCACGACCCGAGAACAGAACTTAGGCAACTATTGAATGCCACTTTAAGTCTGACAATTCAATCAGGGATTCCGTGGAAATCCTTTAAAGTGCAGAAGCTTTGGAAGTGTTTGGAATAGCTTACTGACGGGTGCTTCTTTACAGTTAGTGTGAATACTTTTCATGGAAGCGCCAATAGCCTGATGGCTGAGGCGTTAGTTTTGCGTTCCGACGGGAGATCAATCCCCTGTTACCACACTTATCCGAGATCGTATTAAACCCAGAAGAGGTAGACAGATGCGTTTAATATGCCCACATTTCTCTAGTCACTTTCTAGGTCCTACAATTTGGATACGTAAATTCACTCTTGGTAAAAGCAATTTTAAGAAAAATACTTATCTACTTTTGAATAATATTTATAGGCGGTAGGTGAGGACTGATGGATCTCAATGATGAACTTTAAATTGTCTGTTTAAATAAGTATGTTATTACATTTTTCACAAGAATACTACTAATCGCAAAGACGATCTACTAGCATTCCCGTTAACCCCTCCAGCTAAGCTAAGAGTGCTTGTGTGGAGTGGGTTCACGACCGGTGGCCGGGGATCGAACTCTCGTCTTCGAAACGGAGTCACCAGGCTACGGACGATTTCTACAAATAACAACTTTTGAGTAAAGAACATTGGCGCAGTCTACAATAACTAGATAGAACTGCACCCTTATAAAACATCCGTTTAAAAGCGGCGCGAGCTGTTTGAACACGACACAGGGCGTTTGATTTAGATAACGGGCCCTTTTGCCAGATTGAACTCCTTTGTTGGAAGTGTAGACTGGCTTTAAGATATTTGCGACCATCCACGCGTCTGTTACTTTGATAATATTTGTTGCATTTGAATCGCACTGTTGTTTCATCGTTACATATTATTTCTATAAAGTTGTTCAGATTTTTAATAATTCCTTACAAAGATTTATTTATTTATATCACATCTACATCCTACATCTATTATTACAGGGGAACCCCTAATGCAACAGAGTAGGCTATCTTACAAAACACTTTCTATTGTTCTAAACACAAAACAAACAAAGTGTGAACTGTGAATTCACTCAAGGTGAAACAAATCTATCCTATGAGCGACATCATTGAGTGTTCGGAGTGCGCGTGCTCCCCATCTTCCCACAAAATTTTTCTTCCCGATTCTCGTCCAGCTTCATCCCGGTAACGGAGCTTCCCAGCTCAATTCTGAGCAAATATTTGTTCCCTGCACCCCTACCGAGACTTATTCTATTCGCCTGCAAAAAAAAATACCGGGAATTCCCATCCCCCAAAAATACCCAAGACACCCAGTACCCGATATCTCGGAAAGTAAGCATCCCAGGTCAATTTTGACTTCATTTTCGGACCCCCCTTAAACTCCACGCAAGTATTAAAACTCCATCTCTTCCCATAAAAAAATCCCAATTCCCATCCCACTTCCCAAAAACTTTGATATTTATTACCGGTGACAGTTGGACGTGTTTCTATGTTCCTCTACATATTATCTAGGTTCTAGGAGTAGGTCTGGGGCTATATCCTGGTAATGCAACATCAATCATACCCCCCCCCTCACAGACTGCTATGTTGTAGTTTAAATATGTAAAATTTTAGTAGACTACGCACGCAGACAGCTACTAGCGCGTCACAAGCTAGCAGGCAGACGCACGTTCGCTACTGGACTGCGTTTGTGTTAGTAGACTACGAAAATTGTAAAAATTTGCCTTCGACGTGCAAATACGATGCTACTTTGCCACAATTGTAATACGCGACTTGGCCCCCAGGGCTCATGTGATCGCCTGTTTATTACTTACGGACTATTAACCATTAACTGTGATTGAACATAAAGGTAGGTAGGCATATTTTACCAGATTGTACCCACTAATTAAACATTGTTGCGTTTAAAAATTGTTGCATCGTAAAGTTTTTCTCCAAAAATCCTCTTATGATATTGAGAACAGATATTTTGCGTAACTTTATCAGTTTACGCAGCACATATAAGGGAAACTCTTTATAAGGAATAAACATGCCTCGTTTTAAAACAATTTTCCATTACTGCTACTATTACTGACTAAAGTGATTTTACCTAGTTACAGTTTTCATCGATAAATTTGTATTCTAAAATCTAAGCAATGGTAAGTAAAATATTTAAAAAAAAAACTTTAAACAGCCTATTGGCTGTTCTCTCTGAGACAGTCTTGATAATGCTTCGTTTAGAGGCGAAACAATTGTCGACGTTTTGTTGTCTTTTTAATCCTGCGAAAAATAGTGCTTTAAGAAATTTAAAATAAGTTTAAAGTGTTTTTTTTTTAAATATTTTACTTACCATTGCTTTGTCATGGATTTTCGCCGAGTAACGCCTGGTTCCATCCAATCTAAAATCTATCTTAAGACTAAACATCTAGATTTCTTTTAGTAAAAACAATTGAGTTTTGTCATTTATCAATTTTCATCAGAAGACCATTAAGCTACTTTTTATTCCAATCCAGAGGTTCTCGTTAGTGAGTGAACTAGAATACTGTTCTCTTATGGGATAGGACTGCTGCACTGGGGGCGAAACAATAATTTTTGTATTAAGCTATTTTCTGTTTAATTAAATAATTCAGGGAACCTTTCTAGTCTTTCCAGTAAGAGATTATAATGACGCGAAGGATTAACCTATATATCTTTGTAGACAATGTAACTACCTACTCAATTTTACTGAATCAAATACTTACTTGTTTCTGTCTAAAATTTACGAGAAAAGAAAGAATATGTACAATCACGAGCACAAATATGTTACTATGGATACATCGGCAATTACATCTGACCGAGTTTGTACTTACTTACAATAATTATAGTACGTGGACCTCGATTTAAGTATAATGGTGTACTTAAGACGTGCACCAATTTGCAGTTCTATACGAATTAATGCAACCTTGCAATTTTGTTCCGAATATTTTAACTGGATTACTATATTAGCTACCTGATTTGAGTTTTTTTTTAGAAATAGGTCTAGGACTCGTTAAAATAAAGCTACTTACGAAAAATGAGCTTGCTATTAATTAATAAGTTTCAATGTTCTAGGGCCCACGTACTATTAGTATCAGTCATCTATTAAGGTCGAATACCTACTAAAACTCTGCTTAGTTTAATACCAGATGACGTCATATTATTTATAACTTCTGTATCTCGGTGTTCCTAGTTCAGTTCGTCAAAGTTACGAACGGTTCTTTAGAGGTATTTTTTAATATTTTATTAATATATTTTTACGACGCTCGCTGTTAGAGTCTAGATTTAATCAATGTTTCTTCAAGAAACTTCAATAGCGTTGAACATCGGGATAGCTAATTTTAAACTTTAAATGGAATATTGCCGCGCAGTTGAAAGTTTGTCAATGTAAGTAATGAGATTTTACAACTATTATATGATCATACTTACTTTCATCAAGTTAAGTTTGATGCTGTCTTTATTTCACCGTAAAATTAATGCGAATATGATGTCGATATCTACTTATAATATCGTGAGAGTCAATGTGATTGTGGTGTGGCACTTCAAACCATGAACCACACATGCTCTCGTGTCCGGGTTGCCTGCAGCCTTGTAATTTAGAGGACCTAAGTATACGAGGCCAGGCCAAATGCGATACGCGTCGCAGAGCACTGGGCCAAGGCGATTTAATAAAACTTATAAGTGTTGTCCATCGACACGAAACGAAGAAGATAATCTTTATATTACCTAACGTTTCGACCAGGTTACTTACGTCGGACTCACATGTGACCACTTTATAATAATATTTTGGTATATCAAAGCAATGAGTTTGCTTAAACTAGTCTTAAAATATTAACCTACGGCCTTTCCCTTACAGGGAAATGCTCTGACCACTGAGCTATGATGACCAATACCAATGACATCAATATTTGGTTCGAGTCTGCCGATGACATCAGTTCCTGTGATCTGTTTATAATTTGTATCCTCTAACACTTTATTGCACAATTTCGTTAGTGGTTCCATGTTGCGTTTTTCTTTATTACTGTTGGTATGTTATACAGCCTTCTAGAAATATGTTTAAAAATATGATTTTCAATTCGACATAGCAGCGTGTTCAACCAAACAAAAACTTCAGCTTTTAATAAAAGTAGATTTAGCTATTAGCATTTAAACGAGTAATGGTATTACTATAAAATATCGAATGTCAATTCAGTTTAATTATGTATGCAATTATAAATAGCGATGATTCAGTAGAAAATAGACAATTTAACAATGTGTTTTGTAGCCACTGTCCAGTTTCGATAGTAATTACCGATAAAGCGGGTAATTAGGCAGCACGCCAAATGGCAAGTTTTTCGTGCTTTTAATTCAATAAGGTAGAAAATACATTGTAGGTACATTTGGTGTCTTATCTTACCTTTAATTTGACTCTCTATTATGAACTGTAGAAATTGTGTCTGTACATTTGAAACAGGGTTTTCTTTATTTCATGTCTGTCTTGTCATTATTCTGTATGTCCATATTAACCTTCAAAGCTGAAAAAATAAATATTTGCGTCCTTTTAAAATGAATACATGGGGCACACTAAAAGTTTCGCACTTCTAGCCAATCGGAACTATTTGAATTTCGAATGTTATATTTTTTTAAACGTTCTTGGTAATAATAAAAACAATTGGCGGGAAATCATTTGTCAATGGTTTTTTATCACACATCAAAGTTCTACGTATGCAACAAAAATGGAATTAAGTCGAAAAGATTTTTAAGCGATGATTTTTTATGATTTTAAATGTTCTCTCTCTCCGCAAGACTGTGCCGCTCGTCTTCAAAATGCTTTTGGGAGAGAAGCACCTTGTTTGAGCACCGTGAGGCGATGGTTTGCTGAATTTGAGAGAGGTCCAGTTTCTTTACATGACGAATTTCGTGAAGGGCGGCCTTCAACTGCCGTCAACGAAAATAATGTGGCTGTGTTAAGCGGTTAATTGAAGAAAACCCGCGGATTACCTATGAGACAATTCGAGGACTATTGGGGATTGGTATGAGTCAAATCCAGAAAATTATACACGAAGAATCGAATGTTCGGAAACTTTGTTGTCGTTGGATCCCTCATGAACTGACAGCGGAGCAGAAGCGGGCTCGCGTGGAATGGTGCTCACAGATGCTACTGAAGTACAGCCACGGACATTCTAATGCTGTTTATGAAATTGTCACAGGAGACGAAACGTGGATTTATTGTTTTGAACCCGAAAAATACAGCAATCTTGTGAATGAAGCCAACGAAAGTGAGGCAGGCGAGAAACGTTGTTAAAAAAATGATCGCGTTTTTTTCTCAGCTACGGGTCCCATCTGTACAATTCCACTTGAAGATCAAAAGAGTGCTAATGCCGAGTGGTATTCTACCATTTGTTTACGCAGGGTGTTAGAAAAAGTTCGCGAAAGACGACCCAAATGCCGCGTTCTCCTACATCATGACAACGCTTCTTCACACACGGCCAACAAAACAAAGTCATTTTTAGCTTCCGAAAAAGTACAACTCGTCACCCATCCTGCGCATAGCCCCGACCTAGCACCCTGTGATTTCTGTGTTTTCCCTAAAATCAAAGATTTGATGAGAGGTTTCACTTTTACCAACTCCGAAGAGGCAGTGATAGCGTTCAATCAGCACGTAGAAAACATGCCTTCAGATCTGTGGTCCTCCTGTTTTTAAAAATGGTTAGATCGCATGAAAAATTGTTCAAAATGTAAAGGAGAGTATTTTGAAAAGCAATAAACATAATATTTTGATTTTAACATGTTGTTTTTTTAAGTTACGCAAAACTTATAGTGTGACCTACGTATAATATACACCAGTTAAATATATTGTGTTAAAGATATATTATATTTTTTTATTAGGGTTTCCGTACTCAAAGGGTAAAACGGGACCCTATTACTGAAACTTCTCTGTCCGTCCATCCGTCCATCTTTCTGTCTTGCGCTGTATCTCATAAACCGTGATAGTTAGAAAGTTGAAATTCTCACATATGATGTATTTCTGTTTCCTCTATAACAAAAAAAAAACAAAATATAATAAATATTTAAGGGGGTTCCCATACAACAAACGTGATTGTTTTCTTGTGTTACGGAACTCTTTGTACGTGAGTCCGACTCGCACTTGACCGGTTTTTATTGTAACACTCCAAAATACATTCAACCCTCGCGCGAGCGGGAAACCCTGCAAAAAGTAAAACTCGATAATCACGTACAAGTTGCATAAAAACGAGTCTATCGACGTTAACGGCTATAGATGGTACTTCAAAAATCCTCTGTCAAAAAGTTCGACGTGTCGATGAACGCAAATTAGATTTGTTAGTCGCTTCGCTCGCCACTGTTGCTCGTCATGTCACGCTCTGACTGAAAAGTACGAAAAGTTAGATAAATTCGTAAAGGACGTCTATATAATGTACGTCAGATGTAGCAATATAGGAACATCTGGACGTACCTACATTCAGTAGGTACAAGTCGTTGTTTTTTAGCGGACGCCCGCAGCTTCACTCGCTTGACAAAAAATTATACACAAAACCCCTTCCTCGAGACCTACTCTATCCATAGATGAAAACCGCATATAAATCCGTTGCGTAGTTTTAAAGATCTAAGCTTGCATATGGACGAAGCAAGACGGAGAAGCGACTTTATTTTTGGGTGCAAAGGGGCCCTTCTTACATCTATAGGGCCCCAGCGACCTCACCTGCTAGTGGCGCACCTGCTGATTAACGGACGAGGTTCGTATATTACGGTACCGATGTGGTGACTTTGGCCCCTACGTGGATACCAGGTGGAACAACAGTGTTGGTCCGGGGGGGGTACCACCGTGCAGCTGTGCTAAAGCCCCTCAATACTGCTCTCACCTCTGGGACGGCTCCGCGAAGTATTTGCTGGACGCACTCGACGCTATGCAGCGACGCGCTGTTCGCATTATAGACTATCCGGAGGTAACGGGAAGTCTTGAGCCGCTAGCCCAGCGCCGAACAATTGCTTCCTTGGCCGCGTTCTACCGTATTTACCACGGTGAGTGTTCTGAAGAGCTCTTCAACCTGATCCCACCCTCTCCCTTCCGATCCCGAACAACGCGTGCCGGGCAGAGATGTCACTCTCATACCGTGGAAACCGTCTTCGCGAGAACCGAACGTTCGTTTCTCTGCCGAACGATGGTGGCTTGGAACGCCCTGCCTACGCACGTGTTTCCTCCAACATATAACCCTGGGTTCTTTAAGCGAAGCGTGAAGAGGCACATTACCGGGTCGTCAAGTTAAGGGCCACTCTCTATAGTATTCCTGTGTACTGTGAGAGTCGCCCTCAATTGCCAGACGTCGCCTCAGCTTACCACCAGGCGGGTGGCGTAAATTTGTCGACCTAAATATAAAAAAAAAAATAACTAGTACGGTGTCTTGCGCGGTGCTTCTCGCCACACCACGCCATAGGTTTTGGCCTATAACTTTTGACCCCTTAGAGCTAGGTAAAATTTTCGAAATTTTTTTTGGCTTGCCTCCAGATCGAGGGCTATCCATAGAGGGGTCAACCATCATTGGAGCGTTTTGAAATTACATTCCCCATTTCTATATATAGATATATGTAGTGATTTTCATATTACATAAATAAATATTTTTGGACATTCTCACACAACATCATCTAACCCAAACTAAGCTATAAGGTTGTGCTATGGAATCTAGACAACTGATAAACATACATATATATTTCTAAACATACATAGAAAATACACAAACTCCGAAACAAACATTTGTGGATCACACAAATATCTGATTCGACCCAGAAATCGAACCCGAGACTTTGGAGTCGAAAGCTGATGCACTACCGACCACACCACCGGAGCAGATTTTTACATTAAGTACATTACATTCTTATGTCACGCTGTCGGTCTAATATGATCGGGTCTTTCATTTGCAATTCCTACGGTTAAAATAGTACAGTAGTCCACGAGTATTTCACACGCTATTATAATAATATTATCCTCAACACATCTACTCTGGAACTCATAAATGTAGCACACCTCACACATGTCTAATTTTATGTAATAAAATGAAAATATAACTTGACTACCAACATTTAATATTGCGTCCCGTGACCTACTTTACCTACGAAATTTTGTAACAGAATCGCTAACTAGGGTTGGGACAAAACCGTACCGGGATGAAAAATTAATTACCTAACCTGCCTTATCAATCCAGTCGAGCACATAGCGATGTAGGGTTATACCATGTTTCTACATACATTTTATGTATTGGTTTAAAATTTACATGTTTATTTTAGTAAGACCTCTTGATACTGTTGTGCGGTGTAAGCAGAATGTGTGCCAGCCGGAGCCGCGTCAGCTGTGTTCGTTTTGTTTAGTTTGGGTTTACTCCGCACTTTTGTATAAATTGAATATTTTTGGAGTTTACTCCTTAAGAATCGATTTTCATATATAAGGCGCCCGGTATGAGAAAAATCCGAGGGGTAAAACCTACTAACAAGTAACGAAAATCGTGTCACGTTTTTGGTGCGCACCTCTAGTGCGCAACTTTCTAATTTGTTATGGTTAGATACTCGTACTTAAGGAGTAAACTCCAGTCGTGCGTCGGAGCTGACACACACACTTTTCTCTATTTTATTTACGGTACTAGTTGACGCCCTCGGCACCCACCGCTAAACAACCGAGTTACATATTTTCTGTAACTATGATAGGGAAGTACTTACATACAGAACTTGCACTCCGGCGTTAAGTAAAGCACATTCTTTTGTTTACAGAGAACATCACTCGAACGTTAAGGTTGTCAGGAAAGTACCAGCATAATTTGACCAATAATTATGACGTTAATGTCTCAATATCAACTCTATGGTCAATGCCGTGTCACAAACAAGAGAATCCTTACTGACTTACAACTTCAAGTTGTCGCTGACGTTACGTATTTTTAGACGAGTGACATAGGCCTGGCTAAGGTCCATTATTTAATTATTATAAAAAAAACTATTGTGACTTCTATATTACTTATAATTATTGTGACTTCTTTAGGAAATTAATTACCAATAGATACAATACTAAAAGAGCTAGGAAAAGAACATATGAATGCCCGAAAGTTAAAAATTACTGTGGTCAACGAACCAATAAGTATCTGTTGCCAAAATTATATAATAAAAGAGATTTTTAAGGGAAGAAAGGAGACTATATAAGCATACACAGAAAAGAAGGGTTAGAGCAGCAGCACTACTGAAAACTTATAATGCTACATAGTTGTCATCTTTACTTTCTATTAAGGTTTGATAGGTTTTATATAGTTATAATTTATAGATATTAGGTATTAATTGTAAAAATAGGTAAGGAGTGCAAGCTTGCCAACAAACTGCGTCTGTAGTTTGGCGAGATATTATATAAGTTAAAAATGTAATGCTTAATCTGAAAATAAACAAATAAAAAAAATACCTATTAGTATTAAAGGTGACTCTATGTGTTTTTTTTCCAAATGTGATAAACAAACGGCCAACTCACCTGCAACTGGTGCATTAACCGACGAGGCTCTGGCAAGCAAGCGTCTGTTTAGCGGCATTAGGTCCGCCACCTATTACATGGGACCAACAAAGATACTGGTTAAGTGGTCGAATAATATGCGTCTTTATACTCTTTGGAGGGGATAATATGTATGGAAGTATGTATATTTATGGCATGTCTTACTAACATTTTCTTTAGATATTGATTAAAGAAATGTTAGAACCCAGTGAAGCGATTAGTGTTTAACTGTATGTGATAATGCTTGTCACGCTGCATTTGCTCAATCAATGCACGTGACACGACGTGACCAGACAACCGTATCACGCTGTACTATCGTATAACAGTAAACTTGGTAGGTATACATTATGTTGAATTTAGTTTCGATTTTTTTTTCAGAACTTCAATTCTGATTTTTGATCATGCCATAGGAAGAGTTTAGATATCATTGATATCGCAAAAAATGACAATCACGTGACCGAATATGACACAATATGTTGTATTTTTTGTTATATCATTTGAAAGAAAGAAAAACGTTTAATTTGGACACAGAATGACACAATACAAGGTAGGTACACAATTCCGCACAGAACAAAAAAGAGGCAAACACAAAACGATAGATATAATATAAAATATTGGGAATTTTGCACCCATACGTCAGCGCTGGTAAAGTCATCAAGTCGTGTCATCCCAATGCACAAATTAGGCACCCTCTCAGCTTAATGCTATTGTAAAACAGCGCTGGTTTTCAGAGAGATTTGTTTTCGACGAATTATTTATGGTAAGGGGGTTGGAGAAAAACTTGAGTAGGTAACAGTTTGGATTAAATCGACGTCACAAATGAACATTATTGGTCTACACTGAAAACCAGTGAATCTAATTTTATTATTTACTAGCTGTCCTGGCGATCTTTGTACCGCCCAAATTTTAGTCCTTCGCCCTTCCCTGAACCTCCACAAATATTTCAAAACCAAAATTAGCCAAATCGGTACAGCCGTGCATCTGCTGACACACGAACACTTTTCGGGTACTTTGAGCATTCTTGACAGAGGTCAAGAATGCTCAAAGTGCCCGAAAACGGCACCAAGTGAGTCTCATCGTAAGTCTACTCGTTGTAGAACGAGTAGACTCACTACTGCCACTGTCGCCTTGTCGCACCTGTCGCGTGCCGCATGCTGCAAACATTCCGACACTCACCTTAATACGAATATGTGTACAGCTAACAGCAGAACTAAAGAATATAAAGTTAACACGAGGGTAGAGTAGAGACTAATTGACCGGCGGACGGACGCCAGACTCGGACGCGGACGCGGACAGCACAACTCGCGTGCATTATTCACCAACCACTATTGATTGCGGGACTCGCAGACTCCGAGCAGTAGAGGATTACCCGTAGTTACTACTTTGACTTACTATTTTTTATGCACGGCAGTGTACAATGGCGTATATAATAAACTTTTAAAATTTTGTTTTGCATTTTACTTTTTAATGGGAATGGAAATTTATTATTTATTCCATGAATGATCACCGAAATTATTATTTTCATTAAATAAGTTTCATAACACGGATGAAATTATATCAGTACAATTTGACTAATAGTAATGCTAATCTTCATTATGTACGATTAATTATTATTTATTATACAATTTTTTTTAATGGGACTTAACTTAATATTATTTGTTACACATACTGTCATCTGCGCAACTTATAACTGTGAGTAAACCTACATATTATGTTCATATTAGCAATACTATCTACCTACTGCAAAATTGTAAAATAAATGTAGTTTTTTTGTGCGCACCTTTGCCAATGGCAAAACCTATTCTAAACACACATTTCTTGTCTAGGCTAACTAAATAGGAGCGATAGCCCTCACAGGGCTCCTTCACTATTAACTATTCTTAATCTGTCATCTTTCATTCTAATTCCCTATTAACATGTCATTTTTGCTTTCATTCCTCTCGCACTTTCACGCTATTCCTTTCATTCTCATACTGGCGGGATTTTCAGGGTATATGCGCTATCATTCAAATGTTACATTTTTACTTAAACTATTCTTATAAATAACTTGTATTTGACAATTTTTGTTTTTCCTTATTCTCAACATTATTCAAACACTAATTTCAACAATATTCTTAAACATCTTAACTTTTATTTTCCGTTTTAACAGAATAACCATTTAATCTAATAATTAACTTTTTATCTATTATTGTATATTGTTTCTTATTCTTTATACATTATTGAGCGGAGCTCTCAACGGGTGACTCAAATTACGATTTATGTTAAATTGTGTTAAATTGTTTCTCGGCGAATACTCGGCCGATTTCGGATTTTCTTGCACTCATCAAAAGCTTACAGAATTACCCAGGTTCTTACGAAGCCAGAATTTTGAATTTCGATCAAATAAAAATAATTTAATTGATGGTAAAAATTCCCATAGCGTAATGACAAAAAATACTTTGACAGAGTTATATCGCTTTGAATCAATCAATCTCGCTTCGCTCAAATATATGCTGCAGTGTAACGGTACGTTTCGCGACTGCGGCGACCTAGTATTTGCTTTTTTAAATAACTATATGTTGTCCAATATTTTACATAAATCGTTACATACTACTATTTTCCTAAATAAATGTTATATAGTTTAAGTACATACATAAGGACATTTTATATGTATATACTAGTTATCACGGCGAACTTTGTATCGCCTCAAATATAAAAATAAAAAAAAGAATATTTTAATATTTCATGCAAATGTATGTAAATTGAAAAACGCGACGGACGGACAGACAGTCAGACAGACAAATTGTCGTATTAAATATATAGATATTGTGTTGTGATTAATTGGAAGTAGTTGTTATGATTGTGTTAGGTGGGTAACTTGTTTTAGATGTATTAGGCCATAAAAAAATGGAAAACTGTTTTTAAAACATCGTTTTTTTATCAGGAGCTACGTCTGCCAACAAACTGTGCTGTTTGGCAGAAGTACACAATCCTTATAATAAAACGATGGTAAATATGATGTTTAATTTTTTTTTAAATAATAGTATAAATTTCCCTCCAAACAAACGTTATAAACGTCGACATATGTTTCACCTCTACACAAGGCATTATCAAAACTGTCTCAAAAAGAACAGCCTTGATAATGCCTTGATTAGGCTGATCTCTTAATTCACAGTATTGCCAAATCTAGTACAGTATAACTATAAAGGTGCATAACACTGGAGCGCACTAAGTGTTGTTAATTGACATTCGGACAAACTGTCACGCGCCAGCGAGGGACTATTCTGGAATAACTTTTGAATTTAGAATTATATAGCGTTTGAGATTCATTCAAAAGTGTATGAAAATATTCAAGTTACCTACTTTGTAATGAACTACGTACCAATTTATATTGTAAGATTTTTTAATTAAAAAAACCTTACTACTAAGTCACTTTTGTGTGTATTCTGAATGTGGACCTTAAGCTCAACTTAGGAAGTACCTAAGTTGAGCTTAAGGTCCATATTCACGAAGAAACCATTTGGTATTCGCAACCATCATTTTTTGCCAAAATTGACGAGCCAATATCCTATTTTTGATAGTTGTCGAAACATTTTGGATATCCAAATAGATTGAGATCCACAGATAACTTTGTAAATTTATTAAATACATTTCGGATATAAGTCCTATATGCCGAGACTTTTTATTAAGTTCATTCGGCCGTTTTGGACATAACCCATTATATGTGTTCCCGGTGACGGCAATAGGCTTGCCCCCTATTACGTGGGTATAAAAATATTGGCAAATTGTGGGTATGTAATGCACCTCTGACTACCCCTTCGGGATATAGGCTTGATATGTGTGTGTAAATCTTTTTACCACGCCAAAATAAGGTTTGTGGAGAAAATAATTCCATGCAAGCGAAACTGATGGGCATAAACTTGTATCTTATAACAAACCATTTCTGATGACCGAATCTGATCTATATTTATCGTTATTCAGAATAAGCCTATCTCTATAATGTAGTCTGTTATTCTAGAATTCGACGATCGATACTAGACGCGCAAGTGTTCTAAATTTAAAATTTGTTCCAGCCAGTTAGAAATAGACTCGGAGTTGTGCACTGGGATTTGGATTCACGACTTTTGGCCATATTTTCGGATTAGATACTTATTAGGTAAAATGTGGTGACCTGTATTCTTTTCGGGTATAGTAGGGTTATGGTAGATAGATATAGCTGTGGAAGTATGCAGTTTTCATAAGTATAAAACTGTAGTTAAACTACATATAATCAAAAAGTTTACCTCGCGAACATTGAAAACATTATTTGGTCTTCCCCCCCCATTTCCCCAGAATAAAAAAACGCTCACGACGAAAAAAAAAATTAAATCAAGGAACGCTTGTGCCAAATTTCGTGGAGATTAAAAAAAATATAGCCACTACACACATACAGATAGACAGCGAACGAAAGCAAAGTTGTCCATCCTCTAAATATAGACGCTTCGTTCGCTCCGTCAAATATGACAGTAATTTGCTCTTCTACGGGTAAACAATGAGTAATAAATCCCTTGCAAACATCTATTCCATTTAAATCCTAAACTAAACAATACCAAAAATAGCTTACACTTTCTTATTCGACCCTTACATCAGCATCACAGCCCTCAAACCCGAGATTATGAGTTACGTCTCCTCCACCAGTCTAACCTGATCTCCTACACAGTTTCGGAATACAATTTTGTATGATAAATTAGTTGTGTAAGATACGAGGAAAGGTCTAAACGTTTTGGTTACTGACAAATCCAGGTACGGTGACATTTGGCCAAGGTTCAACTGTGCTCAGAAGGGTTCAGAGGTAGATACGACATGCAAATATTGGTATATGGTACGTGTGATAAGAATATAGCGAATGACACTAGCAGATCGTTTTCATTCCATTGCATTCAAATAGGTACATTCGATGTTTGAGTCAGCGTGACCTGAGTTCCATTTTCGCCAAAACCAGCACTTCTAAATGTTAAATACTATTAACTCGACGTGGGAATAATAATCCGAATTCCATAGAAGTTTTCAATTATTATTACAAAGTTTCAATTTCAGAATCTTTATAATAAACAAATAACCTATGCTTAAAAAAATACACAACAATAACTACCAACACACAAATTATACATTACTTTTTAAAGATTATATGATAAAAAAAAAGAGTATGTATACTCAGCAACAAAGCAAATAAATAATATAAGAAAACACACTTGAAACTCCGTTACAAATTGGATTGCCTCGTTTAGAGGCGAAACAATTGTCGACGTTTTGTTGTCTTTTTGATTCTGCGAAAAATTAATGCTATTATATAATTTTAAAAAGTTTTTTTTCTTAAAACATTTTTACTTACCATTGTTCCGTTACAAATATCTACATGTATCATCATTCACCGAGCCTTTTCCCAACTAAAGTTGGGGTCGGCTTTCCAGTCTAACTGCGATTCGGTTGAACATCGATATTTTCCGTGAAGCGACTGCCATCTGACCTCCACAACCCATGGGCGACATCGAAGTTCTGTAGTTAGACCGGTCGGATTTTTGATTTAGGGCTCCAACTACCCCTAACGACTGCCATAGATGTTTGTATGACAACCGGGACCGACGCGACAACGTGCTCTCCGAGGCATGGAGGGGTCTCAGTGTCTTAAGAAATGGTCACCCATCCTAAGACCGGCCTGAAATATCTACATGTAAATTGGTATCAAACTCGAGACACTGCGCAATAAAATTAGAGCAATGGAAAATCGCTAGCTATCGGTCAAAATCTGCTGCAGGGTTATCTTCATCGCTGAATCGTTTACATTGGACCACACGAGCATTGATTCCCAGTGGCGCGGCGTCGGTGATGTACCACTTTATGACAGTACAACCACACAGCCAGTTTTCATCCGCTGACTTGAGTTTACTATCAATTAGTTTACATCCATAATCCATAAAACATGAACAACACCATACCCTGGACTGTTATACTTAAATGATTGATTGACATTTATCAAGGGAATCGTTCGTATCCACGACCTGGGTATTGTTTTAGTTGCAGCATCTTACTGGATACGCTTTGTGTATTGTAAAAATCGTTAGATTGTATTCATGGAATTATTGTAGTTACTGCCGATTGGAAAAAAATGGTACTGAATTTTATTGTCAAGTTCTTTTCTTACAGGCTTTACCTCTAAAAATTCAAAGTCACAGTAAAATTGTAAATACTGTCAGATTACAAGCAAGCTCGCATATATGCTATTACTGGCCATTGAAAAAGAGTGGGTGTGAGTTTTTGTAGTTTTTAGAGGTAGAGTATGTAAAATAAGAACCTGGCAATAAAAATTCAGGGCCACTCTTCTCTGCATTTAACTTCTACGAAAATTACGACTGAAATTAGCCAAATCGATCCAACCATTCCAGAGTTTTAGTAAGGCAAACGAACGGGGATTCATTTTTATTTACATAGATTTTGTTTAAATAATATAGTTAGCTTAAGGCAGTGTTACTAACCATTGAACCTAAGACTTTGTAAAGATTTATAGAAACCATCTGTGTTAACCCATCCCCTAGACGAGCATCGGCGAAAGTCAAAAGCTAAGCAGACACTCACAGATGTCATTTATATGAACTTCTCCTGACACGTAGGTATCTACTTCAGCAAATTCAAATTAATATCTAAAATAACGAACTTTACACATACAGATAAATTGTAACTGTCATTTATATTCATAACGTTACTCCCTACTGCAATACTATATGTAATTATAACTGTCATTAATGTTAACAGAATTTACGTACTTGTATGACGAATGCAAGAGTAGGGGAGTGATTATAATTCAGACGTATGTATGTTTATAAAGTACCCTTTTCACTTGGGAATTGGGTCGTGGAGGCAAGTTAAATTAAGATAAAAAGCGATGTTTAACGTCTGGCAAAGTTCCTAGAATGTTGGAAAGTACGCTTATTATTTGTGCCTAAAAGTAACCAGCCTTCTCTTCAGAAGTGTCGATGAAAAGTTTTGAAATAATATCGTATTGAATACGAGCGCTCCGACCCCAAAGTCTCACCATCATTCTCTACCACAATCCGTCCCATATCCATATCGGTTTTATACCATGTACATTAACATAAAAAACATATGCACATAGGGACATAGACCTTTTCATCCTCTTAAAAGCAATCAAAATGGGTGTCCACACACAACTCTATAACATTTTCTATTAGATTACGTTCGAATCGAAATCAAATCACATCGATAGTCGATTTTTCCACGTTAGTGTCCACTAACAGTTTCCACTAAGCAAGTCATCGTACGATATCCCTCCTGAATGGGGGATAATAGAGTTGCCCAGATGATTTGTCGGATAAATCCCTATTTTAGGAAATTGGATTTGTAGATCGGAGGCGATAAGATGGGGAGGTATGCGCCCGAGGAAATAAACGGTAAAAGTTTAGGAACCCCCCTCTTATCACTGATTTGCGTATATATCGATTTTGTGCTCGACGTGGATTTATATCTTATTTTTTCTTTGAAAGGATTATTCGCGAAATTTTAAAAGATTCCATTTCACCCTGAAATGTACTGATAAATTGGTTTTCATTGTTAATGTACCGAAATAAGGAAAATACGAAGGAAATTATTGTTTGATGGTTTTATTTGAATATTATTTGATAAGGAAGAACGAAAATTAATTTGCTTACTAACGGACACAAGCAGACCCTTTTTCCAATGTAACCAAACGTATAATTATTCATTATAAGTAAGCCGCAGTGAAGTTTGTTGAGCCCGCCGCGCCGCTTCTCCACTACTTTGCGCCTATTGTATTGAAGTGGAGGTAATGGTAAACTTAGGTTAAGTGTATACTATTATTATACTATATAGTAGATTTACACTGGGGTCATGGGGTCCGAGTGCTCGCCGCCTTTATAGAGACATTGCTAAACGCCTAATCGATGCTTCTCAGGACCAGAAGACTGGCTATTTTCTGGCCCAAAGAATAAGTATCGCCATCCAACGTGGCAACACAGCCAGCATTCTGGGAACCTTCCCAGTCGGCAATGACGCGGAGGATTTTTTAAACGATACTTTGTAATGTAAATATTTTTAGTCTATAATTATGTTTATTTTGTATATTGTAATTCTTTTTGTAAATAAATTTTACTTGAAATTGTAAAAAAAAAAAAATGTATTATTATATTAGTACAGTATTCTTATATCTGTGGTCATACTATTTTTGTTGTAAAAAACTCTATTTTCTTTATTTTCTACTAGCTGATCGCCGCAGCTCCGCCCGCGTGACTTAGTTTACGCGTTCCCGGTTCCCGTGGGAACACATTACCGAGATAAAAAGTAGCCTTTGCTACTCAGGGTGAATGTAGCTTTCAAATGGTGAAAGAATTTTTGAAATCGGCACAGTAGTTTTTGAGTTTATTCATTACAAACATACAAATCTTACCTCTTTATAATACTCGTAGTAGTATAGATAAGGCGGGCTATTTTCTGGCCCAAAGAATAAGTATCGCCATCCAACGTGGCAACACAGCCAGCATTCTAGGAACCTTCCCAGTCGGCAAAGACGCGGAGGATTTTTTAAACGATATTTTGTAATGTAAATATTTTTAGTGTATAATTGTGTACGAGTATATTGTAAATTCTATTTAGTTAGAGATTAGGATGCATGTAAACTCCCAACAAACGATTTTGTGTGGAAAGACAATCTAAGGTTGCCTGAAAGGAACCTTTGTACACAATACTTTTACAATTGTTTACCTACATATTATACACATACATATACATATTTATATAACATATACATATTATACAATACAATTCAATAAAGAATATTTGTATTATATTGTATAGAATTTGAATAAAACAACGACATTGGAGAATTTCTGAACAATTGAATAAATATTGTAACGTGCAACAACCGGTATACAGCAAACCAATATGAAGAGCAAATGTACTAAGTTCGAACAGTTATTGTATTGAATATACAATGAGTAGGTTCAGTACAAACTTGCAACTCTGTTATCTAACTACAGTACAATTATTCGAATTATACGACGAAGCGAAGCTGTTCAGATCTTACTAGACGATACAACAAGTTAACGATTTGTATGTTATTAAATGTACCTAAATAGATGCGTAAATTTATGCCACGCCACGTATGCATGCCATACATACATGATTGTATGGTTGCATACGTAATTTATATTAGAGCGCAATATGTGCGAAAGCATAGGTCGACGACGTCTGACGTTTACGTTATCTACGCGCTATGACACTTTAAACGTGTGTGACAGTGTCATACGCGTGGGATAGCATGGGAACACGCGAATCTGGCGCGGTGACGCGTAAGACAGCGTGGTGAATGACCAGTGTGTTCGTTACCATACGAATTGTATAATGCCAGATCCTGTTCAGATGTCATAATGCGTGGTGTACGTCGAATGTGAAGGATGAGTCTGCCCGTCCATTTATGCGCACGTGCGAATAATTTATTCTCAAAGTAATTAAAGAATTACTATTACATTTTAAATCCCTAACAATATCTTCTTTATAAAATTTTGAAACTCAAATCAAGTTACCTCCAATTTTACCTTCAAGTAAATCTGGTTAAAACTTCAACTCTGAAGTTTTCGCTCCTAAATTTTATATTGAAGGCAGACGTTCGAAGAGATACCATTAATATAATGGCTGAGCTGATTTCCGTTCCTGTCACGTCGCAAGGCAATTTTAAAGGGAGGATGGAGGTGCCCTCTGCGATATAAGTGTACAATCGGCTGTTTGAAACCAGATGCTATTGTCTCAATGTGAAATCAATAGACTAGTAAGTTGAGTCATAATTTTTGTGGTGATTTTGGTGACACGTTGTTACTCATTGAACTGTGTCACGAATACTCACGATCCAATCTCTTCGTATATTTTATTCACTTATTTTATTATTATTACATTGTACACAACCCCTATCATCTCTCTTCATTTTCTTTCCATTGGTTTTTTTTGGAAGAGATTTCTCTTTAGCAATAAGGTCGCCTATTGTGCAATTATTCTTAAGGCATGTGTGACATATCTGTCTCTTTTTGTGTACAATAAAGAGTATTTATCGTATCTTATCTTATCTTACGTTCCATGACTTTCGGTACTTGAGTTGAGATATTTAAAGAGTTCACAAGACCACACGGTATGAAATACTAACCGTGCGGTAGGTGCATAACCAATCAAATAAACTGTATTTATAGTTCCCACGGTCCGCGGACTTAAAAAAAAAACGCGTAAGTCATGCCATAGTCTGAACTACGAATTGTGTAATTGATTTCATTCAAAATAATAACGCTACTCTTAGTTTGTTCTCAATCTCAAATACTCTCCCCTTGAACAGCTCGTTTTTGTAAAATAATTTCTAATTGTTATGGACTTAGCTATTCCCCAAAAGCTAACTTCATTAATGCATCACCCTGAGTGAGCGGACATAAAGTTGGTTTACGTAAAAACTCCTAAAAATGCGTAAAAACTGGGCTCTTTCAAATCCTTAGGGCTGTATAAAGTTGAGTTTTGTTTCGCTTTAATTATACGGGGTGCTCACAAGTAAAAGTTAATTAGTTTTAATTTTAACTGCCAAGGGGAATGGACGCTTTTTTGGTGACTTCAGGTTTGTTGGCGAGGGTGTAGTTTCGTATTTATTTGCCAAGTTACGGATTGTTGATTAATTGTTTTAAGTATGTAGTACAGGGGCTTTAATAATGTCAGTGTAAGATTTGTGCTGTGAATTATACAAAAATATGAGCAAATTAACCATAAAAATTGCTTAATTATTAATCTTACACAGATATCTAAAAATAGATAGGTAGTAGATACATAATTTTTAAAGTGACTTAGATTATGAGTTGGACAACAAAATAAGAAATAAAAAGCAAGTTAGATTTTTGCTGAACGCGTGGCTGGTGGCTTTTTAGGTTACGTCTGGCGCTCCGCAATAATCGGGTTCCCAGACAGAGACACTCACATACCGACCAACGTTTCTTGTCCTGCACCTGGAGCTAGTTAGGAATAACTAGCTCTTCTGTGCTGAACTATCAACTAATCAAGCATTACTTTGACATTGGTGAAATCATCGATGAACATCGGTGGAGCCACGTTGCCGAGCCACAAGAAGAGGAAGTAAAAATATACTTAACTTATTTTGTTGTAGAGTATAAAAGTAAAGTAAAGTAAAAAAACCTCAAGTAGATTTTAAATATGATCACAAGTAAGTCCCGTTTATAATTAAGTTGATATTTACCAATGATGTTTTACAGTATATCAAACATAATCTTCCATTTTTACATCATAAATAATCATGTGCCAGAAATTAGACTTCGAGTGACTTGAAGTATTTTTTTTAATATCAACCTATTTATAAATGAGTAGGCATTACTATTTGTATTTTCCCTCGCTCTATTTAAAAAATTCAATTAATATGCAAAGTGTATTGAAATAAATTAAACATTTTTCCTTATCTTCTTACGCAGGGCTTACGGTATTCAAACTTAAAATTTTTAAAAAGTTGCCATCTTGCAATTTGGCTTCTCTTTGATATCTTCGTTATTTTCTTATATATAATTCGCATGTAATTAAAACGTGGAATAAATATAATTGGAACTAAAAACGTTGGTAGTCCAATGGTTTCGGAGTTCAACAACGTGAGGTTGTAGCGAGTAGACAAGCAGACTATTTTTTTTTTTTTATTTTTTTTTTTTTTATATTTGGTTCGCCAAATTGACGCCGCCCGCCTGGTGGTAAGTCGTGACGACGTCTAGCGATTGTGGGCCACTCTCACAGCACACATTACTATTGAGAGTGGCCCTCAACTTGACGACCTACTGATGTGCCTCTTCACGCTCCGCTTAAAGAACCCAGGATTATATGTGGGAGGAAACACGTGCACAGGCAGGGCGTTCCAGGCCACTATCGTTCGGCAGAGAAACGAACGTTTAAAACGTTCGGTTCTCGCGAACATGCTATCCACTGTGTGGGGGTGGCATCTCTGCCCGGCACGAGTCGTTCGGGATCGGAAGGAAGAGGGTGGGATCAGATTGAAGAGCTCTTCAGAACACTCGCCGTGGTAAATACGGTAGAATGCGGCCAAGGAAGCTATTGTTCGGCGCTGAGCTAGCGGCTCAAGGCTTCCCGTTACCTCCGGACAACCTATAATACGGATAGCCCGTCGCTGCATAGCGTCGAGAGCGTCCAGCAGATACTTCGCGGAGCCGTCCCAGAGGTGAGAGCAGTATTCGACGCAGGGTCTAATCTGCGTCTTGTACAGCAGACACCTCCGGTCCGGTGTAAAGAATCTCTTTACCTTATTCAGTATTCCTAGTTTCCGCGAAGCTAGCCCTATACATCTTTCGATGTAGTTTTTATTATTGAGCTCTCGACGAACGTCTATGCCAAGGATATCAAGGTTGTCCTTCATTGGTAATAATGCATTCTGAAGAGAGGGTAGGGGAAGGAAAGGGGATTTCTTCGCAGTAAATGCACACGCCTGTGTTTTGCGGGCATTGAACTCGACCAGGTTCTCGGTACCCCATTGAGAGATATTGTCGAGGTTACGGTCGAGATCAGCCACGAGTCGTCGCCTCTCCTCCTCAATCTCAGATCGCCCCGCCGTCGGACGAACCGAGTAACTCCCGTGCAGTGTGCTGTCATCTGCATAGCAATGAATGTTCCCGAGGGATAGCATATCATTGATATGCAGAAGAAAGAGAGTTGGTGATAGTACGGACCCCTGCGGTACCCCGGCATTCACTTGCAAGAAGCGAGAAGCCTGGCCATCGCAGAGGACCCGCACTCGGCGCTCGTTTAAAAAGCTGGCAATCCAGCTGCACAGTTGAGGAGGTAGACCATATGCCGGAAGCTTGGAAAGGAGCGAAGCATGCCAGACCCTATCGAAGGCTTTGGCGATGTCCAGGCTAATAGCCAAGGACTCGCCGTGCCTTTCCATAGCCCCACCCCAGACATGCGTTACGAATGCCAGAAGATCACCCGTTGATCGCTTTGGCCTGAAGCCGTATTGTCGATCATTGATTAACGAGTGATCCTCTAGGAATTGCATGAGCTGCTTATTTATAAGGAGCTCAAGCACCTTGCAAATGACTGAGGTGACAGCTATGGGTCGATAGTTGCCTGGATCGGACCGATCCCCTTTCTTGGGGATCGGTTGTACGTTCGCCTCCTTCCAGACCTCCGGCACGAGCCCTGAAGAGTATGACAGGCGGTACAGACGCGTTAATACTGGAGACAACTCAGCTGCACATTTTCGTAGCACCACCGCCGGAATGCCGTCAGGGCCACTGGCTTTCCGCGTGTCGAGTGACCGCAGCACTGCCCGTACATCACATTGCCTGATAACAATATCAGGCATTGTGTGGCCACAGTTGGCGATGGCGGGGGGCTGCAGGCCACGGTCGTCGACCCAGGAATTAGCCGCAAAGAGGTCTGTGAGCATATCCGCTTTCTCTTGGGCTTTGTGAGCCAGTGTTCCATCTGGGTAACGCAGCGGTGGCAGCGAGGGCTGACAAAAGTTAGATTGCACGGCTTTGGCCAGTTGCCAGAATCCACGGCTGCCCGTGGGATGGGAAGTGAGCTCCTGACCAAGCCGCGCGACGCGCTGGGCATCCGCTCTCTTAAAGGCCCTCTTACTCGACTTTGTGGCCCGGTTGTACGCTGCTTTGAGGTGGCCCACGTTTGGGTCGCGCACAGCCCGGGCCCTGATCCAGGCGCGATATGCCGACTGTTTTTGTCGAACAGCTTTGGCACAATCTCGCCCGAACCAGGGACGGGCTCTGCGGATACTGGCGACATCAGTGAAAGGGATGTAATAATCCATCCCTAAACTGATCTCGCCAGCAATAGCAGAAGCACTATCCGAAGGAGCCTTTCCTACAAAGCAGCGCTGGCTCCAGGGGACGGACGCATAATAATCGCGTAGACCGTCCCAATCCGCTGACGAGTAGTGCCATAGTCGTCGTGACGTTTGTACAGGACGTGCAGGAGGTGACACCTTCATGCCAGCGTGAACAACACAGTGGTCGGAACTACCCAGTGGGGCTCCTACCGAAACACTGTACTGGGCTGGGCGACTCGTCAGCAGTAGATCCAGCAGAGCGGGCGCGTGATCTGGGTCAGACCGTGGGAGAGAGCGAACGCATGGGCGGCTCTACCCGCATGATCGGTCTTGAGGGACCCCAGCCATTCAATGTGATGGCCATTGAAGTCCCCCAGAAATACTAGGTCAGCGTTCGGGAACCGCACCTGCGCTTCATCAGCCGTCTCGCTGAGGTACTGGAAGAGCTTTGTTGTCTCAGAATCCCCTGTGTGGGATCGGTAGACGCACACGTAGATCTGGCTCATAGAGCCATGGTCTACGTGCAGCCAAAGGACGGAATTGGAGGGGTTCTCTAGGCAGCGCAACCGGCGGCAGCAAACATCCGCCCTAACGAACACGCACACCCCGGCTCTGTCTCGAAATTGTACACAACTAAGACGCGTCGTCAGGGCGGCGTATTTGTGTCTCCGTGAGGAACATCACAGCGGGCCGTGCCGTCTCAAGGTGGTGGTGGACGGTATCGAGGTTCGCATGGAGTCCACGGACGTTAGTGAACTCCACCTCGAAATGTGAAGTTGTGGGGTTTCCTAGGGCCGCTGTGTAACGTTTATTTCTTTTTTGTTGCACTGCCATTGTAGATTTTGAAGAAGAAGCGTGAAGACAAGGCGACATCTGGTGCAGCAGTAAGTGACAAAGCGCAGGGGCTAGCTTTGTCTAGAACCGTGTGGTTAGGTCGGAGCCGACTCGCCGGACGGAAGGGCTCCCAAACCCCCCTGATGCAAGGCCGCCGCTACCCCACACCGGTTACCACCCGGAGCGGCGATCCCACATCAGGATTATGCGCAACATGTGGGGCAGCCTCCTGGGGTGGTTGGCCCCAGGCGGGCCCCATGACTGTGTTGCGGGCGGCCGCGGCAACGCCGTTGCTAAGGGTCTCCCTGGCCGGCGAATCGACCCACACCACCCACACTAGACTCCGTTTCGCCCCCACTGGTCCCATGCCTGCTGCACCATACATCGCCCCGGGCCCGGCGGTGCAGCTGCTGAACCCCTAACGCAACCCAGCCTGGGCTGGGTTACTTGGGGGGCTTTAGCACAGCTGCACGGTGGTACCCCCCCGGACCAACACTGTTGTACCACCTGGTACCCACGTAGGGGCCGAAGCCACTCCATAGGTACCGTAAATTAACGAGCCTCGTCCGTTTATCAGCAGGTGCGCCACTAGCAGGTGAGGTCGCTGGGGCCCTATAGATGTTGGTAGAGCCCCTTTGCACCCTAAACTAGACTAAACAAAGCACCACCTCTGACGTCACATCATACGAGAAGGCAGTTCTAGTCCCTTCTACAAGCTTCCACCAAAACCTAACCAATACAATACTGATACTGAACCCACTTAAAGACATGTTTTTATTAAGGCATTACTGGGCGAACCTCAGGGCAACTGTATATGTACAATTTTATCTTGATTACATATTCTCGTTAGATAGAAAGTTGATAGGAAGAAAAAATCCGTGACTACGTCTACGTGGAATAGTTTTCTTTTAAGTAACTACTACTAGTTTGTAACAACTGCTAAAAAATATATAAAAAAACAGCCATGCCATGTCTTTTTTAGTATTTGTTGTTGTAGAGGCAACAGAAATACATCATCTGTGAAAATTTCAACTTTCTAACTATCACGGTTCATGAGATATAGCTCAAGACAGACGCCCAAGAGAATTCATTTCATTTATATGTAGTATTTCTATTCAAACTATTTTTCTTCAAGATTTAAATAATGTTAAGCTAGCATTTAGAAAACAAATACATTGGTATAAGTTGATGGTTCTTATATCAGCGAGAGTAACTTTTTAACTGAATTTACGTGTACACAATGAGATTGTGAAGGTTTTATTCTTCAGGATGTTGAGTACGTAGAGGAAACAGTTTGCGTTTATCTTCCCCTTCACGACACAAATTATAAGCGGTAGCGATTATATTATTACTGGCGATTACAAAAGTGTAGCCGGGAGTTTTTATTAACAATTTCTTTTCTCACAAGCCTTTACTATACCTAGGTATATTGCTTTCCGAATTAGGCATACTTCTTCGTCTTCTTTTTTTAAAAACGTGGCTCTATCGATGAGCATCGTTGATTTCGCCATTGTCAAGGTAATGCTTGATTTTTAGAACTAGTTACTCTGAACTAGTTCGCGGTGCGGGACAAGGAAACGTTGTTCGGTATTGCAATTGAACGTTTGGGCCAACCAGCCACGCGCTCCGCAAAAACCCAAGTCCAGAATCTGGCATTAATAAATCTTACTTTGTACCCTACCTACGTGAATAAATATAATATTTGACCTTGGCATATTACGCTATTTACAAGCAGACGTGGGTATGAACACATGGCAAGTAGCTAGGTATGTATCTACCTTATATCCATTGGACGACGATCTCAATTCTTAGTAAATTAGGTTTTTTTTAAAGCACACTATCAATAGCAAATACGATTTACTAGCAATCCTGTTAACCCGTTCAGCTAAGCTAAAGTGTTTCAGGAGTAGGTTCACATTAGTAGTGCTGTGACCGGGTATGAATCCACATTGTCAAAATGCAATTCCAACCCCTTAACTACCAGGCTACGAAGACTTTACGGACTTTACAACCTCTCATTATAATCGCTGGTATTTTATAACTTGGACCACTTTTAGGGGGGATGGCACCAGATGTCGTATGGGTGACAATAAATTTTATCGCCTCTCTGTGCGTATTCCACTACAAGCCGTAAGCTTGGATTTGAAACATAAACGCGGCTGTATATATTATTTAAATTGCGAACTGTCACTTTTTATACACACACTGTATACGCGATGTACATAAAATATTACTTATAGTTTATGGAATAGGTTGCTACACCTGGTTTAGATTTGATAAGTTTGTGGAGGGTTTTGAATACTGTGTGTCTGTGTACTCGTTTGTCAAACTTGATGGCTCTACTAGGAGCCAAATCTTCTAGAACTTAGAATTCAAACCTTGTCGAACCGAGAAGTACGCCGCAATGGAGCTGCGTTATTTATTAATGCCCGTAGCGGTAGAGACCGTGGGCAGTTGGCGCTCCGAAGCCAAGAGGTTCGTCGCGGATGTAGGGCGGAGAATTAAAGAGAGGACCGGTGACTCTCGTCGGTCGTTTCTAGTGCAAAGGTTGTCTATTGCCATTCAACGCGGCAACGCTGCTAGCATCATGGGCACTTTTGCGCCAGGAATGATGCGGGACGAGTATCTGTGTAAACATAATATATTATTATTGTGAATGGACTAATGTATTGATAAATTAATTGATGTAAACTTATAAATAAATAAAATTGTTCTCTATTGAAATCGTGGTGCATTATAGCTCATTGATTTATTTCGATGCATTCGCCAGGTTCCGGACAATTTTTTACCCCACCATTATGACAATGATGGGCTTTTTACCATTCACGAGCTTTTCATATTACTAACTTTAATGTAGCACCTAATATATTTTTATAGACAATCTTGTAGACTTTATAACGAACAATAAAGGCTTAATAAAAAGGATGTGATGAGAAAATCATGAAGGGATTTTACAGCGGTTATTTTATAAGGTGTCAGGTTAATAATAGATGTTCATGTCACGATAATTTTATGGGATTTTCCAGATTTACTTCGCCGGGCGCCACTGGAAATTCCCTGTGTGCTCACCAGAGGCGCTCGGCAATAGACGTGGAAAGTCTGCAATGAATATAACTTGTTTCTTAACCTCATACGCCACTAATTCATTATTCATTAAAATACACCTCAAAAATTGACTCAACAACCGACTTCAAATTACCGAAATGGGACAAAATAGTTGTCGGAATGGGACCAAATTGAAATGGGACCAAATAGTTGTCGGAATGGGACCAAATTGAAATGAGACCAAATAGTTGTCGGAATGGGACCAAATTGAAATGGGACCAAATAGTTGTCGGAATGGGACCAAATTAAAATGGGACCAAATAGTTGTTGGAATGCTATCAAATTGAAATGGGACCAAATAGTTGTCGGAATGGGACCAAATTGAAATGGGACCAAATAATTGTCGGAATGTTACCACATTGAAATGGGACCAAATAGTTGTCGGAATGAGGCCAAATTGAAATGGGACCAAATAGTTGTCGGAATGGGACCAAATTGAAATGGGACCATTAGGGAAGTAATAGCTTTCATTTAAAAAAATATTCAAAATCGGTTCACCCAGGTCAAAGATATGAGATAAAAGATAAAAAAGTTTGAATATTTAATACGAGTACTATAATAACAATATTACTATTTAGAAATTGGGAATGTCCCCCTTAGCTCTCGAAAACTACTTATGCTCCAATGAAGGTTGACCCCTCTATGGATAGCCCTCGATCTGAAGGCAAGCCAAAAATCGAAAATTTAACCTAGCCCTAAGGGGTCAAAAGTTATAGGCCAAAACCTATGGTGTGGTGCGGCGAGAAGCACCGCGCAAGACATCGTACTAGTATGTAATGTAATAAAAAGCTACATAAAATATCAGCGAAAGAATTTTTAAAAACGGTCCGGTAGTTTTACATTCAAACAAACAATTAAAAGTTTCGTTTTTATAATATTTGTATAGATTTTAGTGGTAACATTGTTTAAGTTAATCAGCCAATAATACGTTAGAATCTCTGTGCAAGCTTATTTATGTTACCTGGCGGCCATATTTTATGTGTCGGCAGGCGATACGTCCCAGTCTCCCAGCTCACAGCATGGACACAGCAAATGGACCGAAATGTCCTCTCCCACTCTCGTAGCGATTTGATTCAAACCTTTGTGTTACTGGTATAATCGTGTACACAACTTATACTGTACTAGCAAATGCCCGCGGCTTACCCAAAAATTGTATAAGTACACAAAAAGCTTCCTCGAGAACCACTCTATCCATTGGTTAAAGCTGCATCATGCTGACAAACAAACGAAGCTTTCTATACTCCCCAGAAACGGCAATAACCTGTTACGTGGGGGTTAACGAATTGGTCGCAATAAGCGTCTCTATGTACTCCTTAGGGTTAAAGATCCAAGATATCTATCGTGTCATATTCCAATAACTGATTAAGTTTTAATTAAATTAACTGCATTCGGCAGTAGGTACCTACCTAGCCACTACATTTTCGTGTACCTACATACTTAACCAGGTTTAATAATTATTTAACATAACAACCACATTTTTTTTAAATTTTGATCACATCCTATTTTATAATAAAGCAACCACTTTATCTATTAGTAATCTATTACAAACTAGAGATCTTAAAAAACGGTAACTCCTACTAAAATAAATGTAGCAATTGGTCGATTTGTGTCATGCCGATTGATTGCGAACAATTTATCCGGATATTGCAGCTTTATTTGTACAGTCAACATGAACGCAACATTTATGTCTTGGACTAATCATTGAACTGGGCAGATTGAGATCTGCCTGGGTATGATGCCAGAACCAAAGTTTAAAAATCTTCTCAAATGTGTGCGGTTAGGTTTGGTGAGTGCAAATTGCCCAGGCAGATCTAGATTAGCCCAGGAACTACAGTATAATTACGTAGGTCACACTATAAGTATTGCGTAATTTAAAAAAACAACATGTTAAAACCAAAATATTATGTTTATTGCTTTTCAAAATACTCTCCTTTACATTTTAAACATTTTTTCATCGAACCATTTTTTAAAACAGGAGGACCACAGCCTGAAGGCATGTTTTCTACGTGCTGATTGAACGCTATCACTGCCTCTTCGGAGTTGGTAAAAGTGAAACCTCTCATCAAATCTTTGATTTTGGGGAAAATACAGCAATCACAGGGTGCTAGGTCGGGTCTATGCGCAGGATGGGAGACGAGTAGTACTTTTTCGGAAGCTAAAAATGACTTTGTTTTGTTGGCCGTGTGTGAAGAAGCGTTGTCATGATGTAGGAGAACGCGGCTTTTGGGTCGTCTTTTGCGAACTTTTTCTAACACCCTGGTTAAACAAATGATAGAATATCACTCGGCATTAACACTCTTTTGATATTCAAGTGGAATTGTACAGATGGGACCCATAGCTGAGAAAAGAAACGCGATCATTTTTTTACCAACGTTTCTCGCCTGCCTCACTTTTGTTGGCTTGTTCTCATTTTCAAACAACCATTCACAAGATTGCGGTTTTTTTCGGGTTCAAAACAATAAATCCACGTTTCGACTCCTGTGAAAATGTCATAAACAGCATTAGAATGTCCGTGGTCGTACTTCAGTAGCATCTGTGAGCACCATTCCACGCGAGCCGGTTCTGCTCCGCTTTCAGTTCATGAGGGATCCAACGACAACAAAGTTTCCGAACTTTCAATTCTTCGTGTAAAAATTTCTGGATTTGACTCATACCAATCCCCAATAGTCCTCGAATTGTCTCATAGGTAATCCGCGGGTTTTCTTCAATTAATCGCTTAAAAGTAGCCACATAATTTTCGTTGGCGGCAGTTGAAGGCCGCCCTTCACGAAATTCGTCATGTAAAGAAACTCGACCTCTCTCAAATTTAGCAAACCATCGCCTCACGGTGATCAAACAAGGTGCTTCTCTACCAAAAAGATTTTGAAGACGAGCGGCACAGTCTTGCGGTGGGAGAGGACTTTTAAAATCATAAAAAATCATCGCTCTAAAATCTTTTCTACTTAATTCCATTTTCGTTGCATACGTAGAACTTTGATGTGTGATAAAAAACAATGGACAAATGATTTCCCGCCAATTGTTTTTTTTTATTACTAAGAAGGTTGCAACGTTTAAAAAAATATAACATTCGAAATTCAAATATAGTTCCGATTAGCTATTATAGAAGTGCAAAACTTTTGGTGTGCCCCATGTAGAAAGAATCATTTGTTGTGAAATATTCACCGCGATAGAGGTCTCCCAGCTCACAAATTCCTAAACCTCGATCGTGTCTTAGTACCGGCTCAGAGAACTGATGCTGATTACGTGGCCTCATCCATAAGAATTACCTGAGATTTGTACTAATCTTCACGGACCATTACTTTTGAATGGTAAGAAAGTTATCCCGCGGTATATTCTACTTGAGAACACGACTCGAACCTTGTGTATTCGAGAGGTGAATATCGTGCTATTTTGCGGTTCATTGAATATCCGTAACAAATTGATAAGTTGTGTAATAAAGGTTATATCGTAAGATATTATTGGTACTTAGAGAGACTTAGCGAGGACCTGATACCTAATCTAATATATTATATGTATATACCCACCTACCTATATACTTACTCGCCTACGACTTTACTAGTTTCATTGCTGTTCAAATTAAGTTTAAATAAATAGAGGTTCAACACAATTCACGAGGTAAAATAAGTTTCTTCTAAGTAGCCGTATTAATATTTCGAGAACGCCCATAATGGTAATTATCTTGAAATATTAATATAATATAAAAAAACTTCACAGAAAATAAGAATTGAATTAGTGATACAAGTAGCTACTACCAACTGCACTATTAGTAATTTAAGTAAGTACTTGGACTTGGGTTTTTGCGGAGCGCGTGGCTGGTTGCCTTTTAGGTTACCTCTGGTGCTGGGCAAAAATCCAGGCCCAAACGCTCAATTGCAATACCGAACAACGTTTCCTTGTCCCGCACCGCTAACTAGTTCAGAGTAACTAGTTCTTCTGCTGCGGGAAAAATCAAGCATGAACATCGATGGAGCCACGTTTTTAAAAAAGAAGAAAAAGTAAGTACTTAACACAAAAGACTAATAATTTTTTATTACATTTTGTAATTTACAAGAATTACAATTAATAACACTAACATTTCTGTAATGTCACAGGATAAACATTAAGTTAGCATTAACTTGGGTCATTTAAGTAAATGGCTAATCGAAGTATTTACTAGCATTAAGTTTCTATTCACCTAGTCCTAATCGGATATAAAATGATTTAGCTTTGAACTATAAATTCTTTTTCATTTCCATAATACGGCATGAAATATGAGTTAAACTGGACAAAACTACAACGCTTTGACCACGCACGATGTAAGTTGGTATTAGGTATAGGTACAAGGTTTTTATTTTTTATTTACCATTTACTTCAGGCTACATGACAGTTACAAGATTTAATATTAACTTATTCTACGACCCATAGATATATACCTTAAACCTAAAAATACACATACATATTATAAACCTGCTTTAGTAAATAAATCTTAAAACTATATTATTTAGTACATAAATACCTTAGTACCTACATAATGGGAATATATATAAATATATCTTAACCTAATGAGCACGTAATGACGTCGACGTGTCGCGGGTCGGGGGTGCGCGTATCGGCAGGTGTCCTCTGAAGCGTCTGAAGGAACTTCACCACAGTCGGCCAGAATTTGGGACTCATGAACTATCTCCACCCTCAAATCCAACCCGGTTTTCTTCTGGAGGTAGTTCACGACGTCTACGACCTCCGTGGTATGGTGAACACGAGATACGTAGACCATCGTGGTTGGGGTTTCTGCGCGGAAGTGCTGCTCGATACAATACAATACAATAAACTTTATTGTACACCGATACAAAAATAACATAACAAAAATAATCCATATTGAATATGTACAAATGGCGGCCTTATCACTAAACAGTAATATCTTACAGGCAACCTTTGGATGGAAAGATAGAAAGAATAGAATTTAAGAAAAATGGGGTAGACATTGGTGTAAATGAACGACATTCATTATACCTTAAACAAGTAACTTTGAAACCAATCAACTACTGTTGGAGATATGTTAATGGAACGCAATATGCCCAAGAGGATATGGAAATCCACCGTATTAAACGTATTGCTGAAATCAAGTAAGGAGAGTACGGTAACATTCCCATTTTCCATACCACTTCTGATATCATCCGTAACATTAATCAAAGCACTTGCCATGCTGTGTCCTGGACGAAATCTTGACTGAAAAGGGTCAAAGAGACAGTTTTGGTTAAGGAAGGAACTTACCTGGGTATACACTAGCCGTTCCAACACCTTAGATAGAAACGGCAAGATGGAGATAGGTCGGTACTCAGAAAAGGAGACAGGGTTGGACTTCTTAGGTAAAGGAATAATTTGTGCCTCCTTCCAAGCCTTTGGGAATACAGTGCAGGTAAGAGAGTAATTAAGGATATGACACAATGTAGGAAGAATTTCGTTCAGGATCGACAGAATCATGTTACGGCTGACACTATCACTACCAACAGCATTGGAAGTTATAGACATAATGCACTTCTTAACATCACAAGGAGATAGTTGATCAAAAAAGAACGGTGGATAATTCCCGATGGTTCTTGAAGCAGTACCACTTACTGGTTCTTGCATTATTATACCTATGGGTAGACATCAGCCTTCATTCTCAACACCTTCTGTGAAAGTGTGACCACCTAGTGTGAGAGCAGGGCCCATCATGCCCACAACGGTGGTTGCTGGTGGAACAAGATGATTTAACTTGATAGTCAGCTCGCCAGTGTGTGTTGTCCGTTCGTACCTAGTAGACCCAGTACAAAGTATCCGATGTCTGCGCATGATGTGTAAACATACACAAAGTGCGTGCGCTTTAAGTTCGAGAGCGCACTCAAATCCTGAGAAATCGCTACGGCTTCAGTCGTCTCTCGACACGTCTTGGAGGTTGGTCCAAGTTGTGAGAAACGACGAGAAACCGACTCCAATTCCCGTGGGAACATATTACCGGTATATAAAGTTGTCTATGGGTATAACTTAGGGATAATTAAATAATTTTCAACATCGGATATTGAAAGGTAAAAGAAAAACAGGTTGGAGTTGTTCGAGATGTGGTTGCTGGCGAAGTACCGAGAGTATAAGCTGGACAGTAGAGATGGTTACAAACGAGAAAGTGTTGGAACGGATCGATGAGAGAAGAAGAATAATGGAAGTTATAGAAAACCGGAGAGGAAGGATGATCGGCCACCTGATGCGACACGACTTGTTCATTAAAACATTAAGAAGGGAAAGTTGAAAGAAAGCGGGGAAGGGGGTAGGCCAAGAAAAACGTATAATAATGTAGGTAGACCAAGAAAAAGAAAAATATACAAGTCGGATCATACGAGAATCATGAGGGGAAAGGTTTTAAAGAGAGAACACAGGAGTGGTGGTTACTCCACCGGCAAGAGCGAGAGAGATTAAAATTCAAACAAGACCACCGGGCTCTCAACTAAATATTATAGTTAAAAAGGTTTAACAAGACATTGTACCTAGGTAAATGAATAGTGCTAAAACATTATGATATTAAAATAATAATGACTTAATTTATTTTTATTTATACTAGCGTCGAGGCTTTTCTTTAGTGTAATCTTTTAAACTAATAGTGTCATAAATAATTGTAATTATATTCTGCATGCCTGTATAGGTTGAACATGGTCAGAGCATTGTATCGTATGACCTCTTAGATATCATTTATTATGTACCTGTGTTCAGAAATTGAATAATTATGAATAGTAAACCACGATAACCAAAAGGTTTTCTCGCATACTTAAATAATTTTGCAACTCGCATTTTCTTATAGCTTAAAACTAAGTGGCGTGCGGATAATGCAGATTGATTCGGCTCAACGCGGAGCCGACAAATTCGATCGGGAAATTGTGGGGAAACTGCCACATTTTGATACGATGAAAAATATCTACACAAATCCAAACTTTGTAGATAAGGAACATAGCCGCCTTACGTAAGGTACGGACTCTTTACTTATAGATGGCAGTCCCAGTTTGTTAAGGGTCCATCAACATCTCTAGGAGCCATCCTCATCCTCACCTGCTGACACACGGATAATACTTCTGGCAATAATACTTAAAATGCTCGGAAACGGTAATACAGGCGGTATTACCGTTTCCGAGCATTTTAAGTTATTACAGACACTGACACTGATTCTTACAGACCTATTACAGACACTGATTCTTAAAATGTGTCTGCATCTGTCTACCTTTTTGGGATGTAATATGTAAATTATGAAAAGGTTCCGTGCCTAAACAAAATGTAAATTAAAAAAAAGTGTTATGTAGGATTCCTCCTCAATCTAGATCGAAATTTAAAAAATATGTAAGTAAACACAGAGCTCTTATTCAAAGAAGCTCAACAATTTATACCTACGGCCTCTGCGTACGGGGTACGTGTGGTGAAATTCTCTGCCTATTCCGGGCACGTTTGAAGTCGCACACCAAAGTAGTCTAGAGCTTTTCAAGAAAACAAAATGCCTACAATACATACTTGGCCAAATACCTACTTGGCTAAATTTTATTATACTCAATGTTTATAGCTGTAAATTTTACCCTATAAACGGGTAGAATTTTAAATCTATTTAATTATTTTCATTTAAACTTAAAAACTCTTAACCACGTCACGAAAAAAAAAGTTTAAAAATATCAAACCGACACGTGTGAAAAGGGTTAAGGTCGGTGCTAAAAGTGTTAGATGTCCAACACGATCTAGGGACCTAAGTCAATACTCAGCAAGAGACGTGATTCAGAAGTGGATTTGTAGACTTAGGGCGAAAAGCAAAGGCAGTCCTCGGCATCCACAATATAGCGCTCTGGCTTTAACCGTAACACGTAGGTACCAAAATTAAGAAGAAGACAACATCTGTTACGTAATAACCGCAGACATTTCTTATGGTGTTATTTTTACGCAATACGTGAGTAAAATTCGAAAAGTAGGCACATTGTGATTGTAATTTGGCAACACTATTTCCATGAAAACTATTTACTTGAATGACTACTGTTGGTCAAAACGTCCATTTTGAATTCGGAATGCGAGTTTGAATTTTTACTCGTTCCTCATAGAAACGTGGAACGTTCGATTTCGTTAACAATTCAATTTGTTTAGCCGTTCGGAAATGGAAATTGTTTAAAGAGTTTTGTTTATCCATTTAACCGGTAACAAGTTAACGATTGGAATATCTGTGATGTTCCGATGTTCCACTTCAGTTCTGTTTGTAATTACGTTGGTATTTTTGCGATTTAATAACTAGTTTCCAGCGTTGAACAATTTGTGTCTCACTGTTAAAAATTTTTACATAATTCTTGGGCAACTTTCGTTGCCTTTCTGTATTTTTACATAACTATTTACATGACTATTACATAAATTTACATGACTATTACAAAAAATTCATATTTTTCCGTAAGTTTCCCAGATTTTAAGGGAATTTTACGGGTTTATGTAATTTTTTTGCATGTAAAATAACAGTATTTTTAACAGTGTAACTGTACTGATAAAAAAACGCTATCCGTACTTTTTAGCGATTAATGACGTCACTAAGCGGTTATTGTGATTAAGGTTTTTTTCCCACTGTCATCATGCGCAGCTTATAGTATCTAGTATTTGAAATTAAAACGAAATTAGTGTTTCGGTAGCGTACCTATTTAGTTGAAAAGTCTTCAGGTCGGGACAAATATTTGGACGATCTACAATCAGGTACCTAATTCGAAGTTTGGGTGTTTTGGTATATTAAGTAACATAATATGTATAAGTATAAGGTAATAAGGAATAAAGTTCAAAAAATATACGAAAAGTAGTATTTGTTAAGAAAATAGTTTTTTTATTATGATAATTATACCTACTTTTCTTTTCAATAATTATTAATCACAGCAACTTAGTTTCATAGTTAAAAAAATTAAAAAAATCTTTTCATGTTGGCAAAATGGAGATACGGATACGGTAATATAGTAATCACACACACACACACACACACACACACACACACACACACACACACATATATCACGCCTATATCTCCGAAGGGGTAGGCAGAGGTGCATTACACACCCACAATTTGCCAGTATTTTTAGTCCCACGTAATAGGGCCTATTGCCGTCACTAGGCACATTTACAATGGGTTATGTCCAAAATGGCCGACTGAATTTAATTAAAAGTAGCAGATTTATTGTAATTTTGAAAAACCTTGATACCCGTTGCCTTCCGATGAAATGTAGATGAAAGGCAACAAAATCTTACGTGCCAGCTGCTATGGCACTGGCACATATAGTAATTATATAAAAACGGACTTAATATAGTAATACCATAATGGTAGCATAATGGTGATAAGTCTCCGTGCCTCGGAGAGCACGTTAAGCCGTCGGTCCCGGTTGTCATACAAACATCTATCTATGGCAGTCGTTAGGGGTAGTTGGAGCCCTTAAAAATCCGACCGGTCTAACTACAAAACTTCGATATCGCCCATGGGTTGTGGAGGTCAGATGGCAGTTGCTTCACGGAAAATATCGAAGTTCAGCCGAATCCAATTAGGGCCCAAAAAGGCAGCTCTATAATTGTCCCCATATTACCATGTATCACCAATTGGTCAACTTTAAACCTATCAGTTATCTGTCATAAGACTAGATGATCTTGTGTTCAATAATAATTGTCCTATTGAAGCTAACTATGTACATTACCTATTCTAATTATACCCACTAAGATTGCCATGTTGTATGGCAATGCTTATTTGCCAACATTTTTTTTATTATGTACCTACATATTTATTGTTTGGCTAACTTGTGCGATGACTGACAGACGTGTGCTTCAAGCTGTAATCCTCATATTTGAAATCACAATGAAAACGAATTTTGACAACGCTAAAAAATAGTCATGAAATAGTCATAATAAGTCGTACATGTAAAAAAAATAGTCGGATTATAGTTTCGGCGTTACAGCTATAAGTTAATGATTATGGCTTGACCGTCAAGCTGTAATCCTCATCTCTGGTGCAAGCAAACGGTAAAGCCTATCGAATTGGTTTAGGTTCCAAAAAATAGTCATGAAATAGTCGTAACGACATGCCAAATCTCAGAAATAGTCCTTCAAAGGTTCCAGAGATATAAAGGTAACCTGATGAGGATTATGGCTTGAACATTTGAAAACTTCAACTTTCTCCGGAACGCCTGCGATTTTCGGTTTAAAGTTTATGCCAAAAAAATAGTCATGAAATAGTCGTATGAACGACTATAAATTTGAGCTGCTTTAATTTGAAAAAAAAAATTTTAGTTCGCCCTACATTTGTATGGAGCACAGTCGTGTACAAAATTGATAACTTCATATGATATTATTGTGAAACATTTATAATTTGTATCCTTATTTATTACAATCGAAAGCTTGCAGATACGTACATTACTTGTATAAATCTCAGTACATATATGTTTATATCACAGCAATTAGTTTTGATCACAAATATCACAGTTAGTTCAGTATGTGTTGGTGTGGGATTAGTTCATTCAGTTTGTTTCTAGAAAATTTCAATAGATGGCGCTGATAGGTTGAGTGCATTTTCTAAAATCACAAATTCCATAAACGAATCCGACACCAACAATATCAAAAACTTTTAATTATATAGAATAAAAGTATAGTACTAACTAAATTAAGTACCTATTAAAGTGTAAACAATCAGAATATCTTGTCATTGTCTTAAAAACTTGCTACTACAAAAAAGTTTTAATCATCACAGTTGTTCCATCACCAATCGATATTTAAAAATGTAGACAAAAGAGTTGCAAACTTTTATATCGCAGGACTCAACCCTGCCGTAACAAGTGTGGTACTGCACCCACAGGGCCCAACTTCCTGTTGAGACCTGCTGTACCCACCACGCTGCTGTATGTCTCGCGCCTGCATCACTCCACATAGACCAACGACACCGTGGAGTACATCACAGCCAAAACCAAGTACGTCGTGAGGGTGGAGCCTTTGGAGTCGCGTCACAACGTGAACTTCAAGTCGTTCGTGGTGCGTGTGCCGTCGACGGCTCAGGAAACCTTCACCAAAGAAGACTTGTGGCCGAGGGGTGTGGTGTTCCGGGGCAGGCCGAGAGACAACGCCGAACAAAAGGCACAAAGGAACGTGTCGACATAGATTTAAGTTTTATGTATAGATATGTATTTTAGGTTTAGGTATTTATTGTTATGGGCCTTGATGCCTAATCAATATTTATATTATTATGTATTCTTAGTTTTAAGGTATATATCTATGGGCCGTAGATTAGTTTATAAGATCTGTAACTAGTCTAAGTTGCCTGAAATAAAAGTTTAAATAAATAAAAATAAATAAATAATATAAATTGCATTAGAGCTATTAAAAAATCTACTTCTTATGATGAAGTTAAATCAATAATAAAAAATATATTTGGCGTAGCTAATCACAAATATAAGGGTAGTAACCTCAACGGACAGGAAACACATGAGATAATAATAATAATAAATTGTTTATTGACACGAGTAGTACTTGACAAAAATGTTTCTTAATTAATAGTACATAATTTTATTGCAATAAGTTCAGATACTGAAACCCATACTAGGCCAGGGCCTGTATCATGGGGGACAGCGCTCTTTTTCAATATTATAGGTAAGTGTGACAATTTTAGACACTATTATCAAAACATGGGGACGATAATTATTTCTAGTCGATACCTACTGTGTGTGTGTGTGTGTGTGTGTGTGTGTGGTATGTGTGTGTGTGTGTGTGTGTGTGTGTGTGTGTGTGTACTGTGTGTGCATCTGTGTGTGTTGTGAGTGTGTGTGTGTGTGTGTGTGTGTGTGTGTGTGTGTGTGTGAAGATTACTCAATGAATTTTAATAGTGATTCAGTGCCTTCGTAATCAAGCTGGAGTAGCCAATTAATTGCTTTCTTTTTAACCCGGTAATAGTTAAGACCCACAATATCTTCCTTTATATTTAGTTTGTTGTATAGTTTGCTGCCCAGGAATGGGCTTTGATTGAGAAGTTTGGTGGTGGGGTATTAACTTTAGACAGGGAAAATGGTACAAACAGTGTTTTATTTACATTTAGTGTAAGCAAGTTTTGTGACAGCCAGGTCATAACTTGCTTTAGCGCATATTCTGCCCTCTCCTTTACTGTCGTCCAGTTAGGACCCGATATAACCAATGCCGTGTCATCCGCATATGCGAAAATTTTGGTGTGTGGCAAAGTCATCGTACAGAGGTCGTTTACGTATAGCTATTTATACAAGTTATTTACGTATTTGCAAGCTTTCGATTGTAATAAATACGGCTACAAATTATAAATGTTTCACAATAATATCAAATGAAGTTATCAATTTTGTACACGACTGTACTCCATACAAATGTAGGGCAAACGAAAACTTTTTTATTTTCAAATTAAAGCAGCTCAAATTTATAGTCGTTCATACGACTATTTCACGACTATTTTTTTGGCATAAACTTTAAACCGAAAATTGCAGGCGTTCCGGAGAAAGTTGAAGTTTTCAAATGTTCAAGCCATAATCCTCATCAGGTTACCTTTATATCTCCGGAACCTTTGAAGGACTATTTCTGAGATGTCGTGTTGGCATGTCGTTACGACTATTTCATGACTATTTTTTGGAACCTAAACCAATTCGATAGGCTTTACCGTTTGCTTGCACAAGAGATGAGGATTACAGCTTGACGGTCAAGCCATAATCCTCATTAACTTATAGCTGTAACGCCGAAACTATAATACGACTATTTTTTTTACATGTACGACTATTTATGACTATTTCATGACTATTTTTTAGCGTTGTCAAAATTCGTTTTCATTGAGATTTCAAATATGAGGATTACAGCTTGAAGCACACCTGACAGACTGGCATAACACCACAAGATATGATGTTATGGCTCTAGGAAGTAAGAGTAGTGAATGAGATACCAAACAGGCTACTCAAGATATATGCACACTTTCTCCTTTTGTCTTGATATGAGGCAGAATTGATACAACACCCCAACTGTAATACTTATCCGTTTTGTTATTATTTCTCTGTGTATCACGTTCCGTTTCAGCGACCATCTGTGAAAACTCTTCCCGGAATACTAGTTCTTATTGTGCTTAAATAAGGTGTACGATGCAATGATGATTTATAAGGCTGGTTTGTGTTCAGATCACGTGCAGGGTTAGCCTCGCTCAGACGACGCGTGTAGCTTTTGTACGGTACTATTATTTTTATCCGTATTTTGTAGTTATTGCCATTATATTAGGTATGTGACAGTGTTGGCTGTATTAAATAATCAGATGTGCCTTTCGTTAAGGAAGACCAACCACCGAGGGGAGTACGTGACAATTATTGCGTTTGTTTTGCACACCGTATATTATATTACTGTGTGAAGATGTAATGAGGATGCGCTAATTAGAAAGAATTGTTATTGTTGACGCAAATTAATTTAGTGAAGCAAGTGTTCTACATAGGTAGGTACTAGTAACAATAAATACGATCTACTAGCATGCTAGTTAATCTGTCCAGGAAAGCTAAAAGTCCTTGTGTTGGGAGTGAACTCACATCTAGTGTGGTGACTGGGAATTGACACCACGAAACAGGAGTCTAACTTCCTTAGCTAGGACGCTACGTACGCTTCAATTTGTTATGATTGCCATTTTCCTAATTGCTAATAAGTGGTATTTATTCACTTCGTATAGAACGGGAACTGGGGAATATAAAATAATATAAAATATTACTATTCCGACAAAGTGCTAAAATAAAATTGTGAAAAATATTTTTTCATCTCTCATGATCTGAAAGTGAGTCATTGCTTACCTGGAAATGCGGGTTGAAAGTGATACATTTCGGCCCTATGGCGGCAGGCGATGGCAAAAACTTTTTCTCGCGTCAACCTCATCATGTCGGGTATCATTAGATAGGTATTTTTTAAAAATTGGAAGTCTGCTAAGACAATTTTTTGATTTAGGTGTCCGTTTGCGAGATATTCAACTTTAAATCACATTTTATTATTTAAACACAGACCCCCCCCCCCCTAAAATCTAAACGGCATAACTATATATAGGGGTTATATAGCCTATAACGCACTTGGCCGTTTTTTTTGAGTGAAGCGAGCAATGCTCAATCTTAGACGACTTATGTATTTCGTTTGTCCGCATACTCCTCCTAAACGCCTCAACCGATCTCCTTCAAATTTACCACAGTGATAATGTGTGGCGTGAGGGTGGTTTAGAACAAAAAAAAAATGAAAATCGGACATACCATCGAGGAATAATCACCGAAAACAGAATGCATTGCATACCTAGTTCATTTCAGCCGCTCCTACGTCCATTGCCGAGTGCCTCTGGTTAGCACTAGGATAAATTTCCAGTGGGCGCCCGGCGTCTACGACACGGGTTTAGGTTTTCTTTATTCTGTGCTATAACTGTCTTAACGTAAATATGTATCTTTTACCTAATACTTTATGATTCGGTTTTTGAACAGTCCCTTTCAGTAGAATCTTTTTAGTTCAACTGTTTCTAATTCCTCCAATTTTCACCAGACGCATTTCCTGATATTAAAAATATTCGCTTTTCAGTCCTACCAATTCCAGTTGTAATCAGCATAAAAATAACATTTATTACAGTCACCGTTCAAAATATAACATTGCCCACGCAATGTAAAAAAGCTAAAATCTTTTAGAACTCGATAAACGTTATGGGCTAACCAGCTGCCACTTTAACAAATTATTGGGAGATTTCGTAGAAAAAAGTTGTCACCCCGCTAAAGAGGGTAGCCGCCTTATTTGATAGCTTGATTTTCGTGGGGCGCATCGAGAATGTTAAATTACTGGCGAAATGAAAGATAATAGCGCTACATCTTAACAGGGAAAACTTGTTCCACTTTTTGGGAAGGGAAAAAGTTTTTATCCCCAAAAGATTTGGAATTTCCCATCGGTGGGGCGCGGGAGTGGTTGCTATCACGCGATCACATTACTTATTCATGGTTTTTTGTTTTAAGCGCTTCTGTGCAATTCTGTTTGGATGATCTTTTAAGCGATTATAGGTGCGTTGTGAATATGAATATGAGTCTTTACGAACTTTTGTTGGTATCAAATACGGTCATCGGCAGGACTCCCAACTTTTTTGTTGGTATATTTCTTTAATATCTAAATTATCACTAATATACCTGCTATACTATTGATAATCTTTATTAAATTTGTGATCCTTGATTACATTAGTATTTTGGATTCAAATACTCAATATCTCTGGTTACCAAATTGCCCATTTTGTGCAATATTGTAAAGTGTCTACAATAAACGTATAATTTTAAGAGTATGAAAAAAAGGCATTTTTAAAGTAAAACTTCATAATTTGAAATCGAACAATTTATTGTAAACTAATACGAACGCATAGTAGAATTTAGGATATATATTTGTAATATTAATAGTACAATAACAAAACGTTGACAATAAAGCGACAACTCGTTCATCAACATTCGATGAGGTTGACGATTGCGATGATGTCGGCGCTAGAACACCTACAATCACGACTCTGATCATTATAATATATCAAAACGTTAAAGCTATACAAAACATGGCCAATGAAACATGACAACAGTCTTAACACCTAAAAACGAGATTCTTAGTTACATCGATAAAGATAAACAATTTGTTACAATCACTTACGTCTTACATGAATAAGAAGTCATTTTCAGTGAAGCTTTTGATAATTCGATAACTACTATAAAGTTAGGTAACAGTCACGAAGTGATTGAAACACATACACATGATAATAAAGAGACAAATACGTCAGTGCATGTGCAGTTAGGTATAGAAAATAATTTCCTCGATATGAAATTGTCACAGACATGGGAAGACAGGGGAAGACTCGCTGTAGATAGTTACAAGTTTTGTACAAAAGCTCTACCTATCAACTTTGAAACAGTTCACAATGAAGACTCAAGTAGTTTTCGTGACCACAGTATAAAAGTACAAAAATGAGCAGAAGGTCTAACAAGTCATAGCAGTTCTCACATAACATCTGTATTTACAATAGAGTTACAATTATCTAAATTGTCAGAGCGGAACTAGAAGCTTTCGTCAAATCTATAAAAATACAGTGGTAACCTGGCGCTGTCAAAGCATTTATTTTATAAATACGAGTACTAGAGTACAAAAGCAGTCTCCAGATTAAATTCGGTAACGTAGCTTAGGGATATTTTTATTTAAAAATGTTACTTTAAATTTACATTGGTTATGTTTATTTCAAAAATCACTAATTTCTGGATCTGTATCCGCATACTTGCAGGTAAATGGGTTTCGAAGCCATGAACAAAAAGAACGGTCACTGTGTTGTTTGTATTTAGCTGTTGTGTGCTTCTTGGCATGAGCTCGAGCTACTGCGGCACGTCGCGTTGGATAGGAATCGAGAGACGAAGCATCTGAATCTCTTGGAACAGAATCGTACCCTGATTCAGCACGCCTCGACGTTGTGGCTGGACTGTGTTTACCCGTGCGAGGTGTAGACTCATGACCACTATCGTAACCATCTGGTTTTGTACTCGCAACTACCCTGGCTATTCCTTTGTCATTTTTTTCGGCTCGTGGTTCAGTAGTAACCACAGGCGGTGTAACTTCCAAGTGCAAGTTAGATTTTAATTCTTTAAAAGACGGGGCTCCGTTTCCCGGTATCCTGCCCTCTTCTCTTAAATTAGGATCTGATGCACCATCTGGATGTCTTAAAGATGCAATACGGGCATCCGTTATATCATTGCCCCGGTATCTTTCGAAAGGGCCGTAACAATCATTATGTCTTTCAAGGTCTTGAAATGTATCACACTCTTCTACATCACTACATGGTCTGGACATAGTTCGTTTGCAACTATTACATATTTTATCACTGGGTCTATATGCTGGTTCACTGTAAACAGAGCCATCGCCCCCATATTCTTCAGTATCCCGAACGTTTGAAAGCGAAAGTGACTGAAATTGTGGTGCTATTCTTGTCATCGTCATAGCTACATCAATATTATCTAGCATGCGTCTAGAACCGTAAAGTTCTGTCAACTCCATTAAATCATCAATTTTTGATCGTGATGACGGTAAGCTGGCGTGAGGATTCATTTCAAGTCCATGATCAGCATTGTAAGTTTCTGCATAAAACCCTATCGTTTGTCTAAGGTATGCGTCATTTCTTATTTGACGTTCCACTTCACTGTATAAAGATAAAGTATCTGTAAAAGTAGACGCCACCGTCAAATTTTCTTGGCTAAGTATCCTTAAAGGGTGGTCATCGTCTTCCTGGTCTAACTCTGGAAAAGGGTGTTCAAATCCCATACAAAGTGCTATATCTTCTTCAGTTACTTGCAGACAAGAGTCCTGCATAGGTACAGTTTCGTATAGTTCTTCTATTTCAATTATTTCTAGAATTTCATCTTCATCTTGATTTGGACCTTTACTCATACCATGTATGTCAATATCCCTGCTATGATTTGAAACTAATTCATCATTCATTCTTAATCTCTCTTTGAATTTACTATCTAAGCTTTCCATTGATACTTCTCTACTACTGAGACTGCTTGGTTGCATAATTGGTAAAGCAGGTGGTATTTCTGCTAACTCTTCACTATCATCATCATCATCTATATCATGTTTTACTTGCTTAAAAGTCTTCTTATTTAATAAACTCTGATCAGGTGGACCTATATTTTCTTCTTCAATTACCATACTTTTTGTACCAGTTTTTAAGCCTGTCCTAATGGTAGATTCTTCAACATGTATACGTCTCATAGCATCTTTCATTAGTGGGTCCATTCTACTGGAACTCTCAGGTTCATCTAGAGTTTTTGACGCATTATCTTTGTGGAGCCTGTGGCTTGGTGAATTGTGTCGGGATTTATTAATTTGTGATGTCTGATTTTCAACCCACTTTCTGATCATATTTTTTTTGTGACTGTCCATATACCCATAACCTAAGCTCTCATTACCATGTGAGCCAAGAATACCTATTTGTAAAGGTACAGGGGCTTGCAAAGGTACCGATTCGAACGGAGGTAGCGTTTGATGTGAAAGTGGAACGTTTGGTTCTTGCATTGGACCATCTATCCATGTCTCTCGTTTTTTGCATTGAGTTTCTTTGATGATGTGTCTTGCTTCAACTAATTTGTATTTTGATATTCTGGGACCATCAATCCATTGCTCATCACTATTACTTTTGACGTCATCTGTCAGATGTTTAGCACTTACCTTCTTAAGAGGTGTAGACTTTGATGCCGCTGAATGAGCGGGTGACCCTTTCGGCGTATGATTAGGTTGCAAAGTCTTTAAAGGAGATGCTTTAGGAGACGAATGAAGTTTATGTATGGGACTTTTTTCTTCAACAACTTTTGAAAGCGATGATTTATGTCTATGTTCTGCTACTGAACCACGCAATGCTTTGCTCATTACACATCTGTTATCTCCGGAATTTATACTTGGTATATATACTGGCGGATGTTCCCCGTCTGTTGCATCATCTAAAGGTCCTACATAGATGACTGTGTCTGCAGATAAGTCACTGCTTGATGGGTCTGGTTCACTGCTACTAGGTTTTGAAGCATCTTCTCCAGAACTACCTCCAGAGCCAGTGTTATTATTAGAAGAGTATTTCACTTTCCTCCGCCTGAGTCGATGTATTCGTGATGCCAACTGTAGAGTTGTTAGGGTTTCAGCATAATTTTGAACGTTAGGTGATACGTGTACAATCATAGCAGTGTGACATGTTAGAGAACCCAAACATTCTTTTAAAACATGGGTTAGATTATGGTCTCTGTATGGTAAATGTCTTTGTCCGTTAAATATTGCTAGAAGTATATTTCCTAAACCAGATAGTGGGATTCCGCCATTCGTTTTTCCTCTTTCAGAGTTACCAAGGTCGATTAAATGTAATCGGCTGCGTCCTCCAGCAACTGTGAACAAATAGACAATCTTAATGGGTGTGACTTTTTGGATGATTCCACGAATTTAGGCAGTTTTATAAAGTATCATTAACGATTAAGACTAAGTTACAGTAAACTGATTTATTTGGGAATAGTCTTTTCGTATTATCGTTGCAAAAAATATGACAATATCAATAAATTTTATGTAGAGCTGTTCAAACAGCAAAAGGATGTTAAGAAACATTATTATACCTGCGCCTTTGCCCCCAACGCTGTACTGATATACGTGTAGAGTGTAAAGAAGATGACTGTCTTTTCCTTCTTCCCTCGCTCCTCTAGTAGCCAGTGCAGCATCTAAGTAAAATGCTGCTTTTTCCGCGCTGTGGACGCGGAGTTCAGATTGGTTCTGTAGGTGAGTGCCAAAGAGTGGATCGTCCCGGAGGTACACTCCTGGCGATTGTTCTGTGTCTGTGAAAAGTTGCAAATAGTGAGATAGGGAGGCACATTTCAAATTAAAAGTTTCGATTCTGTTAAAAATTAAATATTTTTGCAAAGAAACACGTAATACCTATTTAATTTAAATAATTAGCGAATTTTACTTGAAAACTTAGTATGAAATCAGAAGGATATCTTGTTCAATAATCATTTTAACATGAGTTGGACAATGTTACCCCAAATTATTCAAATATCAATTGAATACACATGTATTGTGAAATAATTACTTTAATAAGTGAATTTATTTGTGAGAGTGGGTGGATGCTCAATGCGTGGAAACGGAGGCTTTCAAAACCGTCAAAAAATTTCTTAGCTGAGAATTACTTACCATTTTGATATGGTGCCAATAGATCTCGTATCTGGTTGGTGTTGGTGCACAGTTCCACGGCTGAAACTCTTACGGAGAATCGTGTTCCACATTTGTGTCGTTGTTCTGCGATGCCACGGAACAGCCATGTGATGGCACATGGTATGGCACCTAACGCCGCTGTAGAGTCTGGTCGCCCCAACATTGTATAGGATTTACCTGAGAACGAAAGGAGACAACTCTTATTCACTCTTTTTATTCTACCCGATTTGTATTAATAAAGTCTTTATTACTTTTTCATGACATATTATTCAAGCCCAACCAATTCTAGAATTATATTTGGTTTAATTTATTCCAATAATAATTTAAGTATTCTTATAGTTTGGACTAGTTAATACCCGCAGTTCGGTCTGCGCGGAATTGTTACAGATATGAAGAAAAAAAAGTCAGTAACTTTGGTGTCTACAGGCAAACAAAAATTAAATATAATACCTTCATGTGTTACAGCAATCTTTTCATGTCGCATAAACTCATTAATTTTGTTAATTTTATTAAATATCACACACGATTTTTACTGCCGTACCTATTATAATACACATACATACACTTTTTTTATATCAGATCGCCAAAATGACGCCGCCCGCCTGATGTAAAGCCGTGGCGACGTCTGGCGATTGTGGGCGACTCTCATAGTACGCAATATGTACAATTAAGAGTGGTCCTCAACTTGGCGACCTAGTGAACCTAGAAGAACCCTGGGTTGTAAGTAGGAGGAAATACGTGCGTGGGCAGGGCGTTTCAGGCCTCGACCGTTCCACAGAAGAACGATCTCTTGAAACACTTACAATAAACTAAATAAAGTCAACAGAAATTTATAATAAAACACGGGAAGCTATTAACAAAAACTGGCGATGATACACTCTTAACATCAGGTAACTCCTTTAATTCCCACGTGGCGTTCCAAAATCCTCCAATAATTAAAACGAGGTACGAATTATTCACTCAGTTGATTCCGCGAGCCGGGAATACGAACACTAAGCTTGGGTTTAGTGCCAACGTTGCCGCATCTCCCCAAACTTTTCGGGATGTACAATTTGCATTTGAAAATAATCTATGGATAAGGGTAAATTACCACTTAATATACAACTGGGAACATAAACACTTCGGTAAAAGGGAGATTTTAATTTTGATGTAGGATCTAAGTGATGAAAATTAAAATCTTAATAATAGGGGTCTTTTCAATTATGCTGGTAATAAAATATAGTGGCTTTTGTAACACTTTGAATAGGATGTTGTTTGGGAAAAGAAATTGTGGTCGTGGAAAATTTAATTATTTTTCTCTAAAATTTTAAAGTTTATCAAAATTATAGTATGTATGTAAAAATGAGGGAACTAAACCATATAGGTCTCGGCAATAAATACATTCTTTATTAGCTAAGGGAGATCAACAAAGTGAGTAAAAATATGTGACCATGTAAAACATCCTTGTCCTAGCCCTTCGGGGAGAACGAAATGATTTTGTGAGTGCGTTGTTGTAAATAAATAAATATAAGCCGACTCAACCCCGTTCTTTGTTTTTTTTTAATTCCGCGTGACCCCAGCCGCTCCTATGTCCATTGCTGCGCGCGTCTCTGGTAAACACCAGAAGGTATTTCCATTGGCGCCCGCGAACTTTGGCCACCTGTGTAGCCTCTTCGGGGGTTTGGTCGGAACGAAAATCCCGCGTCAATCATCTCGATGGAAAAATCGTTGTAAGTCGTTTAATTTGTATTGATTTATTAATACTGGTTGGGTGTGAATTAACCGACCATACAAACTGAGAGGATCTCAGTATGAATATTTAGGTCATACTTGGTACGTGAACATATTTTTATTACTAAGTATTCGCACCCTTAGTGGAAAAAAGGCATAAGTTGGAAATGTAAATTTTACAGTACCACAAAAATAACCGTATTTATGGAAATACTTACTTAAGTAGACGTCGATGATGATATGTAGAACCCTAATTATTATAGTCTAGGTGTTCGTCTCTTCACACGTGTTTTTTTTCTAGTAAGGAAATCAAACGTAGCATTCTAATAGTGGAAAATTGTTGAAATCACACACAAATCAAATCACAATTTATTTTAAGTAGGTACCTATATTTGTAACAAAAATAGACCTGTCCACTGTATAATAGTCGTATTAGAAACTTAAACCTAATCAGCGGTAGCTCTATTTGAATATAAACTTCAAAATACTCTCAGTTGATTAAAATAAATAAACCACCTCAATCCACTACAAAATAACATTCATAGTGTTAACTGCAAGTCTCGGTTTTAATCCCAAAGTTTTGCCTCCAACAACCTTGAGAGCGAGCGAGATGGTATATTTTGTAGGTATTTATCAAAGTTTCAATTAAGAGCGTTCCCGACTCTTTGCCATTTAGATGCAAATCCCGTAGAGTGAGAAGTTTCATACTTATTGTGTATAATTATAGAGGTGTCCCTTTTCTCCACTACAGCTACTGAGACAGTGTGTGGTGGGCTTTGAGTGTTTAAAATAGCATTAGAACAGTAAGTTTAACAAGATAAAGCCTTGTATGTAAACTGTGTTTATAAGTACAACTATCGTACTGGTCCATAATGAGCAGCAACGTCACTATGTCTCGCTCACGCTCACATTTCGGTTTCTCATATTTGGGTACCACAGAACCCTATTCTTCTATGTCTTCTAACAATTTTCAGTAATTTTTTGAGTTCGTACATACGTTGTAGAAAAAAACAGAGAATCACGACTATTTTTAAAAGAGCTAGGCAAAGGCTATGCGCCTACGTTTCGCATGCAACGTTGTTGGCACCATGTCTGTTGGTGGGCATATGCACCACTGGCTGGTGAAATCATAGTGGGACCCCTATGCAGCCCAAATAAGGGAACAAACAAACATTCAAAATAACAAATTCATTAAGGTGTGAACATACCAAGTCCCGCGTGTCCAAAGCAGAAGAGGCAACCGTCTGTACCGTTGATGACTGCGTGGATCACATCTGTTAGTGCACTCGAACATATCTCCGTCTGCAACAAAATCAATTCAAATTAATATAATTAATATCTGGTGCGAAAAATACAATAGAGTTTAGGAAGACTTAGGATACTCTGGTACCCGAATATCCTATACCTATGTACTTTTAGTGCATTGCTAGCTTCGTATGTCAATAAATTAAGTTCATGCGAATCGCCTACAGACAAAAAATCGGGAAAATTAATCGGTTGTCTCGCTAAAACTCGGGAACAACTGGACCGATTTGGCACATTTTTGTCTTGAAATATTAGTAAAGCTTCAGGGAAGGTTCAAATTTGAGGCGGTACGAAGTGTGCCGGACAACTAGTATTCAATAATACTTAGGTACTTTCAATTCTGAATATTCAATATTACGTGTATGCAAGGACTTTTCACAAAATAATATGTAAGTACTTATATAATGCCGAGACCTCGTAGTGGGTCTGGGCGTGGATACCCTCTCGCTGGAGACCATGCTTCAAGCCATGGTCTCCAGCGGGAGTAGGTGGAACGCGGCCGTGTCCTTCTGCGAGCAAGTCATGCTCGCGAAGGAGGCGGCCGGGAGGGAGCAGCAGCGTACTCTCCCCACCGAGTTCCGTAGTCGGCGGCGAGGGCACCCCAGACTCCGCGACTACACCCAAGACTATCGACCTCCATGATCGGCCTGAGGACGGCGGGGTCGCCACCCGCCGTCCATACAGAAGCAGGCTAGAAGGGTTGCGTGCTGCGGGGCCTTTGCCCCATAGCACGCAACCAGATTCACTCACTGACGCGGGATAAAACCCTACCCTAACGACGCGGGATTCTCGTCCCGACCAAAGCCCCGCAGAGACCACAGAGGTGGTCAAAGTCCGCCGGGCGCCACTGGAAATACCCTCTGCTAGTAACCAGAGACGCCCGGAAACGGACGTTAGAGCAACCGCGGCCTTGGGCCGCAGAATTAAAAAAAAAGTACTTATATAATTTACGTGTATGTCACAAAAACGCTTGTACTTTCCACTAGTTTTACCAGTACAAGAGCTTTTGTCCAATATGTGTAGGAAATTCCACCAAGTGCCATCAATCGACAGTATAAATAGTCATTAATGTCATTATAAATGCACAATATTCAAAGTTAACCTTCACGTAAAAGTATGTAAGCAACAACATCATGAATAATTTAGTCAAATCAAATCGTCTACTTACAAAGTTGCGGGCAAAGTTGCTTGTAAAGAGCCGAGGTGTTTTCTTTCCACCTAAATATGTAATTACATGGGCTTAACGTTTAAGACGCTTAATTTCGAGGGTGACTATAAGTAAGGGTTTACCTCGCTGGGTTATTTTTTAAATCAATTACTTTAGCAATGAGTTTGAGATCTACTCGTATTTATAATTTCTTTCTTAATATTTTAAAAATAGTTTAAGTTACCTAAGGGTTTTTAAATACAAAAATATATCGATTTGGTAAGGATTCATCTAAAAATTCAGTGTTTAACCCTAGAAAGCTAACGTTCGTCAAATTTACGAACATTGAAATTTAACTCTCTGTATCTTTCCAACAGTTGCTCTCACGCACCCGCGCGTTCGTGCCAACTCAGAGACCCCTAAACCGCGTTGTATGGCAGTCGTGTTTAGTTGGTAAGTAAATTCATTTTTGAGATACCTTTTTTTTTTAAATTTTGTTTACGCAGGGGTGATTCCTAACGAATACCGCACGGTGCGAGGACACCGCGCGGTGATGTATGGTTTGCACACACTAAAACCCCTGCGGTGTGCCGTACTCTGCGCCTGTTTAAGGGGGGGCCGGGAACAATTTTGCTACTTCTTCAGCGACCCCCCGGCGCGTGCCCCAGGTGTGACGGGGCACCCTCTCTATATTCGGTACCTCACTAAGGACTCTCTTAGGGCGACATCCAGGCACACACGGACGTCACCCCCTCGCGGGTGGCATGATGCGGGTGGAGAGCAGACCCCGACTCTCACACCCGCTGCCACGATCAGGGCGGTATGAGGCGTGCATACGCGCGTCTATTCCGTCCAGGGCGTCGGGCGCGAAGCGGGTCATTACGAGCAAGGGCACTGCTCTCCCTGACCCGCTCCGCACTCTCCTTCTGCGAGACGACCTCCTCGCAGAAGGACGCAACTGCGGTGAAACATCTCTCACTAGCAACCATGGAACGTATGATAGCTGCCAGTGAGAGATCCGATCCGATGACTGCGACAAGGGCAAGGCGCTGCGTGTCCCAAGCTGGACAGACCGCCAGCGTGTGCTGCGCCGTGTCCTCGACGCAGTCGCAGTGGTGGCAGGCGAAACTCACCTCCTTCCTTGCGACCTGGCACAAGTACTTACCGAAGCAACCATGCCCGGTAAGCACCTGAGTCAGCCGGAAGGTAAGGGTTCCGTGCTGCCGCCCCTCCCACTCAACAAGGACCGGTTGGAGCGCCTCCACAGCGGCAATGCCTGCACGTGGAGCCTCCAACCGGGACGACCACTTCCCTAAAATTTCAAGGTGAGCGGCTTCACGCCACCTGCGAATGACCGCGGACGGTGGCCGACAGCCGTTTACCGTCTGGTGCTCCGTGGTGCGCCAGTACACTTCGGCGAGCACTTCAGCCTCCAAATCCCATGGGGGGGTTCCGGCCAATGCGCATGCAACCTCCGTCGACACGGTGCGATAGCCACGTATGACCTTGACCGCCATTACCCTCTGGGGGTGCCAAAGACGAGCCCTATTTTGGGCGGTCAAGGTCGCTGCCCACAACGGTGCACCGTATAATGCCATTGACCGGATAATCCCCGTGTATAGCTGACGGCAAGCAACACTGGGTCCCCCCAAGTTTGGCATGAGCCGTCCCAGTGCAGCTGCAGCGCTGACAAGCCTCGGCGCTAGCTGGATGAAGTGCTCGTCGAAGCGCCACCTCCCGTCTAACAAGAGCCCCAGATATTTCATCTGAGGCCGGATCGGTACGAGGACCGAACGTACATCCAGACTTGCGCCGCTGGGTGAACCGCGACGAGGCCCATGAAATAAGAGAGCCTCAGTCTTCTCGAGGGCCACCCGCAAGCCCAGCGCTTCAATGCGTTCAACCACCTGGGAGACGCCCAGATTGGCTAAGCGCACCACCTCTTCGAAGTGCCCCCCTGAGGCCGCGACTAGGGTGTCGTCCGCATAGCAGATGACGTCCACTCCGGGGGGTAAAGAGACACGTAGGACCCAGTCGTAGCCGATGTTCCACAGGAGCGGCCCTAGAACCGAGCCATGAGGAACACCGCACGACATGGGTCGCCGTCTTAATATGCCGTCTCGGTCTTAATATGCCGTCTCGGTCCTCGTACTGAACACTACGATCCTTTAGATAGTCTGCCACCAGCCGCTGCAGATATCGGGGCACCCCGTGGTATTGGAGGGCTTCTGCAATGCAACTGAATGGCAGACTATTGAAGGCGTTGGCGATATCTAATGACACCGCCAACACCACTCGGCCACGTCTCACTTCCATCTCTGTTCGACCTCTCAGGCGCGAGACGGCATCGATCGTCGAACGTCCAGCTCTAAAGCCGAACTGAGCGTCCGACAGATCAGGCCCCGTCTCACTTTGGTGCCGGAGGAGACGGGCAGCTATAACCCTCTCCAGCATTTTACCCGCCTCATCCAGCAGCACTATAGGCCTGTAGGCTGAGACCGACTCGAGAGGCCGACCCGGCTTAGAGAGGAGCACCAGCTTCCCACGCTTCCAGCACTCAGGGAATTGACCTTGCGTAAAACATGCGTCAAAGAGGTCCCTGAGGCGGCCGTCTAGATGGTCGAGGGACAAAACCAGAGCTTTCCCCGGCACGCCATCAGGCCCTGGGGCGGTATTCTTCTTCCGCATCCGAAGAGCAGCGGCACCCAGTTCCCCATCCGTGACGGGCGGAACCTCCTCCACTTCTTCTTTCGCCCCTGTATCCGGCAGGTGGCACCATAGACGGCGGTGAATGTTCTGTCCGCTCTGGAAACAGACCCTCGACAACTTCACGTAGGAAGCTGGGCTGGAGAGCTTCGGTGAGGGGGAGCCCTCTCGCGCGGAGCTTAGCACGCGCTGCCCGGTATGGACGACCCCAAGGATTACGATCGAGACTCTCCAGCATCTCCTTTTTGCTCTCTTCCTTGGCGCGCTGAATGGCCAGCTTAAAGGTGTTCCGGGTGTCACGGTATGCCTCTCGAAGCCAATCCTCTTCCCCATCATCACGATGTCGGCGCCTGCTGCGGGTATACAGTCTCCGGGCACGATTTGAGGCCGCACGGAGATCTGTTAGCTCAGGAGACCACCAGTAGACCGCCCTCCGAGGGGCTTGACCTCGCATGCGGGGCATGGCCGCATCACATATCCGCGAGACAGAATCGCAAAAGCGACCAGCCCCTGCGTTAACCTCCTCGGAGGGAGAGGCAGGAGACAGCCAGGACTCAATAATAGCTGCCTCCTCCAAAAGGTCCCTGTTTAGCTTACCCACAGCCCACCGTGGAAATCGAGGAACTCTGCGCGCCATGTCACCCCTACTGGTGTATTGGGTCTGGGAGAGCTCAAATCGGATATAACGATGATCCGAGAGCGTCTCAACCTCATCCAAGACACGCCAGTTCCTTGCCCGTCGTGCGAGAGCGGGGGTAGCGAACGAAAGGTCCACTATCGACCCCCCCGGTCACACACGAAGGTTTCGGTGGAGCCTCTGTTCAGCAAACAGAGGCCCACGGATGCTGCCAATTCCTCAACCGCTGTCCCGCGCGCGTTTGTATCCGGGGAACCCCACGCCACGGAGTGGGCGTGTCACCGAGTCACCTAGCACCAAGACGTGTCCAGACGCTAATCGCCGTATTGAGGCTTCCACTGATAGGAGGGTGGCCTCGAACATCTCGAGGCTCCATCTGGGAGGGAAGTAGACACCATAAATAGTGATTCCCCCCCATTCAGCGGCAACATATCCAACACCCTTGTCTTTTGACGACAAGGGAGAGGATCGAGGCGCCATAGATCCTATGATGGCCACGAGGCCGTCCCAGTCACCCACCCAGTTATCGTGGGGAGGAATCCAGTATGGGTCCGCAACTACGGCGATCCCTAACGACCACTCCGCAATGTGCTTGAGGTTCGTCTGGATGATGAGGCTGTTAGAGATGTGATCCATTACCGGATAGTTTCTACAGCCTCCATCGGCGACAACGGTCGCGAAGTTACGTCCGAACTAGCCAGGGTCGATTGGCAAGCCCGGGGCAGTGGCAAAGAGGCCTTTTTAGGGGCCCTGCACCCGTCATGTCCTGTCATATGGTTGGCAGGCAACTTGGACGCCGCACATGCGGGACAGTGAGGGTTGGCAGAACAGGATGAGGCGAGGTGGCCCTGACCACCACAGCGGAAACAGCGTCCGCTGCAGTCATATGCGCTGGCGCACATATTCCGGACGTGGCCGGGACCAAGGCACTTAAAGCACCTCATTGGCCTAGGTTCGAGTGACGTCACATGCCCGGCGCTGAGGCCCACAAGGTGCTTGCCCCCTAGTACGAGAGCTCTGGCTACTGCCACAGGGCAGCTAGCCCACACTGCGCCAGCACCGCCAGGGCCGGATCGAATTGTACCGACCCTAACTGATTCAGTCGTGCATCCGGTCTTTGAGGTAATAAGAAACCGGATGTCCTCAACCTCTATAGAGTCGTCCAGACCCGAGAAGCGGATATCCGCACACTTCGTGGGTCTGGCGACTCTCACTCCCTGTTCCTCCGCGAATAGGTCCCGTAGTCTCTCAGCGACGAGGTCTGCCGTTTTGACACCCTCAGTCCCGGGAAATTCCAGGACCCGAGCGCCAGTTAGCGCAACACGCGACCTGCCCCCCACGCCGCCCAACTCAGCAGCGCCTATGGCCGACCGCGCCCTCTTAAATATCTCGGCATATGAGAGGCCACGCTCCGCCGCTTCAGTCGTGAGCGTTATCACAACGGCTGCTGACTTTGGCGGCTGTAGTTTTGGCTTCTTGCCTCTCCGGACAGCAGGGGCAGCTTGCGCTGCATTTGAGGCACTCTTTTTACGCCTACCTCCCCTCCTCTTTTTCTTCCTCGGCACCACAGTCTGCCAGCCGTCGTTGGTAGAATGGACAGAATGGGGCTGGGGAGCTACAATTGCGCCTTGGTCATTGGGAGCTCCCGAACCCTGAAGGGCCGTACGGCTCGTCTTCGGCAGCCCGGGAAGGACCTCGGGTGGAGCCGCTTTACGTCGCACCCGTTCCTTTGTCACCGGCGGCGGCGCAGCAGTAGCCACCGCATAAGATTTCTTCTTAGACGCCACCGCTGAAGGCGTCTGAAGGTTACCTCTCTTACCCATAGGTCCGGCCAAAGGCGGTCGAATAATAGGCGCAGGCATTAGCCTCCCTTCTAGAGACGCAAGACAGCCATCTATTAGATTCCCAACTGCTTCCATGATTTGGCGCAGTTGGGAGTCTGGGAGCGTAGTCGCGGGATTAGGACGCGCGGTTGTCTTGGGATGTGCGGTCGCAAGCCCAGGGAGCGCGGTTGCAGGCGCGGAACGCTGGGCGACCGGTGCTTGCACAGGTGAGGGCGTACCCACCGGCGCATCGTTGTCATCCAGCCCCAATTTTAGGCGCACTTGAGTAAGTTGAGCACAAACGAGGTCCAGCCGACGCTCTTGTTCCACCATCTCGTTCCTATAGGCCTGTGAGGCCTCCAACATAATAGTCGCGGAATTTTTAAGGGCCTTAACAAACACCCCATTAAGTTCCGCGACTTTGTGGCCACCTTCATAATTACCGAAAAGGCGGTCTCTACTGCTCGCTCTCTCTCCTCAGCCGTTGGCGGGTCGGAGCCTTCAGACGTTTGGATGGACTCGAGGAAGGCTTCGACCTCCTCCTCGGCGTCTCGCTCGCCATCTGCACGCTTTTATGCGATGGCCCCTGCGTTGGAGAACACAGAGGTCCTTGAGACGGCAGTCGCCGACCGCGTTCTGGGGCGACCTCTCCTCGTGGACCCAACCTTAGCAGGCGCCGGCATCAGCTCAATGTCGATCTCACTCAATCACTCAGAGGATCAACAGCGCGTTTACGACTAGTGCTCCTGGGCACCGGGCGACCCAACGCTACGGTCGCCGTCTCTGTTTCCTCAGACATACTCTGAGCAGAACCGGGTTGATCTGCATCCCCCGGAGCCGCAGAGCCCCGGGCTGGCGCAGATTTGCGGGCCTGCCCAGAGCAGCTTGTGCTCTGGTCGCGTGAAGGCTCCGCTCTCGGCACCCTCTCCCGGGTCCCCTTTCCTGGGGTCTTCCAAAGGGAAGAACCCGCCGTCTCCATGCTGCTGGGAACGACGTCGGTCCCAGCAGCGGTCGACGCGGCCACCGCGTCGGTTTGGGAGGTGGTTTTAAGGCACACCCCTTGGCCTGTTGGGCTTTGGTGACCCCTCCCAAATACCACCCGGGAAGATCCCGGGCGGGGGTCGCCATGACTGGTGCCGGGCCCGAGCCCGACCCCAGTCACAGCAGGGTATTCGCGGTCAGCATCGCTGCCGGTTCCCCCTTGGGTAGTTAAAACGTTAGTTTCCTTAGCCATTGCGGTCGGAATTTAACGTCTTCCACGACGATAGGTGACACCCTAGGCGTGACAGCTCCCCTGCACGATTCATCCCCTCACCGGGTGTCAGAGCTTGGGATTGGGTTAATTTTTTTATAGAGGTGTTCATCCTCGCGGCCCCAAGGGGCCACCGGTCCTGTCAGTTCAGGATTACGGCTGGGCCGGGCGGGGGTCTTCACAAGACCGTTCCGTCCGCCCCGTTGGTAATTTTTTAAAGAGGTTTTCTTCCTCGCGGTTCCAGACCACCTTCCCGCCTGCTGCCAGGCGGTTCGGCCGAACGGTGGTGCCGTGCTCGCCACTGCGGTCGTCGCAGCTGAACCACGTTCGCGGCGGTGAGGGCATCCGCCCAAATAGGCGCCCCATAGAGCGCCTTGGAGCGTACCACACCTTCGTAGAGACGGCGGCATGCACTTCCCGGTCCCCCTTTATTGGGGAGCAGCCTACCGAGCATCCCGGCAAACGTCACCAACTTTGGTGAAAGCTGCCGGAAATGCTCGACGAACTCCCACCGGCTGTCGAGCAAGAGACCCAGATATTTAAGGGTCCTCCCGACAGCGATGGAGGTGCCACCCACCACAATTTGGGCATCCCGAGGGGGTCTCATCCGAGGCCCATGGAAGAAGAGGGCCTCGGATTTTTCGAGGGCCACCTTGAGGCCGAGCGCCCTGATGCGACCGACGACCTGTGCCGTGCCCGCAGTGGCGAGCACGGCAGCGTCACGGAAAGTGGGTCCTCGCGCGGTGACTAGCGTATCGTCGGCGTAACATAGTACGCCGACTCCCCGAAGAGTAGCACCGCGCAGGACCCAATCGAAACCAATGTTCCACAGGAGCGGTCCCAGCACCGACCCCTGTGGAACGCCACATACATTTCCCTGCGGACTACGGCCGACCGGGCCGGAAAGATGATGGCCCGGTCGACAAAGTAGTCCGCAAGGACGCGCCTGAGGTACCACGGGACATTGTGGTACCTCAGCGCTTCGGCGATAGTAGGCCAGGGGAGGGTGTTGAAGGCATTGGCTATGTCGAGCGACACAGCCAACACCACCTCCTCCCGGCCAGTAGCATCCTCGACGCTGCCCCTAAGCCGGGCTACGGCGTCCAGGGTGGACCTCCCGCGACGGAAGCCGAACTGGCTATCCGACAAGTTCGGCCCCGCCCCCTCCAAATGTCCGACAAGACGTGCAGCGAGCACCCGCTCGAAAAGCTTGCACGTCTCGTCGAGGAGAACGATGGGGCGGTAGGCCGACGGCGACTCCGGGGGACGCCCGTGCTTACGAAGCAGCACGAGCTTCCCCGTCTTCCAGCGTCGCGGGACTCTTCCGGACGCCACACACTCCGACATGAGGGACAGCGTCTCCTCTTCAAACTCCGGCATGACGAGGCCGGCGACCCGCCCTGGGACGCCATCGGGACCAGGGGCGCGGTTCCTCAGCTTAAGTTTTAGAACCGCTACCCCCAGCTCGGCGCCAGAAACGGGCGAGATGACCTCGTCATCCGACGACTCCTGGCTCGGTTCCATTCGGGGGGGGGACCACTCTTCCTGCGCAGGGAAGAGGGAGCTGACCACTTCTTCAACAAATTGGGGCTCGAGAGACGTAGTGAGGGGGGGTACCTAAGGTCCAAGCTTCTTGCTGACGGCCTTGTAGATGTGCCCCCCATTTAAGCTCTCGAGCCCCTCGTTCCAGGCCGCGTTCTTCGCGGCCCGGATTGCCGAGCTAAAGGCCGCTCGAGCAGCCCGGTACGCGGCTAGCAGCACCTCCTCCTGGGCAAGGTCTCTCTGGCGCCTCCCGCGACTGCGGGTGTACAGATACCTACTGTGTGTTCGTCATTTTTACGAATGATTAGCTTATAAGTAACTTTTGTGACTGTTCTAACGCGTTGATATTTTTTTTTATTATATCTAAAATTTTAATTTTAGAGTTTATTCTTTATGTTGCCAAAGAAAAAAAAATTTAATTAAAAGTTCCTAATTTAGTCATTTAAGTTTAAGTACCAAAATTATAATTCAGAAATATAAGTGCCATGTGAAAATTGTGATTTATTAATTATAAGTAAAATAAAAGTTATTTTTTTCGATCATTATATTTAATTTACATTCCAAATAACCTAAAACACAATAAAACTAATTTAAATATCTTTATATTGCAATAAAATGTACACATATAAAATTCATCGTCAAAAAGTCGAATGATTAACTTTTCATGGAAGTCGAGGAACGGTAGCCATTTTTTTATTATTTCGGCAGAACTGCGGTGGGTGGATCCAACTAAATGAAATGAAATGAAATGATTTATTTATTTGTATAGGTCACTAAATGGCTCTTACAAACGTCAGTAAGTACTTAAAATAAAAAATGTCATTGCTTCTATATTTACATGTAATGCCAGATTCGCAAAGCAATAAGTAGAACCGAGAGAAAGAACCTGGCAATAAAACTTTCGGTCACTCTTTTTCAATAAATTACTCATTTACACATTTTCTTAAGACTAAATGTGGACGAATGTACATGGGTCTCGTGTCTGAATCAAAAAGCGTGTATAATGCAAAAAAAAAAAATGTTTGTCACCTCAGTACAAAATATGCTACAATTACGGCATTTTAGGAGGCGGCTGCACCATGCTCAAGCTAGACACTTTTATCATTAAGGTAATCAACTGTCTTATAATATGCTTTTTGACATAAAGTGGTCTTTATAAAGGTTTTAAATTTACTGTCGGGCATACAAAGGACCGATTCAGGCAATTTATTATAAAAGCTTATACCGAAAGCTTATGCCGATAACACGGAGGGAGTAGTTTATTTTTATTACGTAGATTTCTGTCTGTAACGTCACTTACTTTAGTATAGCTAGATATATTTTTCCTGACATACAGTATGTTATCAAATATATATTGGGAAGCTACAGTTAAAACATTAATATCTTTAAATAGCTCCCTAAGAGAATCTTACCTAAACAATAAATGGCACGGACTGCCCTCTTTTGTAATATAAAAATTGTTTCTATATCTGCTGCATTTCCCCAAAGTAGTATTCCATAGGACATCAAGCTATGGAAGTAACCAAAGTAAACCAGCCTAGCAGTAGCTACATCTGTCAACTGTCTAATCCGTCTCACAGCATATGCAGCAGAGCTAAGCTTATTAGCTAAAATGGTGATATGGCCACCCCATTGTAATTTAGAATCTATTGTTATTCCTAAAAAGGTAGTGTTATTTACAAATTCTAACCTTTGGCCACCCAGCACGACATGGACGTTTGCTTGTCTAACATTAGGCATTGTAAATTTAACGCATTTGGTCTTTTTTGCATTCAACAATAGGTTGTTTGTAGAAAACCAATTTGAAATATCATTTAAAATTTTATTAACATTATTCGCATCTGTACTATGCCGATTTACTTTGAATATAAGTGATGTATCATCCGCGAACATTACTATGCCAGCTTGTACCTCGATCATGCGATCATGCAAGGCAAGTCATTAACATAAACCAAGAAGAGAAAAGGTCCGAGAATTGATCCCTGAGGTACGCCTATTTTGACGTTAGTTCCGTTTGACTTAACGTTGTTCACATGAACAGTCTGCAGCCTATCTGTCAGGTAAGATTCTAATAGTTCTAAGGATTTTTTGTCAAAACCATACCGACGTAACTTTAGCAATAGTGTCTGATGGTCGACACAATCAAATGCTTTAGACAGATCGCAGAATACCCCAATGGCATCCTGCAATCCCTCCCATGCGTCGTAAATCAAGCTAACAAGGGTTGATCCCGCATCGGTGGTAGATTTTCCGCGGGTAAAGCCAAATTGTTGGCTGTGGAAAAGATTGTTGGTCGTGAAGTGGACTTGCATTTGATTTAGCATCACTCTCTCAAAAACCTTACTCAGAGCTGGCAAAATAGATATGGGGCGGTAGTTACCAAGTTCTGACTTGGATCCCTTCTTAAATAATGGTATTAGTCTACTATTTTTCATTAGGTTAGGGAATATGCCTTCATCTACACATTCATTAAAAATTGGTGCCAAGTCAGGTGCAATAATATCAATTACATTACTGATTAAGCTAACTGATATGCCCCAGTGATCTTCCGACTTTTTAATTTTGAGATTTTTAAATGCTTTCAAGATGTCACTGGGGTCGATATGTTTGAAGTTAAATTTAGATGAAGAACCAATATTACTTTCGAGAAGGGCCACCGCACCGAGGGCACATGAATTAACAGAAGAAGTGACTTTAAATGGAATGTTGGTAAAATAATCTTCAAATGCATTTACAATATCTTTCAGAGAGGTTATATTCTTGTTTTCTAATTTAATTTTAGTAACAGTATCCCTCACTTTACATTTACCTGACTCTTTGTTTATAACTTCCATGTTTCTTCTATTTTGTTAGGAGCCTCAATTATTTTCCTTTTGATGTGAATGGATTTAGCCTGTCTACATACTTTTTTGAATACTTTGGAGTAATTCCTAACATATTCAGTGAAATTTTTATCAAATCTGTATCGTTTTTGTGCATATAGATCAAACAGCGTTCGTCTACTTTTATAAATGCCTACTGTTGCCCACTCACAAAATTTCGTTTTAACACTACGATTTTGGCATTTTTGTTTGAATGTGTCTGAAAAAGCATCAGATAATGTACTAAATAAACTATTATAATGGACCTCAGGATTATTACCTATATAAACTATAGAATTAAGCTTTTCCTCAAACAAGTTTTTGAATTCTTTAATTCTATTAGAGGTTATGGGCCTACACATAATTTTCTCATTACACTGACTATTATTACTCTTGGGAAAGGATACTATTTGACCACAGTGATCTGATAGCAATTTACTAATTACAGACTTGCTTAAGCACTCACAGTCCGTAAAAAAATTATCAAGGCAATTGGCTGCTATTTCTGTGACTCTAGTCGGTTCAAAGAAAATATTTTCCATATTGTAACTACCAAATAAATTTAAAAATTGAGTACTTGTCTTACACTGTTTTAGGATGTTTACATTGAAGTCTCCGCACACAATTAACTTCTTCCTATTATTTGACGCAATAACCTGGTCCATGACCTTGGTAAATACACTAAAATCACTGGGACTGTATACGCAAACTACTATATACTGGTCAAGCTCGGCACAAGCCACCTCAGCACATCGCTCAACAGAAAGTTTAACTATGTCAGACCGCTCTTTGCTGCGGAGACCATTTTTAATTAAGACCATGGAGCCACCTTTAATCGCAGACTTCCTGTTAAAGCAACTTGCAATATTGCAGTTGTTTATATTGAACATCATCTCACTCTCCTTTAGCCAATGTTCAGTTAAACACAAAATATCTACATTTAATTCCTCTAGGAATAACTCTACTACTAATTCCTTGCCAGAAAGACCTTCTATATTTTGATGAGCCATCTTCAGCTCTGGTATTCCTGTTGTCTGGATATTTAGTTTAAATCATTTGTTATACATACTAAATTATTACTACAAGTACCTAACAAATCTGTAGTTATATGATTTTGTTTACAATGTAGACTCGTCCAAAAATTAATATTATTTGCTAGCAATGTAGCAATTTAATTTTTGTCTGACTTCATAAGATAAATACTATCTTAAACAATAATTACTAATATAATTATTAGTATCAAAAAATATAAAAGTGTCACTATGACGACATGTCAAAGTATGAATAAAATTATTCAGAATGAATGAAAAACGCTAACCTTAATTAATAGCGCGATGTAGAAATTATGAATATGATATGAAGCAATAATTCGATGTTGTCGGTATTGGTCATCGTAGCTCAGTGGTCAGAGCATTCCGACTGTTAGGGAAAGGCCGTGGGTTCGAGTCCTGCCGATGACATCAGTTTTTGTGATCTATTTATAATTTCTTTATTTTGATGAAAAACTGTGTTTTGAAACTTGTACTTTAAGACAAATTACGAACAATATACGAAATGTAATAAAATAAATGTTAAAAATATATTTAGAACAGTATATTTTTTTTACGAAAAAAAGGAAAGTTTATTTAACTGTTTAGGTGGCGTAGTGCATAGGCTTTCGAGTTCGATTCCCGGGTCGAATCAGATATTTGTGTGATCCACAAATATTTGTTTCGGAGTTTGGGTTTTTTCTATCTATATTATGTTCGTATTTAGAAATATATAAGTATGTTTATTAGTTGTCTAGATCTCATAGCACAAGCTTATAGCTTAGTTTGGTCTAGATGACGTTGTGTGAGAATGTCTAAAAATATTTTTTTTTTTAATTCTTTTCATAACCTTAAGCGCATGTGAGAGGCGAGGAATTTCGTCACGTGATCGAACCATTTGCGACATCTGTCGTTCGACTGAAGTCTACGCTACCATGCTCTATCCAGGTTATGATTTTAAACACAAAATCACATAAATTGCAATACAAAGAGCACGTTAATACCTTAGGCACAATAAATTACAACAGAAGCCTCGGTTTATAAAGTCTTAAAGAGATTTGGGCCCTCGTTAATCAATTTTATAATATAATTATCTTTTGGATGAATAATTAAGTGTGGTCCTTTTGTCTCTATTTTTGTTCCTGGTATCCTTCGCAGATAATTAATAGGACTTAAGGTGGAGCTCTGAGATTAGAGTGCGGTACGGCGACCGTGATTTGGAACAATTGTGGATAGTCCAATGATATTTAGGCGAGTGTAGATTGTTTTGGATTTGAAAAGTTTTTTACGTTTATAAGTTAGTATATACCTTTATTTTAGACTAGCCTGCTTACAGATACCATATCTAGTTAAGTGCAGTCGGGTATTTTATTATTTAATTATTTATTTTATAATATGTACTGCTGAATTTTTAACTTTAAAAAAAAAAAGTCGTATGAAAATGTTGAAAACTGAAAACTATTACGGGTAATAATATCGTTATTATTATCTTCTAAGTATAATTTCCTGTTTGCATGGGAATACCCGGAAATGGTGGTGGAAGGTACTTTTAGAGAAAGCTTTCCCAGCGTTGGCAATTTTAAATATTTACTTGTTGATGCCCATCGCTTCGCCTGCGTGGAATAGTTTTATAATTTCCAGTATGGCTACAAATTACCAGATATACCAGGTATAATATAAAAAAGCTAAATGGTCCGTAATTTTTCTTAAATTTTCCGTGCAATTATTTATTTTTCTTTCATAATAATAATAATCTTCTTGCGACAATTACCAAAAACAAAAAACGCACGAGTTATGCCGAGCCAAGAAAAAAAGAGATACATTTTTAAACTCATATATTTATTTAGTATTTTAAACTATTTTGCTGTTACTCTAGTTATCTTTTTTTCACTAGTTTAAAGTAGAAAATTTAAATGAACCAAGTGTATTTACTTTACGTAGCTACAGCCGATGGCGACAGATGACGAGACACCACGGAATTTGCCTGTATTATTTATTTATTAGTCCGTCGCGTTTTTCAATTATAATTAATAATACATACATTTGCATGAAATATTAAAATATTGTTTTTTTTTATATTTGAGGCGATACAAAGTTCGCCGTGATAACTAGTATGCTTTATTGTACGCCAATACAGTATTAATGTATACAGAGCTTAAAGCGATTTCTGCCTAGCAAACTTTGGATGGATAGATCTTGTAGAACGAAAAGGTTGTGGTAGGCGTAGGTAAATAGGCTTAACTATATATAAATACTTAATACATACTTAAACACACACACACAAATATATATACATATATTATTATTGAGCGAAGAGAGCCGAAGGCGAGCCGAGCTCTCAACGGGTGAATCAAATTATTTTTCAAACGATTTATGTTAAATTGTTTCTCGGCGAATACTCGGCCGATTTCGGATTTTCTTGCACTCATCAAAAGCTTACAGAATTACCCAGGTATTACGAAGCCAGAATATTGAATTGAAACTCGCTTCGCTCAAATATATGCTGCAGCGTAAAGGTACGTTTCGCGACTGCGGCGACCTAATATACAATATCAAATTTCAAACGAATGGTATAAATACATACGTAGGCACAGAAATATCGAATAAAGATATAAGTATATAAGATCTTGCCGCTCATTGAAGTTGCAACTCAAGGTAGTGATCCCTGACCAGAGATTTAAATTTATGTATTCAGGTATACACCTGTGTGTATTATAGTGATCTATTTGGACGAAATTGTCCTATTATTTTAATAAATGAAGGTGGCCCCAAAATTAAGATATAAAATCAAAACTGGAATTACTAAAATTGTTTTGAATGAAAATTTTAATGACCGTTTCCGTTCGTTAATTGCTAATGCTTAGCCTTAATTGAGAGTAGGGTAAGGGGTAAGTTATCAATTGTATTATTAACTACTAACTCTATTTCGTTACAATTGTTATTTTGAGAAAGCTAGAAAGAATGCAAGTTTCCATTATAGTTGACACTGTTCACTTTCACGTATAGAATGTTAGATACTGATTTAGATAAAACGTTTGAAAAAAATTGTGGTTTCACGGTAACACGTAAGTTTTGTACCATCAAAATCAAACTTACCAACCATCCCAGATACTTTATTATCTATATATTTAATACGACAATATGTCTGTCTGTCTGCCTGTCCGTCCGTCGCGTTTTTCAATTTACATACATTTGCATGAAATATTAAAATATTTTTTTTTTTTAATATATATTTTACACATATTTTTTTATATATATATTTTTTTTTAAATATTTGAGGCGATACAAAGTTCGCCGTTATCACGGCTAAGTTAACTTAATTAACCTATGTCAAATCATTAAATTCCTCTTATACAAAAAAACATAATTATAGACTAAAAATACCTACATTACAAAATATCGTTTAAAAAATCCTCCGCGTCATTGCCAACCGGGAAGGTTCCCAGAATGCTGGCTGTGTTGCCACGTTGGGTGGCGATACTTATTCTTTGGGCCAGAAAATAGTCAGCCTTCTGGTCCTGAGAAGCATCGATTAGGCGTTTAGCAATGTCTCCATAAAGGCGGCGAGCACTCGGACCTATTGTTTCACAAAATACTCTAACAGTAACATCCCCAAATTTATGTGGTATCAAAAAATAACAGCCACGAAGGTGAACACTACGTCATAAAGGTAGATTACCGCCATAATTGCTATGTGTGTGACGTCACTAAGCCTGTAAGCCGCGCCGTGCCGCTCGAGCCTGAGTTATTGCTCGAGCAAACTAGCTTCAACGAGGTGTAGCCAGTATGTAAGGCGATAGTAGTTTAGTAGATTAATGTCATTATTTATAGTAGTTTCTTTTCTGCGTGAAAATATGAATACTGTCATTTAGTGCATATTTTCAACTGCCATTTTATGTAAATGACCTTTTAGCATTACTGGCCTAGTACATACATAATTTATTTCTTTAGTAAAGTAAAAAGTAGAAATAAAAACATATAATACGTGAACCGGCTAATTATTATTTTGCTCCTTGCCACTACCGAGTTTGCACACTATTAAACAATAGGTATTGTGTAACTGAGGATTGGAAATCGGTTACACGAAGTAAGTAATCTTTGACTATTGTTACCAAATGCAACCACAATTCAAACACAATCTCATTATTACGTACAAATAAGCTACTAACATTCCAGCACGGATTACTGCATATTAACGGGATTTGTATGCACTGTCTGTTTGTACTTTGTAAATAACGTTTAAATTGTGTACCTATTGTATTTGTTTAACCCCTTGCACAGACAAAATGTAAGTGTTTTACTATGATGTAGCACTCGTAACTGGAATACGTCTGGTAATGATTTAAAGATTTAAATATGACAAGCTTATGCATGCGGTTCAATCAAGTGAATTAGTTTTAGGGTACGATCCCCCAAGAACCAATTATAGGGGTAAAAGTAGCATAATACCTATCTGTTAAAGGTATAAGTACCCGTAGGTACTTAGACCAAGCCGTTCTATGTGAGGACTAAATAATTAAACTAAAGCTATACATAGTAAAAGTCTTCGTGCTATGAAGAGGAAATGAAATGATTTATTTATTTGTATAGGTCATTAAATGGCTCCTACAAACGTCAGTAAGTACTTAAAATAAAAATTATTATTGCTTCTGTGTTTACATGTACTGCGAGATTCGCAACGCAATAGGTAGAACCGAGAAAAAGAACCTGGCAATAAAACTCACGGTCACTATTTTTCTATGATTGACAGGTAAATTACACATTTTCTTAAGATTAAATGTGGACGAATGTACATTGGTCTCATCGTACAATGTACATCAAAAAAAATTGTAGTCACATAATTACAAAATATGCTACAATTATGGCATTTTAGGAGGCGCTTGCACCATGCTCAAGCCAGACACTTTTATCGTTAAGGTAATCAACTGTCTTATAATATACCTTTTTACATAAAGTAGTCTTTATAAAGGTTTTAAATTTATTCTCGGGCATAAAAAGGACCGATTCAGGCAATTTATTATACTCCCCCCTTGAAGGAATGATGTTTTATAGAACCTAACAATTAAAAAAAATCGATCTATTATTACACAACAGTGAACTAACTCCTTGTAAGCTTCACAATCTCGTTAAAACCGCTAACAATTTTTATCGTAACAGAGCGAAAATACGACAATTTTTGCGAAAGGGACGCAAAAGTTGGTGTTATTCGCACAGTGCACGCCGTTTAACAATTTAAACATGAAAACTCACGTCTCGCTTCTACGGAGACATTTTTGGTGCATGAAATTCAGGATGTGGAACTATGCGCCAGCCGCTGTGGATAAGTATTAGTACAAGATTTGGAATTAAGCGATTTTATAACTGTTTTGTGAGACCCAAATTTTTCTTTAACATTTGAGAACACCTACAAGTCTATTCTTATCTTTATTTTTAATCATACAAAAGTATTTCAGTGACTATGGTTCATTAGGCAGGACGTGACATTTTGGTTTTTTAAATACCCCCATAAGTACACAAAGCTGATTTGATCTATCTTTAAGATATTTAAATATACGTTCTGTATATTTCCTTTTATTTTGATTTATATGGGTACTTTTTTTAACTTTGACATAGGATAATTTTAAGCAATTGCAAGTCTAACGGCCGGCTTCTAAATTGAAAATTTGAATTTGAACAAATTTTGACATTTGACGTGCTCAACGTTTTACCTTCAAATTCTCAATTCAGAAACCAGCCGATAATAATAAAGAAGAACGATGTACAAAAATACAATCAGCAAAACGTATTCCATATTTAAAAACTAAATTGCAAACGTATTTAAATATGGAACAAGAAATTGTTTTTTTTAAATAAAATCGTGTAAGAACTTTTTACTATCAAACGCTTCTAACTAACACCGTTCCTTTAAACGGAAACTTTTACGTAATAGTAAGTCTTATCTTATTTTTAGCGAGGGACCATCCGAGTAGCGTGTGACGTGGGATGTTAAGAGAACAACATCCGTTTCTAATATTTTATGAACAACATTATAGTAAGTACTCGGTGACAGTATCGTACAAGTTTCATGGAATTTGAAACGGTTTAGACTATTCGGCGAATGTTTCAGAACAAGGCTCACTATTAAATACAGAGTTTCAGAATTCCAGACCCTTTCAAAAAGAATTAGGTGTCTATAATCTGTGGATAAATAGACACTACGGTACTAGCATACGTGTTCAAAATTGTTCAATAGCTTAAGCATTGTATTTTGATAGAGATACTTGCTTAGGGACATCATATTATGATGGTTCCAACGCAAAATGTCCTAATCGCAATATCAGAGGTATTTTAAATGATGACAATTTTTTGGCAGTTTCCGGATACGGTAATAACCTAATAAATGTGCTAAAAGTGGGCGTATACCACAAATCTGCCTACCCCTTCAGGGAGAAGGACGTGACTATTTATCCTACTAATATTATAATTGCGAAAGTTTGTAAGGATGTATGGATGTTTGTTAGTCTTTCACGTAAAAACTAATGAACGGATTTTGATGAAACTTTAAAATAATATAGCTTATACATCAGAATAACACATAGGCTACAATTTATAAAGATACGGCGACGGGAATAATAATCTCACGGACGAAGTCGCGGGTGACACTAGTTTATTATAAATCTATTTATCTGTCGGCAATGACGCGGATAATTTTTTACACTATATATTTTAGACAGGTAATTAGGTGTTAACCAGAGGCGCTCGGCAACGGACGTAGGAGGGACCGTGGCTTTAGGCCACTAAATTTAAAAAAAAGATAGGTCTCTATTGTAATTATTTTTGGTAAATCATAATGATTATAATTAATAATAAGGAATTGTAATTTATTATTATTATTTATTTATACGGTACCTCGGACTCAATAAGGCCGTATTGAAAAGCAAGTTGCTGGTGGATGATCCTGGCCACTTGATTGTGCCTATGCAAGTACACGGTGTTAGCAAGATATGAACAACCGGAAATAATGTGGCAAAGCGATTCACCGGGACGATGGCATGTTCGACAATTGTAATTAGAATTACAGTATAAAAATTGTATAATATCACATAGGTACATCATTTATTTATCATAAACTAAAAACTATTTTTTTTTTTCAACTAAACAATTACCTAGTCTGCTTAATAAGTATCCCCGTTCGACCCTTTTTGGCAATACGCAGCGACAATTAGAGGAGCGGTGATTACGCCTAATCACCTGTTTTGTTCTTTAAAATTCAAAGCTTCCTAATTATTTATTCTATCTATCCTATTAAACTAGCACAGTTAGTGGTTTTCTGGAGCCATTTTGTTCACTCCACAGACATTGCTAATTGTCCGTAATTAAGTATATTGGCCATTTTACTTTTAGGAAATTGTTTTTCTTTTCGTTTTGTTGTAGACGTTATAAGTTAATTAATTAATTGTTATATTAATTTTTTAGTATAGTTATATAATTATACCGTAATTACCCCTAACTGGTTAGCTTGATTAGAATACCAGTTATTTTCAATAATCAAATGCTTTAGTACATTAATTTTGGAGTTAAAGGATCTGCACGCGGTGCCCCTGCTGACAGAATTGTCCAAGGCTTTGGTTAACGTGTTTCTTAAGAGTCCTCCTATTAAATTTTACCGTTTTCGCTGATTTTACAGACGTGTTTTTACACTGAAAATACTGTATTTTTATAAGTTTTAATGCACAACATGAAATATCATTTCAATAATGATCTAATAAGTGAGCTACTTTCTTATTTTTGTCATTAAATTTTGATTAATCGACCTAAAACAATCGGTAGTTTTTCGTATCTCTTGCTGGAAGAGGTCTAGAATATCACAAATTCACTAATCGTTTTGACGTCTAAAAAGTATTACAAAAATACAGTGTATTCTTGTATAAGTCATCTATCAAATGTATGGATTACTTTTTATCACTTTCATAAAAAAAATTGAGTAAACAAATATTTAAGTTAGTCAAATTTTAGAGAAAATGGGCAATGAATTGGTTCTTATTTCGGCTACATAAAACTCTCGTTCATAAAATTAAAACAACATAAATAAACCTTGGTTCAAAATCAATCCATTTCCAAAAAAAAAGAAAGCTAAATAATAAAAAATAGGCTGTAAATAATCTTTTAAAAACACCTAAATTTCGCTTTATAATACTCGACGCATGCCTCAAGTAAGCAGTCCGCGCCAAGCGCTTACAGGGAGAGGACGCTCTGCGCGCCAAAATTCGACGCCGTCTACAGACGAATATAGCGTGGCGTGAGATTTTGATACTTTGGTAATATTAGTTATTATTTTGTGATGATTAGGCTTCTTTTTAAATACAAGTGATTATGTAGAATGTATTTATCATTGTTTTTGTTAAAAAAAGCTGTTATATTTTATAAAGCTGGATTACTCACTCACTCACTGACACAATTTTATTGTTCTCCTTGATGGTGGAGGGGAAGGTACCTATGTTTTTTTTGCAGAAATGTAAAGGGGGTTCGGGGACCTAGGGAAAATTCCGAGTTTTTGAGATTTGCCCTCCAGTCCCCCAAGGGGGGCTCCCGAGTAGAGTCAAACTGAGTAATAATTTTATAGAAGTAGTTTATTATTTTATTTTTTTGTATTGGGTTCGCCAATTTAACGCCACCCGCCTGGTAGTAAGTCGTGACGACGTCAAGCGATTGTGGGTCACTCACAGCACACTATACTATGGAGAGTGGCCCTCAACTTGACGACCTACTGAACCCAGAATTATATGTGGGAGGAAACACGTGCACAGGCAGGGCGTTCCAGGCCAGTATCGTTCGGCACAGAAACGAACGTTTAAAACGTTCGGTTCTCGCGAACATGTACCTACTGTGTGGGAGTGGCATCTCTGCCCGGCACGCGTTATTCGGGATCGGAAGGAAGATGGGATCAGATTGAAGAGCTCTTCAGAATGCTCGCCGTGGTAAATACGGTAGAATGCGGCCAAGGAAGCTATTGTTCGGCGCTGAGCTAGCGGCTCAAAGCTTCCCGTTACCTCCGGACAATCTATAATACGGATAGCTCGACGCTGCATAGCGTCGAGAGCGTCCAGCAAATACTTCGCGGAGCCGTCCCAGAAGTGAGAGCAGTATTCGACGCAAGGTCCAATCTGCGTCTTGTACAGCAGACACCTCTGATGCAGTGTAAAGAATCGCTTTACCTTATTCAGTATTCCTAGTTTCCACGAAGCTAGCCCTATACATCTTTCGATGTAGTTTTTATTATTGAGCTCTTGACGAACGTCTATGTCAAGGATCTCAAGGTTGCCCTTCATTGGTAATAATGCATGAAAGGGGATTTCTTCGCTGTAAATGCACACGCCTGCAATGTGCTGTCATCTGCATAACAATGAATGTTCCCGAGGGATAGCATATCATTGATTTGCAGAAGGAAAAGAGTTGGTGACAGCACGGACCCCTGCGGCACCCCGGTATTGTTCCTCGATACATATATACATAACCGGGGCAACACAGGTAAGGCGTGTTGTCAGGGCGGCGTAATTGTGTCTCCGTGAGGAACGTCACAGCGGGCCGAGCCGTCTCAAGGTATGGTGGACGGCATCGAGGTTCGCATGGAGTCCACGCTCGAAAAGTAAAGCTGTGGGGTTTCCTGGGGCCGCTGTGGAACGTTTACTTATTTCTGTTGCACTGCCATTATAAATTTGAAGAAGAAGCGTGAAGACAGGGCGACATTTGGTGCAGCAGTAATAAGTGACAAAGCGCAGGGGCTAGCTTCGTCTGGAACCGTGTGGTTAGGTTGGAGCCGACCCGCAGAGGAGTTTTGATTACGGGATCATACGAGTATAGAGGGTCTTTTCTTGAATTTAAGGAGAGAGAAAAAACACCCCCCCTCCTAGCCCTCTTTTCACCTCCCCCACACAAGACACTATTATTATAAAATGAAAAAAAAAAGATCAAAACCATGTAATCGCCGTACCTACTGGCTGACCACCATCGGTAACTCCGGACTCACGCACAAAATGTTTCAAATACCTAATTCCGCCCGTTTCGATTCTGCATACGGACTCTTAATCGTTGCCCTAAAGTCTACTGCCGGGCATCTCGTTGAAGTGGTTGTTGGGAGGTATTGAAACGTTCGTAGTAACAGTATGTGAATGAATTTGTTATCGACATGTACCTATTCGTATTTATTTCATACAAGTATATCCCCGGCTTGACACAAACAGGTTTAAATGGGCGTGAATCTAAACATAGGACGAGTCTATATATACCTATGCATTTGTAGTAGGTACTTATAGTTTATCGCTTATACCTAATTGGCTAGTTCAATTATAAGGAGGTGAGACCTGTGAATCGTCTTGAGAGAATATAGCGTCAAATGCGAACATCTTCGGAGCTGCTACTCCAACCTTTCTGTCTTCAGGCGCGGTGGCAGCGGGCGCAGTCTCACACAGGCTAACTTGCTTCTTACGCTTGTCCATTGAGAAGGTTTGCGTGCCACTTGTAAAAGGACCTTCCCCGGAGGCGCCTACGCGGAGCATGACTTTGACCTGCAAAAGAAAATTCGGAATTTTAATTATACACATTATTATATAGGTACACAGGAAAATCAGTAAGTAGGGTTATAATTATAACTATTTTTTTTCAAATCTTAAACTTAAATCTCTATGATTAAAAAAAATCACTTGATGCCGTCTAGAATAGCTTTCTCATGTTCCCTCGGGAACACGGAGATAAAATGTGTTATAGGTGTTCAGGAAATCTGTACTGAATTTATAAAAGAGCAAAGATTTGTTTGTTTGCCTTGACTAAGCTATGTAACTAGGTCGATTGGAAACTAAATAAACTATATGAAGTTGTAGATGTAGTGAAGTATTAGTGTATAACATTACGCTAAGTGGCGGACTAAGTCGCGAGCTTCCGCTACTAGTCTGTATACGAATTATAACCAATCAAAATGTGTACTCTCTCATACCAGACTATAGTCTAAGAGCTTGCGGTTCAGAATTAAAATGCTAATGCCCCAACTAAAATAATCAATACACGTTCAATAGAAATTGGAAGCTCTAATCTAAAAAAACTTTTCAAATTGAATATACTCGTAAAACAAAAAAACGTAAGAAATTAAGTTCATTGAGTTGTTTGGTTAAACTAGTCCTTGAAACTACAAGTTCTGGCTGCTTTCCAATAAGCAGTACTTCGAAGTTTTGTAGATTCTTTGAATGGAAATAATGCAATTTATTTAACATGGAAGCGCTATTTCTGGACTATTTAGAGCAGGTTTATTCAACGGATAGTTTAGGTCTCCAATCAAACTAGTATTTCATACTTCTTTTCTTTGTTATATAAAATAGCACAAAATACACGGGCGCAGATTTGCAACATTGTATGATGTTGTTTAAATATCGTGATGTTGTATAATATATCGGCTATATCCCTGCTCGATAAGTTCACTATTTAACACAATTTTTTTTTCAATTGGTACCAGCGGTATTATCGTTCAACCAAACTCGCTTTATAATATCGCAACTAATATTATAAATCTGAAAGTGTGTTTATTTGTTTGTACCACAGAACAGTAGAAGAGGTTAGAAAGGAAACAGTTCCTGATTTGTACTAAAATGCGTGTGGCCGATTTTCTCCCACTGATAAAAATAAAATAAAATAAAATAACGTTTCTTATCTTTGAAATTTTTAGAAAATTATTTAGATTCGTCAAAAGTTGGTGTGACTCTACCGAGGGTTCCAAAATGCAACGAGACTGAGTCTTCTCAGTCAAATATTTTGAAAAAAGCCGAACTGAGTTTCTCGAGAGAAACTCAGTTCGGCTTTTTTCAAAATATTTCATCTTAAATATAATACAGAGTTATTTAGAAAGAAGCAATTCGTGTTACAACCAGGCAGCCTTGTCATCTAAGAAATCATTAATACTATAATAAGATTTATGGCACAATTTACTTTTTATTAGTTTTTTAAATTTATTGACAGATAAATTTGCTATTTCGGTTCGCAATGTATTGTACATTCGAATAAAGTTCCCCGCAAAAGAGTTACTCACTTTATGAAGCCTAAATTTAGGAACAGCCAGTTTATCTCTAATAAACTCCACATGAACCGTAATAGTTAGAAAGTTGAAATGTTCACAGACGATGTATTTCTGTTGCCGCTATAACAACAAATACTCAAAAACAGAATATAATAAATATTTAAGGAGGCTCTCAAACAACAAACGTGATTATTTTGCCTTTTTGGTATGGAACCGATCAAGTCTTTTTTATAATAAATAATATGTACACTTTTTTTTTTTTTTTTTTAATTCCGCGGCCCAAGGCCGCAGCCGCTCTAACGTCCGTTGCCGGGCGTCCCTGGTTACTAGCAGAGGGTATGTCCAGTGGCGCCCGGCGGACTTTGACCACCCCTGTGGTCTCTGCGGGTGTTTGGTCGGGACGAGAATCCCGCGTCATTGGGGTCGGGTTTTATCCCGCGTCAGTGAGTGAATCTGGTTGCGTGCTATGGGCCAAAGGCCCCGCAGCACGCAACCCTTCTAGACTGCTTCTGTAAGGACGGTGGGTGGCGATCCCGCCGTCCTCAGGCCCCGATCATGGAGGACGATAGTCTTGGGCGTAGTCGCGTAGTCTGGGGCGGCCTGGCCGCCGACTACGGAACTCGGCGGGGAGGGTACGTTCCCTCTCCCTCCCGGCCGCCTCCTTCGCGAGCATGATTTGCTCGCAGAAGGACACGGCCGCGTTCCACCTACTCCCGCTGGATACCATGGCTTGAAGCATGGTCCCCAGCGAGAGGGTATCCACGCCCAGACCCACTGCGAGGTCCCGGCGCTGACTCGCCCACGCTGAGCACTCCACCAACGTGTGGAGTGCGGTGTCGTCGTCGGAAACCTCGCAGTGTTGACACCGGGGTGTGACCTCACGATGCATGCGAAACAGATAGCTACCGAAGCATCCATGCCCGGCAACCATCTGCGTCGCACGGTACGTGAGGTCACCATGCTGCCTCTGCAGCCAATCGTCCATGATCGGTCTCACCGCCGCGATGAAGATGGCACCCCCCTTGGGTTGCTCAAGTCGCACCCTCCATGACTCCATGAGATCCTGGCGGAGTTGGGACCGCTGGTCCTCGATTTCTCAAGACGCAGGCCTGTGGTCCCGCTCCAGCGCCTCCTTGCGCCATTGGAACAATGACGCAAGGGCTCTCGCTTCCAGGTCCCATGGAGGGGTCCCGGCTATGAGACATGCAGCCTCTCCGGAGATCGTGCGGTACCCCCGTACGGTTCTGACGGCCAAGGTTCTAAGTGGTCTGTTTAACAGAGTCACGTTCCCCTTGACCGCCAACCTATCCGCCCATACGGGAGCCCCGTATAGGGCCATACTCCGCACGATCCCCAGGTACAGTCTCCTGCAGGAGGCGTTGGGTCCCTTTAGGTTGGGCATCAGTCGCGAAAGCGCGACCGATGCCTGCGTCACCTTGGGGACCAAACTTCGGAAATGTGGTCCGAAGTTCCATCGGCTATCAAGTACGATCCCTAGGTACTTCATCGAGGGCTTGATGCCGATGCTAACGCCTCCCACATTTATGCTGGAACCTTCTGGTGGACCGTTCCGAGGTCTGTGAAAACACAGAACCTCGGACTTGTGCAAGGCCACCTCCAGTCCCAGCTGCCGTATCCGACCCACGACTCGAGCAACACCCGTCGTGACCTTGAGTGCTGCCTCCTGGTACGTTGCACCCCGCGCCGTGACGAGGGTATCGTCGGCGTAGCACGTTACGCCGACACCCCTAGGCAACGCACCCCGCAGCACCCAGTCGTAGCCGATGTTCCACAGAAGCGGCCCCAGGACCAACCCCTGTGGAACACCGCACGACACATCTCGCCGAGCTGGCCCGAGCCAGCTGGGGAAAGCTATGGCCCTCTCCGAGAGATAGGCCCCGACAATACGACGGAGGTAGAGAGGCGTTTCGTGATACACGAGCGCCTCCCTAACGCAGCTCCATGGCAAGGTGTTGAACGCGTTGGCGATGTCAAGAGACACCGCCACCACTACCTTGCCCTGCGAGACTGCTTCCTCCGTCAGGCTCTTCACGCGCATGATCGCGCTCACGGTGGAGCGTCCCCGACGGAAACCGAACTGGTTATCCGCCAGGTCTGGCCCCACACTCGTGAGATGCTCGACGAGGCGTTCCGCGATAATTCGCTCAAAGAGCTTACACACCTCGGCGAGCAACACGATCGGCCGATATCCGGACGGTGAGTCCACCGGCCGCCCCGCCTTACGGATCAGGACCAGTTTCCCCGTCCTCCACACCTTGGGAAACTGGCCCCTTTCGAGGCATGCGCTAAAGAGCCCCATCAGTCGAGGCCCGAGTTCTTCGAGGGCCAGGACCCATGCACGGCCAGGAATGCCGTCGGGTCCGGGGGCAGTGATTTTCCGGCGTTTAAGCCGGAGTACTGCCGCACCTTGCTCCCCACCCTGACTTCGCGTACGTCGTCTTCGCTGGTGCTATCCGCGTCGGGCAGAGACGGAGCCATGCGCGGAGGGACGTGCTCCTCCGCGCTCGTCGGAAACAGGGAGCCCATGACCCGCTCCAGCTGCTGCGGCTGGAGACTCTGGGTCAGTGGGGGCGCCCTAGGTCGGAGTTTCTCCCTGACCTGTAGGTACGGGCGCCCCCATGGGTTCTGCTGCAGGGTCTCCAGGAGCTCCTCGCGGGCCGCCGTCTTGGCCCGCTTTATCGTCTCCTGGAGATTACCTTTAGCCTCCCTGTATGCCTGAAAAGCTCCGCCTCTCGGGCTGCTGCGTCGTCTGGGCGGCGACGCCTCCGGCGAAACCTGGTGTACCGGCGGCGGGCGGAGATGCATGCTGCGCGCAGCTCTGCAATCTCCGGCGACCACCAGTACACCTGCTTCCCGGCCGGTCTGGGTGTAACCCTAGGCATCGCCGCATCACAGATTTGCGACATGGCTCTCCTGAACCACTCCGCCTCGGCATCCACATCGGCAGGCCGGCCCGGCGCCGGAATCCAGGCCTGCACCATGGATGCCTCCAGGAGAGCCTCCCGATCCAGATGGTGAAGTGCCCAACGCGGATCCGGGGGATTTGCCACCGGCTGTGGGAGGTCAGGTGGGGGGACGACATCGAACCGGATGTACCGATGATCCGAGTGCGTCTCCTCACCCTCCTCCACGCGCCAGCCTGTAATACGGCGGGCGAGGTCAGGGGATGCGAACGTTACGTCCACGATCGATTCCCCCCCCCCCGCCGCCAAAAGGTGGCCGACATTCCCCCGGTTGAGGACCTCCAGACCACGTGTTCTGGTCCAGTCCTCAAGAAGCCTCCCCTTGTCCCTGGTTTCCCGGGAGCCCCACGCCTCACTCCAGGCGTTGAAGTCTCCCAGGAGCAGGACAGGGCGAGGACGGCACGCAGCGAAGACGACGTCGAGCTCAGTGAGCCATAGCTCAAACTGAGACTCGTCAATGTTCGGCGAGATGTAGGTGGCCACGACTGCCAACCCATCATAGTCCGCCGCAACACACCCGCGGCCCCTTGCAATAATCGCAAGGCGCGAGTTGTCTGCGGCGGACCCCCCAAAGATACAACAGGCCGAGCCGTCCTCGTCCACCGGGCTTCCCGGGTGGACGTAGTACGGCTCGGCGACCACGGCCAAGTTTATGGACCACTGCCGGATGCTCTGGTACAGAAGATCCTGAGCAGCACGGCAGTGGTTCAAATTCACTTGCAGGATACGGATACGGGCGTCAGACATTAATTGACGTCCATAACCGTATCCCGCCGCGAAACAACTGGCCGCGCAAGGGCGGCACCCCCACCGCTCTCAGCGGACGGACGAGGTTTTGGCCTCGAGGCGGCGCAGGTTGTGCTGCCGACCCGGTGATCCGCGGTCTTGCCCTCCGCCTCGCATCATAATATGTACACTGTCATTCATTCTTTTGACTCAGCTGAATTATAAATAAAAACTTTTGACATTTTCATCCGACTATATGAGTTTTGGATCGGAAATCCATTTGTATGCTAAAAAGTTGTCACATGTGAACCGTCACCGACGTGTGTACGTACTATGAACTGAATGTGTAACGAACTGTGTTGACAGCGCTTGGACTATTATTTGAACTGGTAAAGTAACGGTAGTTTTTATTGGTACTAATATATAGGTAACTAGCTGTTGCCCGCAGCTCCGCCTGTTTGTTACTTTAGATCTACATAACTTTTTTATTTATGAAGCGATTGAAAACCAAACCGGAAATTCAAATCAAAAATTCAAATCAGTTAAGCCAAATCACTTCAAAATAAATAGATAGAAAAAAACGTAATAAAAAGTATCCTATGTCCCTCTCCGGGTTCTAAGCCACCTCCCCACCAATTTTCAAACAAATCAGTTCAACCGTTGTTGAGATATAAATAGTGTAACTAACACGACTTTCTTTTATATATATAAATAGCTGTACCCTGCCACGCTTCGCTGTGGCACATTGTGATTTTTTTTTACTGATGCGAAAATTAGATAAAAACAATTCTTGATGCGGATTATATATCATGCTAAAATTTCAGCTCGATCGGTGCAGAACTTTTTGAGTTTTTGAAGCGTACACAAACCATCATAACATTTATATATATATATATATATAGATATAGATAGCGAACCCGGCGAACTATGGCGGTATCGCCATAGTCTGATTTTTCCTATCCTAGTTCCCATTCCCAGTGCCATTCCCAGTTCACATATTAAATTCTATCTCAATTCCCATTCTCATTCCCAGTTCCCGTTCTCAGTTCCCGTTGTCAGTTCCCATTCCCAGTTTCCACTTCAAAATAAATAGATTAAACGAACATTTCAAAAGTTATAATGTTTTACACACACACACACACACACACACACACATACACATACTCTCCCATACATATATAGCTTCTCGTTTTTGCGTGGGGTCATTAAAAAAGATTATAATGAAGAAAATTCGTCATTTTTTTGTAATATATTTTTTTTATATTATTTTTTTTTTTATTATTTGTAAAAAGACCTTAGTATGTAGTATACATACTTTACTTTCTCTGGTCCTGAAAATCAACTTATTGAGTCAGAGCTTCCTTGTAAATGATATTAGATGTTAATTTATATTGTGGCAGCAAAATAAATTGATTTTCAGGACTCCCGGCCCCTACTAATTTGAAAGTTTTGCCTTGGGACTTGTTGATAGTTAGGGCGAAAGATGTTTTCACCGGAAATTGTACCCGTTTAAATAGGATTGGCAGATCACTTGAATCCTCGGTATATGAGCTAGTTGACCAGCTGCTGGGCCGGTGATAATGATTGCTACAATTAAATTGTCCTTAATTTCCTTAGTAAGCAGCCTCGTCCCGTTGCACATGCTTGGAGGGCTTAAATTCCTCAAAAGCATAAATGGAATTCCAATTCCAAAATTCATGTGGTGGCAGTCCAGAAGGGTTTAAAGAATTTAAAAACTCCTGGGGATAATGGACTGCATCTTCGAAATTAGTCACTGTGTCAATCGATTTGTATATTTTTATTTGTCCAGGAACTTTTTGAATAATTATTTCGTTGACACTATCATTTCTGGGTGACACTATTGCCCTAGAACACAACCAATGAAAGTCGTTTTCGTGCAAATTCTCGATGTTAGGGTACCTATATATACTGCATCTATTAAAATTTCTAAACTATGGACTATTTGGCCTAGATATACTCATCCAGAAGGATATTACAATTACTACTTAAATTTGGAGTTGGAAAAATTCCTTCCCCAAGTTTAAGTAGTTTCTGTTGAACATCACCATGGGTGCTTCCATAAAGATGAGCTCTCATATTCGTCCGTAATTTTATATTTTCAATCGAAGTCCATAAGGGCGACGATTTTAAACATGCTTTATGATATCTATATTTTTCAAATCGGTCAAGTAGTTTCGGAGCCTATTCAATGCAAACAAACAAACAAAAAAACAAACAAATCTTTCCTCTTTATAATATTAGTGTATATTTTGATAAAGATTAATTCCAAAGTATAAATAAAAGACGACGATGACCTGAAGCCAGTCCACCCGTGACCACGGCTCTTGTAACAGGGCCGAAACGTCGGGTATTAAAGAGGTATGTATATATCTCAATAATCGCGTAAAAGACCCGTTAGTCTTAAGTTTATCTCTATATATAAAAATGAATCCCTATTTCCCTTGGTCACGCCATCACGCGTGAACGGCTGGACCGATTTCGCTTATTCCTTTTTTTGTTGTGTTCGGTTTTTACGACTGAAACCGAAACCGAAACCGAATTTCGGCAACGGTCTCAGTTTCGGCCGAAACCGAAACTTTCTTATAAGGATCATGTTTTCAGAGAAAAATAAAGAAAATGTATTATAATCTATAAAATCTATATAAAAAGAAAGGTTCTCTATTAGGTTTAATCAGTAAGTACTCAATGTAGGTATTTTAAATTATTTATTTATGTTCGTGAACTATTATGGATAAGGTTTTAAATTGAAAACAGAAATAAAATAAGTATAAGTGTTAATTTTATACGGATAACCAGGTAGGTATCTATTCGTTTAATTATAAGTGTTAATTTGTAAAAAAAAACAATTACTATATTGGTACCTACTTAATAATTATTAAATTGAACGCGAAACTCTAAATCCTTAATATTATCCCCACTAATGCACTATAGGAAATACCATGTACCCAACTAATGCATTTTTACATATAGCATTAGCGAAAGAGTTAAATTAACCACAAAATGTTTAGATTTTTATGGTAAACTTGATTCTACTATAATCTAGGTACTCCTTTGTTATATTAAATTACTTTTCGAGGTATTCTTTCATTTTTCATTTTTATCACAATGACATGATAAAACTTACTGAATTTAAAACATATCACACGAAAACTCACAACAAACAAAATGCACTGCAAACAAACAGGTTACGACATGATTACGCACGTGGACGCGGCCAAATGTCATCGTCGCTTGGATGTCATTTACCGCGCCGAACACACCCGAGCACAGCGCGGAAACTCCCGAATGCAGTTTCGGTTTCGGGCGTAGTTTCGGCAGGTTTGCTGCCGAAACCGAAACATAACCGAAACTCGTTTTTTTGCCGAAACTCGACCGAAACCGTAACCGAAACCGAACATTCGGTCGGACACTAGAAAAAACACTTATTGTGACATAACTATAATAGTTTGACATATGCTGTCACGATACTTTTTGTAGATAACTATATGTTCTGCAAAGACGTTGTACATTATTTTGTTCTATAATCAATAGTTTTCGCAGCGCACGCGATTTAAGAAAGTGTTTTGGTAATTTTTTCACACCTTGGGTTACATTATTGGAGTTTTAGCATGGATCCCTAACTTTTTTGAAAATTTAATAAACCTTATGTTCACCGGAGATAGTGTAGCTTCCCAACATTGAAAGAATTTTTCAAATCGGTCAAGTAGTTTCGGAGCCTATTCAATGCAAACAAACAAAAAAACAATCAAATCTTTCCTCTTTATACGAGTATATTATTAGTGTAGACTAGCTGTTGCCTGCAGCTCGGCACGCGTAGAATAGTTTTTAAGTATCCTATTTTCTTCTCCGTTCCTAAAACTATCCGTATGTCAACCGTTTATCAATTTTCATCCCAATCCGTCCAGTCGTTTGACCGTGGATACAAACCAACATACAAATAAACACACTTTCAGATTTATTACATGTGGTATGAGAATCTTATTATTACTAGGTTTATAAACACTGCCGGGCGCCACTGGAACCGCCGGGCGCCACTGGAAATACCTTCTCCGTGTGAACCAGAGACGCCCGGCAACGGACGCACCAGCGGCCGCGGAACAAAAAAAAACACCATAGTTGGCTGGATGTTCTGACGGTTGTTTTTTTTTCACGCGAATAGGTACTATACGGATTTTATTTAAAAATTACAATACTTAATACATCAAAATAAAATAGACATAAGCCGCGGACGATGTGAGTGGGATAGAACCTTGTCACAATAACCGCTCCGTGACGTTACCAAACGCTGAAAACTACCTACGGATGACAAAACAGTATTGTAGATAAATGACGTCACCAACATGGCCGCCAATCCCATTGTCATCTTGCGCGGCTTATAAATCATGTCTTTACCTCGAAGGGGTAGACAGAGGTGCTTAGACCCTCGTGTCGCCAATACGCTAACCCCCACGTAATAGGTGGCGAGCCTATTGTCGTTTCCTGGAAGTATATTTGCCCTCGCCTCGTCCAGGTTACCAGGTGCACCACGTGCAGGTTGACTTGGGCTCTGTTGATGTTGGTAAGTTCCCTTAGCAAAATATAGGTTACTTTTTTTTCTGGTAATGTGTTACTATAGGAATTGGCAACGTGGTATAAGTTAAATATGGGTATAAAACTTCATACAGTTCCATATAAAATAAAACTCAATATTTATTTATTTATTTCTCATAACTTTACACTATTTGGAGGTAACGGGAAGCCTTGAGCCGCTAGTTCAGCGCCGAACAATAGCTTCCTTGGCCGCATTCTACCGTATTTACCACGGCGAGTGTTCTGAAGAGCTCTTCAATCTGATCCCACCCTCTTCCTTCCGATCCCGAACGACTCGTGCCGGGCAGAGATGCCACTCCCACACAGTGGAACGTTTTAAACGTTCGTTTCTCTGCCGAACGATAGTGGCCTGGAACGCCCTGCCTGTGCACGTGTTTCCTCCCACATATAATCCTGGGTTCTTTAAGCGGAGCGTGAAGAGGCACATCAGTAGGTCGTCAAGTTGAGGGCCACTCTCAATAATAATGCGTGCTGTGAGAGTGGCCCACAATCGCTAGACGTCGTCACGACTTACCACCAGGCGGGCGGCGTCAATTTAGCGAGCCAAATATAAAAAAAAAAAAAAAAAAAAAAAATTAATATCACTAACCAAATGCGTATGCGTAAATAAGCATTTAGTACTATTATAATGACCCCATTATGAGTTAGAGTCGGCTTTGAAATTGTTGGTACTGATTGCATTATAATAACATTATGAGCAATTTAATATAGTGTGTATTATTGGTGGGACTATTCATATTGCAGTTAACAGTATTTTTGTTAACAGTATTACAGTTAACAGTATTCAGTATTTTTGCTGAACACTGGTTAAAAAAACATGAACTCTTAGTTAATATTGATAATTATAAAATCATTAGTGCGTTTACTAGAGATTCCGCTATAAGAGGTGGGTCTCTCATTTTAATTAATGACAAATTAAAATCAAAAGACCGAAAAGACGTAGTAGCACTCACAAGTGAGCGAAATATTGAACTATCATGTGCAGAGCTAGAACAATATATTATTATTAGCGTCTATAGACCTCCTTCTGGAGATTACTACCTGTTTGAGTCCATTATGGAGGAAGCCTTAAAAAAGGTATGTAAATGTAAGAAGACTATAGTTGTATGTGGCGATTTTAATATTAATATTTTAGAAAACTCTCAGAACGCGCTAAGGTTCCTCAACCTTTTTAAATCTTTTAACTTACAAAATCTTTTTTGTGAACCAACACGCACCACAGCCACATCAGCTACCTGCTTAGATAATATTTTTTCTAACAGCGATGTAGATGAGAAATCTATAATACATTTTGTAAATTCAGATCATGCAGGTCAGTTAGCTAGATTTAAGTTCCAACATGTTCCATTATCAAAAAATATTGTTTGTAGACCAATCACAACTTATAGATTACAAAAATTTAAAGAAAACATTAAGAATAAAGTACCTCTTTTGGAGTTGAATAATGATAAACACCCGAATGATCATTACGGAGATTTGTTCGGAGTAATCAAATACGAATGTGATAACATTTTCACTAAAAAAACAATAAATGTAAATCAATTTAAAATAAAATTTAGTGATTGGGCTACGCCTGGAATCTATAAAAGTAGAAGGAAATTATATGAATTATACGAGACAAAGGCATCTACTAATGAGCCACAAGTAATTGAACAGATTAAAAAGTACTCCAAACTATTCAAAAAAGTATGTTCAACAGCTAAATCTAATTATATACGGGCTAAAATTGAAAAATCTGATAATAAAACGAAGGCAATATGGAATGTTATTAACAAAGAAACTTGTAAAGCAAAGTCACGTGATCGATCCTTCGAGTTAAAAATAGATGATAAACATATTAAAACTGATTCTGAAGTGACCAATGCATTTGAATCTTTCTTCACAAATGTTCCAATCACCACTACAAATAAGTTAAATTCGTCAAAAAACGTAGCCAATTCTCTTCTTAAATCTAGTGTTGATAAATGTAGAATTAACTTTGATTTTCAGTATATTGACTCTGTCACTATACTTAAAACTTTTAAACAACTAAATATAAAAAATACCGAGGATCTTTGGGGCATTTCAACTAATATAATAAAATCAATAGTGCCCGCTATAGCACCTCACCTTGCATTCATATTCAATAAATGTATAGATGAAAATCAGTTTCCTCATCTTATGAAGTACAGTAAAATCAATCCTTTATTTAAAGCAGGAGACAAAAGTGATCCTTCAAATTTTCGACCTATTTCCATACTCCCATCCCTCAGTAAAATTTTTGAAAAAATAATATTTAATCAATTGCTTTCACATTTTACAGACAATAAGTTACTTCATAACAAACAGTTTGGTTTCACTAAAGGCAGGAACACAACGGATGCAGGAGTTGCACTTGTGAAACATATATTTGATGCTTGGGAGGAAAAGCAGGATGCTATTGGTATATTTTGTGATCTATCAAAAGCTTTTGATTGTGTTGATCATGGGACTTTGCTACTAAAATTAGGTTATTATGGTGTTTCGAACAGCTCACTTGGCTTACTCGAGTCTTACCTCACTGGTAGAGTACAAAAAGTAAACATTAATGGCACCGACTCTTCTGGCGCCTCATTAGTCATGGGAGTACCCCAGGGCTCTATATTAGGACCCCTTTTATTCTTAATATACGTAAACGATCTTCCTTATTTCACTAAAAATCTTTGTGAGATAGTATTATTTGCTGATGACACATCATTAATTTTTAAAAGTGATAGACAAAAAGTAGCACTTGACGATGTAAATAATACCCTTTCGGAAATATTGCATTGGTTCACAAGTAACAACTTGCTGCTCAATGCGAAGAAAACAAAATGTGTAAAATTTACTATGCCCAATGTTAGACAGGTGGATACTCATATTACTATGAATAATGAATTAGTTCAAATAGTCAATACCACAGTTTTTCTTGGGATAACTCTAGATAGTAAACTACAATGGGGTCTTCATATCACAGCCTTGGCAGGAAGACTTAGCTCAGCTGCCTATGCGGTTAGAAAGATAAGGTCTCTGACTGACGAAAAAACGGCACGATTAGTTTATTTTAGCTACTTTCATAGCGTTATGTCATATGGTCTGCTGCTGTGGGGCTCAGCTGCCGATATTGAGACAATATTCATATTACAGAAACGAGCTATACGAGCAATCTATAGACTCGGACCCCGTGACTCGCTGAAAGAATTATTTAAAGAAATTAATATTTTAACAGTTGCTTCTCAATATGTTTACGACAACATCTTATATGTACGGAAGAACATAGATCTATTCAAAAAAAATTCCGATAACCATAATTTTAATACAAGAAATAAAAATAAATTGGCAATGACAAAAATTAGACTTCATAAAGTTGGTAATTCGTTTGTTGGCAAATGTATAAAAATTTATAATAAAATTCCTCAGGATTTGGTTGACATGCCTCTTAATAAGTTTAAAATAGTAGTTAAAAAATGTTTGATGATGAAAGGCTACTATAATGTAGACGAATATCTTAATGATAAAAATGCATGGTCACCCTAATCTTCTGTTGTTGGCCACTCGTATAATACAATAGAAACTAATTGTAACAATGTAAACAAAACAATATTAAAAAAGAAAATGGATAATCTACCTGAGTTTCTTGCTGGTCTCTTCTCAGGAGAACCAAATTACCGAACCAGCGAAAGAATCATTTTCTAATGGTTATTTATGTACTTACTTAATTTAGTATTTTTATAATATTACTTGACAAAATTGTAAAATTTTGACATTCATATGTGCTCTTTATGTGCCTAAACTGAATAAATGAAATTGATTCTTGATTCTTGATTCTTGATTCTTTTGAGCCGCTAAATAGCAGGGTGATTTAATACAAATCATCACGTTGCGACGTCAAAGGCCGTATGCTGTAGGTATACAATCAAATGAGCACTCTCTCTCTCTTTGCCCCTCTCGCTTATTTTGGGTTGCTTTTTTTCTTTTGTTAAACGTAAATAACTTCGTTACTGACGGTGGTCCCCCAGCTGCTCAATTTTTTTTTAAATAAAAATACAGGTTTTTTCCATCAGGTAGGTTTATAAATCCCTAAATGTTTGGCTACGATTTCTTTCATCAAAGAAAACCTTTTTCGTTACACAGGCATTGCGGTAAAATACTACGTCGAAGCCTTTGTGACATACTACAGACTCAATTTTGAAGCAAGAACAGATCACTTGCCATCCATAAAATCATCATTAGATACGTAAAACGCGAACTATTTATGAATCGCTCTCTCTCAACACTTGGGCCACACACGTTCCATCTACTTACTTACTTACGCGTATCGTGATTAGTTACCAACGTAACTTAGTTCGCGTATCACGACAAGTAATTAGTTTGGAATTAATTACACCTGCGATGTCTGAAGCATACTTGATATTCCGATCTGTGACGGTAAGGATGTTAACTATTGTCATTTTAACTGTATTCATATGAAACTAAACCCAAAATTAGGACACGTTATACCTAAGTTACGTTATTTATTAGTTAAAGTTACAATAAGATTATTTACTTTAATAGCATCATTAGGAGGGTTAACTAATTAGTTTTAGCGACGCATTGAAATCAATACATTGTATATAATAAATCTGTAACTGGTCGCTGTCTTTAGAAAGATAAATAATAAAAACTATTGTAGGAGGAGGTTTTATGAACGCAATATCACCAAAACAATGGTTTTTGGGAATTATCTGTCTGTTTGTTTGTGTGTACAAATCTCAGGAATGGCTGAACCAATTTCAATGCGTTTTCACTAATACGTTGCGGCATGCCTCACTTAAAATTGTGTGTTAGTTTTACAATCAGTTCATAAATAAATAAAAAATTGGTGCAAACTATATCACGCAGGCAGAGCCACGGGCAACAGCTAGTAACATAATATAAACACGCATATTCAGAACCAGGATGGCAGGAAGAGAATATGGTGCTTTCAAGCTGGAAAATGCCGCCTGTCTGTCAAGAGCCTTATAGATCTGATATTTGAGTTTGCCCAAGATTAGATTATTCCACGAAGTGGCACGTTTTTGCTTCATGTAGTCCGATATGTTTGTTGGTTTTTGGAATAAAAGACAGGAGCTCGTAATAATACGTGTCGTGTATTTCAGTCGGCCATGTTACAAAGTGAATAAGAAGGAAGTGAACATAGACAAGACAATATTGATATAATCTAAGCATAGACTAAACTAGGCTATGGCTTACAAGCTAATATAATATTATGACATCTTCCCTTTAACTTTATTATAACTTATATTTTAGATTCTTATATAAAAATAACAAAACGCATTTTAGTGTTTTGACACGAGACAATTTGACGTTTTAAAAGATTCTGACAGTTGACATAATTTGACGTTGTCAATTCGACGATTGTTTCTAAATGTAAACAAACAATGGTTTACAACATTTTAGTTTACTAATTAATTACTTATAACTAAGTACATGACAATGAATACAAAACAATGTTTATAAGACTGTGTCTATAAGACGTTGTGGTTGCCTTATCTCTCTTCCTGAACTAGAATATTTCTTAATTGGTTGACTGCTAGTACGTTGAGGAGATTGACTATGAGAAATTTTAGAGTAATCATTTGTATAACAAGGAGTATAACTGATATAAGTTTGATTGGAACTGACTGGTTGAGTGTGAAAATTATTAGTCTGTGTGTTATGTGAATGAAAAGAATATTGAGACTTTGGTCTAAGTGTTATGTATTGTCTATTGCGACGATATGTACCAAATTTACTTTTTATGATATACGACCTAGGTTCAGGACCAACTTGTTGTATAATACCTGGAAACCAAGACGATTGTGGATGTTTTTGAAACATAACATGACTATTTACCTCCAAGGGTTTAAGATCTTTGGAATTTCTGTTGTAATACTCTTTCATCTTATGTAAATTTTGATTATTGACTTGTTTAAGATGTCTATAGTTACACAATTTTGGTTTTAAAAGTTTTTCTACTATAGGTAGCTTTGTACGAAGTCTACGTGACATGGAAAGTTGTGCTGGTGAACACAAATTGTTTTTGGGAGTATTGCGATATTGCAATAATGCTAAATATGGATCAGTATTATCAAGTAAACATTTTCTAAGCATATTTTTAATTATGCCTACTGTCCGTTCTACCATACCATTTGAGCGGCTGTGATAGGGACTGGAAGTGACATGGTGAATATTCCAATCTTGTGTGAAATTATGAAAAGATTTGGAATTCATCGGTGGACCATTATCTGACATTAATGTATGGGGAATACCATGACGAGCAAATATTGATTTTAACTTGATTATGACTTGGTCTGCACTGTAACCATTACTTAAAATTGCTATCTCAACATATTTTGAGAAATAATCGACTACAATTAAGTATGTATGCTTGTTGAACTCAAAGAAATCTATACCAACCTTATGCCAAGGAATGTATTTGTAATCATGTGGTAATAAACTTTCTTTAGTGTTACTCTTTCTTAAAGTGAGACAAATTTCACAATTACTGATGTAATTATCTATATCTTGACTAATATTAGGCCAGTAAATTGTATGTCTTGCCAAATTTCTACAACTATTCAAGCCTTGATGACCTTCATGTAATAGTTTTAAGAAATCTTTTCTTAAAGAAATAGGTATAATAACTCTATCTGACAAAAATAAAAGGTTATTAGCATAATGAATATCATCTTTAACAGGAAAGAAAGGTTTAATACAATCTTCTACTTTATGCTTTGAATTTGGAAATCCATTTTTACAGTAATTAATAAGAGTTTGAAGAGTTTGGTCAAACCTGGTAGTTTGTTCAATTTGTTGTAGTTTGAAAGGACTAAGTGACAAATTAGCAGTGAGTAAATTAACATGAAGTTTAACATCTTCATCCAATTCTACTAATGCATTTTCTGGTAATGCAGCACGGGACAATGTGTCTGCGACATATGAAGAATTAATTAGAGACTTTAATTTATTGAATTCTTTCTCATGACTGTCATTCCATGACCATATTGTGTTTTTATTAAGTAACTGTCTTATGTTTGATGTTTCTTTTGATAAATCTTTTATGAATGAGCCAAGAAAATTAATCATGCCCAGGAATCTCTGGACATCTGTGACATTCTTAGGCTGTGGCATGTTGCAAATTGAATTTACTTTAGATGGATCTACAGACACTCCATTTCTATTGAATATAAAACCTAAATACTTGACTTCACTTTGACAAATGTTACATTTATTACTATTAAATGTTAGACCTATATCTTTTGCACGACAAAGAACTTTTTCTAGGATTTGATCATGTTCTTGAATGGTTTTAGCATGTATAAGAAAGTCGTCCATCATTATTTTAATGCCTTGTATGTCACCAAACCGGGAAATCATTTCTTTATGAAAGATTTCTGGAGATGCATTGACACCAAACGGTAGCCTTAAAAAACGAAATCTGCCATAGGGGCTTATAAAAGTACATAGTTTGGATGATTCTTCATCTAAGACAAGATTCCAAAAGCCTGACTTAGCGTCTAAATTTGAAAAATAACATGAACCATTTAGTTCTGCTTTAATTTCATCAATATGTGGAAATGGGTAATGTGAACGTTTAATAGCTTTATTTAACTTACGTGGATCTAAACATAATCTAATGCTTTCATCCTTTTTAGAGACAATTACCATAGAGTTGACCCAATCAGTTGGTTCATCAACTCGAGCAATAATACCAGTGACTTCTAACTTATCAAGTTCTGCCTTGACTTTATCCTGTAATTTAAAAGGAATTTTTCTACTTGCGTCTACCGACGGCTTGACATTTTCGTTGAGAGTTAAATGACATTCATAGTTTTTAAGAGCTCCTATTCCATTAAAAACCTTACTATATTTCTTTAGTATTGACAGACTGTTTGACTCTGCTGGGACTTTGTGACACATTGACTGTGATATGACTTGACTTTGACTGTTAGACTGACTTGACATTGACTGTAAATTGTTGTTCTGGCTATGCTGACTAGGTGTGTAGTTTGGACTGTGTTTAGATATGTTTTCATCAAAGGTTACTGACTGTATTCTTTTTATGACTTTTAACTGTTGACATGACTGTCTACCCAGAATATTTTTGCAATCTAACGGTGTAATATGGAAACACAAGTTGTATGATTTGTCATTATACTTACATGGTAATGTACAATAACCGATTGTAGATATACTTTGACCTGTAAATGTTGTCAAGTTAAATGGTGTTTGTATAAGATTTATCTCTTGCAACGCTAGTTTTTCAAATGCTTTCTTAGACATCAAATTCACATCTGCACCTGAATCAATAAGTAAGCAAACAGATTGACTACAGATACTTAGGGTTATTGACCATTGGTTACTACATTTTACAGAATTACATTGATAAACAGCACCTAAAAAAGCTTGATCATCATTAGAAAAATCTTCTTGTACATAATTAACATATTTTTGCTTGGACTTACACATCTTTGAATAATGATTAAGTTTTTGACAGAAATTACATTTTGCACCAAGAGCAGGACATTTAAAACGATGTGTTTGACCACACTTTGGACACATTGAGTTATTCATAGACTGATTGTTACCTTTATAACCATTGGGACTGCTATAACTCGATGAATGGGATGTATTGTATGACTGGTTAGGATTGTACCTTGACTGTTGACTGTGACTCTGACTTCTTGATTGACGATCCTGTGACTGCGGATTGTACCTTGATTGTTGACTGTGACTCTGAATTCTTGATTGACGGTCCTGTGACTGCGGATTATACCTTGATTGTTGACTGTGACTATGATTTCTTGACTGACTATGTTGTGAATGACTTCTACTGGGCTGTTGACTACTTCTGTTATGTATACTATCTATACTAGCTACAGATGAATTGGGATTTGTGCCTGATAATATTTGAACTTCTTTCCGGGACGATTCTAGTGACTTAGCAATATTTATAGTGGCATCTAAAGTGGTAGGTAATTCTTGCAAAATTTTCTCTTTAATGTATTGATTCTGATCATTTAGATTCCAACTAAATATATCTTTTAGTAAATCGTCTTGCAATTCACCAAAATTACACTGATGGGCTATATTTTTGAGATCTGTTATATAACTGTCCAGCTGTTCATTTTGCAGTTGCTTTCTGTTAAAAAGTTTATGCCTTATCATGGTTATATTGAGTTTTGGGCTGAAATAACTTGCAAATCTGTCGATCAACACTTGTAGCTTGACTGTTTCGACATCTAGGTTGAAAGAATAAAATATGTGAAGGCAATCTGGTCCTATATAATGTAATAAAAGTGCAACTTGCCTATCTTCGCTTTCTTGATCATATTTAAATGCTTTGAGATATATTTTGAATTTGGTGATCCAATTTTTCCACGTGAGCGGCATGTTGGATGCATGAACGTCCATGTGCTTGAGGCGACCCGACGACGTTGAAGATTCGTCCATTTTTTTCTTTTGGTTGATCCAGTTCTTCCTAAGACACGCCAGTTTACACCACACCTGATGTTTGTTGGTTTTTGGAATAAAAGACAGGAGCTCGTAATAATACGTGTCGTGTATTTCAGTCGGCCATGTTACAAAGTGAATAAGAAGGAAGTGAACATAGACAAGACAATATTGATATAATCTAAGCATAGACTAAACTAGGCTATGGCTTACAAGCTAATATAATATTATGACACGATACGCCCAGGACTTTAATTGGCTGTGCCATAGCGGCTGGCAAGTAAGATTTTGTTGCCTTTCATCAACATTTCATCGCAAGGGAACAGGTTACAATTTTTTTTTTTAAATTACATTATAGATGCTACTTTTTATTAAATTCATTCGGCCATTATAAATGCGCCCGGTGATGGCAATAGGTTTGCCCCCTATTACGTGGGACTAAAATACTGGCAAATTGTGGGTGTGTAATGCACCTATGTCTACCCCTTCGGGGATATAGGCGTGATATGTGTGTGTATGTGTTCAAAAATGCCATCTTTAAGATTAAGTTATTACGTATATTTCGCTAAAGATTGCCCTTAATGTTATCAAACGAAACTCAATCGCTTAAACTTATATTCGATGTAGGCAACTCAATACGTGCGCGGTTTTCGTAATTAATAACGGCCGGATTCCATTACACAATTAGTTCAGTGTGTGACAGGGAAGCAGGATTAGCTTTGTTAACGTGACAAGCATAGTACCGGTGCTAAAATATGAGATATGCTACTGAAATAATGAAAAACTAGACGAAAGGTTAAACAAGCTGGTGATGCCACCATCAGGCGTTTTTACATTGCACGATAACGACACACGATAGACGTTTTCACCTTAAAGTTACTACTGCTACTTACGATATCGTGCAATGTGAAACTGTGTTTTAGTCTAATCTGCCCACTGATAATTATTAAAGGGCTGCAGTATATTGACTGTACAAAGGTAGCATAATCATTAGTCATTTAATTGATGACTTGTATGAAAGATTTGATGAAATATATACTGTGTCAAAAGTAAATATAGAATTTAATTTTTAAATTAAAAAGTTTAAATAGATTAAAAAGACGAGAAGACCCTATAGAGTTTTATAAATTAATTAATTTATGGTTATTTATAATTAATATTTTTAATTTAAAAATTTATTTATTGATAAAAAAATAAAATTAACTTTTTTTATTTAATTAACATAAATAGTTGAAAAAGTGATCTAATTATATTAATTAAAAGAAAAAATTACCTTAGGGATAACAGCGTAATTTATTTTTTTAGTTCAAATAAAAAAATAAGTTTGCGACCTCGATGTTGGATTAAGATAAAAATTAAATGTAGAAGTTAAAATTTTTGATCTGTTCGATCATTAAAATCTTACATGATCTGAGTTCAAACCGGTGTAAGCCAGGTTGGTTTCTATCTTTTAATAAATAAAATGTTTTAGTACGAAAGGATTAAATATTTAAATTAAATTTATTAATTTGAATTTTATTAAAATAAAAATAAAATTTTATTAATATATAGATATAACTATTTTGGCAGAAAAATGTGATGACTTTAGAATTCATTAATGTATAATTTATTATATGGGTAGTATATGATAAATTATGATATTTATATAATTTTTGTTGGTTTATTAATTTTAATTATTGGGGTTATAGTTGGTGTTGCTTTTTTAACTTTATTAGAACGTAAATTATTAGGTTATATTCAAATTCGTAAAGGACCAAATAAATTAGGAATTATTGGTATTTTACAACCATTTTCTGATGCAATTAAATTATTTACAAAAGAACAAATTTATCCTAATTATTCTAATTATATTATATATTATTTTTCTCCCGTTTTAAGATTTAGTTTATTTTATTAATTTGAATGGTTATTCCTTATTATTTTAATATAATTAGATTTAATTTAGGTGTTTTATTTATTTTATGTTGTATAAGTTTAGGGGTTTATACAGTCATAGTTGCTGGATGATCTTCAAATTCTAATTATTCTTTATTAGGAAGATTGCGAGCAGTTGCTCAAACTATTTCTTATGAGGTTAGATTAGCTATAATTTTATTATCTAGAATTATAATAATTATAGATTTTAATTTAATATTTTTTAATTTATATCAAAATTTAATTTGATTAATTATTATTATATTTCCATTAAGTTTTTGTTGATTAAGATCAATATTAGCTGAGACTAATCGTACTCCTTTTGATTTTGCTGAGGGGGAAAGAGAATTAGTTTCTGGATTTAATGTAGAGTATAGAAGTGGTGGATTTGCATTAATTTTTTTGGCTGAATATTCTAGAATTTTATTTATAAGATTATTATTTGTTTTAGTTTATATGGGGGGATTTAATTTAAATTTAATATTTTATTTGAAATTAATTTTAATTTCTTTTATTTTTATTTGAGTTCGGGGAACTTTACCTCGATATCGTTATGATAAATTAATATATTTAGCTTGAAAAAGATATTTACCTATTTCTTTAAATTTTATGTTATTTTTTTTAGGTTTAAAAATTTTTTTAATTTAATTATTTAAAAATAAATTATTTTTAGTATAAATTAATGGAATAATTAATTCTTTCTTAAGTTTTCAAAACAAATGCTTTAAAACAAGCTCATTAATTAAATATAAATTAATTAAAAATTAAGTTATCTCAGTATTTACTTATTAAAGGGTTAATAATAAAATATAAAAAATAACTAATAGTTAAAATTTGTCTAATTAATACATAAGGATTTTCTACTGGTCGGGCTCCAAGTCAAGTTAAAAGAATTACTACAACTACATAAATTCAAAATATAATTTGGTTTAAAGGATAAAATTGGATTCCTTGTATTTTTTTATTAAAAGTTAGGGGTAAAATAATTAAAATTAAAATTGATGAAATTAAAGCAATAACTCCTCCTAATTTATTAGGAATTGATCGTAAAATTGCATAAGCAAATAAAAAGTATCATTCAGGTTGAATATGAGCTGGAGTATTTAAAGGATTAGCTGGTATAAAATTATCAGGATCAGTTAATATAATTAAAATTGATAATAATATAATTATACCAATTAAATCTTTATAAGTAAAAAATGGATGAAAAGGAATTTTATCATAATTTCTATTTAATCCTAGTGGATTATTAGATCCTGTTTGATGTAGAAATAAAAGATGAATTATTGTTATTATTAAAATAACAAAGGGTAAAATAAAGTGAAAAGTGTAAAATCGAGTTAAAGTGGGATTATCTACAGAAAATCCACCTCAAATTCAATTTACTATTATAGTTCCTAAATAGGGGATTGCTGATAATAAATTAGTAATTACAGTTGCTCCTCAAAAAGATATTTGACCTCATGGTAGTACATATCCTACAAAAGCTGTTGCTATTAATAAAAATAAAATAATTACTCCTATTATTCAAGTATTTTTTAGGTTAAATGATTCATAATAAATTCCTCGTCCAATATGAAGATAAATACAAATGAAAAAAAATGATGCTCCATTAGCATGAATAGTTCGAATTAATCATCCGAAATTTACATTACGGCAAATATAATTTACTCTATAAAATGCTAATTCAATGTTAGCAGTGTAATATATAGTTAAAAATAATCCTGTTAAAATTTGAGTTTTTAAACAAAATGCTAATAAAGAGCCAAAATTTCATCAATAAGAAATATTAGATGGTGAGGGTAGATCAATTAATGAATTATTTAAAATTTTTAAGATAGGGTGATTTTTTCGAGTTAATAAAAATTTATTTGTCATTAAAATTTAAAATTTTGATCGTAAAGGTCCATAGAAAATATTTGATACCTTTACTACTGCAATTAAAGTAATAAATAAATAAATTACTAATATTATTATGATTAGAAAAGTTTGGTTATTATAAAGTTTTATTAAATTAATATTATTTTCATTATTTATAGTTGAATTGATAGAGGTAAAAATTTCTATATCTGAATTAAGTGAAAAGTTTAATCAAAATAAGTTTTTTATATTTATTAAAGAAATAATAATAATTATAAAAAAAAATAAAATTGAAATTATTTTTAAATTGAAAGATGGGTTGAATAATTCATTTGATGCAATTCTTGAAACATAAATAAACAATACTAATAATCCTCCTATAAATGTTAAAAATAAAATATAAGAAAATCAGTATGTTTTAATTAATATTCCAGAAATTAAACAAATTAATAAAGTTTGTATTAAAATTATTAAACCTATTGATAATGGATTATTTAAGAATAATATAATTAAAGAAAAAAAAATGATAAAAGATAAAATTATTTTTGTTATATCAAGTCAAAGAATAGTTTAAATAAAATAATAATTTTGGAGATTATAGATAAAGAAGTTCTTTTTTTTTTGAAGTTTATAAAGTGAATTACTTAATTTTGATTTACAAGACCAATGTTTTATTTAAACTATAAAAACTTAATGATAATTAATATAAATTTTATTTTTATTAGAATATTTATTATTGGTAATTTAATTTTTGTTTTAAATCATAAACATTTATTAATTATTTTATTAAGATTAGAATTTATTGTATTAAGTATTTTTTTTTTTTAGTATTTATTTAAGTTATATTGAATATGATATATATATATTAATATTCCCTTTATTACATTTTATTACATATTTACTATATTTTTAAATAAACTTATAAAAAACACAAATATATTTAAAAATATAAAAAATAGTGACCCACCGGTATCGAGTACAGTGACCAAGCTACCGGTGGTTAGGGCTCCAGAGATAGGAACTTCCGCACAATACGGGCCGTATCCAACAGAACCGCCTTCTGCATCAAGCCCTTGACCCAGCTGCCTAACGCGAGCCTCTGTAGGTTGTGGTCGAGGCTCTTGGCTATTAAACCATGAGCAGATACGACTATCGGAACAATAATCGCCGAATCCACATCCCACATGTCGACAATCTCGTGAGCTAAGTCCAAATATTTAATTTGTTTATCTTTTTCTGCTTTCACGAGATTCTCGTCATGCGGCACAGTGATATCGACAATTATTGCAAGGCGTTTTAATCGATCTATTATCACTATATCTGGTTTGTTGGCTATAATAGTCCTATCAGTGATAATAGACCGATCCCAATACAATGTAGCATGGCCATTTTCAAGAACTGGGTCGGGCACATACCTGTAATAAGGTATCTCTAAGTCAACAAGGTTATATTTTAGAGCAAGTTGTTGGTGGATAATCCTGGCTACTTGGTTGTGTCTGTGCAAATACTCACCGTTCGCAAGACGGGAACAACCAGAGATAATATGTCTTAAAGATTCTCCGGGACGATGACATGCCCGACAGATGTCTAGCGTCCCATCTTTGACAATAAATCTCCGATAGTTATTCGTCATCATAACTTCGTCAGTGATTGCACAGATGAAACCTTCAGTTTCTCCAAAGAGATCACCGAAACGTAACCAGGATACGGAAGCTGTAAAATCAACATCGGGCCCGTGTAGAGCCCGATAAAAACGACCGTGAAGCTCTTTGCTCTTCCATATTTCCTTGCGATCAGATACACCTAGTATAACCGGTTTGCGCCAGTTCTCTTTAGCTAGGGAGAGTGGGGTCAGTCCGTTATCAATTGCCACGACATCTCGATGCAGACCCACATCCACCTGCAAGAAGTACTCTCTAAGGTTGCATATCTCACGGTTATGGAGACTTTTAGCGTTTAAAAATCCTCGACCTCCACATTTCCGTGGGATATACAACCTCATTACTGACGAACGTGGGTGGTGCATTCGGTATGAAGTCAATAGACAACGTACCTTTCTATCCAGAGCTTCTAATTCGGTCTGAGTCCATCTAAGTATGCCAAAAGAGTATACTAAGATTGGCATGGCCCAGCCGTTAACAGCCCGTACCTTGTTACCGCCTGACAAGAGACTTTTCAATACTTTCTTCAGGCGGCCAAAGAAACGGTCCTGCAACGTCTGTTTCATGTCAATCTCAGCAATACACAGAGTTTGGGACATACCTAGATATTTGTAGGTTTCGGTTGCGGAGAGCGACTCAAATTGTGTGAAATCCGAAAGACTGACTCCTTCAGATTCCACAATCCCGCCCTTTTTCACATGCATGACCGCACACTTATTTACCCCGAACTCCATACTGATAGCCTTACTAAAAGTTTCAGTAACTTTTAGTAAAGCCATCAATTCGGGGCCATTAGGGGCAAATAACTTTAGGTCATCCATGTAAAAAAGGTGGGATAAAATTTGACCCCCTCTCCGCATCCGATAGCCTAACCCTGAACCCTCTAGTAGAGTACTGAGAGGATTCAGTGCTAGACAAAACCATAACGGACTCAGACTATCGCCCTGGAATATTCCTCTCTCGATCCCTATTGGTACACCACCTCCTAGAATCTGACGACATCCTGGATAAACCAAAACCGTATTCCATTGTCTCATACATGACCTCAAAAAGGTGCACAGAGTTGCATCAATTTTATACAACTCCAGCACCTTTAGAAGCCATGTATGAGGTACAGAATCATACGCTTTTTTGTAGTCAATCCAGCATGTCGCAAGGTTCTTTCGGTTGCGGCGTACCTGCTGACAAACAGCCATGTCAAGAATAAGGAGCTCTTTAGTACCACGTGCCCCACTTTTACATCCATTCTGAGAGATGGACAATATATTGTTGTTTTCTATATGTGAATACATTTTGACTCTCAGAATAGATGTAAAAAGTTTGTATATAGTTGGTAAACAAGTAATGGGTCTGTAATTTTTGGGGTCTGTGGTACCACCAGATTTATAAAGAAGGTGAGTAACTCCGGTAGTCATAAAAGATGGAAGCGACGCTAACTCAAGGGATGACTGGAAGCAAGATGCCAAGCAGGCGTGTGAGCTACGGAACCATTTTAGCCAAAAGTTGTGCAGTCCGTCCGGTCCAGCTGATTTCCAATTTGGTAACGAACGAACTGCACAACCAATATCATCTTCAGATATGGTTATAGGTTCCATAGCTTGTATTGGTTCACACGCCCGCTCTACATCCCCAATCCACCCACCCTGCGTATGACTGACGGGTGTCGACCAAATGCTTTTCCAAAAGGCAACTGTAGCATCAGCATCAGGTAGACTCCCATCAGTCACATCTGAATCAGGTCGCTCCCACCTTCTATATACCCACCTCTCGTCTTTTTGGAACAAGCGATTTTGTGTATATCTGTCTACTCTCTTTTTATATCGCCTTATACGGTTTGCCCACGCATAGATTTTCTGCTTCAGGAAATCAATGCGCTCCGTGACCCGTACAGAGTATTCACGGGGACTCACGTTAGTTCCCGCGAATGCCCGGGTCACGAAGCGCATGACTCTCGGGCGTGTATTGCCCGTCCTGAAGCAGTGTAGCTTGCCTATGAGCACCCTAGCCTCGGTAATGCGACGTTCAATCCTGCATTGCCAAGCTGGTACTGTAGGTCTTGGTCGAGCAGCTGATTCTTGCTTATTAAATTTAACACCAGCTACTCGACATACTGTAACAGCCGCACAATACAGGATTGAATGCGCATCAGTGAGATCATCACAATTGAGAAAATAAGATTTTAAAATCGAGTCTAGGGCACACACTAGCGCTATATTTTTTCTATGCGTAGGCAAACGTGGAAGCCGCGGTCTACACTGAATAGGGACAGATCTAAACTCACCAATCGCTTGTTCCAAAACGCTCCTTAATTCATCATTGCATTGGATACTTACAGATGTAGCAGCATCATTTACTTCTTCATTAACTGTTAAGACGGGAGGTATTTCATTTTCTACTGTAGTGGAGTTACGGTTACTATGTAATGAAGAAGGGATGATACTGTTACATGCTTCTAAGCGTAGCCTCTCAAGTGCGGCGTCATCCAACAGATGACAGCGTTGTATGGCGCGCACCTGATCCGATAGGCGTTGTGCTGTTACGTTGACATCTGGTTCAAGTACCTGAAACAGGGGCAGCATGCGGACACGGTACGCAGTGAGGTTAATTCCTCCCTCTGTAGCCACAAAATATGCCCGCATCACGTTTTCGTTCATAGAGAGACTCCATCGAATGCGGTGCACATTACCACCGGTAGCGGGGTCCCTAATCGAAGCCGGAGGGCCTCGGGGTCCTAAGCCAGTCGGTGGCCGGCCTCTCCCCTGCCGACGTACAGGTGGAGGCGACGTCGGTGGAGAGAAAAACTCGTCGCTACTTGAGCTCGACGCCTCACCATCAGCCACGGTTTCCGGCGAATGTGAGGCGGAGTTTTGCGACGAGTCCGGGGTTGGTAATTGTGCAGTTTGTGCCCTGGTACGAGCTCTAGTCAACATGTTTCAAGCTTATTGTTTGTTATTATATTAGGCTTTTCAGTATGACAGACGTCATTTTCAGCAAAAAAATGTAGTATATTTGGTAAAGATCTTCCTGTAGGTTTTTCATGGTTTTTCTATATTATTTTTAGTATTTTCAGTATGTGAGGGGGCTTTAGGTTTATCAATTTTAGTTTCTATAATTCGTACCCATGGAAATGATTATTTTCAAAGATTTAATATTTTATAATTATATATATATATATATATATATATATATATATATATATATATATATATATATAATTTATTATTATATTAAATAAATAAATAATGATAAATTTTTTAATAATAATAATCTTTTTAATTATTTTTTGTTTTATAAAAAATATATTTTGAATGGTTCAAATGGTGTTATTTTTCATGATATTATTATTTATATTTAATATGGTTGAATTAAATTTATTTTGTAATTTTAGATATATGATATCATATGATTTAATATCTTATGGTTTAATTATATTAAGAATTTGAATTTCTATTTTAATAATTATAGCTAGAGAAAACTTATTTAAAATTAATTTTTATGTAAATTTTTTTATATTTAATGTTATTTTTTTATTAATTATATTATATTTAACTTTTAGAATAACTAATATATTTATATTTTACTTATTTTTTGAGGGTAGATTAATTCCCACTATAATATTAATTGTTGGATGAGGGTATCAACCTGAACGTATTAAAGCTGGTATGTATTTACTTTTTTATACTTTATTTGTTTCTTTACCTTTATTAATAGGTATTTTTTTTATATTTAATGAAATAAGAAGAATAATAATTTATTTTTTAAAATTTATAAATATAAATATATATATATTATATATTATTATAGTTTTAGCTTTTTTAGTAAAAATACCAATGTATTTTGTTCATTTATGATTACCTAAAGCTCATGTTGAAGCTCCTGTTTCTGGATCTATAATTTTAGCTGGTATTATATTAAAATTGGGAGGTTATGGTTTATTACGTTTAATGATTTTTTTACAAGAGATTAATTTAAAATTAAATTATATTAGAATCGTAATTAGTTTAATTGGAGGATTTTATATTAGTTTAAAATGTTTTTGTCAAGTTGATATAAAATCTTTAATTGCTTATTCATCAGTTGCTCATATAAGTTTAGTTATTAGAGGAATTATAATTATAAATTATTGAGGATTTATAGGTTCTTATATTATAATAATTGGTCATGGTTTATGTTCTTCGGGGATATTTTGTTTAGCTAATATTAGTTATGAACGTTTACAAAGACGAAGATTAATGATTAATAAAGGTATAATAAATTTTATACCTTCTATAAGATTATGGTGATTTTTATTAATATGTTCAAATATAGCTGCTCCCCCTAGTTTAAATTTAATGGGGGAAATTAGACTAATTAATAGCTTAATTAGATGATCTTGAATATCTTTAAATTTTATTAATATTGATTTCTTTTTTTAGAGCAGGTTAGGTAGATTATATTTATATTCTTATATTCAACATGGTAAATATTATTCAGGTATTTATAGATATTATACTGGGGTTTCTCGTGAATATTTAATTTTAATATTACATTGATTACCATTAAATTTAATAGTATTAAAAATTGATTATATAATATTTTGATTTTATTTAAATAATTTAATTAAAATATTGATTTGTGGAATCAAAAATATGAAAAAAAATCATTTTAAATTATTAATAATTTAAAATATTCTATTTGTTTTATTTCATTTTTTTTTTTAAATAATAATAAGAATATTAAATTTTATAATAATAATTTATTTTATTATAGATAATATAGTAATTTTTTTAGAGTGGGAAATTATTTCTTTATATTCAACTATAATTGTTATATCAATTTTATTAGATTGAATATCTTTATTATTTAAAATATTTGTTTTTTTAATTTCTTCTGTTGTTATTTATTATAGAAAAAGATATATATCATCTGAATTAAATTTAATACGTTTTATTGTTTTAGTTTTATTATTTGTAATATCTATAATATTATTGATTATTAGACCAAATATTATTAGAATTTTATTAGGTTGAGATGGATTAGGTTTAGTTTCTTATTTATTGGTAATTTATTATCAAAATTTAAAATCTTATGGGGCTGGTATATTGACTGATTTATCAAATCGAATTGGGGATGTTCTTATTTTAATAGTGATTAGATGAATGATAAATTATGGAAGATGAAATTATATTTATTATTTAGAATTTATAAAAAATGATTTTGAAATAAAATTAATTGGTTTGATAATTATTATAGCGGCTATAACTAAAAGAGCACAAATTCCTTTTAGTTCTTGATTACCAGCTGCTATAGCTGCTCCTACTCCTGTATCAGCTTTAGTACATTCTTCTACTTTAGTAACAGCAGGTATTTATTTATTAATTCGATTTAATTTAATATTAATTGATATAGAAGGATTTAAAATTTTATTATTATTATCTGGTTTAACAATATTTATAGCTGGGGTAAGAGCTAATTATGAATTAGATTTAAAAAAGATTATTGCATTATCTACATTAAGTCAATTAGGTTTAATAATAAGAATTTTAAGAATAGGATTACCAGATTTAGCATTTTTTCATTTATTAACTCATGCAATATTTAAAGCTTTATTATTTATATGTGCTGGAATAATTATTCACATATTAAATGATATTCAAGATATTCGTTTTATGGGAGGAATTACAAAATATATTCCATTAACATCTTTATGTATAAATATTTCAAATTTAGCATTGTGTGGAATTCCTTTTTTAGCTGGGTTTTATTCAAAAGATTTAATTTTAGAAATGGTAAGTTTTAACAATTTAAATATATAAATTTTTTTATTATATTATATTTCAACAGGTTTAACTATATTTTATACAATTCGATTAATTATATATTTAATAGTGAGAGATTATAATTTAATAAGTTTATAATTTATATGATGAAGATTATTGTATATTAAAAAGAATATTAGTTTTATTATTAATAAGTGTAATAAGAGGGAGATTTTTAAGATGAATAATTTTTTCTTATCCTTATATAATTTATTTACCCTTTAATATAAAAATAATAGTAATTTATGTTAGTTTAGTTGGTTTTATAATAGGTTATTTTATTAGAGTTATAAAAATTTATTCTGTAAATAAATTTTTAATAATATATAATTTAAGAATTTTTTTAAGATTAATATGATTTATGCCTAATTTATCAACTTATGGTCTTAGATATAATTTTCTTAATTTTAGTCAAAAGTTATTGAAAAATTTAGATATAGGATGAAATGAAGTTTATAGAGGATGGGGGTTAGTAATAATTATTAAAAAATATTCTGTTTTTTAAAATTTTTATCAAATAAATAGATTAAAAATTTATTTATTTAGATTTATTTTATGAATAATATTTATTATATTTATATTATTATTATTTATTTATTTAAATAGCTTATTAATTAGAGTGTAATATTGAAGATATTAAGGAGATAGATGATTATCTTTAAATATATTTATAAGAATTATTTATTCTATTTTTACAATGAAAATGTAAAGTTTTAATTAAACTATATAAATAGAAATATTAATGGAATTTAACCACTAAAAATAAAGTTAGCAGCTTAATTTTAATCTTTATATTTCAATTATTATTTTAATTGGAGTTAAAATTCAATTTTATCATTAACAGTGATATACCTCTCTTTGGTTTCAATTAATAAATAAGGAGTATTTAACTCATTCTTTTAAGTCGAAATTAAATGCAAAATTTGCTTCATATTTTAAGATAAATTATAAAAATATAATATTATTTGAATGCAAATCAAATGTTTTAATTAAACTATAATCCTCTTTTTTATAATATTATAATATATATATATATATATATATATATATATATATATTATATTATATATACATATTGATTATAATTATTTTTAAAAATAAATAAATATTTAATTTGTTCAATTTAATATATTTTGATTTCATTCATGAAAAAGTCCAATAATTAAAATAATAATAAAAAAAAAAACTAATTTTTGTTCATAATAAAAAAATTACTATTTTAAATAGGGGGATAATGGGAAAAATTAAAGCAATTTCTACATCAAAAATTAAAAAAATAACTGTAATTAAAAAGAAATGAAGGGAAAAAGGAATTCGAGCTAAAGATTTTGGGTCAAATCCACATTCAAATGGGGAAGATTTTTCCCGGTCCGAAAATGATTTTTTTGATAAAATAATTGATATTATTATTAAGATGTTAGTAATTAATATAATAAAAAAAAAAAATGTTAAAATAGTAATTATTTATATTAAGGGTCTTCTTAATCTTTATGATTGGAAATCAAATATACTAATTATATTATATAAATAATTAATTTCCTCATCAATAAATTGAAATGTAAAGAAATAATCAAACTACGTCTACAAAATGTCAATATCAGGCTGCTGCTTCAAATCCAAAATGATGATTTATTGAAAAATGGTTATTAATATGACGAATAAAACAAATTATTAAAAATAAAGTTCCAATAATAACATGAAGACCGTGAAATCCAGTTGCTATAAAAAAAGTTGATCCGTAGATTCTATCTGCAATAGTAAAAGGTGCTTCAAAGTATTCATAAGCTTGAAGAATAGTAAAATAAATTCCTAATACAATAGTAATAAATAAACTTTGAGTAGTTTGAGAATTATTGTTTTCTATTAAAGCATGATGGGCCCATGTAACAGTTACCCCTGATCTAATTAAGATAATAGTATTTAATAATGGAATTTGAAAAGGATTGAAAGGTAAAATTATCTTTGGGGGTCATAAAGATCCAATTTCAATATTAGGGGATAAACTTCTATGGAAAAATGCTCAAAAAAAAGATAAAAAAAAAAATACTTCAGAAATAATAAATAAAATTATTCCTCAACGAAGACCTTTTGTTACTAATAAGGTATGTTTACCTTGATAAGTTCCTTCTCGACAAATATCTCGTCATCATTGATATATAGTTAAAATAATAATAAAATATCCTAAAATTAATAAATTTATATTAAAATTATGAAATCATTTAATTATTCCAGTAACTAGAGTTATAACTCCTATTGCTCCTGTTAAGGGTCAAGGTCTATAATCTACTAAATGAAATGGATGATTGTAATTTATTTTCATTATTTAATTAACTTCTCTAGAATAAAGTGTTCTTAAAATTGCAATCACATAAGATTGAATAATTGCTACAGCAGATTCTAAAATTAATAATAAAATTTGAATTATAATTAAAATTCTAATTAAGTAAAAATTTATGTTAGGTCCAGTACTACTTAGTAATGTTATTAAAAGATGACGAGCAATTATGTTAGCAGTTAATCGAACAGCTAAAGTTCCAGGTCGAATAATATTTCTAATTGTTTCAATTAAAACTATAAAAGGTATAAGAATAGGGGGAGTTCCTTGAGGAATTATATGGATAAATATATGTTGAGAATTATTAATTCATCCATAAATTATAAAACTTATTCATAATGGTAGAGAAATAGAAAGTGATAAAGTTAAATGACTAGAACTAGTAAAAATATATGGAAATAATCCTAAGAAATTATTAAAAAAAATAAAAAAAAATATTGAAATAAAAATGAAAGTTGATCCTTTAAAATATTTATTTTTTAATAAAGTTTTGAATTCTTTATGAAGGTTAAAAAAAAAAAAGTTTCATATTAAAAAATGACGATTGGGAATTAATCAAAATGAACAAGGGATAAATAAAATTCCTAATAATGTTCTAATTCAATTAAAGGGAAGGTTTATTAAATTTGTAGAAGGATCAAAAATTGAAAATAAATTACTTATCATTTTCAATTTAATATTTTTTTTTATAAATTAAATGATTGTTTATTATTTTTATTAAAATTTTTAATATTATAAATATAATAACTTATAATATTAAAAATTAAATAAATTAATAAAAATAATGTGTATATAATAATTCAATTAATTGGTATTATTTGTGGAATAAAAGAATATTACTTTTGTAATAATTTAAATTTGACATATTTATGTTATAAATTAACTAATTCTTTCATTAGAAGTAATTGCTATTTTACTATTAAGTGGTTTAAGAGACCAATACTTGCTTTCAGTCATCTAATGAATAGTAATTATTAATTCAATTAATGAAATTTTTAATTGAAATTCTTTCAATGACAATAGGTATAAAACTATGATTAGCTCCACAAATTTCTGAACATTGACCAAAAAAAATTCCTGGTCGATTAATAAAAAAATTAGTTTGGTTAAGACGACCAGGATTAGCATCTACTTTTACTCCTAAAGAAGGAATTGTTCATGAATGGATTACATCGGTAGCAGTAACTATAATACGAATTTGATTATTTATTGGTAAAATAATTCGATTATCAACATCTAATAAACGAAAGTTAAAAGGTTGTAAATCATTAGATGGAATTATGTATGAATCAAATTCAATATTATTAAAATCAGAATATTCATAACTTCAATATCATTGATGACCAATTGATTTTAAAGTAATTAAAGGATTATTAAGTTCATCTAATAGATAAAGAAGACGGAGAGAAGGTAAAGCAATAAAAATTAATGTAATAGCAGGTAAAATTGTTCAAATTAATTCAATTATTTGTCTTTCTAATAAAAATCGATTAATAAATTTATTAAATAATAAACTTATTATTAAATATCTAACTAAAATTGTAATTATAATTAAGATAATTAAAGTATGATCATGAAAAAAAATAATTTGTTCTATTAATGGGGAAGCTCTATTTTGTAAATTAAAATTAGATCATGTTGCTATTTCTAAAAAAAGGATAACCTTTATAAATGGGGTTTAAATCCATTACATATAATCTGTCATATTAGAAATTTAAAATAGGAAGTTCATTATATGAATGTTCTGCTGGAGGTAATTTTTGATATCATTCAATTGAAGAAGATAAATTTAATTTAAATAAAATAATTCGTTGATTAATTATAGATTCTCAAAGAATAATTAATATAAATATAACTGCTAAAAGAGAAATATAAGATCCTAAAGATGAAATAATATTTCAGGAGGTGTAAGAATCTGGGTAATCTGAATAACGACGAGGTATTCCTGCTAAACCTAAAAAATGTTGGGGAAAAAAAGTTATATTAACACCAATAAATATAATTAAAAATTGAATTTTTAATAAAAATGGGTTTATTGATAATCCTCTAAATAAAGGATATCAATGAATAAATCCTCCTATAATAGCAAATACTGCTCCTATTGATAATACATAATGAAAATGGGCTACAACATAATATGTATCATGTAAAGTAATATCAATTGATGAATTTGATAAAATTACTCCAGTTAATCCCCCAACAGTAAATAAAAATACAAATCCTAATCTTCATAAAATTGATGGAGAATAATTAATTTGAGTTCCATGAAAAGTGGCTAATCATCTAAAAATTTTAATTCCTGTTGGTACAGCAATAATTATAGTAGCTGATGTGAAATAAGCTCGAGTATCAATATCTATTCCTACAGTAAATATATGATGAGCTCAGACAATAAATCCTAATAATCCAATAGCTAATATTGCATAAATTATTCCTAAACATCCAAATGTTTCTTTTTTTCCTCTTTCTTGGGAAATAATATGAGAAATTATTCCAAATCCGGGTAAAATTAAAATATAAACTTCAGGATGTCCAAAAAATCAAAATAAATGTTGATAAAGAATAGGATCTCCTCCTCCTGCTGGGTCGAAAAATGAAGTATTAAGATTTCGATCTGTTAATAATATAGTAATAGCTCCTGCTAAAACTGGTAAAGAAAGAAGTAATAGAAAAGCTGTAATTCCTACAGCTCAAATAAATAAAGGTATTTGATCAAATGATAAATTATTTAATCGTATATTAATAATAGTAGTAATAAAGTTTTAAAAATTGATGAGATTCCTGCAAGATGTAAGGAAAAAATAGCTAAATCTACTGAACTACCACTATGAGCAATATTAGATGAAAGTGGTGGATAAACTGTTCATCCTGTTCCTGCTCCATTTTCTACGATTCTACTTGAAATTAATAAAGTTAAAGAGGGGGGAAGAAGTCAAAAACTTATATTATTTATTCGAGGGAAAGCTATATCAGGTGCTCCTAGTATTAATGGAACTAATCAATTTCCAAATCCTCCAATTATAATAGGTATAACTATAAAAAAAATTATAATGAAAGCGTGGGCAGTTACGATAGTATTATAAATTTGATCATCACCAATTAAAGAGCCGGGATTTCCTAATTCAGCTCGGATTAATAATCTTAAAGAAGTTCCTACTATACCTGCTCAAATTCCAAAAATAAAATATAAAGTTCCAATATCTTTATGATTTGTTGAGTATAGTCATTTTCGCTAATAAATAAAATGGCTGAGGTTAAGCGATAAATTGTAAATTTATTAACGAGAAATTTCTCTTTTATTGGCCTTATATTCAATAATGATATAAAATTGCAAATTTTAAGGGGTAAAATTTACTAAGGCTTAAAGAGAAATTCTTTATTTTTAATTTTGAAGATTAATAGTTTAATTTAACTTAAAACCTTAAAAAAAAAAAGTTCTGAAAATTAAACCTAATATAGATAAGTAAGAAAAAATATTAATAAAAATTATGATTTTATTTTTAATAAAAATTTTAATTCATTTATTTTTAGAGTAATTAAATATAAAGGTTGAATAAATAATTCGAGTGTAATAAAATAAGATAATTAATCTTATTATAATTATAATAAATGTTAATATAAATATATTATTTGAAATAAAAAAATTAATAATAATTCATTTAGGGAAAAATCCAAGGAAGGGGGGGGAGTCCTCCTAAAGATAAAAAATTAATTAATAAACTAATTTTAATTAAAGAATTTATATTATTAGTATATAATTGATTAATATAATAAGTATTTAATAGATAAAATATAAAAAATATAATTCTAATTAAAAAACAATAAATAATAAAATAAAATAATCATAAATTTTCTGAAATTATAATTGAAAATAATATTCACCCTAAATTATTAATAGAAGAAAAAGCTATTAATTTACGAAGAGAGGTTTGATTTATTCCTCCTATTGCTCCAATAATTACATTTAGGATAATAATTAAAATAATGAAATTTATATTAAAAAAATATGATAAAATAATTATTGGGGTAATTTTTTGTCATGATATTAAAATAAAATTATTAAATCAAGATAAACCTTCTACAATATTGGGGAATCAAAAATGGAAGGGGGCCGATCCTATTTTTATTAATATTGAAGAATTATATATGATTGATAAATAATGACTTATTTCAAAATTTTTAAATAAAATTAAATTTAATAAAATGCAAAATAAAAAATTAATTGAAGCAATAGATTGGGTTAGGAAATATTTTAATGAAGCTTCGGATGATAATAAATTATTAGAATTACAAATGAGGGGAATAAATCTTAATAAATTAATTTCTAATCCAATTCAACATCCAAATCAAGAATTAGAAGAAATTGAAATTAAAGTTCTAAAAATTAAAATAAAAAAAAAAAATATTTTAGAGGAATTTCTGTAAATAAAAATAGAAAATAAAAATTAAATTTTTAAATGAAATTAGTTCATTATTTTATGAATTATATTTTAGTGTAGGATGCACGATAATTTTTGATATTATAAGGTATAGTTTAATTCTATAAAATATAATAAAGGTAAAATTTTACTTAATTTATTCTATCAGAATAATCCTTTAATCAGGCACTTTATTTTTTAAAAAAAGGGTTTCCTTTATATTTGAGGTATGAATCCAAAAGCTTTATTTAGCTTATTTTTAATTGATTTTTATTTATTATTTATATGAAAAATATTAGAAACGGTTTAATTATAAATTAAATAATAAATTAATTTAAAAAATTCATATTAAATATATTAATTCTTATTTATTTTAATTAATAGTAATTGTTTGACTATTGATATAGTATTTAATATAAATATTATGAAAAAGAAAAAAGAGAAATTATTTAATATTTAATAATTAATATTAAATATTTAATATATATGTTTTTATATACGAATATTAAATATTTAATATATATATGTGTGCGTCGCGCATATAAATATATTTATATATTAATATAATTAATAATTAATTTAAATATTTAATTAATTAATATAATTAATAATATAATAAATTAATTAAAAAAATTCACATTAAATATATTAATTCTTATTTATTTTAATGAATAGTAATTGTTTGACTATTGATATAGTATTTAATATAAATATTATGAAAAAGAAAAAAGAGAAATTATTTAATATTTAATAATTAATATTAAACATTTAATATATATGTTTTTATATACGAATATTAAATATTTAATATATATGTGTGCGTCGCGCATATAAATATATTTATATATTAATATAATTAATAATTAATTTAAATATTTAATTAATTAATATAATTAATAATATAATAAATTAATTAAAAAAATTCATATTAAATATATTAATTCTTATTTATTTTAATGAATAGTAATTGTTTGACTATTGATATAGTATTTAATATAAATATTATGAAAAAGAAAAAAGAGAAATTATTTAATATTTAATAATTAATATTAAACATTTAATATATATGTTTTTATATACGAATATTAAATATTTAATATAAAAAAAAAAAAAAAAATCTATGTGAAAAATAATACATATAAATAAAAATTTTTATAGTTTAGATAATTTATTTAAAGTTTATTTTACATACAAATTTTAGTATATTGATTATTATTTAAATAATAATTTTAATTTAAGTAGTAATTAACATTAATAATTTAAGGAATTAAGATTTAGTAATATTTTAATTAATAACAAATTTTGTGCCAGCAGTTGCGGTTAAACAAAAATTAAATTAAATTTTATTAGTAATTAAATAATAAATTAAGTTTAATTAAAAAATTAAATTATTAAGTGAAATTTTAATTTAATTAAAATTATATTTATAGATAAATAATTATGTTTTAATATTTTTTTTTTAAGACTAGGATTAGATACCCTATTATGAAAAATTTAAATTAAAATACTATAATAGCAAATAATTTATTGAAAATTAAATAATTTGGCGGTATTTTAGTTCATTTAGAGGAATCTGTTTAATAATTGATAATCCACGAATAAATTTACTTAATTTATAAATTTGTATATCGTTGTTAAAAAAATATTTTTTAATAAAAATAATATTTTAAAATTAAAAATTAATTTAAATCAGATCAAGATGCAGTTTATAATTAAGAATATAATGGATTACAATGAATTAATTTAAATGAATATTAAATTGAAAAATTTAATTGAAGGTGGATTTAAATGTAATTTTATTTAATTTATTAAAATGATTAAAAATTAAAATATGTACATATTGCCCGTCGCTTTCATATAATAAAATTGAAATAAGTCGTAACAAAGTAGAGGTACTGGAAAGTGTTTCTAGAAAGACAAATTAGAGCTTGATTAAAGTGTTTCATTTACATTGAAAAGATTATTAAAAATATATTAATTAATTTGAGGGGAAAAATTAATTAATAAAAAATAATAAAAAAATTTTTAATTGTAATAAATATAAAATATTTTAATTGGGGGGTTAAAGTATATTTATAGAAAAGATTTTAAGTTTTATAGTGAATTAGTATTGTGAAAGAATTTTGAAATAATTGAAAATAAAATTATTAAAAAGTAATTTTTATTTAATGTATCTTGTGTATCAGAGTTTATTAATAAAAATTTTAATAGAAATTCTCGAATTTAAGAGAGATAATTAATTTAATAAAGTTATTGTGGAAAAAATATTTTTAATAATTAATTTGAAATGAAATGTTAAATCGTTCTTAAATATATCTAGTTTTTTTAGAAAAAAATTTAATTTTAAATTCATATAATTAATTAATTAATTAATTATATGAATTTTATATTTTAAGGGATAAGCTTTAAATTAAATTAATATAATTAATAAAAAAAAATTGAAAATTATATAATTTATATTATTAATAAATTTTAATTTATTATAAATAATTTCAATAAATATAAAATTTAATATAAAAATTTATATTTTTATAAAAAATAAATTTATAATTTTATAAGTTTAGGTATAATGATAAAATTAGTATATATTGAATTATTTAATAAAATTAAGATTTACTAAAAATTATTTTTAATTAATTCGGCAAAAATTTATATTCACTTGTTTAACAAAAACATGTCTTTTTGGTTATAAAAACAAACGTAAAACGCGACCTATTTATGAATCGCTCTCTCTCAACACTTGGGCCACACACGTTCCATCTACTTACTTACTTACGCGTATCGTGATTAGTTACCAACGTAACTTAGTTCGCGTATCACGACAAGTAATTAGTTTGGAATTAATTACACCTGCGATGTCTGAAGCATACTTGATATTCCGATCTGTGACGGTAAGGATGTTAACTATTGTCATTTTAACTGTATTCATATGAAACTAAACCCAAAATTAGGACACGTTATACCTAAGTTACGTTATTTATTAGTTAAAGTTACAATAAGATTATTTACTTTAATAGCATCATTAGGAGGGTTAACTAATTAGTTTTAGCGACGCATTGAAATCAATACATTGTATATAATAAATCTGTAACTGGTCGCTGTCTTTAGAAAGATAAATAATAAAAACTATTGTAGGAGGAGGTTTTATGAACGCAATATCACCAAAACAATGGTTTTTGGGAATTATCTGTCTGTTTGTTTGTGTGTACAAATCTCAGGTATGGCTGAACCAATTTCAATGCGTTTTCACTAATACGTTGCGGCATGCCTCACTTAAAATTGTGTGTTAGTTTTACAATCAGTTCATAAATAAATAAAAAATTGGTGCAAACTATATCACGCAGGCAGAGCCACGGGCAACAGCTAGTAACATAATATAAACACGCATATTCAGAACCAGGATGGCAGGAAGAGAATATGGTGCTTTCAAGCTGGAAAATGCCGCCTGTCTGTCAAGAGCCTTATAGATCTGATATTTGAGTTTGCCCAAGATTAGATTATTCCACGAAGTGGCACGTTTTTGCTTCATGTAGTCCGATATGTTTGTTGGTTTTTGGAATAAAAGACAGGAGCTCGTAATAATACGTGTCGTGTATTTCAGTCGGCCATGTTACAAAGTGAATAAGAAGGAAGTGAACATAGACAAGACAATATTGATATAATCTAAGCATAGACTAAACTAGGCTATGGCTTACAAGCTAATATAATATTATGACATCTTCCCTTTAACTTTATTATAACTTATATTTTAGATTCTTATATAAAAATAACAAAACGCATTTTAGTGTTTTGACACGAGACAATTTGACGTTTTAAAAGATTCTGACAGTTGACATAATTTGACGTTGTCAATTCGACGATTGTTTCTAAATGTAAACAAACAATGGTTTACAACATTTTAGTTTACTAATTAATTACTTATAACTAAGTACATGACAATGAATACAAAACAATGTTTATAAGACTGTGTCTATAAGACGTTGTGGTTGCCTTATCTCTCTTCCTGAACTAGAATATTTCTTAATTGGTTGACTGCTAGTACGTTGAGGAGATTGACTATGAGAAATTTTAGAGTAATCATTTGTATAACAAGGAGTATAACTGATATAAGTTTGATTGGAACTGACTGGTTGAGTGTGAAAATTATTAGTCTGTGTGTTATGTGAATGAAAAGAATATTGAGACTTTGGTCTAAGTGTTATGTATTGTCTATTGCGACGATATGTACCAAATTTACTTTTTATGATATACGACCTAGGTTCAGGACCAACTTGTTGTATAATACCTGGAAACCAAGACGATTGTGGATGTTTTTGAAACATAACATGACTATTTACCTCCAAGGGTTTAAGATCTTTGGAATTTCTGTTGTAATACTCTTTCATCTTATGTAAATTTTGATTATTGACTTGTTTAAGATGTCTATAGTTACACAATTTTGGTTTTAAAAGTTTTTCTACTATAGGTAGCTTTGTACGAAGTCTACGTGACATGGAAAGTTGTGCTGGTGAACACAAATTGTTTTTGGGAGTATCGCGATATTGCAATAATGCTAAATATGGATCAGTATTATCAAGTAAACATTTTCTAAGCATATTTTTAATTATGCCTACTGTCCGTTCTACCATACCATTTGAGCGGCTGTGATAGGGACTGGAAGTGACATGGTGAATATTCCAATCTTGTGTGAAATTATGAAAAGATTTGGAATTCATCGGTGGACCATTATCTGACATTAATGTATGGGGAATACCATGACGAGCAAATATTGATTTTAACTTGATTATGACTTGGTCTGCACTGTAACCATTACTTAAAATTGCTATCTCAACATATTTTGAGAAATAATCGACTACAATTAAGTATGTATGCTTGTTGAACTCAAAGAAATCTATACCAACCTTATGCCAAGGAATGTATTTGTAATCATGTGGTAATAAACTTTCTTTAGTGTTACTCTTTCTTAAAGTGAGACAAATTTCACAATTACTGATGTAATTATCTATATCTTGACTAATATTAGGCCAGTAAATTGTATGTCTTGCCAAATTTCTACAACTATTCAAGCCTTGATGACCTTCATGTAATAGTTTTAAGAAATCTTTTCTTAAAGAAATAGGTATAATGACTCTATCTGACAAAAATAAAAGGTTATTAGCATAATGAATATCATCTTTAACAGGAAAGAAAGGTTTAATACAATCTTCTACTTTATGCTTTGAATTTGGAAATCCATTTTTACAGTAATTAATAAGAGTTTGAAGAGTTTGGTCAGACCTGGTAGCTTGTTCAATTTGTTGTAGTTTGAAAGGACTAAGTGACAAATTAGCAGTGAGTAAATTAACATGAAGTTTAACATCTTCATCCAATTCTACTAATGCATTTTCTGGTAATGCAGCACGGGACAATGTGTCTGCGACATATGAAGAATTAATTAGAGACTTTAATTTATTGAATTCTTTCTCATGACTGTCATTCCATGACCATATTGTGTTTTTATTAAGTAACTGTCTTATGTTTGATGTTTCTTTTGATAAATCTTTTATGAATGAGCCAAGAAAATTAATCATGCCCAGGAATCTCTGGACATCTGTGACATTCTTAGGCTGTGGCATGTTGCAAATTGAATTTACTTTAGATGGATCTACAGACACTCCATTTCTATTGAATATAAAACCTAAATACTTGACTTCACTTTGACAAATGTTACATTTATTACTATTAAATGTTAGACCTATATCTTTTGCACGACAAAGAACTTTTTCTAGGATTTGATCATGTTCTTGAATGGTTTTAGCATGTATAAGAAAGTCGTCCATCATTATTTTAATGCCTTGTATGTCACCAAACCGGGAAATCATTTCTTTATGAAAGATTTCTGGAGATGCATTGACACCAAACGGTAGCCTTAAAAAACGAAATCTGCCATAGGGGCTTATAAAAGTACATAGTTTGGATGATTCTTCATCTAAGACAAGATTCCAAAAGCCTGACTTAGCGTCTAAATTTGAAAAATAACATGAACCATTTAGTTCTGCTTTAATTTCATCAATATGTGGAAATGGGTAATGTGAACGTTTAATAGCTTTATTTAACTTACGTGGATCTAAACATAATCTAATGCTTTCATCCTTTTTAGAGACAATTACCATAGAGTTGACCCAATCAGTTGGTTCATCAACTCGAGCAATAATACCAGTGACTTCTAACTTATCAAGTTCTGCCTTGACTTTATCCTGTAATTTAAAAGGAATTTTTCTACTTGCGTCTACCGACGGCTTGACATTTTCGTTGAGAGTTAAATGACATTCATAGTTTTTAAGAGCTCCTATTCCATTAAAAACCTTACTATATTTCTTTAGTATTGACAGACTGTTTGACTCTGCTGGGACTTTGTGACACATTGACTGTGATATGACTTGACTTTGACTGTTAGACTGACTTGACATTGACTGTAAATTGTTGTTCTGGCTATGCTGACTAGGTGTGTAGTTTGGACTGTGTTTAGATATGTTTTCATCAAAGGTTACTGACTGTATTCTTTTTATGACTTTTAACTGTTGACATGACTGTCTACCCAGAATATTTTTGCAATCTAACGGTGTAATATGGAAACACAAGTTGTATGATTTGTCATTATACTTACATGGTAATGTACAATAACCGATTGTAGGTATACTTTGACCTGTAAATGTTGTCAAGTTAAATGGTGTTTGTATAAGATTTATCTCTTGCAACGCTAGTTTTTCAAATGCTTTCTTAGACATCAAATTCACATCTGCACCTGAATCAATAAGTAAGCAAACAGATTGACTACAGATACTTAGGGTTATTGACCATTGGTTACTACATTTTACAGAATTACATTGATAAACAGCACCTAAAAAAGCTTGATCATCATTAGAAAAATCTTCTTGTACATAATTAACATATTTTTGCTTGGACTTACACATCTTTGAATAATGATTAAGTTTTTGACAGAAATTACATTTTGCACCAAGAGCAGGACATTTAAAACGATGTGTTTGACCACACTTTGGACACATTGAGTTATTCATAGACTGATTGTTACCTTTATAACCATTGGGACTGCTATAACTCGATGAATGGGATGTATTGTATGACTGGTTAGGATTGTACCTTGACTGTTGACTGTGACTCTGACTTCTTGATTGACGATCCTGTGACTGCGGATTGTACCTTGATTGTTGACTGTGACTCTGAATTCTTGATTGACGGTCCTGTGACTGCGGATTATACCTTGATTGTTGACTGTGACTATGATTTCTTGACTGATTTCTTGACTGACTATGTTGTGAATGACTTCTACTGGACTGTTGACTACTTCTGTTATGTATACTATCTATACTAGCTACAGATGAATTGGGATTTGTTCCTGATAATATTTGAACTTCTTTCCGGGACGATTCTAGTGACTTAGCAATATTTATAGTGGCATCTAAAGTGGTAGGTAATTCTTGCAAAATTTTCTCTTTAATGTATTGATTCTGATCATTTAGATTCCAACTAAATATATCTTTTAGTAAATCGTCTTGCAATTCACCAAAATTACACTGATGGGCTATATTTTTGAGATCTGTTATATAACTGTCCAGCTGTTCATTTTGCAGTTGCTTTCTGTTAAAAAGTTTATGCCTTATCATGGTTATATTGAGTTTTGGGCTGAAATAACTTGCAAATCTGTCGATCAACACTTGTAGCTTGACTGTTTCGACATCTAGGTTGAAAGAATAAAATATGTGAAGGCAATCTGGTCCTATATAATGTAATAAAAGTGCAACTTGCCTATCTTCGCTTTCTTGATCATATTTAAATGCTTTGAGATATATTTTGAATTTGGTGATCCAATTTTTCCACGTGAGCGGCATGTTGGATGCATGAACGTCCATGTGCTTGAGGCGACCCGACGACGTTGAAGATTCGTCCATTTTTTTCTTTTGGTTGATCCAGTTCTTCCTAAGACACGCCAGTTTACACCACACCTGATGTTTGTTGGTTTTTGGAATAAAAGACAGGAGCTCGTAATAATACGTGTCGTGTATTTCAGTCGGCCATGTTACAAAGTGAATAAGAAGGAAGTGAACATAGACAAGACAATATTGATATAATCTAAGCATAGACTAAACTAGGCTATGGCTTACAAGCTAATATAATATTATGACACGATACGCCCAGGACTTTAATTGGCTGTGCCATAGCGGCTGGCAAGTAAGATTTTGTTGCCTTTCATCAACATTTCATCGCAAGGGAACAGGTTACAATTTTTTTTTTAAATTACAGTATAGCTGCTACTTTTTATTAAATTCATTCGGCCATTATAAATGCGCCCGGTGATGGCAATAGGTTTGCCCCCTATTACGTGGGACTAAAATACTGGCAAATTGTGGGTGTGTAATGCACCTATGTCTACCCCTTCGGGGATATAGGCGTGATATGTGTGTGTATGTGTTCAAAAATGCCATCTTTAAGATTAAGTTATTACGTATATTTCGCTAAAGGTTGCCCTTAATGTTATCAAACGAAACTCAATCGCTTAAACTTATATTCGATGTAGGCAACTCAATACGTGCGCGGTTTTCGTAATTAATAACGGCGGGATTCCAGTACACAATTAGTTCAGTGTGTGACAGGGAAGCAGGATTAGCTTTGTTAACGTGACAAGCATAGTACCGGTGCTAAAATATGAGATATGCTACTGAAATAATGAAAAACTAGACGAAAGGTTAAACAAACTGGTGATGCCACCATCAGGCGTTTTTACATTGCACGATAACGACACACGATAGACGTTTTCACCTTAAAGTTACTACTGCTACTTACGATATCGTGCAATGTGAAAACACCCTATATTGTGACGATATCGTCTATAATATCGTGACGATAGCAGCAGTAACTTTTAGGTAAGAATGTAAATATTATCGTGACGATATCTTGGCTATATCCTCACGATAATTTACATTCGATAATTTACATCGTCACTATATCGTGCAATGTGAAAACGGCCATCGCTGGAAGGATATACAGATATAGACATTGTAAAATGAATGTGACGTTAGAAGATCACGAGACGTCGAGACATTCTGTGACTAGATTGGTTAGCATTTAGGTATGTTGTACAGAAACTTCCCGGGATGCATAGGGACATATCCTATTAAGATTTTACCTGCAAGTCGTGCTTCTGCCGATCAACGACTCCTTGCAAAAGTGGGAAGAGCCAAGGCAAGGTAGCGGCAATAGGATCCCAAAAACATTGTTGACAAACTGTGGGCATTTACAATAAACCTTCAAGGAAACATATTGGTATCTTTGTATGAATGTTAAAATTTCCTTGAATATTTGCCAAAATAACACAGAGGATTTTTAGTCCCACGTAATAGGGGCATGCCTATTGCCGTCACTGGGCACACATATAATGAGTTATGTTCAAAATGGCCGAATGAATCTAATAAAAAGTAGAAAAAAAATTGAAAGCTGTTGCCTTGCGATGGAATGTTGATGAAAGGCAACAAAATCTTAAGTGCCAGCCGCTGTGGCACTGCCAAGTAAAGTCCTGGGCGTTTAGGACTTGCTAATATAAATATACAAATAACAAAATATTCCAGTTAAAAACACTCGCAGCGAATAAAAAACGAAATTAAACTTTTATAAAAGTATTAAACCATCTAAATCCACATGCTGTTATTCCCTTTATCATTTGCAAATGGCTAACAGAGAACTGTCAAAAACGTTTTTAAATTTCAATTAGAGTAAGGATTTGAACTCAATGGAGCGTTTGATTCGGCCTGCACCAGACCGAGCAAATCCTCTAAGCCGCTTGACTGACGGACCGCGCGTGTAGACCGAGCCTGTCGCGTAGTGCGCGCCGACCCTTAGTGACGTATTAATATTGATTATGACTTAATGATTGTAGTTTATGATCATTTCAGATAGTAATTTGGTTGGCTCAAGCTGTTGGTGAGAATTATTTGGTTAGGTGAATTATAGCGTGTAAAGGGGTTCCACCAAGTTCTTTTCGTTTCGGTCGACTAAGTTCTGTTTTTATGACAATTAAAAGCTTACTTAGAAGGAGCTACGCGTTAAAATCAGATAGGTTATTTTTGGAACTAAGTTCTTTAACGTGGCTTACGGGTAGTGCCATTTAGTAGATATCGTAACGCAACGAATTGCAGAAAAAACGTAAACAACTTCGTTTCTGACGAGTTCCCCTGACCGTTTTTTTTTCTTTAGGTTATGAAAAATTTGACACAATTTTTATTTCAATATTAATTATCTTTTCCCACGACGCTTGTAAGTATATTAATTGTAAAATAATTAAAAGTTCAGCCAATTGTGTCTGAACATGATGCATACATCATGTTCAGACACAATTGGCTGAACTAATCGCATCGGATCACGCCGTTGACAAGTAAATCCTAAAATCCAGAGTGACGCGACACAACTCTGTGCAAGCGATATCGCCCACTTGCACACTTATAGTTGCTGCGTGTGCGCGTACACTTTCAGTGGTGTGTGAATGAAGATAAACTGTTATCCTTGTATTTTAGTAATTTTTCTTCTTATAAAAAGACGGCTCGACTAAACTTTTCCGAATTTAACGGGTCTTTTACACAATTTTGATATTTAAATAGTGGTGTCTTTGTCAGTTGGCAAAACGCTCCTCCTGGAAACGGACCAGTCGCTGATTAGAGTTCAGCCAAAGACTGTAGTTTTTGGGATTCATTTTGTAAAACTATAAGAGAAAAAGTTAGCATACTTACTTCATCTTTATATATATAATTCTACTGTACGTGTGTATGTCACTAAACTCCTCCTAAACGGCTGGACCGATGTTGATGAAATTTTTTGTGTGTGTTCAAGGGGATTCGAGAATGGTTTAGATTCACAATTTGGTTCTTTTTTTTTGCAGGACAACGTCTGTCGGGTCCGCTAGTTGCTTATAAAATATTTTCATGTAATTAACTGCCTCGGTGACGCAGTGGTATGAGTATGCGACTGCCGTCCCTGACGTCCCAGGTTCGATTCCGGGTCGAATCAAATATTTGTGTGATTCACAAATATTTGTTTTCGGAGTTTGGGTATATTCTATGTTTAATATGTATGTATTTAGAAATATATAAGTATGTTTATCAGTCGTCTAGATCCCATAGCACAAGCTTATATTAGCTTAATTTGGGCTAGATGATGTTGTGTGAGAATGACTAAATAAATGTTGACTAGCGAACTTTTTTTTTTAAATTAATTATTAACTTAAAGAAAAAATCCATCGACAAACATTTTTTTGTAATAGGAGTAATGTCTGGAGGAGTCAAAAGTTGTTAAAAAGTTGACAATTTGTCATTACACTACACACAATTTTACTTAATACGGATGGACAACAAAAAAACATGATATGTATGATCTCAGAGCTAAGTTATGCTTACGTAATAATATTATGGAGATGTAATATTATTCTGAGGAACAAATAACAAACAGCCCTTGATTTTTTTTGGGAAAAAAACAAATCTTGTTGTCAACAAAAACAGTAGAAATATTCCTTTTTGCCAAATCGGGTCTCGCTACAAATTATCCTTTCATCATGCAAACGGTTTATGTTTTATCTAAGTAGGTTGAGGCAAAATAGGATCTGTCAAGTCAAATCACTTTCTTATTCCTCAGCCTTATAAGCAGCAGGAGCATTACACACCCACAATTTTCCAATATTTTAGTCCCACGTAATAGGGGGTAATCCTATTGCCGTCACCGGGCACATTTATCATGGGTTATGTCCAAAATGGCCGAATGAAGTTAATATAAAGTAGCAGCTATATTGTAATTTTGAAAAAAAATTAAAACCCGTTGTCTTGCGATGAAATGTTGATGAAAGGCAACCAAATCTTTAGCTGTGGCACAGCCAATTAAAGTCCTGGGCGTCTCGGACTGTTAAATGTTGAAAATACCTAAGAGCTGTTACGTCGCTTATATTTTACTGGTTCTATAGAAGTAACATTTTTTTATAAATATTCCAATGTGTTATAATAAAAGAAATATCTGCTTTATATAGGTAAAACTTCAAGCTCTTTCAAAACAGAGTAAGTATGTAAAACTTAGATGTGCTTTCATTACAATATAACTTCATATTATTATTAACTTTGCAAGATTCTCTGAAATAAAAAAGTAAAGTCTCAATTGGTATATTTTGTGGTTTGGTTTCCGAGCAAAACAGACTAAAGTGTGCAGTGTTGCCAGTGAATTATAATAAAATTGCCACCACTAAATCTAAGGGGTAGGTCGATTACTTTATTTTACGGCACGAATTCAGAGTAAGTAGTTCACATGACATGTAGGTACCTAATTAAACCCATAACCTGCTTAAGTTTTTAGATCTATTCTCTCGTTGGCATTAATATTATGAAGTTTGCGTGTACAGTTCTGACATCCAAAAAATTGTGCGGTCGGGGGGGCCCCGTCAGGAACGGAGTTCTTTACTCAACTGCAACGCACGCAACCCAACATGGGTTTGGCTTACGTTTCGTTTTACTAAGGAGGCTAAAGCTAAATTTAAAAAAAGCGGACCATAGGTATTTTGGATTCTGCGGACCACTGGTTGGGAACTATTGATAAGCTTAACGTGACGATTTCTACTAAATCGCACTACCCGTAAACCGCGTTAAAAACATTTTTGTTCATTCCAAAAGCTAAAAGTTGAAATTATGTATAAGTGTGTTTGTCCATCATGTAATAAAAATAAAGAGTTTAAAATGAAAGGATAAAAGTTAAAAATCAAATGAAATTTAAAAGATTAAACATTGACTAACGTCGCCGAAGCTAACTTAAAAAAAAAATTACAAAGCGACCATATTTTGGCTTCTTAGCTTCTCTTTATTTGGACGCGTTAGAGAACTTCGTTCTAAAAACTGGATCAATCTTGACAAAAATTGGACTCAAGACATAAAATGACTCGGGAGAGCTAAGGACGTCCACTAGTTCAGAATAAGTTGGTATGATGTAGGTACCGATGGAGAAACAAAAATATCCGACTAGTCTAACTACAAAACTTTTTATATCGACGAATGGTTCCGATATCTGTCACTTCACGGAAAATATCGAAGTCGCTTTCTCAGTCTTTCAGTTAGACTGGCAAGCCAACCCCAACTGGCGAGGAAAAGGCTCAGTGAATGATTATTGAGGGTATCATAAACAAATCTATTTTCAGCATTTATATTATAAATGGCAATACTGAACAATTTATGTAATACTCCTACAATTTAAATTTGGAAGGAATTTGGAACGCGTTGAGGCACCAATCGTGACGTTTCGCGCGCGACCATGCATAAAATTAAACTTGGATAATGAACCGTTGAACATTTCCGCGCCTTCTATGTGATAAGCTGAGAAATTTGTGTCATAAACCTTCCTACTGAGAGGGGCTCGTAAAAATTATATAATTTCTGGGAATACTACTATGACGCAAATACTTTTTTTAATAGCGAGCCTGTGTTTATACTGATATAAAATGAACCCTTATGGTTTCCTGAGTTCTATGCGTAGCCCGAAACGTTCTCGGCCGGTTTTTTCCATATCACTTCCCTATTACATACGATACATGGTATACGAATTGAGTCTTTTAAATCATTCTGAAACAAGTTGATAGTTTATACGATCTAATAATACAAAGTGGAATTGCTTTGCGCTAGTGCGTAAATTACATTACGCACTAGCGCAAAGCAATTATTGGGTTTAAAACTCAATTTCCGTTGCGAACCATTTGTTAAGAGTCTTTCATTTTCACTATCTCTCTAATCATTTTGATTATCTGTTGCACTAATGCCAGGCACAAAATAAGTATTTCAAATCTGAGTTAGCTCAGCACAATTTTTATAATACCTACAACATAATGTTTATAAATTGTAAACGTTGTAAAGTCACAATTTTAATGACCAATTTTAATAAAATTTAGTGCTTTTTTTTTACTTACGTGTACCAGAGCCGCGGCCGCTCCCACGTCCATTGCTGGGTGTCTCTGGTACGCACGCAGTAAGTATTTCCAGTGGCGCCCGGCGGAAAATTTGGTACTAAGACAGATTGAGCTCTAGGGCAGATTTTAAGGAGAGCTAATCAATATTGGAATATTGGAGTTTTTTTCTAAATTTGAAAAAGGAACCACTCTTGTTATATAATTTAATCTGTTTAGTTTGGGACTAAATAGTGTTGTGTTAAAGCCAAAATATTTATAATTTAACAATAAACTAGGTATGCAATGCATGCTACTAATTGCAAATGTTGAGCGGAGCAAATCTTCTGTGTATGGCGGCATTCATTGTTAGTCAAAAAAGGGCGCAAAATGTAAAGTTCTTTTTTTATGGCCGTACTTTTTGCTGTCTCATGCATTAGAATTATACATCCTATCACAACCACACCATCAGTTAATACCCAGTGTTGTTCATAAAATCCCCGAAGTAATATCTCGTTATTTTTGAAATATTATATTTTATGTCTACTGTGACAGTACAGTTTGCGAGACACACGAGATTAAGACCCTTTGAATAATGCATGCGTGGAGTCTCTAAGTGAGCTCCGAGTGACGGAGCAGTTAGTTGGTTACATGGAGCATAAGTCACTTCTGAAAGTACCTACAGTTATTTTGGCACATTAAGGCGCTGGCAAAAATACTTTTAAGTGCCAGGAAATGGCATTTGCGTAATACGTGGGACCAAATTAACTCTAATACCCCTTTGGGATAAAGACGTAATCTTGTGATCAGGGTAAACTTGGGAGAATTCTAAACTGTTGCCGTCATTATTTGCCTTTAATAATCTTATTGAAATCTTAATAGTCCGAGACGCCCAGGATAGTTCGAGACGCCCAGGATAGTTCGAGACGCCCAGGATAGTTCGAGACGCCCAGGACTTTAATTGGTTGTGCCATAGCAGCTGCACGTAAGATTGTGTTGCCTTTAATCAACATTTCATCTCAAGGTAACGTGTATCAATTTTTTTTTCAAAATTACAATATAGCTGCTACTTTTTATTAAATTCTTTCGTCCATTTTGAACTTAACCCATTATAAATAAGCCCGGTGACAGCAATAGGCTTGCCCCCTTTTACGTGGGATTAAAGATACTGGTAAATTGTGGGTGTGTAATGAACCTCTGCCTACCCCTTCGGGATATAGGCGTGATATATGTGTGTGTGTGTGTGTGTCTGTGTGTGTGTAAAATCTTAATTTATTCACTAGCTAATAAAAATCTTATTGAAAAGGTATAGTTATGATACTCTTCTATCTAATTTATATACAAGGAGGTATAAAGTACAAGGTCAATCATTGTTAATCCTCCCTCACCTTATTCCACCGATAAGTAAAGCATACGGTGACGTAGACCCCAAATCATGGGGTCACAATATCATGGCGGAATGAATTATGTAAATGCCTTTGGCGGTTAACATCGTAATATTGTAAACGATGCTCTTCACCCTACTGAATTTATGGCACCGGTAGCTTGGCTGGATGTGACATGACGCTATTGGTGAAAAAAAAAAACAAATTTCAAATAACGAATCAATTCTTCAACAGGCTACGGGCTACAAAAATAAGAAAGTAGTTTTTAAAAAGAAAAACAACCTTTTTGAAATTGGAATTCATATTCGAAATTTTTAATTTGAATAAACATAACATTTTGAATTTTGAATCGTTCAGAAACTACGAAACGATCAACACTACATGATAAAATAATTCAATAGGTACATATCTTCGTGCATAAAAAATTCAAGCTTCTTATCTTAAGCACATTCCATTTAACTTATCTCGTAAGGTATTCCCAGTACAAGTACCGTCGTGCTCATAAATCGGGAGCTACAGCCCCCCGCGGGGGTTCGGTGCAGGTGAAAATTATCAAAAGAGGGGCACCAGATTTAAACCAAACATGCCTTACCCCATCTGCAAAATGTTCTGAAAACAGAATGGGTTTTATACTTGTGAATTTACATTGGAAATATTGGTGTTTTCTTATTACACTGGGGTGCGATAAATTTTCAAAGACAATGTTATACAATTCGAGATGGCTTTTTTTAAGAATAACATTTTGATTTTATTGTATCAGGTTTTATTATTATACCTACCATTATATGTGTTGGTATAAATATAGATTATGGTTTTGAATTACGTTTTGGAAATATTGGGGTGTAAGATTTGTGGAGAATGCACAATGGTGCACTTGCGGTCTAAGGAGGTTCTAGCCATACATAATCTATACAGGTGTCCCAAATATCGACGTCAATCCGAAACCAGGTGATAGACAACGTTACAAGAGTTTAAAATAAAAAAAATGTAAGTCATATATTTCAAATAAAACCTGCCAAGTGCGAGTCGGACTCGCGCACAAAGGGTTCCGTACCAAAACGGAAAAAAACACATCGGTTGCATGGGAGCCCCCGTAAATATTTATTATATTCTGTAGCCCAAGACAGACGGACGTTTTACCCTTCGGGTAAAGAACCCTAATAATTAAGAAATTAAAAACAAAAAATAACTGAGTAGCACACTAACTAAAAATTTGTAGTCTTTACAAAGCCAATTACTAACAAAATTTTATTACTTACCCAACATTTTCTCCAGAATGCTAACTCTACATTGTATACAGTACTGAATGGTACTTGTATCTGTCGTACTAAACTTTAAAGTGAGGTTTCACCGCAATGGCTCCATAAAATGTATTCGAATAAAAAGTGTCACTTCGCTAAATTACACCGAACCTAAATGGAACGTACCTTTAAAGTCATTCGTTAATTCTCAGCGGTTTTACAGACGATAAACTTGTAATTCTTACATTCGAATTTTGAACGGATTTTTTAAGAGACTGTTTTAAACCCGCGTACTATGACACTGGCTGGCAACAATATAGTAATTGATTTAAAAAAAAAATTTACGATTGGTCATGGTAAGAGTTGTATTTTATACGTAAAAATAGGGAATAAGAAACTGTCCTAAGTATGTAACAGAATTGAGTCGGAAAATCTTTTTAAATTTTTTTCTCTATATGTGTTCATATAATTAGCACCTTCTTTTTAGCACTACCTAGTACGGTGTCTTGCGCGGTGCACCACGCCATAGGTTTTGACCCCTTAGGGCTAGGTCAAATTTTCGATTTTTTGGCTTGCCTCCAGATCGAGGGCTATCCATAGAGGGGTCAACCATCATTGGAGCATAAGCAGTTCTCGAGAGCTAAGGGGGGACAAAAATTACATTCACCATTTCTATATATAGATAACAAGCTCGGTGCATAGATTCTATTTAGTTAGTGGTATGTTAGTTTGGATTTTTTCTGTTCGCGTCGCTTGTAATTATTTATTATTTTAGAACGAATTTCATTTGAAACAAATTTCACTGATGCTCTGCTCATATTCATTATAGCGTGATGTAATATAGCCTACAGCCCTCCTCGATAAATGCACTTCTCAACAAAAAAATATTTTTTCAAATCTAACCAGTACTTCCTCAGATTAGCGTGTTCAAACCAGCAAGCAACTGTTCTTATAATATTAGTATAGATCTGTCCTGCTTGTTGGTATTTTGGTTTGAATTACAATTACAGGCAAAATGGGCGTGATGCATGTAATATGTAAGTACCTATGTCTGTCTGTATTTTTAACAAAACCAACCATTCATTATAAAGTTCCATCCAAACTTATATTACGGATATCCTACAATAACAATCGCAAGTCCAACGACTTCCATTAACATTAAAAGTCAAAGTCAAATATTAGACTTTGAACTTCGAACTCCTAACGAGCGTCAGTAACACGAAGTTACTATTACTTACTTCTTAAATGCAAAATCGGATTTAAAGTTTGTTAGTGATCGTTAAAATTGCAAGTGTACGCCGGAATGGACCAAGTTCTAAATTTAAATCACTAAAGACTACCAACTCGAGGCAAGTTTGCTCAAACTTATTGCAAATTGGATTACAGTAGTATGAAGGCAATGTACTAGTATTGACATATTTGACACGGTTTATATTCTAGCTTTATCATGTACCTACTATAGGAAGTAATAAATATTACATGACTTAAAGAGTTTATCTAGCTGCCGGAGTCTCGGGTACGATTAGTCTGGACAAACTTTGTGTGATGACACATAATTACGTTTGTACCGAAGTCTGGGTGTTTCCTATGTATAATATGTATGTATTTACAAAAAAAAATGTATATAAGTATTTATATCAGTTTATCTAATACCGAGGTCTCGGGTTCGATTCCCGGGTCTGGTGGATAATGTATAAATTCTCTTTAGAATTTTACCCAGATAATTATCCCAGAGTCTGGAACTTGCGCCCGGTAAATGGGCAATAGGCTCGCCCCCTATTACATGGGACCTAACATAGCTGGCGAGATGTGGGTGTGTTTGCACACCTCTGCCTACCCCTTCGGGGAAAAAGGCGTGATGCTATGTTTTATCTAATACCTACTCATATCACAAGCTCTGCTTAGTTTGGATACCTGATATATAACTTCACCATTCCACCAATGGAAGCAGAGTAACAATGAAAAAGATTGAAAAAGAAAATCCACGCAGTCCAAAGGTATCTGCTATTAAAAACTAAAGTTATCTCAGCTTAGTGCAAAACTTCAACAAATATTTGTTTACAATACATTATTGTATAATACATAAAATACCATTTAAAATTAATTACCCCTTACGTTTTCTTAAATCTGTTAAAACTAACCTCACAAACTGCAATAAAAAAAATAAAAGTCAAAGTCAGTCGAAAAAATTTAATTTTAAATTTCGAAAGTGTAAAAACATTGTACTTCTGTGCACGTGAGTGTTCATTACGCGTTAGCTGAAGAGGATGCCAGAGTACTTCGGAAAAGTTCGGGAAAGTTCGGGGGACTTTGAAAATCACGAACAGGTGGCCCAGACCAGACATTCTGTGGGACGACGGGTGGCGACGAGGAGATGTTCCTACTTAACGGGACTATAGCATAGATATTATGTTCTGTATTGTAGCGTCGCGTGACTGCTTAATTCATTTATGGATTGACAAAAAAAAAATGTTTTTTTAAGAGATGATTTCAATGTGTTAACACAACACTTTTTGTGAAGTAACGTTACGCATATATCGTGAAAATAATTAGATTTAAAATTAGATTTAAGATGAAATATTTTGGAAAAAAGCCGAACTGAGTTTCTTGAGGGCTCTTCTCAGTCTCGTTGCATTTTGGAACCCTCGGTAGAGTCACACCAACTTTTGACGAATCTAAATAATTTTCTAAAAATTTCAAAGATAATAAACGTTATTTTATTTTATTTTATTTTATTTTATTTTATTTTATAAAGATTCCTTTACGTTGTACCTACATTAAAACAAAAGCACTCGCAATTGTAAATAGAAAGCCTAGTTTGAATTTTCGTATAGGTACCAAAAAAACAATATAATCCATCATAAGCGAACGTCAAATAATTTTAACATTGCAGTTACGAAAAAATACTTCTAGAAGTTGAACTATTACAATAAATAAAACCTATAACGTCGTGACAGAATTTCTAATCAATATAAAAAAAAATTGTTCATAATGTACTGGAGAAAACTTTTCTGTTCTGTGGCTACTGATTTCAGCCAATAAGAATGCAGAAAAAACTGTTGCTAAAAACAAAACACCGCGTGCCATTGGTCGAAAAGTTTTAAAAGACCTAGGAGGGGTGAAGTTCGTTGAGAGCGATTACGTGACTAAGCGCTATGGGACAGTTCTTCAACGCCACAAATTAAACAAGTTCCAAATTTAAACTGAAAGTTCATTATTAGTTGAATGTTTGTTCTAGTGGTACGACCGCGTTCATTGTTGACTATTCGAGTTGTTTTTTTTATGAAATTTCCAATGTTTATGTTTTTGAGAAGTTACATAGTGTTTGTGTAAGACTGAACGTTGAAAAAATACGCATTTTTCTCGCGTAAAAATGGTATATATTGAACCTTACAAAAACTATGCTACTTTTATTCGGATAAATGGGTTTCAGTAGGGATCGAGAAGGCAAAAACTATTACAAACCGCTGTCCCGAAGAACTTCGTACCGTCTTTTTAAACCTTCCCAGAACTTTAAGGTATATTTCAAGACAGAAATGAGCCAAATCTGTCGAGCGGTTCTCGAGTTTTAGTGAGACAAACGAACGGCGATTCATTTTTATTTATAAGCATCCGTTAGTATATATTGGTGACCAGCGAGCGAAGCATCTATATTTCGAAGCAGGATAATTTAGCTTTCGTCTGTCTGTCTGTATTTGTGTTCCGGGCTAGCGGCCACATATTTTATCCAATCTTGATATGAAACAACGAAACTTGACAAACATATTAAAAAGGTTTAAACAAATATACAAATATTGAAGTCAATATCTAGGAATGTGTAAGTACATTTTGAACAACGTTTCGGTAGAATTGCACCAACCGTGGTCACAACATCGCAATACTACGAGAGAACCTCAAGTTTTGGACTGCATCATCATCCACCGAGCATTTTCCCAACACAGTTGGGGTCGGCTTTCCAGTCTAACTGCGATTTGGCTGAACTTTGATAATACACGTGAAGCGACTGCCATCAGATAACCAATGGGCGATATTGAAGTTCTGTAGTTAGACCGATCGGATTTTTGATTTAGGGCTCCAACTACCCCTAATAACGACAATCATCTATATTGTATGACAATCGGGACCGACGGCTTAAAGTTTTCTCGGAGGCACAGAGTTTTGGACCACATATATATTGATAAAAGATGCTAAAATAATGAAGATAGGTACTAAATTACCAATCGGTAGTTGCAAAACTATAGAGTACAATACTTCAAGACTTCTTAATTTATTTGGTGGCAACGATTAACTACAACAGGTTTAACTGAGTTGCGTTAACGCGCTCATAAGGACGCATAAGTTGTGACTTGTGAGGTGACGCATCTCATCAGAGTACAGATGAACGCAATAGTGTTTACTAGCATTTATTTATTTTACATCACGTATAAATACACGTTATAGAGTAAGTCTGTTTAAAGTTGGAGTCTGTATTAGGTGAACTTGTGTTATTCCAGACATCCACCAATGGGAGATCTACAAAACTTCACGCAGTACATACCAACAACACACAAAAAAGTGTGTGTGTCAGCTCCGACGCACGACTGGAGTTTACTCCTTAAGTACGAGTATCTAACCATAACAAATTAGAAAGTTGCGCACTAGAGGTGCGCACCAAAAACGTGACACGATTTTCGTTACTTGTTAGTAGGTTTTACCCCTCGGATTTTTCTCATACCGGGCGCCTTATATATGAAAATCGATTCTTAAGGAGTAAACTCCAAAAAATGTGTGTGTCAGCTCCGACGCACGACTGGAGTTTACTCCTTAAGTACGAGTATCTAACCATAACAAATTAGAAAGTTGCGCACTAGAGGTGCGCACCAAAAACGTGACACGATTTTCGTTACTTGTTAGTAGGTTTTACCTCTCGGATTTTTCTCATACCGGGCGCCTTATATATGAAAATCGATTCTTAAGGAGTAAACTCCAAAACTTTACAGTACCCGGCGATAAATATTGCACATCGACCTTTGGAAAGAGACAATCGGCTAATTTCGGCTTCGTAGAGCGTTATCTCTGTCGCACGAAATACAAACAGTCCGGTATCTATTAGGAGCTGTTAAAACAATTATGATTTGCTTCTTTTACTAATTATTTTTATTGTTTGTATAAAATACACCAATTTTTCTATAAGTGTTGGTTTTAGGTTCGGGTAAAATAAAAAAAACATGTTCACATTATGACTGACAAAACATCACATAGGTAGTGCGCGACAGAGATAACGCTCTACGAAGCCGAAATTAGCCGATTGTCTCTTTCCAAAGGTCGATGTGCAATATTTATCGCCGGGTACTGTATATTAAGTACATATAACATTAGGTATCTGTTAATTATTTTACACTCACATGAAAGGTTTTAACACGTTGTTTATGAACAACGTGAAAATAAAATGTCCCATTTGCATTAACTATATGAGCGCTTTGCATGCGAATGTACCTTCACCACACAGCACTGAACAAAGTACAATGCTTTATGAAAGGGAGGCATCTTTAAAGGCCACTACACACGACCATATTTAAGTGACAACTTCGCGTCTATTTTGTAATAAATCTGTGGTTATTATGTTCACTCACGCGTCAGTGGTTTAGTTTGAGTCAAATTCCAACAATGAGAAGTAGTTCAGGAGAATATTCCAAGTAGAACGTCAACATTCATCCACTGCGAATAGGCTGCGAGTGAATAAAGCCGAAGAGTGTAATTTGTTTGAATGCGCTAATAGCAGCCACTTGTAGTCTTTTCTTCCTAAGGAAAAGGCTGAGGCGGAAGTGTGTTTATAATCAGTTATCATAAATACTCGTATAATCTTTTGAAGAGTTCTGTCTGCAAGTGTACCTTGTGGAAGTGATCGACTCGAAACTACACAATATAGTGGGGTCATGAAGCCCATGAAGAAGATTATACAAAGGCAAAAGTACAATCACTCAAAACACTGTTATTGCTTAACTAATACAATTTATTAATTTCTTTTTAATAAAAAAAAATATTTTGAATTCATTGGCATCAAAATAGAGCTGTGTGTAACACTATAAGTAACACAGTAGTTTATGTGAGGGACGGGTCGTTTAGTGTCGTTGTTCATGATATTAATGAAGGACTGACCAACGGTGGCCACCCTGTAACACTTATCGTCAAGATATTGCGCAACTTCTTACATTACGTCACAAAGTTTTTATCACACTATCACCATAAAGTTTAGAATCACTGTTTGTTGGACTTTAGATGAATTCAAACTTTAATAGTGAAAGTTATAATACGTTGTCGGACACAAAAATAATAGAGAAATGTTGTTTTGAAAATTGAAATGGTATGTTATAAATATTTCTGTAATAAAACCGTTATAATAATAGGCGTCATATTCTTAAGAACAATACAAAATGAATAGTTTAACTTGATAAAATATTTATTTGAATAAGTATAATTTTCCTACACTAGTAAAACCTCCTTAGTCCTGTAATTAATTTAAATTCATTTGCAGTCTTGAACATGGAAAGCAACTTTAAACTTTTAAAAGTAACATTATGCACGATGTCACATATTAGTCACAGTACAGTTATGGTACAGTGTCCAACTGAAACCGCATAGTATCCTTTATTTAAATTTATTATTATACACTTTAATAAACCCCGGTTATATTCCCACGAGTGCACTGTGTACACGACTGTACCTAGTTATAACTTAGAACCATAATGACTTACGAGTACTAGAGTAGGTATTTTGAATATTTTATTATACGGAAATAGTATGCTACTATTTTTTTGATATTCATTTAAATACTCGTATATTTATACTTACTTCATATATACAAAGAAACACACCCAAACACCGAAGTTTTATGTTTGCTCATTATACAAATATTTGACCCGACCCGGAGCTCAAACTCAGACCTCTGGGGTAGCAGTGTCACGTAGGTTGTACGTTCAGCTGACTATGCCATCGAGGCAGTCAAATGAAATGTCAGTAAACCAATTATGATATACATAAGCACAAAAAATACTAATACGAATTGAAAAAATTACAAATATCTCACTGACTTGTCTAGCAATTACTAGATCTGTGGTACCACAGTTGTACAGTGCAGTGCACTCGAAGTTCACGCTTCCACAAAACTAATAATGTGGGATTCGTGCAACTTGTCGGTACGTTTTTCTTTTGTGTGTGCAGTTTTCGTGGCACGTGGTATAAACTGTTTGTTTGTGTTCACTGTCCTGTCATTGCTTGTATTTATGACGCCACAGGGAAGTATTGCAGATATTTGTATCAGTTTTGTTTTTAGATGAAATATTTGTACGTAGTATTATAGTTTTTAGGGTTCCGTATTACTAAGACTCCGCTGTCCGTCCGTCCGTCTGTCACCAGGCTGCAGACTATTTTTTTTTGCGTGGGTTTTTTTTATTTTCTGCATTTGGAGTAGATGACCTATTGTCCTGTCCCAATTATCATTAAGTTTTTTTTTGGGAGAGCTACCTAATGTGACCACCAATTTAAAAAAATATTAAAAACATTAAATAACAGGCCATCAAGAAAACAAAAGAAAAAAAAAACATTCTCTATTTTAAAATTCGAAGTGCGCGAGATGATTCTGGAACGCTGGCTGTCAATAAGAAGAAAGGGCAGGCAATTACATTGGGGTCGGCGCAATCGATACCGCCTCCGAGCTATGTCTGTGTCGCCGAGTTGGTTCTTGTGGCCACTAAACAATAGATTTGATTTCGAATCGTGTACATTCTGTCACTCGCTTCATTAAGAATCGATAAACATTATTTTAAATACCTTGATCGACTTTAACAATCCAGTAGTGTCAATTACCTGAAACGAACAACAATTTATTGGTTAGAATTTGAAAAGGAAATTAACGAAAAATTGTAGTTCGATTGTATTTTTCATTGAAGAACTTTTGATTATTGTTTATATTTGACTGTAGATAACAATTTTTTTTTATTGGGTTCGCCAAATTGACGTCTCCCGCGTGGTGGTAAGTCGTCTCATTTTATTCTTTTGTACTTCTGTTTCTTGTTCTTTGTTTGTACAAAAAAATATAAAAAATTAAATAAACATATATATAGTTCGTTCAATAAGCATTATGTGATTATACTGGTAATCTTTAACGAGTGGCCTACTCGCTAAAGATTACTAATCTAAAACAATACACAACCAGTCATAAATTATTTTTATACATTTCAAAATCTCAGTATTAATGGCCCCACTGTGACCTACAGTAGTTTGAAAAGCGCTTTTGATATTATGCACAAATTATAAAGAGATTTTGCGTCCAAACGTCCAGGAGCAATTATAAAACATAGCTATACAATAGGATCTGTATTCTTACTATCGGTCTTGGTTACAACTTGGTTAATAGAGATTTTGTACCATTAAAGTAGTATTTTAATTAGAACATACTATCCAGCGGCTAAGGGTACTTTTCTTGTCATGCGTTTTCTCACCGGGCGGCGTGACGTGTGGATCTCGTCCGCAGTGCGTGTGGATGTCAACGTCAAATCAGTTCGCGACTAGCCTGTTACCGTAGCAACCTGCCTGCGAGCGGTTCGCGCGACATGAAACGCATTACATTATTGTATGTAATTTGACATTGAACGCTAGACAGGAAAAATGCTCTTAGTATTGTAAAAATTGTTTGTAACCATTAATATCTGCCTAGGTTTTTATACACTTATCATAGGTCTAGGTACACCATTAGTAAATGTATACCTACTACTGATATTTAGAATTAAAATTATTGACTAAGAAAGTATGTATTTTTTTTTAAATATATTTTTGGACATACTCACACAACGTCATCTAGCCCAAACTAAGCTATAAGCTTGAGCTATGGGATCTAGACAACTGATAAACATACTTATATATTTCTAAATACATACATAATATTAATAGAAAACACCCAAACTCCGAAACAAACATTTGTGGATCACACAAATATTTGATTCGACCCGGGAATCGAACCCGGGACTCCGGAGTCGAAAGCCGATACACTACCGACCAAACCACCGAAGCAGTTGTATGTATGTCAATGTATTTATTTAATGAAATAAATTTATTTATTTATTATACATACTTCAAGAGGTTTTCCAGTTATCCAGTTTTCCAATTAGATAGTTTTAAATTATAGTGGTGTTTCGTTTACAGAGGTCGAAATGCATCGTGAAGGTTATAACATTTACGGAGGTTGAAATGATATAATTATAATTTGTTTATAAACAAACGTGTAAAACCTGTCACTACATAATAAATAGTGTCACTTATAGAGTATATCAGTATGTCACTTTTTTAATACTTTTCGTGTCAAGTATGAATATTGAAAATATACATAGACACGAAAAATACTGAAAAATACCTTTTATTTCAATTTGGGCGTATTTTCATATAAACTTAATTAATTTCTATACTTAATATTTCTTACACATTTTCATTATTACGTGATCTAATGTCTTAGCGGACGCCCGCAGCTTCGCGGACGCTTGACAAATTGTAATACAAAAGCCTTCCTCGAGAACCACTCTATCCATTGGTGAAAACGGCATTTAAATCCGTTGCGTAGTTTAAGAGATCTAAGCATACATACGGAACGGACGACTTTGTTTTATTTTATAACTAGCGGACGGCCGAGGCTTCGCACGCTTGACAAATTAAATTTAACGTCCCAGCTTCTATTACATACATAGCGCAGGCAGGCAGTAGTATATTAAACATCCAGTTTTCATCAATAACTGTTTGCTACGTTTGTCATAACCTCGTCTGATGAAGTTAGACCGCTGAAATCTTGGTGTGACCCCTAATCCCCCTTTAACATTGACAATAAGATTTTAGTACATCTATCTAGGTATCTAAATTGTATGAATTTTAGTAACTTACTTAAACTACAAACTATCGTCATTTTGAACACTATTTTTGATCTGAAAAGGTGTATATTTTAGAAGCTTTTATTTAACTTGCGAATTGCAATGCAGTAGGTACTTCTAAAGTTATATTAGGGCTGAAATATAGCAATGAATTATAGTAATAAAATCACTATGATACGTGGCAAATAAAGTGAACATAAAAATTCGGTTGTCTGTAAAGTCGGTTTACTAACGATAGTTGAATGTGACAACGTCATAACTGCCGAACGCGGAGGCCGATTGTGCCTCTTTGTCGCTCGTTCCACGCTCTCGCTTGCACTTCAACCCTTAAATGGAACGCCTCATGACGTCATGTTTATTCGTGCGTACAGCCGGCTTCATCGAATTAAAAGACGTTGTCACGTCAAAAACCAGCCAAGTACGAATAAGACTCGCGCAGGACGGGTTCCGTACCAAAACGGCAAAAATATCACTTTCGTTGACAACAGAAATACATCATCTGTGAAAATATCAACTTGGTGACAGACGGACGGACGGACAGCGGAGTCTTAGCAATAAGGTTCCCGTTTTACCTTTTGAGTACGGAACCCTAAAAATAACAAAATACTTCAGAACTAACGCAATCCTATAGCTAAATTAAATATCCCCCTACTTTCAACAGCTCAAACGACTACCAGGATACCATAAACGTGATAAAGTTTACAAATTCGTGTCCATACTCCATACACATTCCCGTAGCGTTGAGATACGACACTTTTGCGTTCAAAAAAATATTCTATTCCGTATTATATACGATTATTATAATACTCCTAACCAACTTCTAAATATTTATTGTACTAATTGAATTAATAGTGAAAAGTCACGGAACGCACCCCCACCGCATTTGGGGTATAAACAAGTATAAATGAGTAGAATATGGCGGTGGTTCTGGTGCATTAATGGTCGTCAAGGGTTGTTTTATTGTCATTTAGATAATAAGCTTAATTGTAAGTAATTAAATTTGAGTTTACAGTTTATTAATGAAACTACAAAATAAGAAACAGAACGATAAGAGAACGTTGCAGTGTGTCAGAAAATATAGACTGTAAGGTAACCAAGGTGGAACAAGGATGCTTGGATGGTTCTGACATGTAGAGAGGATGGATGACACTGACTAAACATATATATGAAGCGAATGTGAATGGCCAAGCTGAGTCGACTGCCGAACATATTGCAACCAATTCGCAGATGTCTTAAATATATAAAGTCCGCTGTTAAATTATTAGTAACCTTCGAGCATCAGAAGACAATAATGAAAGTTGAGGAAGCGTAAGAAATATGCCAAGATCTCCTAGCAGTACTAAATAAGTTTTGACAAAATAATATTGATAAGTTCCTCTACTACTGGTAGATGGCGCTCTGGCGACGCCGTAAGTCGCGATATTAACACAATATGATCACAAAATTAAAGGTCTGGGGCTATTGGTGTCTTGGTCAGTTGGTAGAACATTCCTCCTGGAAAGGGTCGTTGGCCAGTCCAAGACTAAAGATTTTGTGCTCCATATATATTGTTTGAAAATTATATTGAGCTCTACCTGTGTCTGTTCTGTTAGTGGACTCTTTCAACGTCTCCGAGGGTCATCATCCACTGCATGCAGTGCACCTGATGACAAGCTGAAAACTCTGGCAAATATGTATATCCTAAGCGCCTCAAAACGGCGACAGGCTCGTACTCTATTACATGGAACTAACTAAGCAGGTATCTGGCAAAATGTGGACTTGGTGATGAAGTGGTTGTTGGGAGGTGTATTGAAACGCTTAGTAACAGTATGTGAATTGTGTTTATTATTAAAATATATTTGTATTCATATCAAACAAGCATATCCCCACATTGACACAAACAGGTTTAAATGGGCGTGGATCTAAACAATAGAACGAGTATAAATACCTAATATGTTTGAAGTACTTATAATTTATTGCATATACCTAATTGGCTAGTTCAATTATAAGGAGGTGTGGTGTATGTGCAACTAGAAATTGGTAGAAGCTTGTAGAAGGGGCTAGAACCGCCTTCTCGTATTTTCTAGACGTTTCGTATATTTGACGTCAGAGGTTCGTTAAGTACACGCCACAGTGAAATGTTTCGTCTACCTCTTCGGAGTTTAAGGTGTGATTTCGTATTGTGTTCTATAATCATTCAAGTCTACTAACAGGTTAACGTTGTATGGTGTACCCCAAGGGAGTATACTAGGGCCTTTATTGTTTTTAGTATACATTAACGACATGCCCAAAGTAACTCATCAGTCTATGGTTATGTTTTGACAGACAGACATGCTCGGAGGAGTAGGCAGAGGTGCATAACACTTGGTCAGCAATTTTGTTGGTCCCACGAAACAGTGGGCTCTCTGTTTCAAACCACAAATTACAACAGTCAGTACAGATGTTACATACCACTAAATATAATCTCTGCAGTTCGAGCGTATATCCGAGTCTGTCTGATAGCCGCACTGATCGAATTTTATTGCAGTTTTCATAAATTGACTAAGCTTCTTTAAAGGTATCTGGTACCGTTAGTTCGGCAGAACTGCGGTAGGTGGATCCAACGCTAACCTTAATAGCGCGATCTAGAAAGTACGAATATGATATGAAGCAAAAAATCGATGTTGTCGGTATTGGTCATCGTAGCTCAGTGGTCAGAGCACTTCCCCTGTTAGTGAAAGGCCGTGGGTTCGAGTCCTGCCGATGACATCAGTTTTTGTGATCTATTTATAATTTCTTTCTTAATATTCTTCAAAGACTTGACATTAACTTTTTATTCAAAAAATAAACGAGGGCCAAAATTAATATTGTTGTAACACTTGAACACTGTAGGTAAAAATTATCCCATTTTTTTTCACAAAACCATTAACTTCTTACTGCGAGATTATGCGTTTCCATAAAATGTATGACTTTCAAGTCACCATAAACACTGGTTAATGAAAAACCGTTGAATAATAAAGTGTCGGGAGCTGTTTATTGTCGTCGGCACCGCGAAGTTATGAGCCCACGAATTATTGCGAGGATAAATATTGAATGTTAATGGCGCACAGTCGGCGGTAGCACAAATTAATTACTAGCACGCACCATAGCCAAAAATCTGATATACCATTACGGAATTTTATATTGTTTTTATTTTTTTAGGAACAATGTTGTTCGTATTATCAGTATTAACTTTCATCGCTGCCTTTGAGGTAACCGTATTTGAGTTAAGTTTTAGTTCAAGTCAGAAGAGAACCCATTTGTAACTTACGTATTGCCGCGGTACCCACGTGGTTATTCTTTCGACAGCGTATCTGGGACTCCCGACAATTAACGTTGGGGCGAAATATTAAAAGAACACAATCATGAAACACAACATCTATGGCAGTCGTTAGTTTAATTGGAACCCTAAATCAAAAATCTGACCGGTCTAACTACATAACGATATCGCCCATGGGTTGTGGAGGTCAGCTGATGATAGTCACTTTACATTACATTGTAGATTTTGATGTACAAAATTCACTGTGATGGGAATATGGTAAAGAGGAAAGTGTGGCCGAAGAATTTTTATTTTCAGTTTCTTTTCTCACATGCTTTCCTCTTCCTGCAAATCTAGCATTCAATATTAAATCGACGTTCATAATATGAGCGTTTATTCATGTAGATTCATTTAACATGTTTAAACTATACCTATTTGACTTCGGTATGTTCACATTTTTTATGAGGTAATTTGAGATTAGAGCCAGACCAGAAGGATACGGGTAATTGTAAGTCGTAAAACTGTTTTTTAATGAATTAATCATAGTATATAGGAACTTCTAGCTATTTCTTTAATTCTATCAACTTAGTATTTTTCAATTACCATACAAGAAGCATTACAACTATAAAACATTTCTTCAAACGTAATTTTCCAACTCCCTCGATGTCGTGCCAATGGCTCGTTACGAATAAATGTTTTTTATTAAACTACACATTGATTTAAAAACTGAATGACTGACCGCACAAATTTCATTTTGCTATTGTAGGCTTATATCTGATTGTTTTGTTGCAAGGTGTAAGATGCAGGCGGTTAGGTCGCGGTGGTGAGAGACGCAGCGTCCTATGGAAGCAAGTTGGAAAATCTAGTTGTAAACGAATCTCTGTTTATATTTTTTTGGGGAAGCATGGCATTCTTGCCATTGCCACATTTTCCTTTTCTCCCTTATTTCAGGTTACAGTATTCAGTAGGTATTCAGTACTCAATTGCCAATTCTATTCAGTCAATAGAAACATCAAAACTTTCACATTTATAATATTACCTACGTACTAGCTGATTGCCTCGGCTTCGCCCGCGTGAAATAGTTTTCTTGTTCCCGGTTCCCGTGGGAATACATTACCGGGATAAAAAGCCTGTGTTATCCAAGGATAACGTAGCTACATATCAGTGAAAGAATTTTTAAACTCCGATCAGTAGTTACGGAGCCTATGCGCTTCAAACAAACAATTTTTTTCTTCTTATAATATTAGTAGGTATAAATAATTCAATTTTAATTTTTTTTTTTATTAATTTATTAATTATCAATTATTAATCCGCGTTCTACCGTATTTACCACGGTGAGTGTTCTGAAGAGCTCTTCAACCTGATCCCACCCTCTCCCTTCCGATCCCGATCAACGCGTGCCGGGAAGAGAAGCCACTCTCATACTGTGGAAACCGTCTTCGCGAGAACCGAGCGTTTTAAACGTTCGTTTCTCTGCCGAACGATGGTGGCTTGGAACGCCCTGCCTGCGCACGGGTTTCCTCCCACATATAACCCTGGGTTCTTCAAGCGAAGCGTGAAAAGGCACATTACTGGTCGTCAAGTTGAGGGCCACTCTCTATAGTATTTCTGTGTACTATGAGAGTCACCCACAATTGCCAGACGTCGTCACAGCTTACCATCAGGCGGGTGGTGTCAATTTGTCGACCTAAATATATATATATAAAAAAATATTAATATCAATTAAAGATTGATTAATGTTTTAAGGTTAATTTTTAAAATTGTTTACAAAAAGGCTTACATTATATTCACCAAACGCTGTCGCTTATAACTTGATTCCCTACAATAACTGTCGATAGACCAGTGAGGGTCGCCGCGACCCGAGACCAATTAATTTCATGAACATTTGCGGTAGTAATAAGCTTATCAAACGGTTGATTACAACAATGGACTGCATTGAATTCAATGTGCTCAAGTATAAGTACGAAAGCTAAGTAAAAGCAATTTCGAATTCGGAATGAATAATTTTGACTTCGAAATTCCTTATGATAAATTTTAAGAATGACTTCGTTGGTCTTTTGTTAGATATTTCAAATCTCTATAAGCTGTTTGTAAGATCTAATGAAATTTGATACTAGAGGGGTAGAAGGCTGGAGTAATAACTACAGGCTGATAACAGTTTTAAAAACGGCTCCCTATTACTGATACTAAACTGTCCATCTGTCTGTCACCAGGCTGTATCTAATGATTTCAGTTGAAATATATTTTTGTATATTAAAGCAATGAGTTTGACAAAAACTGATGTCATCGGCAAAACTCGAACCTACGACCTTTCCCTTACAGGGGGAATACTCTGACCACTGAGCTACGATGACCAACACCGACAACATTGAATTTTCGCTTCATATATTCATAATATCTAGATCGCTATTAGGTGCTATTAAGGTTAGCATTGGATCCACCTACCGCAGTTCTACCGAACTAACGGTACCAGTGTATCGTGTTACAACGATATTTAAACACTGAATTTTAGATGAATCCTTACCAAATCAATATATTTTGTATTTCAAAGCAATAAGTTTGCTTAAACTATTCTTAAACTCAAACGCTAACATTAATAATAATCTAGAAATTATGAATATGATATGAAGCAAAAATTCGATGTTGTCGGTATTTGTCATCGTAGCTCAGTGGTTCAGTTGAAATATTCACAGATGATGTATTTCTGATATTTAAAAAAAATATTTAAGTAGAGTTAGGAAATACATTGTAACCGTGACCTACACGCGTTTGTAGCTCCAGAATTGTTACCGTGGGCCAAGTAATAAATTTCGTGGACATATTCTACAACATACCTCTTTATTACCCGACGTTTCAAGGAGGAACGTTTAAAGAGGTATGTATATATCTCAATAATCGCGTAAAAGACCCGTTAGTCTTAAGTTTACAATGTGCACAAAACGCGAAAGTTTAAAAAAGTATTAAATAAACGATATTGATAATTGTAATATTGAATCTATACTACACGGACGGATGAATTTTTGTATGTTAAAATAATTACTGAACCTACGAGTATTTAACAAATTCTCATCAAATATCATCAGTCTAATCAAAACTTCTACAACTCTATATAAGTTCATCGTGATTTCATTTAAAAAAAATACAAATTCAAACGACGAATCAATCAAGGATTAATTCAAATAAAAAGAAATCGAAAATGGAAGGGCGACCAACGGAAGGGTTATGATCGGGAACGCTAAATTTTGTGGAGCCAGAAAAACAGCGAAAAAAACGTTTTTTTTTTGTTATAATATTATGTAGTTACGTTTTAGATCTTTGTATTTATTGCTGCTAACAGTGATTATAGCAGATTTCAATATTAAATATTTAAAAAAAACTTAGAAATTGTTAATGCTTGCCTTCGCTTGGTTCCATTGGCGTAGAGTTTGTAGCTTTGTGTAGCATTGGTACTCGTAGCTTATTACGCTACGACGTAGATGCTATGTAGCCTTCGTAACCACAAAGGGAACGTGCCTATACGAGTACTGACCCGTTTGTCTTACTACCGGGAACTTGGAACTTTAATGGGCCGTACTAGGTAGGGTTCGTTGAAGACACGAGAAAGTGAGACTCGAAGCCACACATTTTGTTGAAGCTTATTATTCAGATTCTAGACCTCTATGTAATTCTACATGTCTTAAACTCTATTGTAAACTTAAGTGACGATACTTAAGTCTCGTTGGATCTTTCCACTAAAAGTTTATGTAATTTTCAAGTTGGTACTAATTACAAGTCACCGTGATGTTAGTAACTTTCAGGCGTCTGAAGTTTGGTGACTGAGGTGTTAGACTTGCGCTTTGAAGACGTGAATTCGATCCCCGACCTCTACAATAATGACCTTAATATACTTGTAAATCAAGCATTTTTAGCTGTACGTTTTGGTTTACGGGAATAGTAGAAACTGAAATTTTCAGCTACTAGTAAATATTTATCAAACTTTTTCTTTATAAATTAGATTATTTACGATATTTTTATGTGAATTAAAACTATATTTTGTATAAATTTCTGATGATGCCGTGAGGTGAAACCGGTCAGTGAAAATAAAATTATAACAGTGGAAAAGTATATGTATTTGTGCAATATTTTTATATTAGAATCACACCATGTTGTTGAAGCGGTATACAGAAGCATGATATATTATACCCCACATTTCCGCCGGGCGCCACTGGACCGCCGGGCGCAACTGGAAATACCTTCTGCGTGTGAACGACGGAATAGCTGAGCCACGGAATTAAATAAAACCCGCATTTTGCCAGTTTTAATATTTTTTATTTATGAGCGACGAACCTGCATATCCAGAATATTAGCTAAACTCTAGTTCACTGATCAGACGGTGTGCCACTGGCTGGTGAATTTAATGCTGAAAGCTTGATAGTGGGAACTCTTGACACCACTAAATGATTACGAATAGACAAAAAAAATCTTCAATTGTTGATTTTATGGCCACACGCTAAAAGGGAAGGAGCAGGCGTTAATTTGAGCGGAAACAAGCGACTAAATTGATTAACGAGTAGCCGCAGTCGCCACGTTGCCGCCACGCACCCGCTCTGCATCCGTTGGCGACTTTATTCAAGGGCCTCACTCAATTGACTTGCAATCAAAGCGTTTGCTGAATTTATTGTTTATGATTAGCGCGAAGTTTGCCTTAATTTTAAATGCTTTTGAGTTTTAGTTATATTTTCGGAGACCGTTATTGGAAAAGGTTGAATTATAATTTGCTTCTTAAATATTATTTAAAGCAGTAAATTATTTTGGTGAACACATTTTAATGAAAGAAAAAATAAATAGTATACCTACGCTTGAAGCACAGACTTCATCTCCGTGTATATGTATATGGTATTATGACATTAGAAAACAGCTAAGTAATACGCTGTGTAGGTAACTGCATAATAGCACAGAAAAGGGAATAGCACTTACATAATTATAGCTACATTTAAAGAAAAATTTATTTACAATAAGAATTACAATATAAATAATTATATACAAAAAATATTTACATTACAAAATATCGTTTAAAAAATCCTCCGCGTCATTGTGTTGCCACGTTGGATGGCGATACTTATTCTTTGGGCCAGAAAATAGCCAGCTTTTTGGTCCTGAGAAGCATCGATTAAGCGTTTAGCAATGTCTCTATAAAGGCGGCGAGCACTCGGACCGAAAGAAATGATGTACCTCCGCTAAATTTTTAAATATTGTACAATAATACGAAAAAACAAGATCTCAGGCTGAATTTGAACCAAATGAAATTGACCGAAGTAAATGGACCGATTTACGGTAGATGAGACTCAAGTAGTCTTCACACTAAGAACGTAAATATAGTAATTGTCTGAATTGAGGTCTTCAGCTATGGTCTTGGTGGCTCAGTTCATTAACCCCTTCTACCCGGGAACTGACGCTGGATCATATTCAGCCTAAGAATTTTGTACACGTCTTTTACGCTATTATTGAGATACGAGTACGTTATTTTCCGACGTTTCTCCGAACACAATAGTTAGTGACGACGAAGTGAGGGTAGTTGAACAAACCCGCACTTCACCAAGACGACGATGAGCTGAAGCCAGTCCACCCGTGACCACGGCTCTTGTAACAGGGTCGAAACGTCGGGTAATAAAGAGATATGTATTTATCTCAATAACGCGTAAAAGACCCGTTAGTCTTAAGTTTATAATATAGTAATTGTCTGAATTGAGGTCTTCAACTGTGGTCTTGGTAGCTCAGTTGGTTCACGCATTCTCCCCAGAACTGACTGGTTCATATTCAGCATAAGAATTTCAATTTTAGGGTTGCGTACTCAAAGGGTAAAAACGGGAAACCCATTACTGAGACTTCGCTGTCCGTCCGTCCACAGATGATGTATTTCTGTTGCAGTGTCTATAACACCAAATACTAAAAAGTAGAATTTAATAAATATTAAAGGGGGCTCCCATATAACAAACGTGTTTTCGGTCAGACTCGTTCCTGGCCGGTTTTTTGTGACTTCTAATGTCTTATAGCTATTAAAACCATTACTTTAATAGACATTTATCTTCATAAAGGCTTCACACCACCACTATTTACTACCTCATGATCGCGTTATCGTTACGTTATAATAACCTTATAATTATAACATATGGTTATTAATAAAGTACTATTAAGTTAAACGTGTCTCGGCGTGTACATTAACTGTCTTATTACGTCACTAGACAGCCGTTAGCACATGCATTGTGCAACTTAAATTATTAATTTAAGAGTTATATTACGAGTACTCCTGAGCTGATTAACCTAATAGGATATTATTACGAGTAAAAGTAGTTTGGCTTTAAGTGTACCTATCCAGTAATTTTCCAGGATTCGACACTCGACGCTAAATTTCTAGTTTCTAAAACATGGGTGTAAGCAGAGGTAAATTACGCACCTACATTTGGGCAATAATTTCGGGGCTCGTGGCTTAATGGAAACCGTCTAGATTAACACATTGCATAAGCAACATCTAGTCAGGCCGGTCTTGGGATGGGTGACCATTCCTTAAGACATTGATACCCCCCTGTGCCTCCGAGAGCACGTTGAGCCGTCGGTCACGGTTGTCATGCAAACATCTATGGCAGTTGTTAGAGGTAATTGGAGCCCTAATACAAAAATCCTCGTGGTGTAGCTACAGAATTTCGATATCGCCCATGGGTTGTGAAGGTCAGATGGCAGTCACTTCACGGAAAATATCGAATTTCAGCCGAAAGACTGGAAAGCCGACATCAACTGCCTTAGGAAAAGGTTCGGAGGATGATAATTTTGGCACTAATTTTGTTGGTTTAGCCTATTGCCATTACCGGGCAATGCAAATAAACAATACAATTTCAAATTCAAAATCAAAAACCAATCTAAAATTCGAATGTAGCGAATCGTTTAGCCTTTAGAGGGGCGGGGAGGGGTTTAACCTGTGTATTCGTATATTTGGTGTCTGGCTGGCTATCAGGAAGATAGCCAGCCAGACACCAAATATACGAATATAGTTAATGAAGGGTTAATGAAGTCAGGTTTTTTTTAAATTTATTTTGTTTGAAATTTATAACGCACTGTATAATATACAATTAAATCATTATGACGTAACTAACCGCTAAAACGTTTCAATATTACACGGATTTATAAACGGTGTGTAAATTATGTGCGAAACGGCTGTTGTACGAGTATGAGCTTGTTAATTGCTAATCAATAAATCAATCAAATTCTTTATTTTCAGGTCATAAACCCATAAAACAAAACAATACAATTCATTTAATTAAATACAGTCTTGTTGAATAATAATGTTTCCTGGAACGTGGGCAATATTGTACTGCAAAATTAAATGCTAAGTTTGAAAAGGCTGTATATTAGTCTGACCTAGAACTTAGAGCCATCCTGACCTTCAAGTGGTGCACCTGCAGATCAAAGACCGAGGCTAATAGACATGAATATTATGTGTGTATGTATGTTTCAAAAGTTGAGACTTTCTAGTATCAGAAGGCTGTAACTTTCTGGGCTCTAAGAATTAGTATTGCTATTGAACGTGACAATGTTACAACTCTTCTAGAAATATTGCTAGTCTATGATGATACGAGTACTATGCATTATTATTCTGAATCAAATTTTATGCTTGTAAGCAACGCGTTAAATCAGCTGGAGATATCTATGATAAGAAAATAGATGAAAACTGGGATGTAAGACTACTCTTTACCTTGATAATAGATTCCCGTGCTACTAATAAAATATTACGGGAGAACTAGTATCTGCTCACAATCGCAAATAGGTATATTTGTACCAAACATAATGATACACAATCATTATGTTTGGTACAAAGAGACCGAGCAAAGAAACTTAATAAAAAATTACAACTTAGAAAATAAAATACAAAAATAGAAAACATTGTGAAAATAAATGAACTGCGTAGTTTCAAATAAAAATAGATTTACGCTTCGATCTGTATAATCATTGACTTCAACAAGATAAATATTGTTTCAACATAGATCGACTTGAAACTCCGAAAATAGCACATACCTAATATAAGCGATTTATTCATAACGCGGTTTTCGTATAAAACCAACAACAGTTCCGATACTGCGCAGTACACATTGTAAAACTAAGTACACAGTAGTTGAGTACAAGTTTAGTTTAAAAGCACTGGCTGATATACCAGAAACTTTGACCGCGTGAAAAAGATTTCTTGTTCCCACGGGTATCTACACATTACTAGGAAAAAATTGCCTAAGTAATATTCTATGAGGACGGCGGGATAGCCACCCGCCGTCCTTACAGAAGAAGTCTAGAAGGGATTCAGATTCACTCACCGACGTGGGATAAAACCCAACCCCAACGACGCGGAATTTTCATTCCGACCAAACCCCCGAAAAAGCCACACGGGTGGCCAAAGTCCGCCGTCTCGCGGAATTAGAAAAAAAGTAATATTCTATTGGGTGTTCAGTTCTAAGGCCTAAGTTATCCTCACTAGCGTGCAGTGTAGTTGATGATGACAGACGCACTGGCAAGTTCCTGGATACTGGATATCATTATCCATAGTGTCCGAAAACAGCAATCAGTTATTACGTGGGTTTTCTGTAAGTGCATCAAATGAACGATAATCTTGGTATCCACTCCAACCAGCGACTGTTACCCTTCCAGGAGGTACGTTCTGCCAACTGACCTAGACTCAAATTATATACTAAAAGTTTCCTCGAGAACCCCTCTATCTATTAGTAAAAGCAACATGAAAAACAACAGACGCTGCGGAGGAATTATGTACTGATGTGCGACTAACGGTGTAATTCCCTTTACCAAAACGTTTTCTAAATAAATGTTACAATAACAGAAGCTATAGTGTGAACTTCGGCTTACACGGCTATTTGGCGAGCGTCCAAGCATCTAGATAAGTAATTTTATAAAAACGCTTGCGTACCGAGTAGCTACTCTATTAGCGTATTACGTTTATCCTCTATCAACTTAGCATGAAGATAAACTGTATTATCTACCAATCCCTTTTTGTCTGAGAGAGCGAAGCGACCGAAGTCTCCGTTTCAACTTGCACACTGGGGAGAATTTCTTTCGTCTGTACCTCTACATCTACGGGTTCTGTCCGATCATGTTTGAGGCCGTATTTATCAACCGATTTGCATGAAACTTTACAAATACACTCCTTGCTTACAATGAATAACAGTTGAATGATATTTTTCGGATTGGATAACAAATGAAAGAGTAATAAAGAAAATTGAAGAAGAAATTTTCTAAACAATGCCGCTCCCGAAGTCTACGGTTCACAGAACCACTAGTTAAGTAAGACACATAGTACATACTTTCATACTAGACTAAAATAATCGTTGAAAATGTGACTTTGTTATAAGAAAAGTAAAATAAACCACACTACGGTCGGTTCCTGACGTGAGAATAGTTATGGGTTGAGTACGTATTTGTTGAGTACGTAAACTGTCCAAATTCAGAAGCCAATTCTGACATGAGTTTAAAAAAAATATTTATGTCTTAACTATTATTATGAGCATGAAGTTGTTTATTTCACGTGCACAACGATGGGTATAAAAGCGAGTATAATTGGATAAAAATACAAGTTAACTCACTTCAAGTGTAAAAGGAAACATACGGTAGTATATTTTAAAACCAGTCGTTCTAAAAATTATAATAGCAAACAGTTAGTACCTACTGTCACAGTATAAGGAAAACCTAAACCTGTGATATTTTAACTGTGCTACTGTTATTTCAACAGACTTCCAAAAAGGAAGAGGTTCTCAATTCGAATGTTAGGTTTTTTTATAGTCCGAGACGCCCAGGACTTTAATTGGCTGTGCCATAGCAGTTAGCACGTAAGATTTTGTTGCCTTTCATCAACATTTCATCGCAAGGCAAGGGCTTTCGTATCGATTGTGGGCCACTCTCACCGCACACATTACTATTGAGAGTGGCCCTCAACTTGACGACCTACTGATGTGCCTCTTCACGCTCCGCTTAAAGAACCCAGGATTATATGTGGGAGGAAACACGTGCACAGGCAGGGCGTTCCAGGCCACTATCGTTCGGCAGAGAAACGAACGTTTAAAACGTTCGGTTCTCGCGAACATGCTATCCACTGTGTGGGGGTGGCATCTCTGCCCGGCACGAGTCGTTCGGGATCGGAAGGAAGAGGGTGGGATCAGATTGAAGAGCTCTTCAGAACACTCGCCGTGGTAAATACGGTAGAATGCGGCCAAGGAAGCTATTGTTCGGCGCTGAGCTAGCGGCTCAAGGCTTCCCGTTACCTCCGGACAACCTATAATACGGATAGCCCGTCGCTGCATAGCGTCGAGAGCGTCCAGCAGATACTTCGCGGAGCCGTCTCAGAGGTGAGAGCAGTATTCGACGCAGGGTCTAATCTGCGTCTTGTACAGCAGACACCTCTGGTCCGGTGTAAAGAATCTCTTTACCTTATTCAGTATTCCTAGTTTCCGCGAAGCTAGCCCTATACATCTTTCGATGTAGTTTTTATTATTGAGCTCTCGACGAACGTCTATGCCAAGGATATCAAGGTTGTCCTTCATTGGTAATAATGCATTCTGAAGAGAGGGTAGGGGAAGGAAAGGGGATTTCTTCGCAGTAAATGCACACGCCTGTGTTTTGCGGGCATTGAACTCGACCAGGTTCTCGGTACCCCATTGAGAGATACTGTCGAGGTTACGGTCGAGATCAGCCACGAGTCGTCGTCTCTCCTCCTCAATCTCAGATCGCCCCGCCGTCGGACGAACCGAGTAACTCCCGTGCAGTGTGCTGTCATCTGCATAGCAATGAATGTTCCCGAGGGATAGCATATCATTGAAATGCAGAAGAAAGAGAGTTGGTGATAGTACGGACCCCTGCGGTACCCCGGCATTCACTTGCAAGAAGCGAGAAGCCTGGCCATCGCAGAGGACCCGCACTCGGCGCTCGTTTAAAAAGCTGGCAATCCAGCTGCACAGTTGAGGAGGTAGACCATATTCCGGAAGCTTGGAAAGGAGCGAAGCATGCCAGACCCTATCGAAGGCTTTGGCGATGTCCAGGCTAATAGCCAAGGACCCGCCGTGCCTTTCCATAGCCCCACCCCAGACATGCGTTACGAATGCCAGAAGATCACCCGTTGATCGCTTTGGCCTGAAGCCGTATTGTCGATCATTGATTAGCGAGTGATCCTCTAGGAATTGCATGAGCTGCTTATTTATAAGGAGCTCAAGCACCTTGCAAATGACTGAGGTGACAGCTATGGGTCGATAGTTGCCTGGATCGGACCGATCCCCTTTCTTGGGGATCGGTTGTACGTTCGCCTCCTTCCAGACCTCCGGCACGAGCCCTGAAGAGTATGACAGGCGGTACAGACGCGTTAATACTGGAGACAACTCAGCTGCACATTTTCGTAGCACCACCGCCGGAATGCCGTCAGGGCCACTGGCTTTCCGCGTGTCGAGTGACCGCAGCACTGCCCGTACATCACATTGCCTGATAACAATATCAGGCATTGTGTGGCCACAGTTGGCGATGGCGGGGGGCTGCAGGCCACGGTCGTCGACCGGGGAATTAGCCGCAAAGAGGTCTGCGAGCATATCCGCTTTCTCTTGGGCTTTGTGAGCCAGTGTTCCATCTGGGTAACGCAGCGGTGGCAGCGAGGGCTGACAAAAGTTAGATTGCACGGCTTTGGCCAGTTGCCAGAATCCACGGCTGCCCGTGGGATGGGAAGTGAGCTCCTGACCAAGCCGCGCGACGCGCTGGGCATCCGCTCTCTTAAAGGCCCTCTTACTCGACTTTGTGGCCCGGTTGTACGCTGCTTTGAGGTGGCCCACGTTTGGGTCGCGCACAGCCCGGGCCCTGATCCAGGCGCGGTATGCCGACTGTTTTTGTCGAACAGCTTTGGCACAATCTCGCCCGAACCAGGGACGGGCTCTGCGGATACTGGCGACATCAGTGAAAGGGATGTAATAATCCATCCCTAAACTGATCTCGCCAGCAATAGCAGAAGCACTATCCGAAGGAGCCTTTCCTACAAAGCAGCGCTGGCTCCAGGGGACGGACGCAAAATAATCGCGTAGACCGTCCCAATCCGCTGACGAGTAGTGCCATAGTCGTCGTGACGTTTGTACAGGACGTGCAGGAGGTGACACCTTCATGCCAGCGTGAACAACACAGTGGTCGGAACTACCCAGTGGGGCTCCTACCGAAACACTGTACTGGGCTGGGCGACTCGTCAGCAGTAGATCCAGCAGAGCGGGCGCGTGATCTGACCTGTCTGGTATCCGGGTGATCCCGCATACCATCTGGGTCAGACCGTGGGAGAGAGCGAACGCATGGGCGGCTCTACCCGCATGATCAGTCTTGAGGGACCCCAGCCATTCAATGTGATGGCCATTGAAGTCCCCCAGAAACACTAGGTCAGCGTTCGGGAACCGCACCTGCGCTTCATCAGCCGTCTCGCTGAGGTACTGGAAGAGCTTTGTTGTCTCAGAATCCCCTGTGTGGGATCGGTAGACGCACACGTAGATCTGGCTCATAGAGCCATGGTCTACCTGCAGCCAAAGGACGGAATTGGAGGGGTTCTCTAGGCAGCGCAACCGGCGGCAGCAAACATCCGCCCTAACGAACACGCACATCCCGGCTTTGTCTCGAAATTGTTCCTCGATGACATAGCCGGGGTAACACAGGTAAGACGTGTCGTCAGGGCGGCGTATTTGTGTCTCCGTGAGGAACATCACAGCGGGCCGTGCCGTCTCAAGGTGGTGGTGGACGGTATCGAGGTTCGCATGGAGTCCACGGATGTTAGTGAACTCCACCTCGAAATGTGAAGTTGTGGGGTTTCCTAGGGCCGCTGTGTAACGTTTATTTCTTTTTTGTTGCACTGCCATTGTAGATTTTGAAGAAGCGTGAAGACAGGGTGACATTTGGTGCAGCAGTAAGTGACAAAGCGCAGGGGCTAGCTTTGTCTAGAACCGTGTGGTTAGGTCGGAGCCGACTCGCCGGACGGAAGGGCTCCCAAACCCCCCTGATGCAAGGCCGCCGCTACCCCACACCGGTTACCACCCGGAGCGGCGATCCCACATCAGGATTATGCGCAACATGTGGGGCAGCCTCCTGGGGTGGTTGGCCCCAGGCGGGCCCCATGACTGTGTTGCGGGCGGCCGCGGCAACGCCGTTGCTAAGGGTCTCCCTGGCCGGCGAATCGACCCACACCACCCACACTAGACTCCGTTTCGCCCCCACTGGTCCCATGCCTGCTGCACCATACATCGCCCCGGGCCCGGCGGTGCAGCTGCTGAACCCCTAACGCAACCCAGCCTGGGCTGGGTTACTTGGGGGGCTTTAGCACAGCTGCACGGTGGTACCCCCCCGGACCAACACTGTTGTACCACCTGGTACCCACGTAGGGGCCGAAGCCACTCCATAGGTACCGTAAATTAACGAGCCTCGTCCGTTTATCAGCAGGTGCGCCACTAGCAGGTGAGGTCGCTGGGGCCCTATAGATGTTGGTAGAGCCCCTTTGCACCCATACTACTTTTTATTACATTCATTCGGCCATTTTGGACATAACCCATTATATATGTGCCCGGTGACGGCAATAGGCTTGCCCCCTATTACGTGGGACTTAAAATACTGGCAAATTGTGGGTGTGTAATGCGCCTCTGCCTACCCCTTCGGGATATAGGCGTGATATGTGTGTGTGTGTAGTTTTTTTTGTTTGTTACCTCATAATATACTTCGAGAGGGTGAACCGATATTGAATTTTTTTTTATTGAAAGTTACTACTTTTCAGGTGGTCCCATTTCAATTTGGTCCAATTCCGACAATTATTTGGTAACATTACGGTAATTTGGTCCCATTCCGACAATTATTTGGTAACATTACGGTAATTTGGTCCCATTCCGACAATTATTTGGTAACATTACGGTAATTTGGTCCAATTCCGACAATTATTTGGTAATATTACGGTAATTTGGTCCCATTCCGACAATTATTTGGTAACATTACGGTAATTTTGTCCAATTCCGACAATTATTTGGTAACATTACGGTAATTTGGTCCCATTCCGACAATTATTTGGTAATATTACGGTAATTTGGTCCCATTCCGACAATTATTTGGTAACATTACGGAAATTTGGTCCCATTCCGACAATTATTTGGTAACATTACGGTAATTTGGTCCAATTCCGACAATTATTTGGTAATATTACGGTAATTTGGTCCCATTACGACAATTATTTAGTAACATTACGGTAATTTGGTCCAATTCCGACAATTATTTGGTAATATTACGGTAATTTGGTCCCATTCCGACAATTATTTGGTAACTTATTTGGTAACATTACGGTAATTTGGTCCCATTCCGACAATTATTTGGTAACATTACGGTAATTTGGTCCCATTCCAACAATTATTTGGTAACATTACGGTAATTTGGTCCAATTCCGACAATTATTTGGTAATATTACGGTAATTTGGTCCCATTCCGACAATTATTTGGTAACATTACGGTAATTTGGTCCCATTCCGACAATTATTTGGTAACATTACGGTAATTTGGTCCCATTCCGACAATTATTTGGTAACATTACGGTAATTTGGTCCAATTCCGACAATTATTTGGTAATATTACGGTAATTTGAAGTCGGTTATTGTGTTAATTTTTTACCATATTTTTATCCACATCTTGATTTTACTACTACCTACTATGACACAAAATGTCTATCCAGATATCACTCGTGTTGATAAGGCCACCATTTGTACCTAGATAGACCTACTCGCCACTGGAAGAGCCTTCCAGTGTCACCCGCAGTGTGAGACGCCCGCAGCAATGGACATGGGTGAGGCCGCGGGCTCGCGAAATTAAAAAAAAAAAGATAGACCTACTAAATGTATGTCAAGTAATATTTTATCAAAGTATATTCTAGTCGTTTCCACACGGACAGATCCGTGGGAGTCTGCAATACTTTCTTAGTTTATCGGTCGGGCACGTACAGTTTAGCACGGTCGTGTTATCCCTCTAACTCAATAAATAGTGGCCGACGAAATTACGCGAATGCTTTGTACTCCTAAGGATTACTGTACTGCACAGTTCGCGAGGATAAGCTGAGCTTTGCATTTGTGTGAGTGCAGTGTACGTGAACGTATATATGACCTCTTTTACACACACATGTGTTGTACACACAGCTACAAAAAGAGTTTTTACTCTACTTTTCGTGGTCACTCACACAAATGCAAAGATCAGTTTATCTCTCGCGAACTGTACCTGAATGTACCATTAAGTTTTGGATAATTGTACGTGTACAGTTGTGAGAAAAAATAACATTCTCATGTTTTAAGATAAACAAGTTCAAAATATCCAAATAAAACAAAAAATCACAGAAACACCTCTTAGACGGACCGACGACCTAAAAAAAGCGCTGGGAATAGTGGGAATCATTGAATACAGGTGGCATGGATTTGTCGCATTGAAAGTTCATTGGCCTATGTTCAGCAGTGAACAGCGATAGGCTGAACTGAAGATGATTCTCATAATTATTCATATTATTATAAGTTGTCGTTGAATTAATGAGAAACCACAAATACCAGTATTTACATATAATAATCCAGGGGAAACGCAGTTTTGGAAGAAGAAGAATATCCTGGCTAAAGGACCTATGCCAGTGGTACAACAAGAGCACCCGGCCCCTTTTCAGAGCTGCCGTGGCAGGATGTTCACCAACCTTAATTGAGAAGATGGCACCAAAAGAAGAATATTTGAATTAATGAATCGAATAACTAGTGATGTAGTCCCAAGGCTATTAAGAAAGAAAAAACTTCAACGCACACGGAACTGCAAGTATCAGGTAATAATTTAATTCTAAAACATTATTCCACTGTATGATTACCTTATCGATGCTGAATAAGTCGTCTAACCTTAGTCGAGTATCTGAGAAAACCGCTAACAAAAGCAAAGGAAAAGTAATGATATACCATTTAAAAAAGTTGAATTTATTCATATAAAAGTACAATTTAGGAAAGTCGGGCTGTTATCAAGTGCGAGATCCCCTAGGGTCCGAGGAGGAATTTCTATGCGTACAATAAGAGAATGAATATCGCGTCGTGTATAAGAACTGACGTGACCCATATTGCTTTTATTAAAAGAAGACTTGTATGGTGTTTATAAGGAGATATTTTTTTTAAAAAGGGCAATTTAATATTTTTTTAGTAACCTAGTTATATTTTTGTCATGGCTGTTGGAGTTTTGGTTTGAATTACGGTTACGATTGATTACGGGTTTGAATATGTACAGTCTATAGTACTTTCAACGTGTGGGTGTGTAATATACCTCTGTCTATCCTTTCGGGGACATAGGCATATGCATGTATGGCAATACCTATTTACTAAACCACAGCGAGCACTACGAAAGTATTCCAATATTTATGGACTTCTTTCTTAAAATGTTTTTGTATTTCAAAGCAATGAGTTTGCTTAACTTTTCTTAAAATATTAAGAAAGAAAATATAAATAAATTATGAATTAATCACAAAACCTAATGTCATCGGCAGGACTCGAACCCACGGCCTTTCCCTAACAGGGGGAATGCTCTGACCACTGAGCTACGATGACCAATACTTACCAACAACATCGAATTTTTGCTTCATATCATATTCACAATTTCTAAATCGCGCTATTATTCTTTCTTAGAATCTGCAATTATAACTTTATTACCTAAGTAAAAGTAATTATTCTAAGTAGTATTTACATCGGTACGCATACAAAGGTTGTATTACCTATTTTGATCTGATGCCAAGTTTCATAGGCGGGAGAATAATAATTATTCGGAAGTCTCCTTACAACAAATCTCCTCATTAGGACTAGTATCGTACAAAACAAAAATATTCTTATTTCGTCCAGTTACGAAAGAAAAACAGTGGTTTCGTGTAAGGAAAAACTTCTTCGAAACTGGTTTCGAACACGGATCATTTTTTCCTCGCTCGATGGCGGCCGAAGAGATTATTACAACATTGATAGATCATAATACCCGAATGAACCCAAAACAAAGTTAGAAACAATTGTAATATCCAATATCCTAAAACTATTAACTCCACAGTTACCTTGTACAGTCAATTTGTTAAGGGTAATATCGACCTCAAAACTATTTGTACATCATTTTAATCCGACGCTTTTCTTGTCCCAAATTGATATGTTTAGGGCATCATGAGAATATCAAAGTAAGTAGGTTTGTAGCAAACCAATAGCGGGGCCTTGGCCTGTCGTGTATAAATCATATATAGTTCGAGATAGGATGGTTGGCGTAAATTATAAGGGGAGCGGGTTAGAAATTGTTTTGAAATCGTAGTTTAATACAACGGCTGATCGACGCTTTTCAGGAAGAGAACACTTTGCTATTAATTTCTATATAGCTCAGGGATTAAGCATTAAAATTCATAGAGGCACCGCTGTCATCCCTATTGGAACTTTTCGTTTACGATGATGTGGACGCATATTTGCTGTTTGCCTCATTCGTCTGGCAGCAGGGGCACTGCGTGGATGTGAGTATGATTTGGACCCTAAAGTTATAAGTTGAGCCCCTTAGCTTTAGTTTGAAACAATATCAAAATTCTAATAATTAATTTAACAAGCTATATGACTTTTTGTCCGCTTACATCTATAACTTAGATCAAGAAGTATAAAAAAGGGTCCAATAATCAATAAGGAGTTTAATCCCGCGGGCAGCGGCCGCCGATCTCATTGGACGATACAAATTGACAGACGGACAGTAGGGGAAAGAACCTCTACATAGATATAAAGTAAAACTAGAAACGTCTTTCTGATCAAAGAAGGTTTTATAGTCTCATTTTTCCTCAGCCATTTTTGACTATATGTATGTATTAAATAAATAAATAAATATATTATTAGAACATGTAAATCTAATGTACAGTTTCAATCAATTACTTGAAACATGTAATAAGCTGCTCAAACTCAGCAGTATGAGGCTGACATACTTCATTAATGTACAGATTTACTGAACATCCTTACCAATTATTTTAGCTTTATGTATGTAATATAGGTATGGTTATGTCGTTTCTGGGAACTCTAGAGACACTTCTTCAGTCTTCTTCTGTGTAATAAATACCAAAAATGGGGCGAATCGGTGGTGGCAAAGAGTAACTAGGTATGAGAAAACAGGAATGAGCGCTGGGCAGTGCGGTATTAGGCAGCTAGTGCGTAGGTACCAGCAAAGCTGTTAATGACCTAATAGGAAGTAATAGGAACTCACCTCAGTGGTTAAGAAAAGTCGCATGACGACACTGATAATCATCATTATGAATAATGCTAAATTTTACATCTGTAATATAAAAATTCATCGCTGATCGCGCAAATCTCGAGAGTAGCTGAACCGATTTCGTTAATCTTTTTTTTGTTGTGATCGTTACTATCAGGAGAAGGTTCCTAATGAGGACAAAAAAGGTTTAACGGAACATTAGAAAATTTATGCGGTACGAAGTTCGCCGGAGCAGCTAGTTTAGCAATATATATATAAGTACTTACATACTATTCCTTATTCTGGGGCAATAGGTAGAGCCTTTGAGTAAGAAATCTGGCAAAAACTCCAACGGCCATTCGTTTTCAATCGCTAATAATTACAAAATATTCAACATTATGGCCATGCCTATTTCCTGTTCTGTGGCCATGCACTGAATAAAAGCGATAGCTCATCCAGTATAACCCTTACTTCACCGACGGGGTACGAAGTGTCCGTTGGGAGCGAGCAATATCATTACGCGCTAGTAACGTACGAGATTGTTTTGACACATGACGTGGACGCCCCGCGCCAGACCCCGTATGTTTCTTTTGTTTACTGCTGTTTGATGTTCAGCCTTTTGAAATAACTATGTCTGTCAAGGGATTAATTTTGACCTATTTAAGTCCAGTTCAGTTGTTCGGTTGAATGTAAGAATTGCGAGCAATTGCTACAAATAAGGTCTAGGGGTCGATGACCCTAGGTCGATGCGCTCGGCAATGGACGTAGGTGCGACCACGGCCTGGGACATAGGAATAAAAAAAAGCGGCAACGACAACCAGGTCGAGATAAATATTTTTATGAACTACAAATTTTATTATTAGTTTTGCAAATTGGGTTTGTATGATGTATTTGGTATCAGCTTTGATTAGTTTCAGACTGATATCATTTGTATTTGAAAACGGAAAGTCCCCTTAAAACTGTGTTTCCATATATTTATATATCGCAAAAACCATCAGAGACCAGGATTATAGAGTTAGGAGTACCTGGTCCCTTAAAAGGAGAAAGATACTTTATACCAATTCAGATACCAACTGATACCTGATGATATTTTTTTATATAATGTTAGGACATTCACACAACGCCATCTAATCTCAAACTAAGCAGAGCTTGTGATATGAGTACTAGATAAACTGATATAAATACTTATATACATATTTTTTGTAAATACATACATATTATCTATCTATAATTAGAAATGGTGAATGTAGTTTTTGTCCTCCCTTAGATCTCGAGAACTGCTTATGCTCCAATGATGGTTAACCCCTCTATGGATAGCCCTCGATCTGGAGGCAAGCCAAAAAAATTGACCTAGTCCTAAGGGGTCAAAAGTTATAGGCCAAAACCTATGGCGTGGTGCGGCGCCAAGCACCGCGCAAGACACCGTACTAGTACATAAAAAACACCCAGACTTCGGTACAAACGTATGTGTCATCACACAAAGTTTGTACCAACCGGGAATCGGTCATTCGGAATATTCAGTTTAGTTTCTGACTTATTCATATCACATGCATTATTTCAAAGAAAAATTCGTATTGTATTTCTGTGTCCACTAAACAATTTCGTAACAGTAGTTCCCTTTCCAACCCAACTCACTAAATGTCAAAAGTGGTACGTCTTATCACTATAACCCTAGCGATGCGACTTTTTGTCCCCTTCGCACATTCCACCATTCTGCTTACGAAGCTTCTTGAATTGCAAATGTATACTTTGAGTCAAACCGTTTTTATAGGACTTGTTAATACTCTGAAATATCGTTGGAAGAACTGTTTATTTTGTTCGAGTTTTACTTTAACTTTTGTGAAAATAGGTACAAAAACTATTAAATAAAACAGCTGAAATATAAACCTTCTTATTTCTTCACTGGTTTTTCAGTCTCAATAGGTATTCCAACTGTTACAGTGGACGCGTTCAAAATCGCGTGTGTATTGTATCTGAACATTGGAAATGTACTTTCTGAACGTTACCATCCCGACTCACGTACAATTTTTATACCTAGTAAATGGTGTACTATAATATCATCATTCACCGAGCCTTTTCCCAACTAAGTTGGGGTCGGCTTTCCAGTCTAACTGTGATTCGGCTAAACTTCGATATTTTCCGTGAAGCGACTGCCATCTGACTTCCACAACCCATGGGCGATATCGAAGTTCTGTAGTTAGAGCGGTCGGATTTTTGATTTAGGGCTCCAACTACCCCTAAAGACTGCCATAGATGTAATATATACATATATATATACCTACATATATTAATATAATAACATAGTTTAAAACAAAGTCACCCGTGCCGTATGTATGCTTAGATCTTTAAAACTACGTAACGGATTTTGATGCGGTTTTCACCAATGGACACGACGGCGACGGTTCTCGACGAAGGTTTTTGTGTATATAATTTGTAAAGCGGGCGAAGCCGCGGACGTCTTCTAGTAGCTGATATAATAAGGTGTAATATAGGCTACTTTTTATCTCGGGAATGTGTTCCCACGAGAATTGGGAAACATAAAACTATTCCATTGGCGTCCGCTAGTAACAAAACCAAAATACATACTAAATAAAATGAACCAAAATAAATTAAAAAGAAATGAATTGTGTTTATGTGCGAGTCATAAATCTCGTTAGCATTTTAGGGTTAAAATTATATTCCATCATATAATGTACATAATGTTTTAATATTAAATATAAAATTACCAAAGTGGAAAACCGATTCATAACAAACATTGATTGAGTGATATATTGACTGATGATTCGATTAACAGTTTCAACCGAAATATTTTAACATTCGCATGAATTATTCAAAATGGAAGCTTTATTATTTTCAAATTGACATCGTGATGACCACATAGTATTATGCAGGTATAATAATGCAGTATAATAATGCAGTCGGTTTTTTGTAAATTTTAATGTTTTCAAAGAAACCCAAGCAGAATTTAATATACGAATGGAATAATAATTGATTATGGTTAAATTATGTTTTTATTTATTTAGTCAAAAGGTTTTGAGTCAATATTTTTTTTTTTTTAATTCTGCTCCCACGTCCGTTGCAGAGTGTCTGTGGTACGCACGCAGAAGGTATTTCCAATGGCGCCCGGCGGACTTTGGCCACTTGTGTGGCCTCTTCGGGAAGCAATAATTAATAAATAAAATTACTGAGCAGACAAAATGTCTACTAGATTCGTTTAAAACGTCCAATCGTTACAATTTAAATTTAGAACTTTTCTTTACAATATGGCCGCGCACAACGTTTTTAATCACATTGCGGCACCTGCAGCAACATCTAGTTACTCTGTCACTTATCACATTAACCCTGCAGTCGCCGGGTTGGTTAATTGGCGCCCACGTAAATAAAACAACATAGTCGACTGGTCGACTCGCCAACGCCACATAAAACTATAACAATACCGCGGTTGTTTAAGCTCGATGCAGTGTGATAGTCGTGTTTTTGTTTGTGCGAATACGAGTTGGCCATTGTTTTTATCTCCTTTTAAATTACTTTATTGTCATTCTTATTTCAAAAACGTGTGTTTGTTTACAAGGATTCTAGACGTGAAATACGAAACCTTTTAAATACTAACATTTATCAAAGAATGGTTTATAAAAATGTCTACTATTAAAATACAAGGCTTTGACTCATCTAGAAAAATATACCTAAACCTCTTGTCGCTTAAGTCATTATCTTCAACGTTAGGTTAATTCTTCTATCGCTGTACAGGGTATTTAAGACGTGCTTAATGTGACAGAAATCAGGCCACGCATTATCTGTAAGGGTCTGGCTAACGACCTCTTTTATCGGTCTCTGCGAATACGACCTGTTGTTCCGGCTGTATACGGATTATGTAGACAAGTTTATGTGAAAGAATATCGAAAATAGGTCAACGAACTTGTGTAATAATATATAATGTAATGATATCTCGATATATTACGATAAAAATGGTAAAGTTTGGATGAATAAGGGTTCTACCAAGATTTTGCCGGTCATAGTCAACTACAAGTGCGGCACTTACCGTTCAACTGACGAGGTTCTGAGAAATAAATATATGTAAAAGGGCTTTGACAAATATAAAGAAACGGGTAAACAGTAGGTAAATAGGCTCATTACTCTGCTTACTTCTTTGAAAAGTAGAACTTTTCCTCGTGGTTGAAACGGTGGATAGTAAGTACCTTCGTATAAAATATAGATCATATATATATATATAGTCAGAACTCATAAAAATGCAACATTATTAAGACGTTAACATTATGCTATTCGTATTTAATGCAAAATTAATCTTTAAAAAACAAGTTATCATCACTTAAAAGCAACTGCATCGTTAAGAAGCTCATTAGCGCAAGATCATCAGTTGTCTCATTAGACGTACCCAATTAGTGTTGCTTAAAGCCTTCTTAAATCATTCGCCGTGACTCCTGCAGACTTGCATGGTTACTGCAATTTATTTTAGTGAATATGCATTTAAAGGGTTAACGTTGATTCTAAGTTTTAATTTGTTACATGAATACATAGCTAGTATATTTTTTTTTATTGAAAAAACTCCATTCGCGCTAATACATTTTTGAATTTAGAATATGAATTTACTTACTTTTGGTGATTTTTTTTTATTAGCGTGCGTTTGTATGACTTTTTCTGCCAACATCTTCGAAATTCTACTGACTATATTACATTATAAATGACAACGTATAGATTTTTTTTTAAAAGCAAGTGAAGCATAGATTTTGGGAACTGGATTCTGTATTAAGTGAACCTGTGGTACAGATCTCCTGGCTCCCACCGATTGGACAAAGTTCAAAGGTACACGCGGCCAATAAGTAATTCAAACAGTAGATACCACGAATCTTTCGAATTACGTCTGTAATAGGATATTGTTCTTACCTTTCCAACTCCAGTAGGCTCCTTAACTCCTAGTCTTCGGAGTAACGCTGGAGGTGGTGGCGGAGGAATTTTATGTAACGCAGCACTGAATCCAGCGTTTGTAGTGACGTCGTCGTCCCGCCTCCGTCGCTCTCGGTGAGGTGAACTTGTACTGCATTTTGTTGTTGATGTCCTGAAACAATAGATTTAATATAATATTAGTAATTTACTTAAAACTAGTAGTTCTGCGAACAGTAGACCTCGCGCTATTTTCGGGTCCCTAACATCCTTTTGGGACGTGGTCTGGTGGCTGACTTTGACGGAAAGAAATAGCAACAATTTTTGTACTTCCCCATTTCCCCCCCATTTCTCCCTCATTTTCCCACCAATCGAAAAATCCCTTACACAAAAGTTGCGCCTTGCAACAAAGAACACTTGTGCCAAATTTCATGAAAATCGGCGGAAAAATGCGGCCTGTAGACCGGAACTGACACACATACATACAAACAACGCCAAATCGGCCAGTCCTCGAGTTGAAACTGAGACACTCATCATCCACCGAGCCTTTACCCAACTAAGTTAGGGACAGCTTTCCAGTCTAACTGCTCGCGGCTGAACTTCGATATATGCCGTGAAGCGACTGTCACCTGACCTCTGACATCAAAGTTCTGTAGTAGACCTCTAGAATTAGGACACTAAGCCCTGTAATGATACTTAGTGTTAATTTATGGGGAAGAAATAGGTTACATAGGAACCTACCTATATACAAGCAAACCTATTCTTCCAAAGGGGTCAGAAAAGGTACATTATGAGCCACAGAAAGGTATTAAATACAATAGATGCTGCGAGTATTTGTATGAAGACAAGCGTGAATTTCGAATAAATGACCTTCGAACCGAATCGAAAGAGGAGCATTGGTCTCTTATTTGGCATATCAAGTACAAACTTGCGGTTTCCATAGTATATCTGGGTTATGAACCAAGTTGTCACTAGTAATGTTCATGGTCCTACGCAATAGGAGGCCGAGAATCCGAGACTAATAACGCCAACGCTAATGGAAAACTTTCATTGTACCAATAAATATTTTTGGACATTAGCAATTAAGCTTTTTACCAGGTGGTACAACAGTGTTGGTCCGGGGGGGTACCACCGTGCAGCTGTGCTAAAGCCCCCCAAGTAACCCAGCCCAGGCTGGGTTGCGTTAGGGGTTCAGCAGCTGCACCGCCGGGCCCGGGGCGATGTATGGTGCAGCAGGCATGGGACCAGTGGGGGCGAAACGGAGTCTAGTGTGGGTGGTGTGGGTCGATTCGCCGGCCAGGGAGACCCTTAGCAACGGCGTTGCCGCGGCCGCCCGCAACACAGTCATGGGGCCCGCCTGGGGCCAACCACCCCAGGAGGCTGCCCCACATGTTGCGCATAATCCTGATGTGGGATCGCCGCTCCGGGTGGTAACCGGTGTGGGGTAGCGGCGGCCTTGCATCAGGGGGGTTTGGGAGCCCTTCCGTCCGGCGAGTCGGCTCCGACCTAACCACACGGTTCTAGACAAAGCTAGCCCCTGCGCTTTGTCACTTACTGCTGCACCAGATGTCGCCCTGTCTTCACGCTTCTTCTTCAAAATCTACAATGGCAGTGCAACAAAAAAGAAATAAACGTTACACAGCGGCCCTAGGAAACCCCACAACTTCACATTTCGAGGTGGAGTTCACTAACGTCCGTGGACTCCATGCGAACCTCGATACTGTCCACCACCACCTTGAGACGGCACGGCCCGCTGTGATGTTCCTCACGGAGACACAAATACGCCGCCCTGACGACACGTCTTACCTGTGTTACCCCGGCTATGTCATCGAGGAACAATTTCGAGACAAAGCCGGGGTGTGCGTGTTCGTTAGGGCGGATGTTTGCTGCCGCCGGTTGCGCTGCCGCCGGTTGCGCTGCCTAGAGAACCCCTCCAATTCCGTCCTTTGGCTGCACGTAGACCATGGCTCTATGAGCCAGATCTACGTGTGCGTCTACCGATTCCACACAGGGGATTCTGAGACAACAAAGCTCTTCCAGTACCTCAGCGAGACGGCTGATGAAGCGCAGGTGCGGTTCCCGAACGCTGACCTAGTATTTCTGGGGGACTTCAATGGCCATCACATTGAATGGCTGGGGTCCCTCAAGACTGATCATGCGGGTAGAGCCGCCCATGCGTTCGCTCTCTCCCACGGTCTGACCCAGATGGTATGCGGGATCACCCGGATACCAGACAGGTCAGATCACGCGCCCGCTCTGCTGGATCTACTGCTGACGAGTCGCCCAGCCCAGTACAGTGTTTCGGTAGGAGCCCCACTGGGTAGTTCCGACCACTGTGTTGTTCACGCTGGCATGAAGGTGTCACCTCCTGCACGTCCTGTACAAACGTCACGACGACTATGGCACTACTCGTCAGCGGATTGGGACGGTCTACGCGATTATTATGCGTCCGTCCCCTGGAGCCAGCGCTGCTTTGTAGGAAAGGCTCCTTCGGATAGTGCTTCTGCTATTGCTGGCGAGATCAGTTTAGGGATGGATTATTACATCCCTTTCACTGATGTCACCAGTATCCGCAGAGCCCGTCCCTGGTTCGGGCGAGATTGTGCCAAAGCTGTTCGACAAAAACAGTCGGCATATCGCGCCTGGATCAGGGCCCGGGCTGTGCGCGACCCAAACGTGGGCCACCTCAAAGCAGCGTACAACCGGGCCACAAAGTCGAGTAAGAGGGCCTTTAAGAGAGCGGATGCCCAGCGCGTCGCGCGGCTTGGTCAGGAGCTCACTTCCCATCCCACGGGCAGCCGTGGATTCTGGCAACTGGCCAAAGCCGTGCAATCTAACTTTTGTCAGCCCTCGCTGCCACCGCTGCGTTACCCAGATGGAACACTGGCTCACAAAGCCCAAGAGAAAGCGGATATGCTCGCAGACCTCTTTGCGGCTAATTCCCCGGTCGACGACCGTGGCCTGCAGCCCCCCGCCATCGCCAACTGTGGCCACACAATGCCTGATATTGTTATCAGGCAATGTGATGTACGGGCAGTGCTGCGGTCACTCGACACGCGGAAAGCCAGTGGCCCTGACGGCATTCCGGCGGTGGTGCTACGAAAATGTGCAGCTGAGTTGTCTCCAGTATTAACGCGTCTGTACCGCCTGTCATACTCTTCAGGGCTCGTGCCGGAGGTCTGGAAGGAGGCGAACGTACAACCGATCCCCAAGAAAGGGGATCGGTCCGATCCAGGCAACTATCGACCCATAGCTGTCACCTCAGTCATTTGCAAGGTGCTTGAGCTCCTTATAAATAAGCAGCTCATGCAATTCCTAGAGGATCACTCATTAATCAATGATCGACAATACGGCTTCAGGCCAAAGCGATCAACGGGTGATCTTCTGGCATTCGTAACGCATGTCTGGGGTGGGGCTATGGAAAGGCACGGCGAGTCCTTGGCTATTAGCCTGGACATCGCCAAAGCCTTCGATAGGGTCTGGCATGCTTCGCTCCTTTCCAAGCTTCCGGCATATGGTCTACCTCCTCAACTGTGCAGCTGGATTGCCAGCTTTTTAAACGAGCGCCGAGTGCGGGTCCTCTGCGATGGCCAGGCTTCTCGCTTCTTGCAAGTGAATGCCGGGGTACCGCAGGGGTCCGTACTATCACCAACTCTCTTTCTTCTGCATATCAATGATATGCTATCCCTCGGGAACATTCATTGCTATGCAGATGACAGCACACTGCACGGGAGTTACTCGGTTCGTCCGACGGCGGGGCGATCTGAGATTGAGGAGGAGAGACGACGACTCGTGGCTGATCTCGACCGTAACCTCGACAATATCTCTCAATGGGGTACCGAGAACCTGGTCGAGTTCAATGCCCGCAAAACACAGGCGTGTGCATTTACTGCGAAGAAATCCCCTTTCCTTCCCCTACCCTCTCTTCAGAATGCATTATTACCAATGAAGGACAACCTTGATATCCTTGGCATAGACGTTCGTCGAGAGCTCAATAATAAAAACTACATCGAAAGATGTATAGGGCTAGCTTCGCGGAAACTAGGAATACTGAATAAGGTAAAGAGATTCTTTACACCGGTGTCTGCTGTACAAGACGCAGATTAGACCCTGCGTCGAATACTGCTCTCACCTCTGGGACGGCTCCGCGAAGTATCTGCTGGACGCTCTCGACGCTATGCAGCGACGGGCTATCCGTATTATAGGTTGTCCGGAGGTAACGGGAAGCCTTGAGCCGCTAGCTCAGCGCCGAACAATAGCTTCCTTGGCCGCATTCTACCGTATTTACCACGGCGAGTGTTCTGAAGAGCTCTTCAATCTGATCCCACCCTCTTCCTTCCGATCCCGAACGACTCGTGCCGGGCAGAGATGCCACCCCCACACAGTGGATAGCATGTTCGCGAGAACCGAACGTTTTAAACGTTCGTTTCTCTGCCGAACGATAGTGGCCTGGAACGCCCTGCCTGTGCACGTGTTTCCTCCCACATATAATCCTGGGTTCTTTAAGCGGAGCGTGAAGAGGCACATCAGTAGGTCGTCAAGTTGAGGGCCACTCTCAATAGTAATGTGTGCTGTGAGAGTGGCCCACAATCGCTAGACGTCGTCACGACTTACCACCAGGCGGGCGGCGTCAATTTGGCGAACCAAATATAAAAAAAAAAAAAAAAAAAAAAAAAAAGCTAATATAAACTTGTGCTATGGGATCTAGACGACTGATAAACATGCTTATATACCTAGAAAACACTCAAACTCCGAATTTTTTTTTATGGTATCACAAGATATTTGATTTTACCCAGAATCGAACCTGAGACCTTAGGGCCACTGTGCCATCCACCGAAGTAGTCAATGTGTAATACTTCTCTACGTAATTTTACGAAAATGGTCGCAATAGTTCAACTGTATTTATATCTTGTGATACAATCACAATAAATGGTTCCGACTAAATTCCACTCCAAGGAGTACAGTACGTAGTTCATATTTTGGCAATAACAATAAATTATGTAAAAGCTAAACGCATAACTGCAAATGTTTCCATACCCCACAAATAAATTCTACACTTCCGATCATATTTCATATATTTTAGTCCGTATAATTGAAAAATAACCTAAAACCATTTATAACGGGCCCCGTTCTTTACCGTAAAGAACCGAAAACTAAGGGAATAGGAAATAAATGTGTTGTACGTGACGTTTCGACTGACCTTTTTACATTTTTCAAAACCTACCTCTTCGTCAATACAGGAGCTGTGCCGCTGCATAACGGATGAAGACAAATGGTTCGAAATATTTTGTTTTTTAAAATTGCTCTATGAATTATTAGGCTGTATAGTATCGTTCCGTTGTCTTGTATTATAAGATTTTGTTTCGGTATTTTAGAGAGGTGCCAGTTTAGGGGCTCATCTTATAAACCCACATTAATTTAATAATTATTTTTGATCAAATATTGGTGAGTAATTATTATTGATCAAATTCGATCAATTGCAATTCGTATTTTTTAGACGTAGAGTAGTAATAAGAGTAGCGTCTGTTTATACGTAAATTATGTTTATTAAGTCTAAACTAATTGACTTATAAACTTGAGTCTTGAAATCCTGTCTATTTGATATACAACTTTTAATGCAAATATGTGTCTATGAAAGTAATTTTCACAACGAAATTCAATACCGGCGCCATTCTAAAAATAAATTTCAAACATCGAACGACATTCCTTGATCGATGTCTCAATAAACACAAAGTTCCAAATTCAAAAAAATGGCGGCTAAAATTCCTTGACTTTTTGTCGCGCGTCTACACCCAATTGTAAAGGGGGTTGCACACGGCGAGTGATGGATTGCGCTTACGTGTTGGCTGATGACAACGCCCGTATTTTATTTTAATGCTACCGGCGTTACACCGAGAAGGCTTAAAATTGAAAATTCTCCATGTTTAGCTATCGGGAAAATAGTGAGCCATATAAATTATAAAATATTCAGGATGCGTTCGTGGCGAGACGCCGACGACGTGACGTTATGGGATCATAAAAATATTTCTGTAAAGTGTGCAACTATTTACTACCTATTACTTTAGTTTGATACATATCCAATACCAATATTATTATTGTGAGTTTTAGGTTGAAGATAGATATTTGCATGTTCGTCAATGGATTATGGATAAATTCTTCTTCGTATAATATTAGTTGGCAAAACCTATTGCTACGGAATGTAAACTACAAAAAAAACAAAAAAAAAACAAAATACTTTTAAATCGTCATAAAAATCGTATTAATACAACCACCTGCATGCTTTGGTTTCCCTATAGCGTGATATGGTCGCGTGTCGTCCAATACTTTATCGTTTCCAACTATTAACATTCTTCTAGTGGATTGTTTAGATAGCTCCTTAGTACACACCTCCTGCTGGGTCTGGACGCCTGGTACTTACAAGTCCGTTTAATTAGATTATTGCTTGACCAGTTATTGATTTAGTTCTAAAAAAATATGCAATGCAATAAAGCTTTGTATGTCTATCTAAATTAATAGAGAAAATAAATTATTGTTTGTATACATCGTCTCCGTAACTACTGAACCGTTTTGGGAAATTATTTCAAAAATATGTAACTACCTACATTATCCATATGGCTCGTAGTCTAGTTGTAACCGACAATGTTAACACATTGCAAAGGTTAAGCAACATCGAGTCAGGCCGGTCTTAGGATGGGTGACCATTTCTTAAAACATAGTGCCTCAGAGAGCACCTTAAGCCGTCCGGTTGTCATACAAACATCTAAGTATGGCAGTCGTTAGGGGTAGTTGGAGCCCTAAATCAAAAATCCGACCGGTCTAACTACAGAACTTTGATATCGCTCATGGGTTGTGGAGGTCAGATGGCAGTCGTTTCACGAAAAATATCCAAGTTCAGCCGAATCGCAGTTAGACTGAAAAGCTGACCCCAACTACGTTGGGGAAAGGCTCGGTGGATGACATTATCCCTGAATATCCTTCTTTTTATCCCAGTAGATTTCCGTGGGATTTGTTGACGAGACAACTAAATCACACATGCCGAGCCGTGGTAATCAGTTAGTATGAAATTATTTCTATGAGCTTTGAAACAAGTCGTAAAACGACGGATTTAAAAAAAAAATTTAAATACGACCAACAACCACTCATAATTCCGCGCGTTTGAACTCAGCTTTACTTCACAATTATTGTCTTCGATTATCATTCCAGCATTCTCCAACAGAACAATTTCCTTCATGCAAAATAAGTTTGGTAATATAATTAAGCAATTAAGTAACATGATTGGCAGACAAAATTCACCAATAATAAACTTATACGAAATCAGTTAAATTGTCTGTGTCGAATAGCTTCAAACATAACCCCTCACTGACGTAGTCGGGTAATTAGTAAAGCCAGTTAGCTGGTAACAATGAAAATTTGGGAACTCTACAATATTACATATATTTTTTTCTGTTTTAAAGAGATTCTAGAAAAAAAATTGTCTTCCTAATCGTAGTTACGTACCTAGGTACTAAATAAATAAATAAATATTTTTGGACATTCTCACACGACGTCATCTAGCCCAAATTAAGCTAATATAAACTTGTGCTATGGGATCTAGACGACTGATAAACACACTTAAATACATACATATTTTACTTAGAAAATATCCAAACTCCGAAACAAACATTTATGGATCGCACAAATAATTGGATTCGGAATCGAACCTGGGGTCTCAGAGACGGCAGTCGCATACTCCTACCACTGCGCCACCGAGGCAGTCAAACTTACTTACTGGTTTATAAGTAGGTACATTCTAATCAAATTTAATAATGTGTGAATGACCTTTAACATATCCTTAGTATCACAAAACTGGATATCCTTGTTATTTAATATCGTAGTCAAAATTTAATTTAATTTTCGATATTCTCGGAACAAATCACATCAGATTTTAGCAATAAAGAAAGATATTTCTATGCCAAAGGATGTTTATATTGCAAAGATACCGTTGATTTCACGGGCCGGTGGCCACGACGGAAATAATTCTAGAAAGGTCGCTGCTTGACATTTGATAGAATACCCCTTGGAGCATGAATAAGCCTATGGAGTTTAGACTTAGCCTGTCATGTCGCTTTATTATTTTGTTCACGAATTTTACCAAAATTTTTCCTTGAAAAGCATTATTGTTTTTCAATTTTCTATTGTTGTTTGAATGGTTTTATTTTCAAATGTATTCGAAGCATTTTGTAATATTTAATGTCTCTTTATTCGTATTTTTCTGTTGTTTTATCTGTCCAAGGCTTAAACTGACCCCTCACGTGAAAACGCGTCTATTTTTAAAGTCAATTTTTTTTTCGGCAAAAAAGAACCCGACTGCGTAAAAATGAAAAAAAAATTCGGTCCAGATCTGTGGAACATTTGACTCTTATATTTTTGTATTTCAAAGCAATAAGTTTGCTTATACGAGTATTAAGATATTGATTATAAATAAATCACAAAAACCGGGCTATCCCGTCGCAGACCCTAGTCATCGTAGCACAATTGGTAGCCCTGTAAGGAAAAGACCGTGTCCCGCCGATGACATTTCAGTTTTGTGATTTATTTATAATTTCATTTCTATCTTAATATTTGATTCTTAATGGCAGTCGGGTATAAATATCATCCTTCCTTGGCAAATGGAGTAACATTTATAGATTGTCCAGTGCGACTGTATCGCAGTGACAAACAGCTAAACAAGAACGCATGTTAATAAATAACTATTAAAAATTTCATTTATCCCCAAATGCAATGTTCATCGCGTGACATTTCCTACTACAAACAATTAACCTCATAAACATTTTAAACCAACATTTTTACATTTTTAATTCATTAGGTACATTATAATGGCGGTAAAAATGTTCTTGATTTGAATCTTGAATGTTTGTCAGCTGTAGCCCCATCATGCCCCATTCTTTCTGCGGCTTGGGGTCGTTGTATAAATTGGACTGTACGATGTAAGGATAGTATATTTTATGTGAGATAAGATAAGTAAAAAATTACGTTGGCCGGTTCATTGCTCGTGCCAAGAAAATGGCCCGAAAAACGTGTGGAGCCCCTTTTTTAGCATCCAGTATATTTCGTTTGCAGGCAAATGTTTATACACAAAACATTTACGTATAGGTAACTAAATGTTCTGTGTCTAGGTAGGCCTAGTTTGGTAAGTAGGTAGGTACTATTAGCTACGATATTATTCGTTTACACGCGTACGTACACGGTGTATTAGTTACAGCACTTTGCTGGATACTTTCCTTGTACCTTGTAACTTCAACCTTTGTGGGTGCCTAATTTCAATTTGTTTAGTAGTGTTGTATTGATTTAATTGAGCCATTTTCAGTGTCACTGGCCTCCTATGAAAACCAGCGCTAGCAATAGTGGGTCTGCCCACGTCAGCATAAGCTGAGAGGAGACCAAATTCTACGCAGATGTGACGTGTACAAGCATGCACCTACGATTTTCCTGTCCTTAAACCTACTTCTACTATTTATTTGTGAATATTGCTATCGCCATGTCTGTCTGAGAATGGACATTGCTTTCTTCTTTCTTTCTTTCTTACATTTGAACAATATCAATGAAATTACTGGCGATTAAAATCAGTGACTTATTACAACTTTTTTAATTTTTTTAATGAGCAAATATAGCAATAAAGTTCTCGCGTAATCACTTCAACATCAAATGCTGACTAGACTTAGGTACCCTAGTATGTAAGTACTATTCCCTATTCTGTGACCCAAGGAGGACTTACTTTAAGGGTAAAAATAATCATGAAATGTTTTTAAGTAACATAAAGTTACAAAAATGTCAGCTAAGCCAAAGTGCACTTAATAACATTCAAATTCATTTACAGGAAAATGTTTTCTTTACTTTTAAATGAGTAAGTTTAAAGGGTATTTGTAAGTTAAAGGTATCAGCTAGCTTATTATTATGTTTCAAAATTTTTATTACAAATACCTACCTTTTTTCTTAATTGCGAAGTCTGAAGGTATTTCCAGTGGGGGGGTTAAATACTGGCATTCGGCCAAACATGACAAAATAGTATGAACCCCTCCGAAAAAACATTATTCAAAGAAGGCTAAACTCAGTACAGTTGTATTAAAGTTGTTTTAGCATTGTCTTCTAAAAGTAATATGTTTAAAAAAAATTGTTTCGCGAAATGATGGTAATAAATTTATAGGCATTTTCCAAACTGGCAAAGAGCATTCAGAAGCGCTTTTCAGTTTGTATGACGGTTGCAGTCTGCCAGAACATTCAGTAGTCATATTCAATAGACAGTCAGTATGAATAAGTAATTTTGATGGCAAAACAGCGAACTCTTTGTATTATTTATAGATTATTTTGTGTGATCTTTTGTTAAATAACCCTGTATGATAGGGCCAAAAAGGATTTATTTTGCTATATTATAATATAACTAGCGGACGCCCGCTGCTGTGAAGCAGCGGGCGTCCGCTTGCCACATTATTTACACAAAAACCTTCCTCGAAAATCACTCTATCCATTGGTGAAAACCGCATCAAAATACGTTGCGTAGTTTTAAATCTAAGCGTACACAGGGACGGACACACAGCGGAAGTTACTTTGTTTTCTAAGTACAATGTTATGATTTAGCTAAGTAATACTTTTTTTTTGGTTGTATTTGTAATTGATTAGAACCTTTTATGAATAACGAAAAAATTAAAAAGTTGCGTGAACCATAAAAATAAACCATAAATATAAACTAAGAAAATTCAACGATAATACAAACTTTGTCTCTCTGGTAATGAATGTAACATGTATTTGTGGGTATCGGGAATATGAAAACTAGGTACTGCACGCAGACGAAACCGTGGGCATTACCTAGTGTACAAATTTTTAATAAACCACCCAGTACAAGTACAAAACCATATTTGTAAAATACTCTTGAATTATTGACTAAAAGTGTGTTAAAAAAGTAATTGACCCGATCTAAATGCCTACTGAATTCAACCAAAATAACCGCTGGCAACGCTCTGATATAGGCAGTAACATTAAAACGTCGAGGAGTATTATACCTCGTCTGATGCATTCACTCACGCAACACCCGGACGTGAATGTTTCATGTGAAAAATTGCAAACGACGCGTGTAATTCTGGCTACATACGCTATTTCGAATGGACATCGAATGGTCGGACAGCAAACGAATGAAACTATTTTTACTATCCTATAAAGGTCGTAACGTTGTAAACAGGTGAAAATATTTTGGGCCCCGAAAATATCGATAACTAAGGTCACTTACGACCAAATACTGAAACGTCAGTCACAGCTGATAACAAAACATCTTCTTTTCGTGTCGATGGACAACACTTTTTTTACTAAATCGCCTTGGCCCAGTGCTCTGCGACGCGAATCGCATTTGGCCTGGCCTCATACAGGTCCTCTAAGGGACAGGACTCGGGGCGCGTGTTTGTGGTGACCTGCCACGTTCACACTGGCTCTCAATAGAGTCAATGCATCCCCACCTGATCATATTATTGAGCGAAACGAGCCGAAGGCGAGCGGAGCTGTCAACGGGTGACTCAAATTACGATTTATGTTAAATTGTGTTAAATTGTTTCTCGGTGAATACTCGACCGATTTCGGATTTTCTTGCACTCATCAAAAGCTTACAGAATTACCCAGGTTCTTACGAAGTCAGAATTTTGAATTTCGATCAAATAAAAATAATTTAATTGATGGTAAAAATTCCCGTAGCGTAATGACAAAAAATACTTTGACAGAGTTATATCGCTTTGAATCAAAACTCGCTTCGCTCAAATATATTATGCTGCAGCTTAACGGTACGTTTCGCGACTGCGGCGACCTAGTCTTTCGATCTGCAAACCTGGGTACGTAGCCTATTTAGCGCCTTCCAGGTTGGCCGTGGGGAGTCTGTTTCCGGGGGGTAGTTTCTCTGCCGGCGGGATGAAAGTGGGCATGGAGAAATTATATAACCATAGGCTTACTCTTGCTTTCCTTGCTTACTTTTGCATCCGTTCAGCTGGCGGGAGTAGTGCGGAGAAAGCTGCATCGGCTTTTCAGCCTTTTGGTCGCTGGATGCTGCCCATAGAGTGGATGTCGCGAATAACAATCAAATAGATACTTTAAGAATCATCAACAAAAATCATTATCCACTGAGCCTTTTCCCAACTTAGTTGGGAAAAGGCTTTAACAAGTATATTATAATATAATATTAAAAGAATAATCCAGACAGAAAACAACAGATCAACTTTATGTAGTACATTTTAAAAGATAATACGACCACGGGGGAGAGCGAGAGAGCTTATAACATGAGGTATTAATAAAAGAGTTGGCCGTCCCTTTGTTTACAAAACTCTTCATTAGACAGATCATTGCGTTGTTGCGTGCGGGGGATACGCCTTTTGTCGGTAACCGGACCTTTTTTCACAACTTCCGAGGGTTGGTCTAAGTTGAGAAAATTTAAAGTATTATAATAATATGGTCGATTTAGTTCAAATATTTTAGAGTGTTCTAATAACCTGCTTATTGCCGTGATTTAATAAATATATAGTTTCTTTAATTAGGAGGGGCTCGTGGTCTAGTGGTAACCGATAATCTTAACACATTACAAAGGTTAAGCAACATCTAGTTAGGCCCCGTCGCCTCTTTCGCTCGGGAGGTGATGGCGGCAAAGAGAGAGGCCCTGCGTGAGCGGGAGCGTGCAGGCCGCACTCTCCTGCCACGCCGGGCACCAGTGAGGGGGCGACGGCGTATTGCTTACGCCCAAGCCCCCGACTGATAGGGCCATGGGCGGTGGCTCGAGGGGCCCACCGCTCACGCGAAAGGCCCTGAGGAGTCCGACGCCCCTTATGTGTTTCGGGGGCGTCGCTTCTCTATTGATTAGGGGGGGGGGGGGGGGGGGGGTCAGAACACCGTGTTGAGCTCAAAAGAGCGCCCGTTTGCTGGGCCGCCGTTGCTTAACAGTTTCTGCCTATCCAGCGGTCCGGCTAAGGCGAAGGAGAAACACCGTGGATAGGTTTTAGTGGGTAGTCCGGCCCGTTTTCCATCCTAGGGCCGGGAGTCCCACACGAAGCCGTCTCGCTCCCCCCCGCAGCGAAACGGTGAAGTGCGTAAATGCATCACCGACTACGTAAAAAAAAACATCTCGTCAGGCCGGGTGTCTTAGGATGGGTGACCACTTCTTAAGACACAGAGACCCCTCCGTGCCTCGGAGAGCACGTTAAGCCGTCGGTCCCGTTTGTCATACGAACATCTATGGCAGTCGTTAGGGGTAATTGGAGCCCTAAGTCAAAAATTCGACCGTTCTAACTACAGAACTTCGATATCGCCCATGGGTTGTGGAGGTCAGATGGCAGTCGCTTCACGGAATATATCGAAGTTCAGCCGAATCGCAGTTAGACTGGAAAGCCGACCCCAACTGAGTTGGGCAAAGGCTCGGTGAATGATGATAGTTTCTTTAATTAATGACGTACGAGCCTCTGAACAACGTACCAAAAGTTCCCGGATATAGCAATAAGATCACCAACCTGTTACGTGGTTACCAATAAAATGATTATCAAAATCTTGACTTCTAATAAACCTCCTCTGGGTTACACCTTCACGAAGAACGAGGTTGTTTTAATCTGACAGACATATATACATCACGACTGTATCCGTATAGTATTTTTTTGGTCCCACGTAATAGGTAAGTTTAGTAGGCTTTCCCAGCCTATTGGCATTACCGGGCACTATATAACAAAAAAATGAGAAATAAAGAGAACTTTTAATAAGTTGAGTTTACCCCATAGAACACGAGAAACGAAACCCCAAGAAACGAAACTTTTAATAAGTTGAGTTTACCCCATTTTATTTTTAACGCTTATCGCTTGGACACAGTGTAATGACGAAGAGAAGAGACCGATCCCAAACATGTCTACCTATGATGTTTGTATTGTCTGATGGATGGAAAAGTTTTGGCAAAGGATGCTCGCCAGACAATAGCCTTTTTTTTTGCTCACTTAAGCTTAATAATGGTGATTATTATCACTGACATTCAAGATACCTCTATATTGCCCCGCATCATACAATTTCATAGGTATACTTACATTTGACTGACTTCGGAAAAGAGTCGTTTTTAAATTCGGTATCGTTCAAAAGTGATTAGTAGACGTTATAATATGAATAGCTGTCTCGGCGAACTTCGTACTTACCGCCTTTTAAACCTTCCCTGAACCTCCGCGAATATTTAAAGACCAAAATTAGCAAAATCGGATAAGTCGTTCCCGAGCTTTAGTAAGACAAACGAACGGCGATTCATTTTAATTTATAGAGACAGATAGATAAGGTTAACGCATAACGTATGTTTTAATAGTCATCTGTTAATAAACCTTAAACGAAGTTCAAATATTCCAAATCTATATAGTAAACTCCTTCATTTTTGTAGTAAAATATATTGTATGTTCATTTTTATCAAAAAGCGACATAACCATTCAACCCTTCAAATGATAACGCACATAAATATGTAAGTTTAGGTATAGCTACGGGTACAGGGCATACTGCGACGATGTACCCCTACCTTATGTCGCCATAAAGTGGAGTTTCCACATGCTTTACGGCAAGTTTGTTGGCCCCCTTTTTATTCGCAACAGATTTAGTAGGCGACACGTGCCCGAGATTTACACGTGCTTTTCATAAGTATAATACATTGCTGGTTTTATATTAAATAAAACTTGATTTATAATATTAAACTAAGCGACAATGTATGCAATTTTTGAGCACCTTAAAAGGGTTTGTGCTTAGATTTTATGCGAAAATTTATTGCTTTATCTATACATAGTATAAAACAAAGTCGCTTTTCCTGTCTGTCTGTCCCTATGTATGCTTAGATCTTTAAAACTACGCAACGGATTTTGATGCGGTTTTTTTTAATAGATAGAGTGATTCAACAGAAAGGTTTTAATGTATAATACATGTATAACATACTCGAGTAATACCGATTATTTTAGAGGTTTCTAATGTAATGTCGTAAATAAACACATTTTTTTGCGCTTTCATTGCAAACGCTGACGAAACCCTACGAGACATCAAAATAATGTACTACAGTATTGTACACCATAGAAAGGTCTACAAAAAAGTCCATGATAGCATATGTCTATCTCTTAAGGATAACGCACAGTAACCATTTTTATCCTTTATAAATGACCAAAAAATAATGTGTCATTTGCCAAGCTATTTTTACCAATGCAGTATTATTCCTTATCTAATTGAATACTTTACATACGGTGTGCATTTAATGTAGACCAAAATTGCCATTCAAACCATATAATTTGGACGAATGACTTAAGAGATATCTCGTGATGGAAAAAAAATACGAGCGCGGCGACGCAGCCGGGCTGTCGCCAATGGCGGCAGTGAACACACAGAGATTTTAAGCAATACAGCATAAATCCTTATCCAATTAAGTACCTTAAATACATTTTGCTTTGAATATAGATCAATATGGCCCTTTACAGCATGTAATTTAAATGAATATTTTCGAAGATATTACAGATTAATAGGTTATATCATAGGCTTTTTCATTAAAAATTCATTTTCATTAATTCAATTCATTCGACATGTTTTTCGAAATTCATAGTAGGTACCTTGGTTGGATAGGAATTAGAATAAAACAATAGAATTATAGCCAAAAAGCGGTTTAAAGTAATGTAGGTATTTAAGTTCAAAAAAGAACTGAATAGGATAGGTATAAAGTCATATCTGAAAGACGTCGTCGTTCAAACATAGGTCGTAGTACAGGGAATGCCCAAAGAGCACATTCAGCTAGAGACGAAGATTCGTCAAGGGAATGTGAGGCTCAGCTCAGCCAGGTTCGGGCTAGATATAGAGCTAAAAGGAGTAAGAGAATCCTCAGTTGAGCGTGAGGCTCACTGCAGCCAAGATCGGGAAAGTCATAGTGTTCGGAGAGCCAGAGAATCGTCTGCCGAGCTTGAGGCTCGCCTCAGCCAGGATAGGGGTAGGCATCGATTACAGAGAGCCAGAACTAATTCGTGGGTAAATAATGAAAATTCTGCCATGAATTACGATCCATCGATTCCTTACAAGGACTAGTAATCTATAAATATATAAATCAATAGTGATTGAACATTGTTTGGCATAGAAATTCAAAGACGAATCTAATTCCACAATTCTTATACCACAGATAAAGACAATCATTCAACCAATGCAAAGCATACAAATATTTGCATTGATATTTGAATTTTAAGACTGACATGCTACATAGTCTACATTGCACCCGTGCGAAGCATGGGCGGGTCGCTAGTGTACTTATAAAGAGGTTGAAAGGCGCCATAAATGATGTCTGGTCCTGCAGCTAACCTTATAAGTAAACAATTGCATCTTCTGATAAACTTGATAATAATACTGGACTGGAACTAATGGATAGTTGGAGCGCCCTAAATCAAAAATCCGGCCGGTCTAACTACAGAACGTCAATATCGCCTATAGGTTGTGAAGGTCAGTAAATACCAAAGTTCAGCCGAATCGCAGTTAGACTGGAAAGTCGACCTCAACAGATTTTGGAAAAGGCTCAGTGAATACGGAGTTTATTTGAACTAATTTTGATGGGACTTTTAAAGTTACACTCTTTCATTTCTCTGCCGAACGATAGTGGCCTGGAACGCCCTGCCTGTGCACGTGTTTCCTTCCACATATAATCCTTGGTTCTTTAAGCGGAGCGTGAAGAGGCACATCAGTAGGTCGTCAAGTTGAGGACTACTCTCTATAGTATTGTGTGCTGTGAGAGTGGCCCACAATCGTTAGACGTCGCGTCGTAGGTTCCAGCATAAATGTGGGAGGCGTTAGCATCGGCATCAAGCCCTCGATGAAGTACCTAGGGATCGTACTTGATAGCCGATGGAACTTCGGACCACATTTCCGAAGTTTGGTCCCCAAGGTGACGCAGGCATCGGTCGCGCTTTCGCGACTGATGCCCAACCTAAAGGGACCCAACGCTTCCTGCAGGAGACTGTACCTGGGGATCGTGCGGAGTATGGCCCTATACGGGGCTCCCGTATGGGCGGATAGGTTGGCGGTCAAGGGGAACGTGACTCTGTTAAACAGACCACTTCGAACCTTGGCCGTCAGAACCATACGGGGGTACCGCACGATCTCCGGAGAGGCTGCATGTCTCCTAGCCGGGACCCCTCCATGGGACCTGGAAGCGAGAGCCCTTGCGTCATTGTTCCAATGGCGCAAGGAGGCGCTGGAGCGGGACCACAGGCCTGCGTCTCGAGAAATCGAGGACCAGCGGTCCCAACTCCGCCAGGATCTCATGGAGTCATGGAGGGTGCGACTTGAGCAACCCAAGTGGGGTACCACCATCATCGCGGCGGTGAGACCGATCATGGACGATTGGCTGCAAAGGCAGCATGGTGACCTCACGTACCGTGCGACGCAGATCGTTGCCGGGCATGGATGCTTCGGTAGCTATCTGTTTCGCATGCATCGTGAGGTCACACCCCGGTGTCAACACTGCGAGGTTTCCGACGACGACACCGCACTCCACACGTTGGTGGAGTGCTCAGCGTGGGCGAGTCAGCGTCGGGACCTCGTAGTGGGTCTGGGCGTGGATACCCTCTCGCTGGAGACCATGCTTCAAGCCATGGTCTCCAGCCGGAGTAGGTGGAACGCGGCCGTGTCCTTCTGCGAGCAAGTCATGCTCGCGACGGAGGCGGCCGGGAGGGAGAGGGAGCGTACCCTCCCCGCCGAGTTCCGTAGTCGGCGGCCAGGGCGCCCCAGACTCCGCGACTACGCCCAATACTATCGACCTCCATGATCGGGGCCTGAGGACGGCGGGATCGCCATCCGCCGTCCTTACAGAAGCAGGCTAGAAGGGTTGCGTGCTGCAGATTCACTCACTGACGCGGGATAAAACCCTTCCCCAACGACGCGGGATTCTCGTCCCGACCAAACACCCGCAGAGACCACAGAGGTGGTCAAAGTCCGCCGGGCGCCACTGGACATACCCTCTGCTAGTAACCAGAGACGCCCGGCAACGGAAGTTAGAGCGGCCGCGGCCTTGGGCCGCGGAATTAAAAAAAAAAAAAAAAAAAAAGACGTCGCGTCGTTACGACTTACCAGCAGGCGGGCGGCGTCAATTTGGCGAACCCAAAATAAAAAACAAATAAAAAGGCTACACTACTCCTTTATTGAACTGCCATCCTCGACATATTTATGTATCTAAAAAAATATAGTTCAACTAACAATACTACGCAATAATCTTCAGGAACTTTATTTCTATTTCATATTGTTTGTGAAAAATGAGAATTACCAGAGCAAAAAATTAAATTTTATCTGGCATACAACAGGTACACAACGAACCAAACGGAACTCCCCGACGGAAAAACCAATAGGAACGTCGCAAGAAATATACTGCGTTACAGGAAACGAATACAAATACGAATAAAAATGAACGTGCACGGGAAATACCGGGAGTGAGACGAAATGAGAAATACCATATTTGTGCGTTACCCCAATTCCCGGCAGCGTAGGGTTGACATACAGACGTTTTTTATTCAGTTTAGTCGAATGATTGCACGGGTTAACTCAATAACTCGTGACGATAATGTTAAGCGAGATTTCAGTAAATCTCAAAACGTATAGAAAGCCTGTGTACAAAAGTCTCAAGACTATTGGTTTATAAAACGACAACATTTCGCAATTAAAAACACACAACGATTGAATACGTTATGACCGCACTGGTCATGACGTATTCAATCAAATTTAGTTAATGTTAATAAATTGGCCTTACTATAAAAGTGCTTGTGATAAAGTATTTCGGTAGATTTGCTAGGTTTTAGAGAAAAATTAGTCTTACTAAATAAAATTTTACCCAATGAAATGAAATGAAATGAAATGAAATGATTTATGAAATGAAATGAAATGATTTATTTATTTGTATAGGTCACTAAATGGCTCTTACAAACGTCAGTAAGTACTTAAAATAAAAAACGTCATTGCTTCTATATTTACATGTACTGCCAGATTCGCAAAGCAATAAGTAGAACCGAGAGAAAGAACCTGGCAATAAAACTCTCGGTCACTCTTTTCAAATAATTGACTCATTTACACATTTTCTTAAGACTAAATGTGGACGAATGTACATTGGTCTCGTGTCAAAATCAAAAAGAGTGTATAATACAACAAAAAAATTATTATAGTCGCCTAAGTACAAAATATGCTACAATTACGGAATTTTAGGAGGCGCCTGCACCATGCTCAAGCCAGACACTTTTATCATTAAGGTGTATCAATCACAAGTGTATCTAACACGAGATTTCTAATAAGTTTCCATAAACTACTCTACTGCACAATGCATCCAATCATAGTGCTAAGATATAGATTTTAAAGATAGCAACATCATGACCATCATAATCAGCTGAGCCTTTTCCCAATCTTGTTGAAGTCGGTTTTCCAGTGTAACAGCGATGCGGCGGAACTCCGATATTTTCTGTAGTTAGATTAGTTCGATTTTTCAAGGGATCCGATTCGTAACGAAATCCATAGACGTCAACATCATCATATACTGTAAAATTGGCACCTGCCTAATCATGACACATTTAAAAAAAAGTGGTCTTCTTAAAGTGGCTTATTGATTCTTACACTGGCCCATCAAGAAAGGCTTTAGTTGAAAAGGGTGAATCCTTACCGCAATCTCTTACAGTACCATTCTGTATTTGTCCGTTTGTTTGTTGTATATAAGATGGCTAGGACCGCTGGCCGCTGCCAGATTGCGGCCTCACTGCGTCAGGATTAACTGGGGTGGTCTTGTCTGCGCAGTCTTGTATTACGTGTTTAAAATTAAAATAGAAGTCACTATAATACAGTACGGGCAAACAGTAGGCCTCGCAATCTGGGCTTACCCCGTCCCCCAATCAAAAAAACTCATGATGAAAAAATGCTTTAGATCAAGGAACACAAAACGGCAAGTTTCATGGAGAACCAACATAAAATGTGGCAGCTAGCTCAGAACGCACCTAAAGACAGACAGATGAAAGCAAAATTGTCCTGTTAACCAATGAGTGATGAATGATTTAGATTAACAGATAAGTATTTATTAATATTACTTCTAGGGTGTGACAATTTGATTTTGTGCTTTTTTGTAAGAGTACTCAATTGTTTGTAAAATATTGTAAGTCTATACGTATTTCTGGTTTGTTAAAGTGAATAAAAACTTTGAAACTCCAGCTTATCTAGCTGTCTAAGAAATAAGTTCCAAATCGACTAAAATTAATACGAACTCAACTTGTTGTAAATAAATAATAACCTAAATTCGTCAAAGTTAATAAATACAGAGTAACAGAGCTACAAACATGAAACATGTCATCACAAAACAATTACCAAACACTTTATAGCACCATTACATATTATAACACCAAACAACCATGAACGCATGTGACAGACAGACAATAGCAACAGAGATTCCATTGTAACACGTAACCGGAACACTCAACTTGACGTAGACATTCGCAACCGCGATTTAAACAATAGTATTTGAGCTTATTACATGTACTAGGCTGTCATAATCTGTTCGGAGATACGAACAAAGGGAAGACGACGGACTTTGTTGAGTGTTAGTGAATTTGGGAGTTGTTTTGTTATTTGTGTTTCGTATACTTACGAGTATTGTTGAAAGTTTGGTTAATTTCGGGTTTGTTGTCTGGTGCAAGTTTGACATTTGATATGTAACCTACTCATGTACTGTCCTGACTCAGTGTGTGGTAACTTATCTATGAGTTTATGGGCAAATGTTAATTTGTACATAAGATTTACCTATATGGTTGATATTAGAGGCTTTTAACTTTGTGCTTTATAGACAATCCGTGAACTCTTTAGATTACAAAATACCAATTATCATCAAACATTGTTTATTTTTACAAGCTTTTGTTTACTTTCAGATGTCCCGATGTCCGTGTGTAATCAAATCTAACAAGTTATATTTAACACACTTCCCCGTGTGTAAGTCGCTTGACAATGCAATATTTAAAAATAATAAGCTTTTATCATCATCTAATGATAAAAGCTTCATTTAAGAAACCTTTTTTATAAATGATTTTTATTTTCAATAGGTGCCTAATACAAAAATTTTAAACCTAGATCTTTTACACAATAATATCAAGACATTTAAACACATTTTAACAAACTCTGAAGCAGTCGAAGACCAATTTTCTAATCAAAAAAACACCACACAAGAAATCTATAGCTTTAAATTTACCAACTGAAACATGCGTGATTTATAATCTTAATACTTATTCAACACAGCACCGCAACAATTCCCTCTCGCGACAATGCGGTATAAATCTTAGCCGTGAAATCTAACTAAAATATAATTACAATTATTTACATACAAATAAAAACTGACACGGCCATAGCGCCTTTAGCTATATGTTTTTGGTCCGTTTAAAAAAACTGCGGCGATGGGCGTTTTCACATTGCACGATATCGACACACGATATCCTGCAATGTGAAAACGCACAATAGATACCTTACTAGGGTTCCATTTCAATGATATTACATAATTAAAAAAATCATTGCAGAGTTATACTTAATGCTTTATGCGGCACTTGGTGGAACTTATAGTAAACTAGCTGACCCGGCAAATGTTGTTTTGCTTTAGGGGTGGACTACCCTTAACATTTAGGGGAATGAAAAATAGATGTTGTCCGATTCTCAGACCTACCCAATATGCACACAAAATTTCATGAGAATCGGTCAAGCCGTTTCTGAGGAGTATGGCAACGAAAACTGTGACACGAGAATTTTATATATTAGATACATTATTGAAATAACCTCATTTGTACAAGTATTCTACAAATGTTTTTCACATTTTAGAGTTCACTATATAATACTTAGACCTACTTCTGTATATTTTAAGAGGTCTACTATCTGAGGTCCAAGCAATGGACGTTAAAAAAGTTTCACTCTATAAGTTTCTCATTATACTCGTATCGTTGCACAGCAGTTATAAATAATGAATAAAACATTAACCGTCGAATAATAACGAATACAATATTTAATTGCAATAACCCAAATATTTGACTTCCATTGCTGGCTTATACTAAGTTATTTTTATTGCAAAAATATTATTGCAGTACTGTACAAGCATATTACTAGGAAGTAGTGTTTTACGCCATATTAATAATTGGACTAAATGTGTTGCATAATTTAGGTATATTTTACCATTTGCTATTCGTTTATTTAATTAACTAAGACATGACGACACGATGGCTTCTAAATTATTTAAACAGAATTCGGTTAATTTTAAACTTTAAAATCGTTCGATTTCGTCAGAAAAACGGTGGATTTTTCTTATTTTAAGAGGTTTGTTAGTCGTTTTGTTCGCCCTTTTGGGTCACTCTTACACGTGAGACCAACACTGACTTTCTTTTTTTTTTAGTTCCGCGGCCAACGGTCGCGGCCGCTCTAGCGTCCGTTGGCGGGCGTCTGTGGTTACAAGCAGAACGTATTTCCAGTGGCGCCCGGCGGACTTTGACCACCTCTGTGGTCTTTGCTGGGGTTTGGTCGGGATGAGAATCCCGCGTCGTTGGGGTAGGGTTTTATCCCTAGCCTGCTTCTGTAAGGACGGCGGGTGGCGATCCCGCCGTCCTCAGGCCCCGATCATGGAGGTCGATGGTCTTGGGCGTAGTTGAGTCTGCGACGCCCTCGCCGCTGACTAGGGAACTCGGCGGAGAGGGTACGCTCCCTCTCCCTCTCGGCCGCCTCTGTCGCGAGCACGACTTTCTCGCAGAAGGACACGGCCGCGTTCTACTAACTCCCGCTGGAGACCATGGCTTGAAGCATATTCTCCAGCGAGAGGGTATCCACGCCCAGACCCACTAGAGGTCCCGGCGCTGACTCGCCCACGCTGAGCACTCCACCAACGTGTGACCAACACTGACTAGCGAAATGTGGGCGAAATGGGCGGCTCTGTCTACTCCTTCGGAGATAAAAATAATATCGTGTTATTTATTCTTGATATGCAATTGTTCTAAATTAAGTTTATTTTGCTGTGAAAAAAATATGGATCTTAGTTATTCGAATTAAACAATTTTTATTTTTTATTATTATTATTATATTAATAGATATTGACCACGAGTCTAGTGGTAACCGACAATGTTAATACATTGCAAAGGTTAAGCAACATCTATTCAGGCCGGTCTTAGGATTGGTGACCATTTCTTAAAACATTGAGACCCCTCCGTGCCTCGGAGAGCACGTTAAGCCGTCGGTCCCGGTTGTCATACTAACATCTATGGCAGTCGTTAGGGGTAGTTGGAGCCCTAAATCAAAAATGTCAGATTTTGGTCTAACTACAGAACTTCAATAATTTATGGTTTCGATTGTCGGCACTTGGTGGAACATATAGTAATACATTATGTAATGACTCACTTGTACAGATATTCCACAATTTTTAATTATTAGTAGGACCTGACCGGTTTCGCTCTATGGCATCTTCAAAGGTGCTCCACACTTATTCACATTACATATATAATGTGATATACATATGTAATGTGAATAAGTGTGCTCCACACTTATTCACATTACATATATAATGTGATATACATATGTAATGTGAATAAGTGTGGAGCACCTTTGAAGATGCCATAGAGCGAAACCGGTCAGGTCCTACTAATAATTAAAAATTGTGGAATATCTGTACAAGTGAGTCATTTCATAATGTATTACAGAACTTCAATATCGCCCATGGGTTGAGGAGGTCAGATGGCAGACGTGAAATATCGAAGTTTAGCCAAATTGCAGCTAGACTGGAAAGCCGACCCCAACTGAGTGGGAAAAGGCTCGGTGGCTGATGATGATGCAATACCTAGGTATACCTAGTAAAAGTACATCGTTATAGAGATAATAATTCTGTATGGGTGAAACCAAGTGTAAATACTATTTTTATACCGCGGTGATTAAAAAGAGAACGGTGAAATGATGCGTGAAATACACTTGAGGACAATGTAAGACGAGCACAACAATTAAAGATATTTAAAATCACTAGGTTTTTTACACACCAAAATCATGTCTCTATTTCTTGCTCTTTTGCCAGTCACTTTGGCCCCAGGCATAAGCGGGCGAGCGAGAATGTTACCGTCCGGCATTAAGTTCGTTCGTATACAAACTGCTAGTTCACAAATTTTATAAAAACAAACATAAATAATAACAATTATAATACATTCCCGAGAGATTTTTTTTTTTTTTTTTTTTTTTTTAATTCCGCGGCCCAAGGCCGCGGCCGCTCTAACGTCCGTTGCCGGGCGTCCCTGGTTACTAGCAGAGGGTATGTCCAGTGGCGCCCGGCGGACTTTGACCACCCCTGTGGTCTCTGCGGGTGTTTGGTCGGGACGAGAATCCCGCGTCATTGGGGTCGGGTTTTATCCCGCGTCAGTGAGTGAATCTGGTTGCGTGCTATGGGGCAAAGGCCCCGCAGCACGCAACCCTTCTAGCCTGCTTCTGTAAGGACGGTGGGTGGCGATCCCGCCGTCCTCAGGCCCCGATCATGGAGGACGATAGTCTTGGGCGTAGTCGCGTAGTCTGGGGCGGCCTGGCCGCCGACTACGGAACTCGGCGGGGAGGGTACGCTCCCTCTCCCTCCCGGCCGCCTCCTTCGCGAGCATTACTTGCTCGCAGAAGGACACGGCCGCGTTCCACCTACTCCCGCTGGATACCATGGCTTGAAGCATGGTCCCCAGCGAGAGGGTATCCACGCCCAGACCCACTACGAGGTCCCGGCGCTGACTCGCCCACGCTGAGCACTCCACCAACGTGTGGAGTGCGGTGTCGTCGTCGGAAACCTCGCAGTGTTGACACCGGGGTGTGACCTCACGATGCATGCGAAACAGATAGCTACCGAAGCATCCATGCCCGGCAACCATCTGCGTCGCACGGTACGTGAGGTCACCATGCTGCCTCTGCAGCCAATCGTCCATGATCGGTCTCACCGCCGCGATGAAGATGGCACCCCCCTTGGGTTGCTCAAGTCGCACCCTCCATGACTCCATGAGATCCTGGCGGAGTTGGGAACGCTGGTCCTCGATTTCTATCTATTTTTTTCTATCTATTCTATCCCCGTATAGGGCCATACTCCGCACGATCCCCAGGTACAGTCTCCTGCAGGAGGCGTTGGGTCCCTTTAGGTTGGGCATCAGTCGCGAAAGCGCGACCGATGCCTGCGTCACCTTGGGGACCAAACTTCGGAAATGTGGTCCGAAGTTCCATCGGCTATCAAGTACGATCCCTAGGTACTTCATCGAGGGCTTGATGCCGATGCTAACGCCTCCCACATTTATGCTGGAACCTTCTGGTGGACCGTTCCGAGGTCTGTGAAAACACAGAACCTAGGACTTGTGCAAGGCCACCTCCAGTTCCCGAGAGAATTGGAATAAAACAATTCTATGCGAACGGAGTCTCAAGCATAAATAACAAAACTGATATGAAAAGATTGAAATCTTCAGCGAGCAATTTCTTTTAATAATGTTAAATCCATACGAAGCTTTATTTTAAAAGTTTAATAGTGTTGGAAACAAATAAATGTAAGCCCAAAGTGGTACTGTTCGTTGTGTAATGATGTCAATTTATTTAAACGTCAGTCGCGGGCCGGGGGCGGCGTTAATCTTGATTAACTAGTCAGATAATCGCAACAAATCGGGCTCAAAATTGTTGTTTTGTTGGCTCTTGAAACCTTGTTTATAGTTCTATCACGTAATGTGTAATGATCGAGTAATCGCGACGCGTACCACTCGTAGCAATCTTTACAGCATAATAATGATTGTTATTCAATGATGTTATAAATATATGATGAGCAGATTTAAGATTAAACACCTTAATTCTTTCTTCTGTAAATTATAATACATAGTTATTTAACATTAGATTAAATACAGCTAAGTTTAAGACTAGTTTCTTCCCGCTACCTTATTTGGTATAAGTTTGACTATTTTCCAATATATTTAAAAGCAAAAAAGGTTCTAATGAATCTAATTAGACAATAAAAGCCTAAATATAAATTAACGTTTTAAATAGTAGTTACTTATTAAATTTTAAAACATAATTACAATGTATAACGTATAACTTAATTGAAAATAAAAATCTGTTTGACAAACAGCAATTTACAGCAATTCGAAATGCATGGGAAATAAAAATATTCGCACCGTAAACACTTAATACTGCACCATTTTTCTGAACGCGTGTGTAATGAGATCTTTACGTTGTGCTTTCATCAGAGTCGGACCACATGTGTTTTAAATATTTTTATAAAGGCCCGTACAGATCTGCGATTTTACACGTCTAATTTACTTTTGTTCTAAAATGTGCACAAAATATTAAAAATGGTTGATAGACTATTTAGCATTCATAAACATGAAACTGATAAGACTATTGTAGGACATTTGTTATGCGTTTAAATATGGTTGCAACATCCATCGTTGATTGACAAAAGGATCGTTTTTGTTAACGAAAAGCATAATAAATATATCACAAACTCGCAGACTTTCCTCTAAAATGTATATAGAAATAGATTGATATATACATTATGAAATGTGTCACTAGTGTGTTTTAGTTACACATTGCCCCACAAAACCGTGTTGTCGGTTTGTGTGTACATATTTCCAGATTTTTTTATTGATGACGTGACCGGTTTCGCTCTATGGCATCTTCAAATGTGTTTTACACTAATGGACTTCACATATTTTATAGGTTACTTTATATAATATTTATCAATAAATTAATCGTGAGGCTAACACTGGCATACTTGTGGAATATCTGTACAAGTGATTTCATAATGTATTACTATATATTCCATCAAGTGTCGACAATTGAAAGCATAAATTAGATTGATATCATTCCAGACTTTTCAATAAAAGTACGCAATATTGTTAAGTTACGAGATTCTATTCATTAATTTATTTTCGTGTTAAATTTCCCTTTAACAAACAAATAAACAAAAATTTACGTAAACTTTGCATTCAAAATAAAAACAGAGTGAAAATTTAGTCGCAAACTACTGTCTCCAAACACTAGTCGTTCGTATTTTGTCAACATTGAACATCGGTGCGGGCGACAACGCAACAATCCCTTACACTAATGGAAATGCAAATGTGTATATGTTTGCCGCGGGCCGAGGAATTGCGACTGTCGCTCGACAAACGCGCGACTGTGGCGTGTGATGAGGCCTTATAAATTGTGTATACTTAACATGTAGTATTTGTAGTTTATACTACACTATAGAGTTGTTGAACTATCAGGGCTGAAATAATACACTATAAAATAATTTTTGAAAAAAAAAATTGTCTATTCCTACAATGAAAAGCAAGAATAAACTTGAAATCGGCTGGACTAATATTGCTAATTCATTTTTTGTTGCTGTATTCCATCAGGAGGTTTCTTTATGTTAAAAAAAAGATGTTCCTATAGAATATTACAAAATTTAAGTAACTAAGTATACAAGACACCGTATTATAACATATTTTATACTTACTCATTCATAATTAACTAAAAACGTAAACTTTTAAAGAATAAAATAATCCTTAAAAATTATGTAAACTCAAAAAGAAAACATTAATGCATTTAACCATTAAGAAAGCATCGAATGACACTTAACCAGCTCAACACTATTTCCAATCCCCTTCCCCGCCTTATCTAAAACCCATAATCGTAATAAAAACCGCACCTCGACCATCCCATAGCGTTATCAGAACAAAACAAATGTCCCAAACATAGAAGTCTAATGGGAAATGCAAATGCTATGTTCATTGCAGGCGTTGTTTGCGCAGTCGATAGTGGATAGTGTGCAAGCGGCTTTAACTGAACATGGTTATCTATTAGTGTGTACGCGGGCTAAGGCTGTTAGCAGACTGGTTAGACTTGCGGCCAACATGTTTTTGTAAATAAGTCTGTGTTTGACAAATTGGACGAGTCGAGTTGAGTCCTTATTTTGTGATCAATATTTTAGTTTGACCCATACCACAGAATAGGAAATAGTACTTACATACAGAACTTGCACTCTGACGTTAATTAAAGCATATTCTTTTGCTTACAGAGAACATAATTCAAACGTTAGGGTTGTCAGTAAAGTAAAATATATACCAGCATAATTTGACCAATAATTATGACGTTAATGCCTCAATATGAACTCTTTGGTCAATGCCGTATCACAAACACGAGAGAACCCTTACTGATTTACAACTTCAAGTGGTCGCTGACGTCACGTATTTTATGCGGTAGTTAGGCGAGTGACATAGGCCTGCCCATACTCTCAGCTTTAGGCTACAAAGCCATATAAATACTAGCTACTACTATTCTATATCTACTAGTTGTTATTATTAATAGGAGTCGGAGACTAAAAAGATTCACTGAACTTCAAAATGCAAGACTAATTTCTTATAGTACGAGACCACCACAGACAAAAAAATTTAAATGAACTTTCACTGGCAAATAACTGACTTAATAAGGTACAACTTAATAAGGCTACTTTTTATCTCGGTAATGTGTTCCCGCTGGAATCGGGAACCATTTATAAACTTTTTAACGAGAGCGACGCCGCGAGCGTTTGCTATTATAAAATAAATAAATAAAAACCAAAACAATAAAAATACTTCCAAAATGGTGGTTTAAAATCCTTTCAATATTTTCATGGGCATTTGTAACGGTAGGTCGCACATAATTGAGTCGTGTGTGCTCCTGACAGGTATTGTGTCGTTCGGAAATATTGAGCCTCTGATGATTTGAGACGAATTTATTTTTCATTGTATTCGGCATTTCATGGTCTATGAAAATAAAATTGATATTTATATTAACATATTCCAGTATTTTGAAGTATTCTTAAATGTTTAGATAGAAATTAAAAATCACAACGAAGACATCGGCCGGAATCGAACCTGTGACCTTTACCTAAGAAGGGAATGCTCTGCCACTAAGCTATCTACGCGATCAAGAAATTATAGTGAGATTCGTTTTTGTAATTAATAACTATATTTTATGATTTTAGAGTTTATTTTTTTTTAATTCCGCGGCCCAAGACCGTGGCCGCTCTTACGTTAGTTGCCGGGCGTCTCTGTAACACACAGAAGGTATTTCCAGTAGTAGAAGGGGGACGCCCTGTTTTTGCAAAAACATTTTTTTTCTATATTGGGTTCGCCAAATTGACGCCGCCCGCCTGGTGGTAAGTCGTGACGACGTCTAGTGATTGTGGGCCACTCTCACAGCACACAATACTATAGAGAGTGGCCCTCAACTTGACGACCTACTGATGTGCCTCTTCACGCTCCGCTTAAAGAACCCAGGGTTATATGTGGGAGGAAACACGTGCACAGGCAGGGCGTTCCAAGCCACTATCGTTCGGCAGAGAAACGAACGTTTAAAACATACTCTTTAAAGCTAAATATCGCGCAAACGGATACTTAAATAAAAACTCATCTTAGGAATCACTTAATGTTTTTAAAAGACCTATCTAATGATACCCCACACGATGGAGTAGACGCGAGAAAAAACATTCATCCCCACTCTAAATGTAGGGGAGGTACCTAACTACATCAAAAAAAAATTTTTTCAAAATTTTTATTTTAGCGCTTTGTTGGTGTAGTAATTATACATATCCGTAAAGTTTTATGTTTCTAGCACTCACCGTTTTGGAGGAGAGCCGTGGACGGACGGACTGACGGACATGACGAAACTATAAGGGTTCCGAGACTTTTACTACGGAACCCTAAAACAGTCACATTTACACAAAAACGTTGTAATGATGAGAACTAGATTCTTGAAATAAATACTTACTAAAAACTCTCTTTGTAAAATATTACCTATATTAGAAATAATATGGGTAAAAGTAAAAGTTAGAAACATGATTTATTTACGAGTACAAGTAATTTTGTCATGACACCAGTATGAACCTAATAAATAACACCTCCAATTATGTATTGACAAAATACAAAGATCTAAAGATATTGGAAGTGCTCAGTTGTTCGATGTTCATATTAAAATGGTCCTATTATCAAAGCCTCGCGTACTTTGAAGTTCATTTCTCTCATGCCTTGTTACGCTGCAGTCCGCGGTCAGAGCCATAAGAGGAAGCGACATGACATGAAGCGACTGTTTTACTGATGGAACTTCGCGATGGCGTCATGCACGCGAACTAATCTGCTCAGGTTTTTACAGACCTTCTGAGTCCGCCGGGCGCCATTCCGCCGGACGCCACTGGAAATAACTTCAGGTGCATACCAGAGACACCCGGCAACGGACTTAGGAGCGGACGCGGCCTTAAGTCGCGGAATTAAAAAATAGAGCTTCTGAATAGATAGTAAATATTTGTGTATTCTGTGAATTTTAAAATTTAAACTGAAATTTACTCTATTCGCTACTTTTCAAAATCTACCTGAATTTATTTTAATCCCTATGAACTATGAGAATTAGGAAAGGAAAAATGGTATTTGAAAAGCGGAGTTAGTGTAAGCCTAATAACGTTTACTCACTTTAAGGTTAGACATTACAACAAGTCGAGCTAAAACTTAAAAACTCGCTCCACTCATGACTGAAATCAACCTGCGTCTTACAAGAAGACTTTCATTTGCCTCCAATCGGTTCGAAACGACGACTGTTATTACAAATGCGTTATTAAACGTCTCGAGAGCGTTTTATTATTATTTTTGTCGATAATTGTAGTCGTCGAGTCAAGAGGCACTAAGACCGTGGAAAAAGGGTAGGTATACCGTATAAACAAGCAAGGCGCCCTTCACTGTCGCAGTGAAGGCATAAGACGACTTCTTACTATTATGTGATATCACATGTTAAAAATAAAATAATAAATATAATCATACATTTTGAATATTTTTTTTTTTTAGTTTTTGCTATGGTGTTTATTCTGTACCAAAATTCTGTGCCAAATCATAACTTTCTAGCACTTGTAGTTCTCGAGTTGAAAAGTGCGGACAGACGGACAGGACCGGACTATAAGACTTCTCTTACATAGTATACTTGTCAGTATAATAAGAAGTCTAAAAGCTTATAAATAAATGCTAAACAAATCTTACCAAAAATTTTTTTCTTTAAAATCTCGTAGTCTTGGGGTTATTTTTATTTTGTTTGTTCCTATATAAAAGTACTACTACCTTTTCGTCCTTCAAATTCTATCCATCCAAAGGTTGCCTGGTAGAAATTGCTTTATGCAATAAGGCCGCCCATTGTACTGCACATATATGTAAGCTCTGTGTATGTAGATATATTAATAATGTATGGGCGTACAATAAAGCGTATATAAATAAATAAAAGTACTTAAGTGCCTAAAACTAAGATTTTAATTGTGAAACTGATGAGTAAGCTGATGATAAATGATTCCTAATTCCATTATTCTTAACCTGTCTTAATTATTCTTAACATTCGAAACTAAATATTTTTTACTTTCATGATTAATTGTTTATGATCTTTTCGACTAGCAAAGGCAAGGTTTACGGCCAATATTATTTGCTTAATAAAAGCTTCTAATCCAACAATGTCCACAAGATTTTTCTACCGCAATAAAAATACCAATATGTTACACGCCACCGCCATTGTTCGTTACCAACTCCATCGAAGTAGAAACGTTTGTTTCAGACGGCACGACTAGCGTGTATTAAACCTTCTTTCCCCTACTTTACACTCATTAGAGCGCTATTCTTAAACTTCGAATGCCAAAGATGTAGCAGAACTAGAAGTGACCTCTTCTCATAGTTAAAATTAATCTCTCTTTAAAATTGCCGTTATATTTTACCTCTAGTTTTCCTATACCATTTATGTGATCATTGTTTCTTAAAGTATTTTTCTTAAACCTTTTCATCGATCTTGAGTGATTCCAAGACTAAAGACCACACTCGTGTTAATTGTAAGTTTCGTGGAAATAGGCGTAAATATGGCCGCTAGTCCAGAACACATCTAAAGACAGACGATAGCAAATTGTCCAGTCTCGAAATGTAACGGCCTCGCTGTCTTCGTTCGCTCGCTCAAATAAGACTACTACTGCTAAGTATACAAAAGAATACACGCACAAAATTAATAATATAAATGAATGTTAACAATGCGCTAAAACTGCTAAACTAACACAGTTATCTGGTCCGTTATAGGTTTTCTTTAAAGTTCACTATATGGCGTACTGCCCTGATTTTTTTGACGTGACAACGTCTTATAATTCGATGGAGCCGGCTGCACGGACGAAAAGAGATGACGTCATGAGGCGTTCCATTTAAGGCGTGAAGTGCAAGCGAGAGCGCGGAACGAGCAACAAAGAGGCACAATCGGCCTCAGCGTTCGGCAGTTATGACTTTGTCACGTTCAACTATCGTCAGTAAACCGAGTTTACAGACAACCGATTTTTGAGACTTTTCCAGCCAGCCATTTAGCTTTTAGAGGACGGACTGTTTTAACAGACAAAATGCTCAAGAAAGAATATCTCGCAAATGGATACTTAAATAAAAAAACTGATCTAATAACCTCCCAGTGTTTTTAAAATACCTATTTAATGACACCCCACACTATGGGTTAGACGCGAGAAAAAAATCATCACTACTTTAGGTATACGCCGCACCGCAAAAAAAAAATTATACCTAGCACTTTGTCGGCGTACTATGACACAAACAGATTCATGCAAAATTTTATCTTGCTAGCACCAGCCGTTTGGGAGGAAAGTGGAGGACGGATGGACGGACGGACGGACATGACGAAACTATAAGGGTTCCGATACTAAAACTACGGAACCCTAAAAAGGACGAAATTTCGGACTGTCTCAAGGTTCAGTAAAATTAGCTCAAGCGTATCAGCAAACAGTTCTCTGCATCAAACATTATTTTTAACATTTCAAGTAACACGCAGTTAAGAAAAATAAATACAGCCCACCCTAAACTCCCAAGTATTAGTTAACCGTATCCATTTCCTGAGTATCCATGGCACATTACGTGTCACGGAACATTACCAAGACGCCGTCTCATAGCAGTTTGTTTTACGCATTAAATTCGTTTCTTGCTACATTACTCGACAGCTATCTGACAAAAATGTTTTTCACGATCATGACACATCTAGAATCTAATCAATAAGTCTTGAAATAATTTAAATTCTTATTTGTTTGATGTTCTAAATTAAATACATTATTGTGCATTGGCGGGAAAATTAATGTGACTTTCTATTTTGGAATTCTTTTTGAATTGGGAATTAATATATTATTCTTTTTTTATCAGTCAGTCAGATTTATAATGTTTGATTTCCTCAAACGGTTGCTTCGTTCTCAGAATATTATATTCTCAAAATATTACATTCGCAAAACATTACATTAGCAAAACATTATATTCTCAAAATATTATCTCTTGTAAAATCAAGTTCAAAAGTATTCTTCATAAAGCAGAAGATGAACATATTTCGGTTCTCAGAATATTATATTCGCAAAACATTACATTCGCAAAACATTACATTAGCAAAACATCATATTCTCAAAATATGACCTGTACAATGAAATAGAAAATATGTAAAATTATTATGTCGACGAAATTTAAATGCACTTAAAATTAACATAGAAGTCCACACATCGACAACAACAACAAAAAAAAACATTGACAACAGAACATTTTAAAACAATACGAACGAAAAACGAACACATTTTTCTATTGAAAATAAAAATATTAAAAATAACAATAGTTTTTAGAAACATATCAATTAGCTTTCTATAGAGTTTGGTAATATACTCGTACTTGTAATGTAAATTTGCGAATATAATATTCTGAGAACTGAAATGTTCATCTTCAGCTTTATGAAGACTACTTTTGAACTTGATTTTACAAAAGATAATATTTTGAGAATATAATGTTTTGATAATGTAATGTTTTGCTAATGTAATATTTTGAGAATATAATATTCTGAGAACGAATCAAAATTTACATACTTTCTGTTTCATTGTACAGGTAATATTTTGAGAATATGTTTTGCTAATGTAATGTTTTGTGAATGTAATATTTTGAGAATATAATATTCTGAGAACGAAGGAAACGGTTCACAAAAGAGGACGAATGCATTCATTTAAAAGAGCATACTTACCTATAATCATAAAATAATACATTTCATGTCACGTATAACATGGAAAGTTACATTCGAAAACTGCGAGAGTCGTCGTTTTTCAATAAATACAAAATACCTAGCGGACTCTCGTGGCTATGCCCGCGTGAAATAGGTATATGGTTCCCAATTCCAGTGGGAACAGAATTCCGGGATAAAAAGTTATCTCAAACTTTCCTCGATAACCACTCTTTCCTTTGATGCAAATAGCATGAAAATCGGTGTAATTTTTTTTGAGAATATCGCAAACAGACAGACGTTGTACAGATATTGTAGTGATAATATCCCTGTATAGTTTTAAGTATAATATTGCAGTTATTTAAAATTAAACTACCCTTATTTACCGCGATATAACATACCCATAGTTATAATAGTAGGTAGGTAGGTGCTAAGTAATACATGTTACTGCCACACCACTCTCCTCCCCTCCGAAGAAACCTCCATACGTAATGTTAATGTCGTGTTATCCGGTAATTAATATTTAGTTAGACACTATTTTATTTCGTCACACATGCGACAGTTACAACCAGTTTTACTTTATGTCAGTTCATTATTAGAAACCCCAGTGACAGGGGTGAAGTGGGATTCCTAAACGTGTATTTAATTTTAAGGGAATCAATGAGACTGTACTTATAAAATTTATTTTGGCCACTGTATTTTTAAGTTAGTAGTCCGAGACGCCCAGAACTTTAATTGGCTGTGCCACAGCGGCTGCACGTAAGATTTTGTTGCCTTTCATCAACATTTCATAGCAAGGCAACGGGTTTAAATTTTTTTTTAAATTACAATATAGCTGCTACTTTTTATTAAATTCATTCGCCCATTTTGGACATAACCCATTATAAATGTGCCCGGTGACGGCAATTAGTCTTGCCCCCTATTACGTGGGACTAAAAATACTGGTGAATTGTGGGTGTGTAATACACCACTGCCTACCCCTTCGGGGATATAGTTGTGATATGTGTTATTGTTGTTATTTTTTAGGATTCCGTACCCAAAGGGTAAAACGGGACCCTATTACTAAGACTCTAACTAAGACTCCGTCCATGCGTCCGTCTGTCACCTGATGATGTATTTTTGTTGCCATAGCGGCAACAAATTCCTAAAAAAGTAATAAAATAAATTTGCCGCTTTAAGAGATAATGGTACGGATTATTGATTTTATTTAAATCTTATCACTATTATTCTTAGTGCACTTTATATTTTAATCATTCAAACAGCGATATATATACGGTCGAATTGCGAAACCTCTTTTTTGAAGTCGGTAATAAGTTCCAATTACCGGAATGGGACCAAATTGAAATGGTACCACATGGAAAGTAGTTTTCAATTAAAATCCAAAATAGGTTTACCCAGTCGGAAGGTATGAGGTAACAAACATAAACAAATACAGTCCATTTGAGTACCTCCTCCTTTTTTTAAGTCGGTTAAAAAATAACAAATCCATTCAGCTACTAGCATCAAAAAGTCAAGATAAACTACAACTAGTGGTTGCCCTATGGTCAAACAGTAGACCTCGCAAACATTAAAATCATTTTTTTGGGATTTACCCCCCAAAAAAAAACTCCACTAGAAATATTGTTTATAGTAAAGGAATACTGCGGCTTGTGCCAAGTTTCGTGAAGATCGGATAAAGGGGACCGCTGGCCATGAAAAACATTACCTATAACATTATTTGACCATATTTACCCCATTTTCCCCTCAATCCAAAAAGCTCAAGACGAAAAATAGTATTAAATCAAGGAATACTTGTGCCAAGTTTCGTGAAGATCGGATAAAAACTGTGGCTCGGAAAACACATACAGACGGACGAAAGCAAAATTGTCCAATCTCGAAATATAGACGCTTCGCTCGCTCGGTCAAAAATAATTTCAATTTCCTCGCGCAGTCAGCCATTCTTTAATTGTTTATTATCAATAGGCATTACACAAAACAGCTTCATGCCCCGCAATGGTGCGCTAAAAAGCTTTAATTAAAATTCTCGTCAAGCGTAAAACCAGTAGGTACCCACTGGTAAGTGCAACTGGCCTCTTATTGTCGCGACTTTTCCACAAAGATTAATAACAGGAAAGACACAAAAATGGAGACATTAAACATTTTTCTTGTAACAAAAGTACAACTGGAGATAAAATGGAAAAAATATTGCTTGAATATGGCCATTAAGGTTGCGGAAATGTTTGAATTCATTAACAAAATGTCTTTTCAGAATATTGTTATGAATTTCTTAGAAAAAGAATACGCAAAGAAAGCAAAAAAATCGTTACTTTACTATATTATCATCATTGATCAGAAACCCGAAATATAGACATAAGTCTCTAATGAAACATTGGTGCTGGCTGTTAGAATTGAGGTTACAATTACAGAATGGTTATTAATTTTCCTGTAACCTCTTTTCATATTTTTTTATTTCAAAGCAATGATTTCAGGTTAGAGTAATCTCCCTGTAAGGGAAAGGCCGTAGGTTCGAGGGAGTAAAGTACTTGTGGCTATCTCCTCGGGAATATATGTGTGATTGTTATGTATGTATGTATGTATGTATGTATGTATGTATGTATGTATGTATGTATGTATGTATGTATGTATGTATATATGTATGTATCATCATATTCATCATTCTGCCATCATCTGTACACTAAGGATCGTAATTTAAAGGTATCATTTAATAAGAGCACAGGATTTTGGTCTTTCAGTTGTTCAAAGCCCTGCAAAGGAACTGACGCTTCTTGAATGGTCGATCAGATCAGATAAAACTGCGACAGTTTGTTAACAGTTTAATCGCATCAGCTCATTCCCGTTTTGGTTTGAGACTGTTGCGAGCTTACTTTCAAGCCAAATTATAAACACAAGATGCGAATTTTCTGACGTTCAAGTTGATCTGAAGGTAAATCACTTCGCATAAGGTCGAATTTAGACTTTCGTAGTAGGGAATTATATTGTAAAAAAAAAACATTACAAACATCAAAATTACACAAGCAATCGCTTAAATAAACACTTCATGGCCGCATGTTAAAGGCAAGGAGTAACTTAACAATGCTGGATTTTTTCCAAAGGACCAGTAGAAGTTTACTCGGGCATAAGAAGGCAGAGGAGGGTGAGGGCACGCACCTGCAACCTGCCGTAAGTTTCCTTCATCCCATGAATACAAAGAGGATCCGCGATCTTTAACTTTATGCGATGCTGGGACTCGATTAGTACACGAATATTACCAACGAGCGCGATTTAGTAAAGAAGTTTTGTTGGATAAACATCTTACTAATATTACAAAGACGAATTATGAGTGCAGTAAGTACTCGTAATGTACCTACCTAATCTACCTTCCATTTATCTTTTATGTACGCCAATCTCTGGCAGACCATAGTGAAATACAAATTTTTTTTTTTTTAAGATCTGTAATGTACCTATGATCACAAAATAAATAATTGATTGATTGATAAATTGAAAGATTTACTTGTTTGTTTTTTGTACGTACTACTCGTATTTGAAGATCTCGTACTTAGCATTATCAAGTCAACAAGTCAATTTTAAAATCGGTCAATTAGCGTAGTACATTTGTCTGTATAAATAAAAATGAATCGCCGTTCGTTTGTCTCGCTAAAACTCGGGAATGGCTAGACCGATTTGGCTAATTTTGATCTTGAAATATTCGTGTAGGGTCAGGGAATGTTTCAACAGGTTTATAAACTTTCTTTTCTCAGACGACACGATGAGTTCGCCGGGACAGCTAGTACCAATAACATTTCCAGGGTTAACATTAAAAACTAAAACACCTTTTTTTCAGAAGTCAGTTAACTTCACAATCATTATTAGTAATGACGCATCTGTGAATTGATTTGAAAAGCGTAAGTTAAATAGCGAATTAAAATTTTCACGTTCAGGGACTCGATTTTTGGGAATACGGCTCGATCCATTGGATCTCGTTCTTGGCTGATTACAATATGTAAATCGTGGACCACCCTCGTTTCCTTGTCATTTATACTATTACACGGATTTATCACAATTAGAAGTGGCTTCAATTTTGGCTTGTTTGTCATAATATCGAATTCTGAAAAAAAAATTACGTAAACGGTCATTTGATTTTCTAGTGTTTTGAAGTGCAATTCCAGTACTTAAGGGAAGTCTGTGCCCAGCGGTGGGCTGTGGGTGTCTACTGGCTGAAATGATGACGATGACAGATTTACAGAAACTTTATTTTTCTTAACCGTTTCCTTTAGTTCTAGATGGCTATTAATATTTTTCATAACACTCATTTTACTAGTATATAAACAGACATCGAGTTATTTTGAATGATATACTTACCGAAAGTAATAAGTACCGAAATGTGTTTCATAAAACAGAAAATTTAATAACAGAATAATCACCAGCATGTAGCTCCATGTCTCTTCCATTAATTTACGCATCGGCGTTTAAATGTTTCTTAAACAGATATCTGTGTAGATACATTTCATCGCCCCTGTCTTGGGAACTGAAGATTGCACAGAAGAAGTATGTTTCTATTTAAAATTCCCATTTCATCACAATGCCGACGCAGCTGAGGTTGACAGCCGATAATCTTACTGCATCGATTCTATCCGCGACTGAGCAAGTCGGAGAAATAAACCGAGCATCGATATAAAATTGGTAACATTATTTATGGAACTATGGTTTACAGATTTTTTTTTATTTATTTAAGTCGAGGCTTTTGTCTATAATGCATGTCAGCCTGTTTATAGATTTATTACATATTGTAGCAGTGAATACGTATCTAATATGCATTCTTAATGCAACGGTGTAAAGTTTGGATGTGGGAGTGTAAGTTTATATACTTAAACGTCAATTTGACAACTTTAGGCATTTTTAATGCTGGTTGCGTTCCGAGTAAGAACTATTGCGGCTGGAGCAGCGAGCGCGGCGGTTGTCAGTTGGTTCGATTAGATTAGATTATAATAAAGTTTATTGTAAAACCAATTAAAAATTATAGGATACAACAAATACAGGATGTACAAAGGACGTTTATCGCTAAAAGATAAGATAAGATAAGATAGATACTCTTTATTGTACACAGTAAGAGACAGATATGTCACACATGCCTTAAGAATAATGTACAATAGGCGGCCCTACTGCTAAAGAGCAATCTCTTTCAGGCAACCTTAGGATGAACAGGTATTTAAAGAGACAAGCGTTAAGGTGGGTTAGTGTTGGTGTTTGATAATTGATAATAGTATTTTATTTGGAAACTGTGATAAAAATAATTATAAAAGCATTTGTAGTAGGTACCAATACCTAAGGTAGACACACTTTAAAAGCAGCGATGCTCCTACTTATTTACTTTTTGCATGACAACCTTAAGGTCCTCCCTCTCACCATAACAAAATTTCCATAACCCGAAAATTCTAAATTTGAATCTCACAAGACATCAACATTCATTTTCTATCCGAAGTTAGAGAATTTGTTAAAAACCTGGCGAGAACAGACGAACAAGTCGTAGCGACTCGCCTGAAGCGCATATTAACGAACCCTTGCTCAACATGATACTGTAGGGTTACCATATAATACGAGTATCAACAAATAGAAACTTACGGAGTTTTCCAGAATAAATTAATGTTATGAAAACTTCTACTCATTAAAATATTTAGAGATAGAAATCATAACATAGCATAAAATAAAGTCACCTGTTCTGTATGCGAATATCTTTAAAACTACGCAACGGATTTTGATGTGGTTTTCACCAATGGATAGAGTGGTTCTCGAGGAAGGTTTTTCGTGTATAATTTGCTAGTTATAAATAAATCGGCAGGACTCAAACCCAAGGTATTTCCCTAACAAGTGGAATGCTCTGACCACTGAGCTACGATGACTAAACATCATCCAATCTTTGTTTCATATTCTGACGTAATGATTGAAATGACGTCACGTTGTTGAACGAGATTGAAACGACGTTGTTCTTGTCACACTGTTGGGTAAGACGTTGGTCTACGACGACAAGAGTTCGACCTTCGGCCACTATTGCAGAACTTAAAGTGTCAACGGGAATTGCAGCATAAACGTCTGTATAGTATTCTTTGATTGCGTTATTGGCTTAGAAGTTTAATTTTTTCACAGCTCCAAGGTTCAATAGACCTGAGTATTTGATATGAATATTAGCTTGAAATCGTCACGCGTTCCTGATAAAATGGTTCTTGAGAGACAGACAGACAACAAAGTGATTCTATATAGGTTCCGTATTTTCCTTTTGAAGTAGGTACGGAACCCTAAAAAAGTAGCACACTAAGTCACGGCTCATATGCAAGACTGTACCGGCAGTGTCTTGGCTTGAATACGAAATATACTCCGCAGTTTCTAGTCATGAATGTTAATTATGTTGGTTATTTGTGGTTTCATTCCAACTGATACAATCCTAGTTATGCAAGAGTCAAAGGTAAATAATAGAGTACTATAGTTTTTCTTTATCCTGAGTATGAAACAAACTTACTTTATCACACATACTATCTCCAGAGGCGTTCGGAAAAGGAAGAAGGAGCGGCCGTGGAATTAAAAAAAAACAAAATGTCTTGGTCACTTGGTAAACAGTCACAGACAGTTACTCCCCTTACACAGTGGCTAGTTGGAATCTAGCCCAAAACTATAGTTTTTGTGATTCATAGTGTTAAATTATATGAGAAAAAGTTAGCATACTTCATTGCTTATAATATATATTTAAACTACCATTATTAAAGGTGTTTAAATGTGTAAGACTGCCGGCATAGATCTCGGGATCAATCCTGGGTTTTAATCCGAGTCAAAAGATTTTTATAATCTGCAAATTTAATTTGTTTTTAGTGGTGAATGTTACTCGTAATTTTGTCGGAGTTTGTGTGTTTTGTCGCTTGACAATATATTCTAAAACCTTCCTCTTGAATCAATCTATAAAAAATCCGCATCAAAATCCTTTGCGTAGTTTTAAAGATTTAAGCATACATAAGGACATACAGCGGGAAGCGACTTTGTGTTATACTATGTTAAAAAGTTTTATACAAGTATATAATTATTTAGTATTATTATCCGTAATCTAGTTTTCATAGCCCAAACCCTACTAAGTTAAAGCTCCGCCTCGTCGCCGACTAGCAACTTCCCGAGAAGACTGGCAGCATTACCACGTTGTATGGCAATAAGTTGAAAAGATAAATAACAAGAGAAACATCCACCATAAATAATATTGCACTGCGTACAGTCAGACTGTCAAAATGGAGATAAAAAATTGTTCCGGAACAGTGTCCGCCAGAGCTCGACATATCAATCATTCGCTGAGATTGGATCACGTTCTAGCAAGGGTTCTTTTTACTATGGAAATTGTTTCTATAACTAACGAGGTAAAAACTCTAGGTTTTCTAAAAAAAAAGGGGAATTGTCACTGTTTCGTGTGAACCAAGGTGCATTGACTGTATTTCGGAATACTATGTTTTGGACTCGTTGGATGATTTGGCGATTACTCATGCTGTTACAGCTCCCAGAGCTGCCATCTAACTTCAAGTTTTGCTAACGCGTTTAACTAAGGTTTAAGCATCATTGAGTCACGTATTTCAAAACTTGGGTTAGATGTATTAAGTCTTAAACATAATATAAAGTACGTATTTTCATTAAATTCATCGGAACAAATAAGATATAGGACCACGTCTTCCTGTACCTTCCTAATTGGAAGTGTTTTACGTTGAAATTCCCTAAGGGAATATGAAATATAACTTCTCTAAGCACGTCGTAATGGCCGACCAAATTCAATATATAAACAAATCCCATAAAACTGTGGAACTAATGGGTCTGTCCAAACTAGCCAGGTGTAGTGTACCTCAGCCAGCAAATACGTCGGAACAAATGTTCGAACGTGATGGGAATACTATAGTTGACCTACATAAGGGTCTGCAATGAGATGAGCTGGTGTTTTATTTTATGCGTAAACAATACAAAGGTTTTATTTGCCGAGGTATTCTTTTCACGAGCGAAATGCTTTTTCAATTGTCTTGTTTTAGAAGAAATGTTCTGATTACTAAAACAATAAGTACCGTGAATACTTAGATCCAGTTTAATTCGAAACATGCGAGATATTAAGTGGTTCGTGGCTCAGAGAGCACGTTAAGCTCTCGGTCTCGGTTGTCATACGAACATTTATGGCAGTCGTTACGGGTATTTGGACAACACAAAATTCGACTAGTCTAACTGCAGAACTGTGATATTGCTTCTTGGGTTGTGAAGGTCAGATGGCAGTCGCTTTACGGAAAATATCGTAGCTCAGCCGCATCGCAGTAAGATGGAAAGCCGAGACCCCAAATGGGTTGCCTTTGCCTTTTCCCAATCCAGTTGGGGTCTCGGCTCGAAAGATGATGATTAAGTAGTGAAAATGTGAATAAAACACTTTAATATAAAACAAAGAAATAAGTACTTACAGGAAATATGAACTAAAAATCGTGCAAAAAGTCAGTTAGTACAATTCAAGGATTAACTTTTTTGTTGATTGAATTTAGTTATCAGGGAACTATTGGTTGAAATTGAACAATATTTTAGTTTTGAATAGCATTCACGAAACTTCTAGCAAAATTTAGGTACCTATGTAATGAACCTTTCACTTACCACCTCTACAACATTACAGTTTTGTTACAATACGACAATATTCATCGAATTCTGTAAGTTGTTAGTTCCCATAGTGATAATAAATTTCTTGTTGTTGGGTCAACAGGGAAACCGAAAAGGTCCGGAAAAGTGGAAATGCATCCGGCTAGGAATACGAAATGCTGCTCTAAATGCGGACGAGAGTGTGCGAGACTGACAGTGGCTTCTTGTAAGCTGTTAGGTTAGAATACTGCGGTACGGCTTTGCCGTATACATAATTTACTGGCAATTGAAGTATTTAGCTTATACTTCCAATAGTCGAAACTTGGTCGAACTTATACATTACTACACGAACTTATACTACATCATATGCCACATTCGGTCAGGTTTATAATAGTCGATACAGTGGAATATGGCACATGTAAAAATGAGTTTGTCTCATAATGTAATCTGAAGTATTTTTTTGATTTGTATCAATAGAATCTATACGCCTTCAGTATTGAAGTTCCAAGTTTGATTCCTTAAACCCACTCGTTATGTTGAACCAAAAGGAATTACTAACACGATTTACCTAGCATTCATCGTCATAATTTCAGCCTATCACTGTCCACTGCCAAACATAGGCGTCTCCATTGAGTTTCTAGTGTGACCGGTACTTAGCCACCTGCAGCCAACGAGACCTAGGGAATTTTACTAGGTCGTCCGTACATCTGGAAGGTGGCAATCCCACACTGTGCTTGCCAGTACGCGGTGTCCACTCGAGAAACTCTTTGCCACATCGAGATTCGTGATATTTGGCCGGCCCATTGGGTTGTACATGTACCTTTATTACTTAGTAAAAATTCTACATAAAAAAAAATATATATCTATACGTATTCTTAGTTTTTTATCTATGGGCCGTAGAATAAGTCTATACCAACTGTAACTTTTCTATTTATTGCCTGAAAAGAAATATATCAGAAATGTAAATTATATTAAGTGACATAAATAGCATATTTTTATCCATTATTACCAGATGCTAGTTATAAATTACTAAACAGGGTTAACAAAATTTTTATTAATAGACAATATCAATAACCACAGCGTCAAACATATTCATTTAACAATTACGACGCTACTATTTGTCTTCATTACACCGAAAGGGTTTTTATTGCCACAGAAATGTCTACCCTACATCATTAAGCGATTCGTTCATTCAATCAGTTATTTTAGTTCACTCATAACTGAGTTAGTGAACTGTGTGTGACAGGGGACATTTGTAATCCCACTAATTTTATTAAATGTGAAAGTTTGGAAGTTTTTTTGTTGGTCTAGCTCTAGCACGTTCTAACCACTAGACGAGTTCGGTTGAAGTTCGGTGCCGCTACTCCTCCCCAGTCAGCAATCACAAGGGAGATTTTTCTTACGAATTTCTACAATGAATGTAACTTGATTTGTTAATGTAATAATTAGGTGCTTAAACGCATTTACTAGCATATAAATTGCGATATTCATAAAACCATATCTCAGAGGTTAAAAGTAGATAACGTTGCCTGAAAATTTGTTATCTCAAAGGAAATATGACATTCGTGTCATTCGGGACGTGAGACAACTGGCAACTTTTGGTTTTTGAACGAAAATGTCTTATATTTGACACGTCTGCTCGCCACCGTGTCTTGAATCAAAATGAACGGAAAGTCGGAAACACGGAATGATTTATTCTGCATCATATTAAATATGCTTGACTGTCGGATTGGGAATTGAACATTATTTATGATAGATGTGTCGTATGTGAAACGAATTTTATTATGCATTTATAAGTCGCAATCATATTGAGCCAAAATACTGAGGAAGAAAATTGGTATAATAACAAAATAAATAATCATTCCCTTTCATGGACCTTCCATTCCTTCCATGAAGATATACTTACTGCCGTCCTAAGCGCAAAAGCGGTATCCCAATGAAAGTAAGTATTAAGATAATTTGAGTTTTGTAAAAATAGTTTTATTTGAGGCTAATTGGCTTAGAAACTGAACTTTTTAGTGCTATTTAAAATATACGGCTATTTACCAACCTACGTAATATTGATATACCTCTAATAAAGTGGATTCAATGTAAAACTGGGATATGGGAATCTTTATATAGTGTTTTTCTATATGTTTTGAACAAGATAGCACTAAAAGGCTTAGTTCAATAGATAGAGAATCTTTTACAGACATTCGATGGCATAAAAATCTACTTATCGTTTTTTTTTTTGAGATTAACTTTTGCGCTTAGCACGGCACTGTATAGAGTTCTAAATAAAATTTCAAGTTGCGTTTTTTAGAATGAAGTAAATCCTTATAGGTAAGTAGCAAATAAACATGCAGTATAGTTTCACATCAATTCAACAATCGATATGGTACTTAGATAGTTAATTCCGATGCAACGTTATACATAATGGTGGCATTTGGAATGTTCTAGAATGTAGTAAGTACATGAATGACCGTGCGCTGGGGATTACTGGAGTCACGACAATGCATAAACAGTGCTCTGAGCCCTAATGGGACCATTAACAAGAGCTAGTAATGTTATTGAGTAGGTATTGGTGGCCTGATAGATGCTTGATAACAGTCTCGCGTAATGGCTGAGATGAAACAATCCAGGGTCTCAATCGATCTCCTCACATTTCTTTTTAAATTAAGATCCCGCTGATTTTACGTGTAGAGTACAGGTAGAGATTTTGTTTGTTTGATCTTTACGCACTTTGATACACATATAGATAGAATGCTATTTTTGTAACGATAAAATAAAAGAAAAAATACAATAGGTCTTTTTTTTTAACTCCGCGACACCGCGGCCACTTCCATGTCCATTGCTGCGGGCGTATCTGGTAACACTAGAAGGTATTTCCAGTGGCGCCCGGCGGACTTTGGCCAGATGTGTTGCCTCTTCGGGGGTTTGGTCGGAATGAAAATCCCGCGTTGTTGGGGTTGGGTTTTGTCCCGCGTCGGTGAGTGAATCTGCTATTCTGTTCTAGCCTGCTCAGGCCCCTGCGAAGACTGCGGAACTCAGCGGGGAGGGTACGCTCCCTCTCCCTCTCGGCCGCCTCCTTCGCGAGCATAACTTGCTCGCAGAAGGACACGGCCGCGTTCCACCTACTCGCGCTGGAGACCATGGCTTGGAGCATGGTTTCCAGCGAGAGGATACAATAGGTCTAAGTAAAAATAGAAATATGACACATGTCTTGAAAATCGTAATTTTGTACTTTTTTTAAATTGCTCATCTTAATTTTGGAACAGTCTTACCTACACTTTTACTGAAATAAACACATTTAAACTGAAATTATAAAAATAAAAATAAAATATTGTAACGCCATCTCGTAGCGAGTAATAAGACTACCAAACTCAGCGCCATCTAGTAGCAAATCGCAGTACTACTACGTAACGTCTTTCGGGAATGTTCTGTCAAGGTACTTCTATGTAACGTGTTATCTAGAAGCATCTCGAAGGTGTGGAATGTTCGCGATATTTCTTCCGTGAAAATTCCAGAGTAATCTAGAGTAATGACCGCACTATAAAGGCGGAGCACTTCGGTGGCGGATGATCAGTATTTCCAGAGCGATAATACGAGTTATACCTGCGAGTTCAAGTGCGATTTAAAGTGTTCAGTGAAGCTTATAGTGAAGTGTAAATTAGTGTTGTAATAAATAAAGTGTTTTGTGGTAGTTTGATCGGCATTTTTAATTCCGTAGAACGCCGGCTCGTAACAATTGGTGTCAGAATTGGGGATTTGGACAATGCCGGTGTTACCGAAAGAAGACACAGAGGGCGTCCGTACCAGGGGTCAGCGCCAGCAGGAGTTGGACAGCAGGCGCTTCGGAGGTAATACGCCGGAGAGGTTGGGTGGTCAGCAGCAGCCAACGGTGGAAGCTTGCCCGCCCACGGTATCTCCAGCGCCAGCACCTCCAGACTTTGCTGCGCTGATGGCGATGCTACAGGAGCAAGCCCGTCGCCAGGAGGAGCAAGCCCGTCGCCAGGAGGAGCAAGCCCGTCGCCAGGAGGAGCAGGCCCGCCACCAGGAGGAGCAAGCCCGCCGGTTGGAAGAACAGCTGCTGCGGGACAAGGAGGAGCAGGCACGCCGCCAGGAGGAGCAGGCACGCCGCCAGGAGGAGCAGGCCCGCCGGTTGGAAGAACAGCTGCTGCGTGACAAGGATGAGCAGGCACGCCGCCAGGAGGAGCAGGCACGCCGCCAGGAGGAGCAGGCCCGCCGGTTGGAAGAACAGCTGCTGCGCGACAAGGAGGAGCAGGCACGCCACCAGGAGGAACAGACGCTCCTTATGAAAGATCTTCGAGCGACTTTTGGCAAGGAGATGAATGTGATGAAGGATCAGGTTCATCATGTTGAGAACCGCATCACGGAAGCCGAAACTCGGATTGAAGATGTAAAAAACCAGATTACAGATGTGAGGAAAGAGCTGGGAAATCTGAAAGCTGGAGATGGGATTGCGACTTCCTTACCTGCCGTACCTTCAGCGCGTGGATTTAAAGTACCGCCATTCGATGGGACATCTTCATGGTCGGCCTATAAAAAGCAGTTTGAGGCCGTTAAGAAGGCAAACGGGTGGAGTAAAGCCCAGGCCATGACTGCGCTTACATTGGGTCTGCGAGACAAGGCGTTAACCATCCTAGAAGCTCTCGGAGACGATGTATCCTACGAGCAGCTACTAGAAGCCTTGGAAGCCAGATACGGTGACGCTCACCTGGAACACGTGTATCGTGCGCAGCTGAAGGATCGTGTCCAGCGCACTGGCGAAAACTTGCAACAGTGGGCCCTGGAAGTAGAGAAGCTGGTACGGAAAGCATACCAGTCGGTACCTGCGCTCATCAATGGGAATCTGGTGCAAGCATTCATCGACGGCATCCACGACCTGGAAGTCAGGGCTGCTGTGAGGCTCGGGCACCATGAGACTCTCAAAGACGCCTTGGCTCATGCTTTGGAGGTCGAAGCCGTACGGAAAGATCATCGATCTCACCGCGTCAGGGAAGTTGTAGCATCACCGGCTCTCGACCGTTTCACGAGGTATAGCCCTAGGTGCTACACATGTGGTGAGAGGGGCCACCTTCGATCCAGTTGCCCAAAGCGGACTGCTGAAAGAGAAGAAAGTCGTTCCCAAGAGGATAAGGTGGCTAACGTCACCGCCCAGCAACAGCAGGGAAACGAATAAATGCCAGGACTGCGGGGCGGGTGCTGGCTGATGTTGGAAGAGCCCCAAGGGTTTCGATCTCACAAACCCAGGATGGGAACAGCCTGATCATCAAGGGCGAGGTAAATGGAACACCATGCAAGCTGACAATAGATACTGGAGCATCTCGCACGGTTGTCAGTTCCCGACTTGCAAATCGGTTCCTTGGGGACTCTGCAAACCGTGACCGCATCAACTTGGTAACGGCCACGGGTCAGCGCATACCCGTCCGAGGAGAGAAAGAGATGCAGTTAAAGTTGGGCAATGGAATTTACCTGCATAATGTCATCGTGGCTGACATAATGGACGACTGCATACTGGGCTTAGACTTTATGAGGAAGAACTCTTGTGAGATCGACGTCAAGCAAGGAGCGATGAAATGTGGTCAAGAGGAACTTTTCATGGAAGGAGCGTTATCAGGAAAAGTGTACAGCTTGAAGAAGGTCGTGCTTCCTGCCAGATCAGAAACGACTGTACCAGTTAGTCTCCCTCAGAATTCTGGGCGAACACATCGATGTGTACTCATAGAAGGGATATACAATGAACTTCCATGGAAAATGGCCCGAACTCTGGTAAGAGCCAATGAAGCCTCAGTGGTACGTGTGCTGAACCTTAGTGATAAGGAACACGTGATAGAAAAGAGCACATTGATTGGCACTTGCGAAGAAGTAGATTGCATGCGCCGATGCCAAGAGTTGAGTACTGGGAACATCGTCAACAAGGACGCTAGAAACAACGTGTAACACTTTTAGAAGACTGTCGTAACATCTTAACGAAGAATGAAATGGACAAGGCTAAGAAGATGTTACTCAAGTACGCCGATATTTTCTCTTCGAGTGATGCTGACATTGGGAAGACTGGATTAGTTCAGCATAAAATCAATACAGGAAATGAGGCACCCATCCGTCAGCGACCAAGGAGACTGCCAGTAGCACGAGAAAAGGAAGTTGAGACCATGATTGAAGGAATGGTAAAAGATGGTGTGATAGAACCATCGTCAAGTCCATGGTGCTCACCTGTAGTGCTGGTGAGGAAGAAAGATGGCAGTATGCGGTTTTGTGTCGACTATCGTCGTCTGAACGACGTTACGAAAAAGGACAGCTACCCTTTACCAAGGATCGATGACACGTTGGACATGCTGACAGGGGTGAAGTGGTTTAGCACGCTAGACCTGAAAAGTGGCTACTGGCAAGTTGAAATCGATCCGAAGGATAAAGAGAAGACTGCATTTTCCACAGGAAAGGGTTTGTGGCAGTTTAAAGTTATGCCATTTGGATTATGCAACGCCCCGGCTACTTTTGAAAGATTAATGGAAATTGTACTCGCCGGATTGACTGGGGACGCCTGTCTTGTCTATCTAGATGACATTATCATCGTGGGCCGTACGTTAGAAGAGCATCTTCAAAACCTGGAACGCGTGCTTGTAAAGATCCGAAGCGCGAACCTGAAGCTCAGCCCGAAGAAGTGCTCATTCCTCAAACGGCAAGTAAGCTTCCTAGGCTACGTAGTGTCTGAAGATGGTATCCGCACGGATCCAGAGAAAATCATCGCCGTCAAGGATTGGCCAGTTCCAAAGGATAAGACGCAGGTCAGAGCATTTTTGGGTTTGTGCTCATACTACCGGCGATTCGTCCAGAACTTTGCGGATATTGCCAAGCCCTTACACAAGCTCACGGAGGAAAAGCGACAATTCTGCTGGGACGGAAGCTGCGGCATCGCATTCCAGGAGCTAAAGAATCGTCTGTGCAATACACCTATTTTGGGTTATCCTGATGCGGAAAATGAATTTATAGTTGACACAGACGCAAGTGATATCGGACTCGGAGGTGTGTTATCTCAACGGAAAGGAGATCGAAAGGTCGTTGTAGCCTACTTCAGCAAATCCTTATCGAAACCTGAAAGGAATTATTGCGTCACGAGGAGAGAATTACTCGCCGTGGTGAAGACATTGCAGCATTTCAGCAAATATTTACTAGGGCGAAAATTCCTTATACGTACCGACCATGCTGCATTGAAGTGGCTATTACAATTCAAGAATCCAGAAGGACAAGTCGCCAGATGGATTGAGCTATTACAGGAATATGACTTTGTAATCGAACATCGCAGTGGGAGATCCCATGGCAACGCAGACGCATTGTCAAGAAGACCTTGCCCTGAAGACTGTAAGCACTGTGCCAAACAGGAGATAAAGGAAGCCATACCTGTGAAGATGCTTAAAACGGATCTGAGCGACGAATGGAAAGAAAGCCTACAACATGCTCAACAGGACGACGCAGACATCAAGCCAAGCTTTTCATGGAAGGAGCGTTATCAGGAAAAGTGTACAGCTTGAAGAAGGTCGTGCTTCCTGCCAGATCAGAAACGACTGTACCAGTTAGTCTCCCTCAGAATTCTGGGCGAACACATCGATGTGTACTCATAGAAGGGATATACAATGAACTTCCATGGAAAATGGCCCGAACTCTGGTAAGAGCCAATGAAGCCTCAGTGGTACGTGTGCTGAACCTTAGTGATAAGGAACACGTGATAGAAAAGAGCACATTGATTGGCACTTGCGAAGAAGTAGATTGGATGCGCCGATGCCAAGAGTTGAGTACTGGGAACATCGTCAACAAGGACGCTAGAAACAACGTGTAACACTTTTAGAAGACTGTCGTAACATCTTAACGAAGAATGAAATGGACAAGGCTAAGAAGATGTTACTCAAGTACGCCGATATTTTCTCTTCGAGTGATGCTGACATTGGGAAGACTGGATTAGTTCAGCATAAAATCAATACAGGAAATGAGGCACCCATCCGTCAGCGACCAAGGAGACTGCCAGTAGCACGAGAAAAGGAAGTTGAGACCATGATTGAAGGAATGGTAAAAGATGGTGTGATAGAACCATCGTCAAGTCCATGGTGCTCACCTGTAGTGCTGGTGAGGAAGAAAGATGGCAGTATGCGGTTTTGTGTCGACTATCGTCGTCTGAACGACGTTACGAAAAAGGACAGCTACCCTTTACCAAGGATCGATGACACGTTGGACATGCTGACAGGGGTGAAGTGGTTTAGCACGCTAGACCTGAAAAGTGGCTACTGGCAAGTTGAAATCGATCCGAAGGATAAAGAGAAGACTGCATTTTCCACAGGAAAGGGTTTGTGGCAGTTTAAAGTTATGCCATTTGGATTATGCAACGCCCCGGCTACTTTTGAAAGATTAATGGAAATTGTACTCGCCGGATTGACTGGGGACGCCTGTCTTGTCTATCTAGATGACATTATCATCGTGGGCCGTACGTTAGAAGAGCATCTTCAAAACCTGGAACGCGTGCTTGTAAAGATCCGAAGCGCGAACCTGAAGCTCAGCCCGAAGAAGTGCTCATTCCTCAAACGGCAAGTAAGCTTCCTAGGCTACGTAGTGTCTGAAGATGGTATCCGCACGGATCCAGAGAAAATCATCGCCGTCAAGGATTGGCCAGTTCCAAAGGATAAGACGCAGGTCAGAGCATTTTTGGGTTTGTGCTCATACTACCGGCGATTCGTCCAGAACTTTGCGGATATTGCCAAGCCCTTACACAAGCTCACGGAGGAAAAGCGACAATTCTGCTGGGACGGAAGCTGCGGCATCGCATTCCAGGAGCTAAAGAATCGTCTGTGCAATACACCTATTTTGGGTTATCCTGATGCGGAAAATGAATTTATAGTTGACACAGACGCAAGTGATATCGGACTCGGAGGTGTGTTATCTCAACGGAAAGGAGATCGAAAGGTCGTTGTAGCCTACTTCAGCAAATCCTTATCGAAACCTGAAAGGAATTATTGCGTCACGAGGAGAGAATTACTCGCCGTGGTGAAGACATTGCAGCATTTCAGCAAATATTTACTAGGGCGAAAATTCCTTATACGTACCGACCATGCTGCATTGAAGTGGCTATTACAATTCAAGAATCCAGAAGGACAAGTCGCCAGATGGATTGAGCTATTACAGGAATATGACTTTGTAATCGAACATCGCAGTGGGAGATCCCATGGCAACGCAGACGCATTGTCAAGAAGACCTTGCCCTGAAGACTGTAAGCACTGTGCCAAACAGGAGATAAAGGAAGCCATACCTGTGAAGATGCTTAAAACGGATCTGAGCGACGAATGGAAAGAAAGCCTACAACATGCTCAACAGGACGACGCAGACATCAAGCCAATATTTGAGTGGATTAAAGCAAGTGCTCCTAAACCCATGTGGAGTGACGTCGCTTCAATGAGTTCAATCACAAAAAGTTATTGGGCGCAATGGGACAGTTTAGTTATTCAGGATGGAGTCTTGTGCCGCAAATGGGAAAATGCTCGAGGAGACAGCTGTCATTTGCAAATGGTCGTCCCTACAGTTAAGGTCCCAGATGTGCTACAGCTCTACCATAATGGATGTTCAGGGGGCCATATGGGAGTAAAAAGGACTCTGTTGAAGATACGTGAGCGGTTTTACTGGATCCACTGTCGCGACGACGTTGAGGACTGGTGTCGCAAATGTACGAGTTGTGCTGCCGTGAAAGGACCTCATACACGGAGCAGAGGTGCACTGAAACTGTATAACGTTGGGGCACCATGGGAAAGGATAGCCCTAGATGTTGCGGGACCGTTTCCTGAAAGTGAAAGCGGAAACAAGTACTTCATGGTTGTGATGGATTATTTCACGAAGTGGCCAGAAGTCTTCGCTATACCTAATCAAGAAGCTACTACGGTCGCAGATAAATTAGTTCACGAAGTCTTCTGTCGTTTCGGGGTGCCTCTAGAAATCCATAGCGATCAAGGAAGAAATTTTGAATCTCAGGTGTTCCAGGAAATGTGTCGGGTCATGGGTACTCACAAAACCAGAACGACCTCTTACTACCCGCAGTCAGATGGAATGGTGGAGCGATTTAATCAGACATTGGAGAGATATCTGGCAAAAGTTGTGGAAAGCAGGCAAAAAGATTGGGACAAGCACATCCAACCGTTTCTTTTGTCTTACCGAAGTGCGGTTCATGAAAGCACGTCAGTGACACCAGCTTATGCGAACTTTGGAAGAGAATTACGGTTGCCTGCCGACTTAATAACCGGTATACCACCTGACGCTCCACGCAATATCACCGATTATGCGAATGACTTGCGCAGCAGGATGAATGACATTTATGAGCATGTCAGACAATCAGGTCAACAAATGTCTGAAAAGATGAAGACCCGTTACGACCGAAAGACAAACAATAAGAGCTTCGATGAAGGTTCGTTAGTGTGGTTACATAACCCAGTCCGCAGTAAAGGGAAGTCTCCTAAGCTGCAAGCTAAATGGGATGGACCATACCGAGTTGTGACCAAGATTAACGATGTCACTTACCGAATACGGAAGAGTCCAAGAAGTGCGCCAAAGATAGTTCATGTGGATCGATTGGCGCGATATTATGGGCCTGACAATGCTCGGGACGAGCATGTCTTAGGAGGGGGCAGTGTAACGCCATCTCGTAGCGAGTAATAAGACTACCAAACTCAGCGCCATCTAGTAGCAAATCGCAGTACTACTACGTAACGTCTTTCGGGAATGTTCTGTCAAGGTACTTCTATGTAACGTGTTATCTAGAAGCATCTCGAAGGTGTGGAATGTTCGCGATATTTCTTCCGTGAAAATTCCAGAGTAATCTAGAGTAATGACCGCACTATAAAGGCGGAGCACTTCGGTGGCGGATGATCAGTATTTCCAGAGCGATAATACGAGTTATACCTGCGAGTTCAAGTGCGATTTAAAGTGTTCAGTGAAGCTTATAGTGAAGTGTAAATTAGTGTTGTAATAAATAAAGTGTTTTGTGGTAGTTTGATCGGCATTTTTAATTCCGTAGAACGCCGGCTCGTAACAATATATCGCATTGAAATACCGGCGGTATACGATAAGGCCAATGCTACGAGATTTATAAGTCAATCTGTATCGTGATATATTTTATAGCTGTATCGCGGTTTCACGAAATTTACATTTTGCATGTGCGAAATCTATTTTTGCCCACAAAAATCTTTACTGCATTCTAAGCTAGTAAGTGCATGTGGCTCCACTTGCGTTATATCAAACGATGATCAGTGAAGTAGGTTTTACAAGATAAATATAAAAAATGCCTCAAATTGTGCCAAAATCCAATCCCAAATTGTGGCGCAGATTTAGTTTGAAATCGATGCTTCTCAGGACCAGAAGGCTGGCTATTTTCTGGCCCAAAGAATAAGTATCGCCATCCAGCGTGGCAACACAGCCAGCATTCTGGGAACCTTCCCAGTCGGCAATGACGCGGAGGATTTTTTAAACGATATTTTGTAATGTAAATATTTTTAGTATATAATTATGTATATTGTAATTCTTATTGTAAATAAATGATTTTACTACATAAAGAATCCCAAAGTATGTACGTATAATTTATTCAGTCTTATTATCTTAATTGTATTTATTTTTAATCATCAATTGAATCACTAATAGTTACAGATTTGACGCTACGTAACAGTGACGTCATTGTTGAGTTTTTCGTACACGATACGTTTCATAGAAGAGACGTATCGTGTTGACATTTAATAAAAAGAAGAAGATTGGATTTGACAGTCACCTACCCTGTTAGTATGTATTACGTAATATATAATATACAGCCAGTTTACCTAGGCTGTAGTGGCTTTATAATGCCTCTAACTCAGTCGTTAAGCAGCAGGTGCACCGCATGAGTATGGCTGTATCAAAGCAGTAAACACAGTTCCGATACTTCTAGCTAAAATTATGCACAGCTAAAAGGCTTCATAAAAGCCAAGCCATTATCGAACAGCTGACTATAAATCTTAACGTAGCACAGTGCAATAAATTAACATTTTAAAACTGATCACGGCGACATTACACGACTTTAATATTACCATTCAGTCCTATAGCACGACCTGTTCAGACTTACTGAATAATTTGCGGCAGATAATTTGCTTACGGTGACATTGGATTTCTGATTGCAATAGTTTGTGTTATTTACATGTTTATTACGTGAAATTCAGTTTTTTTTGTACAGTGTTGCTTAAAAATTTGTCTTTTATCAGCTTTTTTGTTTTTTATGTATTGCTGTCAAACTCAAACCGAAACCGTATGGGATAAATACTGCAATTACTTAATAATCTATTGTAAAATCAGTACAGCAAAAGTATTTACAAGTACAAGTTAAAAGTTGTTCTCTTAAATTATGAAATAATAATCAATCTCTACATAATAATAACATTATAAACGTTATTTTTTCAAACATCCGTTACTACGGCTTAACCGATTCTGTTAAAATTAGGTACAAAAATGTTTAAAAAACCTTGAATAGATAACAGACTACTTTTATCCCAAATTTCTTTCCTGTGATTAACTGGTAACAGTAGCTAGGTCGATATATTTTTTTACCTATTCAGCTTTTCAAATTTGTACAATTTGCCACAAACTCTTTGCGTAATTTGAACGTGACTGTTAGTCCGAATAGGGTGAATTTTCATAAGTTATGGCGTGATTATCGACGCGAATGAGTTAGTACGAGCGGCGGCTGTAGATGAGGAAACTTTATTTTGTTTGATTTAAAACCACTTTTGTTGAAAAACTTTTAGTTTTAAAACTGTTTTATGGTGATTTGAGGTGTAAGTTTTGTACTTTGTGATTAATGGAGTGGAAAATGAAAGATAATTTTCAAGTTAAATGCGATTATTACAAGTTTTAGCTTAGGTACATTACATATACTTTAGGTACTATTTGATTTAATAATAATAAATCAATATTTTTGGCATTCTCACACAACGTCATCTAGTCCAAATTAAGCTAATATAAGCTTGTGCTATGGGATCTAGACGACTTATAAACATACTTATTATTTCTAAATACATACATATTATACATAGAAGACACTCAAACTCCGAAACAAATATTTGTGGATTACATAAATATTTGATTCGACCCGGAATCGAACCTGAGACCTCAGGTACGGCAGTCGCATACTCATACCACTGCGTCACCGAGGCTGTTATGCAGTTAGTTAGGTTTTAGTTATGTTACTCAGAGTTGATGACTTATTAGTTTTGTCAGTTATACATAATAGGTAGTTAATGAAGGATAGGTATTACCGTCCACAGTTTTTTGAAACCACACTGGCAATCGGAAATACGATATTCATTAGCATTCCCGTTAATACCTTCAGCTAAGCTAAAAGTATTATTTTTATTTTTTATTTTATTTATTTATTTATTTAATAAGTACATATTAGTGCTTACAATTTAATACTATGTCTTGTTTTCACAGTTTGTCTGTGGGAACGTGTTGTTACAAAAAAATAATACAATTCTAAATATTAACAAGTAATTACTAAAATTCAATTAACAATAAATACAATATTATACTACATTAGCTTAATTGTGTCCGTCCGTCTGTCCGCCCGTACTCTTAAATCAACCCCAGCAGGACTTTAGCTGGCAGATGCATTATCCACAAGTCTTTATACAAAAACAGCCCTATTATTTAGTACCTACCAAGATATTATTCATTAGAACAGTAAGTATATATTATCATTCATCACTAAGGGTGAGGTAAAATATATTAATACAATCATTATTAGTGTGTGTGTTAGAAGTGGGTTCACGTCAGTGTGATGACCGGGGATCGAACTCTAGTCGTCGAAACGCAAGTCCAACCACTAAGCCACCAGGCTATGGACGTTACAACCAGTGAAGTTACTTTAAAGAGTTTCAGCATATAAAATAAATATGCTTTAAACTAACAGTGTTGTTCACTCTGGCTAAGTTTAAAAGTAAGATTCAACGACATCAACAAGGGAACACGCGGCGACGGCGTCGTGGCGCAACAAAACCCTGTTATGTGGTTTTCCCTCAGGAGGTCCTGATTTGTTTTTGTTACGAAGGAAACTTGAGTACATAATATTTTTTTCTTTTTAACATAGATTTAATTTAAAGATACTAAAATTTTTTACTTACATTTATAAAAGACGCGAAAGTTTAGATGGATGGATGCTTTGTTTGTTACTCTTTGCAATATACCTATCATGGGTACATTGGGTAAATAGTCCGAAACGCCCAGGACTTTAATTGTCTGTGCCACAGCGGCACGTGAGATTTTGTTGCCTTCATTGCAAGGCAACGGGTTTCAATTTTTTTTTTCAAAATTACAATATTGCTGCTACTTTTTTTAAATGAATTCGGCCATTTTGGACATAACCCATTATATGTGTGCCCCCTATCACGTGGGACTAAAAATACTGGCAAACTATGGGTGTTTAATGCACCTCTGTCTACCCCTTCGGGGATATATGCGTGATGTGTGTGTGTGTGTGTGTGTGTAAATTGCGAAAATTATAAAAGTTTAAAAATATCATGTATTAGCACTAAGGTAAGATAAGTCAAATACAACTATTTCTGTCTTCAGTGCCAGAGACATGTTGTCTCTGTCACTAAGACAGAAATTGTTTTTAGACTAAATAAAAAGAGTAAATAATATGACTAAGGCAAAAAGTTTCAGTACTTACATACTACTTATTCCCTATTCTGTGCCTACACTTACTAAAAGAAATACACACAAGTCAAAACAGCTGTCAAATTAAAGAAAACATGACAAAAGAAATCTCAAATATTTGTCTATTTCACATCTAACGAGTCTAGAACAAAACAATCAAAACCACATCCATAAGTAAACACCAGTGTGAAACGATGCCTATAAAAAAATAAACATTTTTATCGAATAGCCAGTTCAGGCGTTTACCAAATGTCTGTGATCTTTCTATACGTTCATTGTATCGATTTTACATCCGGCTACGAGTTAAAATGGGGGGCTACTACTATTGCTTCTCGTCACCAACTCGATAATAAATCAGTTTTTTAATGACAAAATAATGCACTAGCAAAGAATTTAAAAAAACTTTTGTTCAAGAGTCTCCAGGTTTGTAAGTTTCTGTTGAATACAACAACACAAAATTACGTATTTATCCACGAGGGCGTAGGTAGAGGCATTCATTAAACCCACATTTGGCCAGTCACACAACACGGGTAAGTCTATTGACATTTACGTGACCGTCTGTCAGTATGAGTACCGTGTGCAGATGAACATGATGTAGGCCCGGAGATGTCAATAGAGCCCCTGCTCATTATGTCTTTTTGAAGTTTCAGTTAAGAAAACAGCGGGAAAAATTCGAACGTTCGAATTTAGTTTTACTCTTTAAGTGAGAACTTGTAGTAGTCACATCAAATTTGACCTAACATTCAATGTCCAGCAATGCGCATGCAGGCAGTGCAGGTACCTACTGTCGAAACGGTGCATTTACACCGGCAATCCATGTGCGTTTTGTTTTATTTCAGTACTCGATGATTTTTGTGTGGTTTTGTTCCAACCGTTCTCTTGGCCAACGAGCGTGTCTGGCTTTGCTTTTTAATTTGAATAGTTAGTAACTTAAACCCTATATAAATATAGGTACTTTGAGTTAAACATAATTTGCTACATGTATATTAGATCTAAAATTAATTGCTTGCAAAATTTGCAAATATTTATTTGTTGAGAAATTCCTCCGCTTCTTTGCTTTCTGACAATTCCCAGAATATTGTCAGCATCTAATGGCAATGCCCTGTATCTCTAAACCCGAAAGTAACAAGCCTGCTCTGGGCCAAAATGGAATATAGTAACAGTTATCATCATAATATAATGTCTATCTTACCGAGGGATCTCCTTCGCTGGACTGGACTGCGTCTCCTGGTGATTATACGAAGCCATATCTTCACTTTAAAGTTTTAACACACATTTTAACTTAGTTTATCATTAAAACGAAACCCCATAGTCTAAACACTATTTGAAGCTTTTGTAGAAACATAATCTGTAAACAATATTCGTCGGTTAGGTGACAGAAGTCAGTTTTTACGAAAAATAGAATAAGAATTTTGTAAATTGTAAAATGCAGATTTTTATTATGAATTGCATTTTAATAGTATTTTATTTCATAAACTAAATAATAATAAATAAATTCTAAATGTAAATTACTACATTTTCTTTATGGGATAGGCAGATATGGTGGAAGTTCAATTCCTAGGTAAGGTACGTAGATACTTACGAGGACTTAGAAAGAAGAAAGAAAGAAAAACGTTTAATTTGAACGCAGAATGAAACAATACCGAACAAAACAAAAAACAGGCAAACACAAGACGATAGATATTATATAAAATAGTGTGAATTGGGCACCCATACGCCAGCCGGTAAAGCCATCAAGTGTCATTCCAATGCACAAATTAGGCCCCCTCTCAGCTTAATGCTATTGTAAAACAGCTCTTATTGATTTATATTCTCTGACTTGTCTGTTCTTAGCTAGAAAAGTAAGATAAAATAATAATAATATGTGATGCAATAAATATCTATTGACATTGTTTAGAAAGATAATCATCATTCACCGAGCCTTTTCCCAACTCAGTTGGGGTCGGCTTTCCAGTCTAACTGCGATTCGGCTGAACTTCGATATTTTCCGTGAAGCGACTGCCATCTGACCTTCACAACCCATGGGCGATATCGAAGTTCTGTAGTTAGACCGGTCGGATTTTTGATTTAGGGCTCCAACTACCCCTAACGACTGCCATAGATAGTACTACCATGACAACCGGGACCGACAGCTTAACGTGCTCTTCGAGGCACGGAGGGGTCTCAATGTCTTAAGAAATGTTTAGAAAGATAATATAGGTAAAATAATATATTTACAATAAGAATTACAATATACAAAATATACATAATTCTAGACTAAAAATATTTACATTACAAAACATCGTTTAAAAAATTCTCCGCGTCATTGCCGACTGGGAAGGTTCCCAGAATGCTGGCTGTGTTGCCACGTTGGATGGCGATACTTATTCTTTGGGCCAGAAAATAGCCAGCCTTCTGGTCCTCAAAAGCATCGATTAGGCGTTTAGCAATGTCTCTATAAAGGCGGCGAGCACTCGGACCCCATGACCCCAGTGTCTCAACTACAAACGGCTCAAATATGTAATCACCTGCTAGGTTAGCATATTTACGCCGTTTAAGGATAATAGGTTTATAACCTACTAATTAAAAGGAGTGCGTGGGCAAAACTAGTCTCTAATGAAATGAAAAAAAGAAAAATGATAATAAATGAAATCTTGTCATATTTAACAGTTATATTATTTTATCAAAAGCTAATAAAACTTTAATGGTATAAGTATTAATACGAGTATAACAATAACACAACAGTAATTTTGATTACGTACCTTAATCTATAGTAATTCAAAATCCCTTATGAAATAATAAAAGGGGTATTAATAACTTCGGAACTTCACAGAGAATGTACTAAGTTACCGTCAATCCAAGTACTAATAAAATGTTGCTTTCAAAGTCGTTAAATTTCGATCGACGGCAAATTTATTTGACAGGTTATAGCAAATAGAGACTTCGAATTGAGTAATCAAAGTCGGTGATTTCACTCTCAACTAACTACAAGTCAGTCGAACGGAAACACTTGGTACCTATTTCTTATTATTTTATGTCTGGTGTTCAAAGAAATAAACCTTATTCTTTTTATCTATTTAAATTTACATTATGAAACTGCAAAGTTTGTTTATTCAAGCATAACGTAATAAGTTGGTACGAAGATAAATGGAAACCCTTGGCAAATTTAATGCTATTTTTTCCGATAATAGGTTCCCGTGGGGAACAGGAACGAGGAAAACTATTTGAAATAAAGATTTTTCTATGTTTCCTTATTTAAATATTATTTATTCTTAATTAATTTTAGTACCTAACTTTGTTTTGTCCAAGGAGATGTTCTCCTTGGACAATTTGACTCTAGAAAATCATAAGATTTGAGAAATGCTTTTTGGTTATTATCAAAAAAGGATTGCTCTAATTATACGATATTACCACATTTTTTTCAGGTCACTAAATGTAGTTCACACCCAAAGTAGATTTTAGTTATAAAGCACAAACTAAACTCAAAGATAAAACAGTCACAAAGGGACTAAATGAACATTGTTTCGTGAAGACGTTAAAAATTTATAGCCTACAAGTCTTTGTGCTTTTATTGTCGTCACTTTGCAGCCATGTAATAATTAAACGATTCTAGCAACAGACAGAATGGACTAAAAATTGTCTGTGAAAATTTTATTGCACACGTAAAGTACATGTTGATTAATAAGTAACTAGGGATAAAATAATTTGGATAAAGGATATTGTTATATGAATAAGTAAAGATGATGATGTAAGGAACCAAAGGCCCAATTTCTATATCCAAAAGTATATCATACCATAGTTAATTATTTTAATCTGAATTCAATCACCTGTTTTCGATTCTGGAATTATAATATTTTTGTATTTAAAGTTCAGATGTGTTTATTCTTTAGCAAAAACACACAATTTCGTAAATAAACACCAAAACACGGGATACGAGAGACAAATCTGTAGTGACCGAATGGTTAAGGCGGGTCACCCAACCCCGTGAATCCTAATGAAGCCCGCTTATCATTCGCAATGACAACCAAGTTTGTCTTCCGAAGCCCGGCAGAGTTTAATTAATTTATGAATTAAAGGCGCCGGTTCCTATCAAATTTTCAATCCGGGTGAGGTGGTGAATTTATTAAGAATTTCCTTTGGAAGTTTTACTTGTTTTAACTGAATATTTGCCACCTGCACGCGACACATCTGAAGAATGCTCTGGCAAATACTGATATAATCAAAATTAAACATGAAAAGGGACAATCTATTAATTATATACTTATACTAGCGGACGCTTGCGGCTTCGCTCGCTTGACAAATTATACACAAAGGCCTTCCACGAGAACCACTCTATCCATTGGTGAAAAGCCGCATCAAAATCCGTCGCGTACTTTTAAAGATCTAAGCATACAAACGGACGAAAGCGTCTTTGTTTTATAATATGTAGTGATAATAAATTAACGGGTGAAATGTGCATGTATAAATGTCTATATCTACTCTCACAGAGAGAAAAACGTGAACTGCTGTGGTTACGTTAAACGTTTCATTTACTCGTATACAAAAATCTAACATTGTCACTAAAAGAACTCGCATGGTTCATGAACTGATTTATAGTGAATAGTTTGTTGCTCTTTAAATAGTGTGAAATATTACTTACACATGTTTCCTGCTGGGGGTACGTTTTTTTATTCTTTTCTAAAAGTTTCTTGTTTTAAATATTTTGTACATCGTAATATTTTTTTAAAGTTATCTTAGATATACTTAATGACATTTACTTTGTTAACTGTTACAGTAGGTATTGCTTATATTAGTTATTTTTTAATGTATTGACGAAAATTCGGTAATGGATAAATGGAGTGTTGTATGGAATATTACTATATAAATTGAATAAGTATTATTCTATAAAGGATAAAAATAGTTATTGTCACTTTTATTAACATTACATATCTATCTTCAAACTATGCAGAGCTTGTGCTAGACTTACTAGGTTGGCTTAACATAAAGGGACCCAATGCCTCCTGCAGGAGACGTTGGGTGTTTTTTTTGAGACAGTATTTTTTCCATTTTTTTATAAATTTTCAGTTTTAAAATAGCGGAGAAGAGTCAAGAGATCTATAAGTTATTTATTTTTATTGGATGACGGCGTTGAAGGCACGTACCATATTTAAAAAAAAAAGTAACTTTAAAAAATATGTATTTATATTTCTAATTATTTCTACAGATCAACACATAAAATACGTACAACCCTAACAACAAAATAGGCATAAGCTCGTTATCAAACTTTCTCAAATAAATCTTACCTAACAACATTATTCAGAGCTATATCACTACTAAACCAACAGCCAATTCACGTATCACCCAAAGGGACTTCTCTGAAGGGCAATAAGCTTAGTACAGTCGTTCGCATTATTAAATACACCTCCCCAACGATAGAGACGTGAGGTTTTATGATTATTACACTTTATAAAACAACGCCCGGTTCAGCATTTATGGATTATAAATTTCATTAGCGTATGTTGTTGTACGATCACGTTTATTGCCTTCGTGACACACTGTGCGTTTGTTTGGCGAGCAAGCGATTTGTCTTTTGTACAACAAATTACACAGAGTTCGATTTTTGCTGAGCGCGTGGCTGGTGGCTTTTTAGGTTACCTCTGGCGCTCCGCAATAATCGGGTTTCCAGACACTCACATACCGAACAATGTTTCTTGTCCTGCACCTGGAGTTAGTTAGGAATAACTAGTTCTTCTGTGTTCTTCTGGGGACTATCAAAATCAAGCATTACCTTGACATTGGCGAAAGCATCGATGAACATCTCATGATTTAAAAAAGAAAAAGAAGAATATTAAATTACACACTGCAAAAATATACTGACCGAAAATAGACACTTTCGAGGCCGGAGTCTCGGGTTCGATTCCCGGTCAGGACAAACTTTGTGGATAAATGTCACTTACATTTGTGCTGAAGTCTTGGTGTTTCCTAAGTGTTAGTGTTTGTATAAAGTATTTATATCAGTGTATCTAGTACTCATATCACAAGCTCTGCTTAGTTTGAGACAAGATGGCGTTGTGTCAATGGTCGTAACATATTTATTTATTTATTTTAGTGCAGTCACTGGGCGAATATAATCGGAAAATTTGCTTATGACATCCAATACGGTGGTTGTGTATTGTTAAAATTTGCTATATTTTTTATTCATTTGAAATGTAATTATTAATATTTAATTTTGTAGATTCAACTACACACACGTTAAGTACTCGTAACAAGAGTAAAGAAAGAATTGATTGTGATCAGTGATCTTTTTATGAGATTTTTAATAATATCTGTTTTAAATTGTATCTCTACCAAGCTATTATTACTTTGGTAGTGTGTAAAAGTGATTCTATACTCTAATATTAGTCGTTAGTTGCGCAACAAATTGTAGGACAAACAGTACGTCATTGTGTATTACTGAATAAACTTCTAATGCAGGCTGGGTGGTTTACGATCACTATTTACATAGTTAACAGTTGCAGCATTAATTAATCAGTTCAGATGTACGTTTTGTTTCAAATTATACTGTTAACGGAGGTAATATTGTCCAAGAATCAAATGAACAAACGCCGTAAGCGTAAAAAAACAAATACTGTTTTTTAAGTACCTATTTGTATGGATCAATCTTTATACAGAGTTATCAAACTAATCATAAAATGTATTCGAAGTTATAAAGTGGGCGAATTGACTGCCTCAGAGGCGCAATGGTATGAGTATACGAGAGCCGTCCCTGATATCCCAGGTTCGATTATTTGTGCGATCCACAAATGTTTGTTTTGGAGTTTGGGTATTTTCTATGTAAAATATGTATGTATTTAGAAATAGATATATAAGTATGTTTATCAGTCGTCTAGATCCCATAGCACAAACTTATTTAGCTTAATTTGGGCTAGATGACGTCGTGTGAGAAACTCCAAACATATTTATTTATTTTTTGACAAAATATTTAAGAAAGAAACTAAAAAGTAAATCTACAAAAAACGCAGGCAGAGTGCCCTTGACGAAGTCATTGCTGATGCGATAGTGATTCTTTAAAATAATAAAGGACATTGCTACCCGTCCATACATGATTCGCCCCAGAACCAACACCAATGGAAAAGGGCTTGTTAAATGTGAAATATTTTTCTATTTCTCATCACCGGTTTCTGAATTTAGGACTAAGTTGAGCTTCCACTGAGTACGTTAAATGTCAAAATTCAGGAACAAATTTTGACATTTCACGTACTCAATTTGAAATTCTCAATTCAGAAACCGGCCGTATATCCAAGACAACTAGATTTGATTTTGTAACCGTAGGCTGTGATCCTATTTACTTTCGTGTTTTACTTTGGGTAGACTGTTAACACGTTGTTGAACTTCCGAATCCATAAGCTCCTATAGGTACCGGTTTGTTTCTTATACTAATAAATCAAGATGGGTAACGCGTAAAAGTGTCGGTTTTATATTCGTGTTTTTATAGGCAATGCTGTAAAAAGGTGCTAAAGTTAAGTCAATGTACAATTCTTCCAAAAAAATTTTTTTAACAATTTCTTTGTAAGTAGACTATTGTAGTTAGGCTGTTAGATTTGAGAAAAACGAGATATGCCTTTTTATAGTAGTTATCTATGGTTACTTAATTTTACAATACTCGTACAATATAATAATTATCTCTACCATTTCATGACAAATTGCAAACTTCACAAAACAGCAAAAATATTTTTTTTGGTCTTTAAGTCTGTTTTCTCAAATGAGGTTTAAAGTCATCAAGAACTATTAGTAAAAACTTACAACAGTCCGAACCGAATTTAATTAAAAAGAAAGATTGCTGGTTTAATATATCACCTTAAATTATTAGGTACTACCAACTCTATATCTATCCTACGTTAAAACCGTAGAATCTACATGTTCGCGTGTAAACGCTAAATCATAAACTGTTTTAATACTTTTACAATAAATATAACTTTTTTTATTGGTCGCCATTGAATTATGGCGCGTAATACCGAACCGTTGAGGTTTAAGTGTGAAAAAAAAATTGCCTTTACTTATGGCGCCGAACCGTGAAATTATAAAAGTTTATTTTCTTTAACTATGTGGGGGGGTTATATTTTTTTAGTGTTGCTTTTCTGTCACGGTGATGGTTTTCTTAGATAATAGGTTTTATTACCATTAAGTATATTGTGGGTTGTTATTATTCAAAGTATGTAGAATGTAAAAGTAAAACGTCAAATAAAAGAATAGTATTGACAAGATTGCAGGAGAGTCTTCCAGGATATTAAAAAACCAACCGCACCGACAACGGGAGAGGCTCAAACAAACATTAAAATCCGACTGGCGGCAAGACGCCTAGTGACTGGTATGAGATCGGAAATTTTATATCGTTTTACCAAGTAAAATGTCTGAAAAACCAGGAGTACCAACTTAACAAAAAAAGTTGCCGTATAAAAAAAGAAAAAGCTAGGCTAGAAGAATACGCCGAAGCACAAAACCTGCTTCGTTATCCTTCTTACAGATAAGGTTTCTGAACTACAGCACTTATAGTAATTGTAGTAATTTTCTTGAAATAAAACCAGCGATAACTGGTACAGGGTAATTTTAAAGAGTATCGGGGCTCATTCGAGTGATTTACGTGTTTTTATCTAGTCTATTAGTTTGATTAAATTCAGTAGGTTTCGTGTAGGTTATATGCTGTTTGGTTCACCAAGCGAAAAGTCTACATTGAGTATACACTCAATGTCATACAGATCATAGAACTACATACTGTACGATTTTGCTTTCGTTTGTTTGTATGTGGGTCTGTATGTTTACCATCGGGATGTAAAAACGTTTGATCTGAAAACACAATATATAACGTATTTTATGTCTAATGAAAGAGTATTAAGCAATATGTACCTAAATAAAAGGGTGCTGGGTCCTACCAAGATCTTGTAGTGCCTGCCGAACAATGGACGAGACTTTGACAAACATAAAAGTTCCGGCTAGTAGGCTCGCCTCCTATAACATGGACCAAATAAACTTACTGTTGAAACGTGAACGTGAATGTGAACGTGAACGTGAACGTGAAACGTGAACGTGAACGTGAAACGTGAACAAGCGTGATTATATTCATCATCCACCGAGCCTTTTCCTAAAACCGGCCTGGCTAAATGTTACTTAACCTTTGCAATGTGTTAACCGGTATACCTCCTCATATATGTATTATGAATAAATAAAAAGTAGGTACCAACAAAAAACGTATGTAAAAATGCTCAATATGAGTTTTTCTCATAGCAATATAATGACAGCTTCGACAGTTACAATTTTCCTTATAACAGATGCCAAGTGTACGGAAATCTAGCACCTTTTAGTGACAATAGGACTTAATAATATGGCAACCTTTTTATTGAAATTGTACTAAATATTTGCATAAGATGAATGTGAATAATGTACATTATTCACATTCATCTTCGCATCTCGACTCATACCCATGTGGGTATCAAAGGTAGGTACTTGATATGGGTACTATTAGTGCCGATTCTCTGCCCACACCATAAAGAAAATGTATTTCTATTAATATACAATTATTATGGAGTAAATATTGAAATATTTCAAATGTTATTTTAAAAAAATAGTTTTTCAAAATATGATAACCAACCTTTCAAAAAACATTAAGAAACACAATCATTAATATCCGAACACAACACTACACACGAAATAAACACGATAACGAGTAGCGCGAACTCACGCGACGTGCGTAACCGTCGGAGGCCGACGCTCTACTGAATAGAATATGGGTACCTTACCTACTGCCATGCTGAAGTTCAGTTTCATACAGTATTATCTACTGCATCTCGGCTACGATACTTCCTCGCTACACTGGGCGCCTGGTACCAAGCCGCGATTTTTCACTGAAAAACAGTTTTCCTGAAAACTAGTATTTTATGGTGTTTTAAAATATGCCATGGCGGCAGGCTGGCATGTAAGATTTTGTTGTCTTCAAACATTTCATCTCAAGGCAACGGGTTTAATTTTGTTTTTCAAAATTACAATATAGCTGCTACTTTTTATTAAATTTATTCGGCCATTTTGGACATAACATATTCTATGTGTGCCCGGTGACGGCAATAGGCTTGCCCCCTATTACGTGGTACAAAATACTGGTGTGTTTTACATAAAGTGTTAGTCCGTTATGTATTTCTAACACTGGCAATATGTACATACTGTGTTATTGTGTGTAGTTCTCGAAATATTCGGAGTTCCATACCCAAAAAATATCATCCAATATGTAACACTTACAAAAACTAAATTACAACATACCGCTTATGTACTTGTAAGTAAAAAGAAACTTTCTTAGTGAATACGAAAGTTTCGCGAAAACTACTCGGAGACACCATTACGAAGGATTTCTTTTTTACTAAAATCAAAGTTGGTTAAGTGATTCCCATACGTCAATGGCAACTGGAACTTAAGTATTGCTGAACTTGCAAAACCAGTTGAGGTTCTTTAGGGCGAATAGTTTTTATAAACCGCATTTATTTAGTTCAAAAAGAAAGCTTAGTTTAATGTACTCAAACATGCTCTATGAACAAAGTCAGACAAAAACTTCTTAGGAAAAGTTTTGGCATTTTTGATGACACTCTTGTTTGGGGACAAAATAAAACGGTATTAAGAATTTAAGTGGAAAAGTATTTTTATTTTTAGTACCCGTGTAGTTAACAAGCACACACTTATAAAACGTAGTATGTACCTACACCTTACATCTTTTCATTTTCTGCACTATTAGTATGACAGTCTCGAATAAATAAATCAACTTTTGACATCGTAGAAAATGTTGCTCACGTGGCCACATTGCAAATTTTATGGACATGTGGAATGTGGCCACGGTGCAGACCTGTTGGCAGACGGACAAGGCTCTGGCTATACCCAAGAATACTACTCAATACGGCACAAGGCTTGCTCTCTCCCTTACGTGGGACCAAAGGCAAAATGTGGACGGATTGTGTTGTTCTGAGTTATATCCATAAATCTAGTGATTGTGAATCTGTTTTCCCCGCTGGTATCTCGCATTTACTAATGTGTAAATCTATAGTAAATAAAAAAGGATTATTCTAATCACTGAAAATGCAGAAGAAATCAGAAACCATCAATTTGACGAGTCTATTGTCTTCTAAAAAAGTAAATGAACTTTAAACTGATTGTATTCCATAATTAAAGCGTAAGGTAGCCCCTTGGAATTCGGACAAACAGACTACTTTATAATTAAAGCGGCCGTGGGAGGGGCTCATTTGCAATCCTTTAGACTCCTCTCCGATGTAAAAACGTTCCTTGAAAGTACCCCAACTTAATTGAATAGGGTTAAGTATCGATTTGAATTTCTAATGTCGTTGAGGAGATCATGAAATACCCACATTCCACTAGAATAAGATAGCTGTGAACTGAATAATACAAAAGAGAAAGACGTCAAAAACCGACTTCTTCAAAATAACGAAATATGTCCAAATAATTGTCGGAATGGGACCAAATTGAAATAGGACCACTTGAGAATCACCCAGTCCAAAGGTATGAGGTAACAAACACTAAACATACAGACGAATTGAGAACCTCTTCCTTTCTTGAAAGTCTGTTAGAAGAGAATAATAAATTGCCTTACATTATTTATTAATATATCGATCATGGGTAGCAGAGCTCAGTTGGCATTGGCTACACGGAAAATATTGAAGTTCATTGGAATTAGGTTGGAAATAGGCTCAGTGGATGATGATGATATTGAGTGCATTTAGGGACAGTAGCGCCAACAGTCAACTTCAAATATTTCAGTAAATACTTAACTGAATATCTATTCCAGTTATTTAATACAAGAAATTTGCGTTATATCACATTTCCCATTTGTGGCATTACCATATACGACCTGTCAGTATCTAGGCAGGTAAGTGACGTCACAAAGCCAGGAGCTTGCACAAACCGTCAGTAATTGGCTCCAATATGATCCTTCGCTTTCTCGATAGTGTTATTGTTATTATTAGTTCTAGCTATTGTTGTTGAAAGGTTGTAGAAAGGTTTGCTTTTATGTTAAAGGTAGAAAGGACACGAGAACTTGATATATTATACGAGTAAACAGATTGTAATTAGATGTACCTATAAATTATGAAATCACTCACTTGTACAAACATTCCACAATTTTTTATTGGTAACTAGCTGATCTAGCTGACCGCGTGATTTAGTTTACTCGTTCCCGGTCATCTTCGAAGGTGTTTGCCATAGAGGTCTTATAATGTTCCACCAAGTACCTATAGTCGAAAGCATACACTATATATTTAAATTATACTTTTTATAATATAATTAGAAATTTTATTATTGTTGCCATGCAAAACACGAAATCTTAAGCAATCATATCGCCTTAAATTAAATCAGCTTAACCAAATCACCCTCAATAAATGAAAGCTTATTCGACACCAAAAAAACTGAATCCCCTCAAAATCAACATTACTCCCATAATCCGTTACCCCTCAAAAAATAATATAAATATCAATGGTGCATTAAACTGAGTTGAATTTGTTTACTTCGTAATATTTACCTGACCAGTGACCCGTTTAATTCTGGTCCTTAGGGCGAAACGTGACCTCCCTATAATGCAACGGCACGTCATTTCAAACACTCTTACTCGTAGAACTGATTTTTATAACTACAAAAATAAATATACACTCCAAAAAATCTTAAATAATCGTAACACCCAAAATATAAGGATGATTATAGCTTGAAAACTACCTTGAGGCAAGCAATTTTATCTGAGTATTTAATAATATGAGGGGTGAACATACTTTTGACTAGGATGCGTCCCTCCCTAGTAATTTGATACAGTTTAACTCGTGGGAATGTAAGATTTATGAGTGGTTTGTGTAATGAATAAAGACGAATAGACTAAAGTTGAGCACTTTATAGGAGACATTCGGTTTCAGTATCGCGGATATCGTGTTGGGATGTTGTAAGTCTTTAATCTTGACGTGACTTAATGGCTGGTTAATGCGGTATTCAGTAAATATAAAATGAAGTCCACAGTTGCTTGTATGTACACCTTACCTCATAAATTTTCTAAAAAAAATGATCCGAATATGTTGAATAATTTGATACCAGCAATTACCTGAAACAAAAAAAAAACATTCTTATTTTAAATTATTTTATATAGGAGTTCGTATATCGAATATAGAGCTTGATAAAACAATCTATTTTTCTTTGCAGATATGAATTGCTCGGGTCAAGGCAAACAAGTAAATGCTTCGTGTGACAGTTAAAGCAATGAGTCAGGGGTTGAGGCAACCGATGCAGATGTAATGTGAAATTAACGCTCATATTACGATAAATGGCCACAGTTTTTGGCAATCGGAGCTTCAGTGCAGTATAAAAGTAAGATTAACTGGTGTTACAATGTATAAAACGAGGTTGTATTTTTATAGCATTGTCACATTTTGGCAACGTTAACTCTATAGCTAACTAACTCTATTATAAAGCGGAATAGTTATTTTGATTGCACGGGGGGCTCGTGGTCCAGTGGTAACCGACAATGTTAACACATTGCAAAGGTGCGTCACAGAGCAACGTCAAGTCAGGCCGGTCTTAGGATGGATGACCATTTTTTAATAATAAAAATAATTGAGACCTCTCAGTGTCTCGGAAAGCACGTTAAGCCATCGATCACGGTTGTCATACAAACATCCATGGCAGTAGTTAGGGGTAATTGTAGCCCTAAATCAAAAACTACTAACTAAGTCTAACTACAACTTCGATATCGTCATGAGTTGTGGAGGTCAGATGGCAGTCACTTCACGGAAAATATCGAAGTTCCGCCAAATCACAGTTAGACTGGAAAGCCGACTCTAAACGTGTTGGGAAAAGGCTCGGTGGATGATAATGTGCTTAGTAAAAGCAATAACTATTCTTCTAATAAATAAAAATATTAAATACCAAATTAAATGACGGACATTTAGACCAATAAAAGCGAAATAGCGATGAAAACTGTTGCAAAAGTGGGCAAAAACTATTTCCTTTTTAAAGGTTTCGTTTCGTGCGCTGCATAAATAATCGCGTCGTCGATGTAGATGATTCGTAGCTCGAATTTAGTTTTACTAGCTTGAAGGGGTTGCTGTGGCCGCTTACAATCTTCATACTACGTATAAGATCTGCGGGGCCAAAGACTAAAACTAAAGACTTCGAACCTCAGAGAATTTTTATAGTGATTGCAGTAAGTATATGAGTGCAGAAAAATACATGAAAAGAAAAAATCAAAACAATATAAATTATTTCTGGAATGTTTTCTAGGATTCTTTTTTAAATTTTAGATTAGAATCTCTTGTTTTATAACCCTACGGAAATACATTGCCGGGATAAAATTGTATCCTGAATTCAGGAAACACTAGTGATTTTGTAACAAATGTAAATCTCATTAAAACTACCATTTACTCATTAAACTGTATATTTATTAACGAATTTAAATTCTCAAAAATATGTAAAAATATTTTTAGCAGTGTCACAACGAATTCAATTCAGAAAATCTGAAATAAGCTCACTCTATTCGAGAGCGGGCATTTTGAAATTAGAACGCCAGGCTATTTGCACTTGAGGCGAGGACAAAAAGCGCGCGGCGCCTCGTGCGTGCCTTATTGCGGCTTGCCTCGGGTCTAGCGCCTCTGGCTACTATTCAGAAGCGTATAGATAATGCTATGCAAACTACCGGATAAATACGACCCGGAGGTGCCGCGAATGGTTACTTTTAAATGGGTTGAGGAGTTTTTTTATTAAAAATGTTTCGCAAAATGCGAAGTCAGCACAGTTCAGTCATATTCATCCAGCATTCAATATTTCAGAGTGAGAAGAATCAAATAAAAGTCCAAACTAAAGATGACATAATGATGATTCTTATTGTAGAAAAAGAATCTACTTCTTTTGAAAAGTAAGTTAAGATATTCCCATGAAGTAGAGAAGCAAAAGCTACCTAAAAATAGTGTACAATATACATTGATTCCCATTTCAATTCTACCATATTGAGTTCCCTAAAAACTCACAAAACTGAACCACACTGTATATTTTTTCTCAAATCAACACGACGCCAATCATTTAGTAACAGCTTCAAATAGCTCAAAGGAGTAACGCGTGTTGCCTCTTCAGAATATGTCATACACATGCCACTTGAAATTTAACCTTAGAACTTACATATTAGGTTGAATATGTAGCTGTGGGTTTATACGAAGTGTTGAAAGGATCATTATTCCGAGGTTGATGTTGGATCGTGATTGATCTGTCGCCGCAAATGGATGATCCCGAACTGCAACTGCGGTCGTGTCTGCGTGTGTCGTAAACAAGTGTTAAAATGTGTAGTCTGCCTTATTTTGTTAGGAATTTGTTATTGGGAAAGGAGTGAGCTTGTTTATACATGGTACTAGATTATCAGAGTCGAAGCCGGTATATCCAAGCGCACCTTTATGGCACCTTTATGGTTTACCATAGTGTATTCTTAGATATCTTAGAAAAATATAATGTATAATTTATTCCAATGATTATTGGGTCTGTATCCATACACAACCTATTTGCGTTGGATATACAACCTATTTTATGAAATTGGACATTGAAATTAACGCGCATGCAAGCTGCATGCGCACGCGGGTGGAACATATAGATAAGCGGAGCTTTGCATTTGTGTGAGTGACAACAAAAATTTGAGTAAAAACTCTTTTTGTAGGTGTGTGTTTAACACATGTGTGTGTAAAAGAATCACACAAATGCAAAGCTCCGCTTACACCGTTTTACCTATACCTAACTCTATAAGCGATTGGCAGTCTCGTAATCTTTTACAAAACAACTATGAGATAAAGTGATTTAAAAAGAGGAATACGAGTACAGTAATCTACATTTATTAGAAATCTAGGCACAGAGAGAATTACACGAAATTATAAAATTCTATTTCTTTATTGCGAATCCATCACAAACGAAGATTACAAAGCATCAATTCTTCACCATTAAAGGCTAAACAGTAAATCGTTAAACATATTTTTTACATCCCAACACCTTTTTAGCTCCGAGCGCTATCATTAAAATAATACCCACATTAAGAACTGGCTGCGATTTAACTGAAAGTCGTTGCGATTAATCGTTGGTGCAAAAACTTTGGAAGGCAGCTATCATGAATCATTGTCGCGAATTTATGTCTATGGGTACTGGTAGTGGGTCCTTGTTTTTGCCCCCCGGCTCGTCGATAATCCCTGGTTCGTTACAAATGTGCCCGGATTTGCGACACGCGGGGGGATGACGCGATAACGTGCTATGGATTTACAGTCGTATATAGTAGGTCTATGCCATTCGTGCTTATTGCATTAAGACGAACGCTTAGAGTAAGCTAATGAACGAATACTAAGTCCCATGAGTCTGTCTGTCTTTAGATTTTAGATGCAAACTGAATGGCATCGACTTTAACGTATATACACAATAGATACGAGTATTATACGGAATTTCGGTAAAACATCCAGATTCCGTGGAATAGTGACGTGTGTAGTATTTTTTGAAAACTTCGTCTATCTTACGCCTTCATTACATACCTAAACCGCAGAACTAATTGGAAGGAATTAAGGTTTATATCAAAATTAGTGAACGTACTGCGATTCCGACCAAACCCTAGCGCAGAGGCCACACGGGTGGCCAAGGTCCGCCGGGCGCCACTGAAAATACCTTCTAGTGCGTACCAGAGACCCCCGGACATAGGAGTGGGGGGGAAGGTTCTGCGTTTTTTTTCCTGAGTCCCATCTATATCGGGCTTAGGGTAAGAAAATAGGCTACTAGATGTAGCAATCTTGCTCAGACGAAAATACCTAGATCATTATAAACATCTAATCGACTAAATCTGTGAGGTATCCGGTATCCGTGTGTCTAACATACGTCTCGCAAGGCGCCAAGCTTTGATTATATAAAACATTTTAATGCACTTATTATCTCTACATCAAACAAAAGTAATGGACTACTTCATAGCTTTATTTAAACAGATGTGGTTCAGCAATTAAGGTATACTTACACAAAACGTAAGTACCTACCAATATCATACGAGTAACATAGTATAAAACTAACTCGAACCGTTCACCATGTATGCTTAGACCTAGACCTTTAAAACTACTCAACGAATTTTGATGCGGTTTTTCTATGGATTGATTTTGTTTTGTATTTATAACGGATTTTAATGGATAAAGTGGTTCTCGAGGAAGGTTTTAGGTACCTATATAATTTTTCAAGTGGGCGAAGTTGCGGGCTTCCGCTAGTTTTATAATATATTTCGATAGATCTAGCTATAAAAGGGGTAGGCAGAGGCTTATGGACATGGCGTTATCAGTCGGTAAAACCCGGTAAGACCCAAACGTGTGAGTCTTGGGGGGCTTTACCCGTTTTACTACAACCAGATTATGTACTGTACATTAAGGTTTAGTATTTAGTGAAACTGGCTGGCATACATACCGATAGCTAATAAATAAATATTTTGGACATTCTCACACAACGTCATCTAGCCGAAACTAAGCTGTAAGCTTGTGTCATGGGATTTAGTCAACTGATAAACATACTTAAATATTTCTAAATGCATACATAATATACATCAACAATAGATCAACAGTGAATCACACAAATAATATTTGATTCAACCCGGGAATCGAACCCGACACTTCGGAGTCGAAAGCCGATGCACTACCGACCACGCCACCGAAGTAGGTTTAGGATTGATTATAATGAAGATTATTTTTTATAATAATTTAAATTGCTTATTCTATCTACGTAATGATATTAATATAAAAAGTTCATTGGTATTAACTAACACCACATCGCCGGGAATCCTGGAATGTAATATGATAGGGTAAAAGTTTTCAATTTTATCTCTTTAATGAGGATTTTTCTCTCGCGGTAAATGTACTTTCACCCAAAGGAGCAGACAGTAATATCGCGTCTAGACATTTATTATTTTATATTGAATTTAATATTTTACTTGGTAGCTGGTACACACAGAATCAAAGACACGTCCTTAGTTCTGAAAGGGTAGACAGAGAAGTTTGAACACGTTTCAACAATGAATTTTTTAATCTAACACGTTGGAAATATTAAGTATTTAAAATCATAAAGAAAAACTTATTCATTCCCAACACACAATCACATCGTTTTCTATCTATCGAGATATGGGTACATAGGGTGCTCTATTATTTGCCCAAATTTCGTCAGTTAGGTAATGAATTGGACCCATGTAATAGGAATCGAGCCTATTTCCAGTTGGGTACTTTTGTTGAATTGACAGGACGGTGCTGGAGCACCTGTCAATCATATGGGATCTCACCAAAATGTGGTCTTGTAGGCGAGATTTAAGTGGGATCAAATTACACTTTAATGAAACTAATAAATAATAATTTTAACATACAAAAGAATAACGTAAGTGCGTCCTAAATCTTAGATTATAAATTTAACGTCAATTAAGATCGTTTATACGTAAGGAAAAGTACAAAAAGTAATCGTGTTAATCGAAGAGGGCCCGTTTGTTACCGTTGTGCGACCGGCAAATGGACAAATCAGATTATTTCACCCACTAGGAGTCTGTAGATAACAATGCTGAAGAGGACGAGCGACAAGCGGGGAGCGATTTGATGTTTTTTTATCTAAATACCTTCACTAGCATAATGGTGTTCTTAACTCACATCTACCACATTCGGGATAAAACGATAACGTTCATCGATTAACGTTTACTGACGCCACGATTAGGAATCCAGAATATTATAATTCAAATAGCCTTTATTTCTGATAGTGATAGTCCGAGACGCCCAGGACTTGGATGTGCCACAGTGGCTGCACGTAAGATTTTGTTGCCTTTCATCAACATTTCATCGCGAGGCAACGGGTTTCAATTTTTTTTCAAAATTACAATTTAGCTTTTACTTTTTATTAAATTCATTCGGCCATTTTGGACATAACCCATTATAAATTTGCCAGATGATGGCAATAGGCTTGCCCCCTATTACGTGGGACTAAAAATAATGGCAAATTGTGGGTGTGTAATGCACCTCTGCCTACCCCTTCGGGAATATAGGCGTAATATGTGTGTGTGTGTTTATTTCTGATTTGGTTTAACAATATTTCATCACATAACTAATTTATTTCACAACCAAGCACAGGCATTATACCACCTACCTACGAGTACATATAATAATATAATTTTTAACCGTGTAATAACTCACTATCATGTACATATAGTTATTAATTATAGTTTTTAATTCCGCGGCCCAAGGCCGCGGCCGCTCTAACGTCCGTTGCCGGGCGTCTCTGTTTACTAGCAGAGGGTATGTCCAGTGGCGCCCGGCGGACTTTGACCACCTCTGTGGTCTCTGCGGGTGTTGGGTCAGGACGAGAATCCCGCGTCGTTGGGGTAGGGTTTTATCCCGCGTCAATGAGTGAATCTGGTTGCGTGCTATGGGGCTTAGGCTCGCAGCACTCAACCCATCTAGCCTGCTTCTGTAAGGACGGCGGGTGGCGATCCTGCCGTCCTCAGGCCCCGATCATGGAGGTCAATAGTCTTGGGCGTAGTCGTGGAGTCTGGGGCGCCCTGGCCACAGACTACGGAACTCGGCGAGGAGGATACGCTCCCTCTCCCTCCCGGCCGCCTCCTTCGCGAGCATGACTTGCTCATAGAAGGACACGGCCGCGTTCCACCTACTCCCGCTGGAGACCATGGCTTGAAGCATGGTCTCCAGCGAGAGGATATCCACGCCCAGACCCACTACAAGGTCCCGGCGCTGACTCGCCCACGCTGAGCACTCCACCAACGTGTGGAGTGCGGTGTGGTCGTCGGAAACCTCGCAGTGTTGACACCGGGGTGTGACCTCACGATGCATGCGAAACAGATAGCTACCGAAGCATCCATGCCCGGAAACGATCTGCGTCGCACGGTACGTGAATTCACCATGCTGCCTCTGCAGCCAATCGTCCATGATCGGTCTCACCGCCGCGATGATGGTGGTACCCCACTTGGGTTGCTCAAGTCGCACCCTCCATGACTCCATGAGATCCTGGCGGAGTTGGGACCGCTGGTCCTCGATTTCTCGAGATGCAGGCCTGTGGTCCCACTCCAGCGCCTCCTTGCGCCAAGGCGCAAGGGCTCTCGCTTCCAGGTCCCATGGAGGGGTCCCGGCTAGGAGACATGCAGCCTCTCCGGAGATCGTGCAGTACCCCCGTATGGTTCTGACGGCCAAGGTTCGAAGTGGTCTGTTTAACAGAGTCACGTTCCCCCTGACCGCCAACCTATCCGCCCACACGGGAGCCCCGTATAGGGCCATACTCCGCACGATCCCCAGGTACAGTCTCCTGCAGGAAGCGTTGGGTCCCTTTAGGTTGGGCATCAGTCGCGAAAGCGCGACCGATGCCTGCGTCACCTTGGGGACCAAACGTCGGAAATGTGGTCCGAAGTTCCATCGGCTATCAAGTACGATCCCTAGGTACTTCATCGAGGGCTTAATGCCGATGCTAACGCCTCCCACATTTATACTGGAACCTTCAGGTGGACCGTTCCGAGGTCTGTGGAAACACAGAACTTTGGACTTGTGCAAGGCCACCTCCAGTCCCAGCTGCCGTATCCGACCCACGACTCGAGCAACACCCGTCGTGACCTTGAGTGCTGCCTCCTGGTACGTTGCACCCCGCGCCGTGACGAGGGTATCGTCAGCGTAGCTCGTTACGCTGACGCCCCTAGGCAACGCACCCCGCAGCACCCAGTCGTAGCCGATGTTCCACAGAAGCGGCCCCAGGACCGACCCCTGCGGAACACCGCACGACACATCTCGCCGTGCTGGCCCGAGCCAGCTGGGGAAAGCTATGGCCCTCTCCGAGAGATAGGCCCTGACAATACGACGGAGGTAGAGAGGCGTTTCGTAATACACGAGCGCCTCCCTAACGCAGCTCCATGGCAAGGTGTTGAACGCGTTGGCGATGTCAAGAGACACCGTCACCACCACCTAGCCCTGCGAGACTGCTTCCTCCGTCAGGCTCTTCACGCGCACGATCGCTCACGGTGGAGCGTCCCCGACGGAAACCGAACTGGTTATCCGCCAGGTCTGGCTCCACACTCGTGAGATGCTCGACGAGGCGTTCCGCGATAATTCGCTCAAAGAGCTTACACACCTCGTCGAGCAACACGATCGGCCGGTATCCGGACGGTGAGTCCACCGGAGCCTTACGGGTCAGGACCAGTTTCCCCGTCCTCCACACCTTGGGAAACTGGCCCCTTTCGAGGCATGCGCTAAAGAGCCCCATCGAGCCCAGTCGAGGCCCGAGTTCTATGAGGGCCAGGACCCATGCACGGCCAGGAATGCCGTCGGGTCCGGGGGCAGTGATTTTTCGGCGTTTAAGCCGGAGTACTGCCGCACCTAGCTCCCCCACCCTGACTTCGGGTACGTCGTCTTCGCTGGTGCTATCCGCGTCAGGCAGAGACGGAGCCATGCGCGGAGGGACGTGCTCCTCTGCACTCGTCGGAAACAGGGAGCCCTTGACCCGCTCCAGCTACTGCGGCTGGAGACTCTGGGTCAGTGGGGGCGCCCTAGGTCGGAATTTCTCCCTGACCTGTAGGTACGGGCGCCCCCATGGGTTCTGCTGCAGGGTCTCCAGGAGCTCCTCGCGGGCCGCCGTCTTGGCCCGCTTTATCGTCTCCTGGAGAATACCTTTGGCCTCCCTGTATGCCTGAAAAAGCTCCGCCTCTCGGGCTGCCGCGTCGTCTGGGCGGCGATGCCTCCGGTGAAACCTGGTGTACCGGCGGCGGGCGGAGATGCATGCTGCGCGCAGCTCTGCAATCTCCGGCGACCACCAGTACACCTGCTTCCTGGCCGGTCTGGGTGTAACCCTAGGCATCGCCGCATCACAGATTTGCGACATGGCTCTTCGTCCGTCCGCCACTTTCAGTGTCGCCGCGACGGGGCACTAGACGACTGTCATCCCGTGACCAGTGGAGCCGAAGGAGATATCTCCAGCCTTCACCTGGTCACGGGGGCAGCCGCCCGCCTCCACGACGGCGGAGATTACTTCCTCCGTCGTGGCCGTGTCATCCAGACCCGTGATGCGCAATGCAGCGCATTTGGTGGGTCTGGTGACTCGGACGGCTTCTGCGTCCAGCGCGTCCCTAAGCTGAGCCGCTAGGGCGTCAGCTTTAGGGCCGCTGGAGGCGCCGGAGACCTCGAGGAGGCGACCTCCGGTGCGTGTCTTCTTGCACCGGAGCCCCCCCTGTATATCGAGGGCCGAGAGGTTGACTGAGGACTTCACAGTCCTCAGTACGTCGGCGTACCCCACTCCCTTCTCCACACCTACCGTCGTCACCGTCAGGACGACGACGGTGGAGCGAGGAGGGCGGGGCCTCTTCGGCGCCTTCGCCGCGGCGGCTTTGGCCGCTTTCTTGGCGGCCTTCGTCTTCCTCTTCTTGGCTCCCACTACTTCCCATCCCTCCCGTCTGGAGGGATGTAAGGAAGCAGCGGGAGCGACGTTAGAGGAAGAGGAGGCGGCAGGGGTGCCACTCTTCTTACCGCGCCCCTTGGCCTTCCACGCCTGGGCCGCGGTCTCGACCGGCATCCGGTTCGCTGAAGCGGACGGGGGCGGAGCGGGGCGGCGGACAGCGGGTGTGCCGCTTGGACCCGGAGCGGGAGCATCGCCAACAGCCGCCGCGTATGAAAACGCGGGACGCGTTAGCGGAGGGTGGTACGCCCGGTCCTCCAAGACCGCGAGGTGCCTCTTGATCACCGTCAGGACCTGCACCGTAGTCGGTACAGGCTGCGGCGACGAGCCGGGCGCCGTGGTGGGCGCGGTCCTAGGCGCCGTCTTCGGCGCTGGTCCAGCCTTCAGAGGAGGAGGCGGCATGGGACCTGGAGGTGCCTTGACCACTTGGGTCAACTCAGCGACCTCCCGACGAAGACCTTCCATCTCGTTTCGGGAGACAGTGAGCTCCACCTCCAGGCTCGCAACCTGCTTGCGGAGCTTCGCCTCCTCCTTTGTGACGCTCCGCTCGAGGAGCTTGTCAAGGGAGGATTGGGCTTCATCCACCAGTGAAGCCACAATCTTCTTCCTCGCCGACATATTTTTACTCCCCCGCATGGCCGCGTTCATGCGGGAGATTATACTCATGATCTCCCGCGCGGGCGGCACGCCGATATTCCTGCGACTGCGCAGGGACGGTACAGATGACAGGGGTGGTGTTGGCGGGCCTATTCTGTAGGCGTAGAGACGCGTGCGCACCGTCTTCACCGGCACCTCCTCCTCCGAATCGCTGGAGAGGAGGGACCCCCACCCAGAGCAACTAGTGCTCCTGTCGCGCGGCGGCCCCCCCTTCTCGAGGGTCCTCTTCTTCGAAGAAGGGCCCTTACCCCTCACACTACTGGGAGCTGACCCATCGTCAGTCCCAGCAGCAACATTTCCTTGGGGCATCGACGTCGCGCTGCAACTAGGCAGCGCGACGCGAGCCCCCAAATCAATAGGCATCGAAGTCCGTTGTTCAAGCATTTTGTCGTCGGTTGACACTGTCCGGGAAAGGGCAGTGGCAGTACCGGGGGTCTCGTCAGGCATATCCATGATAGCACAATTAATTGCAATGTTGGCCACACAAGTCTCGATATCGACGTTCGGTCACCCAACTTGCCACTGCGTTACCGTGGTCAAGTTGGGGTCCAGGGCGGACGGCGAGGACGTAGTCTAATCTCTTGGGGCCCCGCCCCTTCATGTACATATAGTGGAATATTATAATACTTTATTCTAATTCTCGTTACTTTAAAATTTACGAGTAAATGTACGAATTTACGAGTACTTGTCTTACTATAGGAATGAATTCACGTAACTAATGTGGCGGCTGGACATCCAAAATGAGATTATTTTGTCGCAAATTATGGTATTTAATGATTTGATTTCATAAAAATCTGATAATATTTCTTTGATTGGTGTTCAGTTTGACAGCAGACATCTATAATTATATTAAAATATTAACAATATGTAACAAGAGCGATATCTCATTGATTAAAATACTGTCTTAAAAACGTAATTAGGATGAATTGACTTTACTGCACAATCAATATTCGTTAATAAACTCGCTACATTTTATCAATTGGACCCCAAATCTCAACGAGGCTATAAATTAAGAGATTCCTGCTAAGTCTCCATCAGTTAGTGCGCCCCGCGGCGTCGCTCGTCCTTTGGACGAACACATCGGAACACTTGAGTGGAAATTATCTTACAAAGATTATCCTTATGGTGATATTTTTCTTCCATTTCCGATTTCAGAACAGCCCCATATATTTTATTGCTAACTTTCTTGCTTTTAGGTGACTCAGAAATTGTTTGGGGGAACTTCCCCAGGTAATAATTTACCTATCTACTTTATATATAACTTTCGGAAATAGCAACTAATAGAAATGTAATTACTGTGTAATTTGCTTCGGTATTTATTATGTTCACATAATAAATCTATAAATAACAAAGTCTGTCCATCCATATGTATGCTTAGATCTTTAATTACGCAACAGATTTTGAAGCGGTTATCTCCAATGGATAGAGTGGTTCCTGAGGAAGGTTTTTGTTTATATAGTTTGTCAAACGGGCAAAGCTGCGGGCATCCGCTAGTTGTTAATATAATATGATCGAAGTTTTGAGGTCTGGGGGTAGTGGAGTCTTGGCAGAACGTTAGGTAATACATGTATAATATTGAATGAACTTTATACGATAACTCTATTGGTTAAGGAGTTATAGAGAGATGGGTGACTACGGAACCCTATTCCATGCGTGTCAAATACGCACAATTGTCGGTTTTTTAAATATCTATTGACATTATAATTTTAGTAGTCATAACATTGTATGTTGGTATAATCTGATCAATTTTATGGTCAATCCTGCAAGGATTTGGAAGCAGCAAGCGTATTTGAGCGTCACAATAGGATGTCTTCATTGTCCTAAGGTATCATCGGCTTGTGGCACTGCCAACAGATACGATTGGCTTAAGTTATAAGATTTAGGCGACTTAATTAAGTTTGAAAAATGTATAGGGGGCCAACTGTCACCTTCTACCAAACAATCTTATTTCAATGAAGTTTTACATAAAGCTAAAATAAGATTTCAATTATTGTGTCTGAAATATCCTATTAAGTACCTCAATGTAAGCTGTGTCTAAAGGCAGTTAGTCTGGTCTACACTTATTGGGAATTTTACATAAATAACAAAAATAGCTAGGGAACAAGCCGTAATACTCGTAATTATGAGCCTGCGAAAGAGCAACCCCATTTATTTGTAAGAGATAGGGGTATCTGTACTATAATTTTATCTATGATATTATCTAGAATAGATATAAAATCGCTTGATATGCGGGATTTATTAATACACTATAATAAATATAATATAATATTTTATATATTTCAAGTAACAAGACTCATGGGGTTAGTAACAATACTTACTTTAAACACATTTAAAATTGTTTTCTTCCATTAATGTTTATTTACAGTACCATTTCCTGATGCAACAGTGTCGGAACGTTTTTGCTTGAAGTGAATAAACTGTCGAAAAATAACTCCTACTATGTACGTCGTCGCCTCAATCTAAGCAGAGCTATTGTTATAAAACCTCTCAAACTCCGATATATTTTTTTGTAAATAATACAATTATTTGTCGGTCCTAGATTAAGTTTGGTAGAATCGAACTCGAAACTATATTGAATCCGAATGATGCTGTGTAACTTGAATGAACCCGAATGATGCAGTTTAATCGCTTGTGCTCATGACTTATACCACAAAACAGTGTGTCGTCGGGGTCTAAACAGTAGAATTTAATACAGATATTTGCATTTGAAAAGAGCTATGTAAAATAGTTTCAGTGTACAGTGATTTGTACCGCTTATCTCGAACTCATTATCTAAATTAGATTTTTGCGACGTTACATTCATTTTATATTGTACTTATTTAAGCATAAACTACTGTAAAGCTTGGACAAAAGCCTGTTCCAGCAATATTTGTAATATATGACTTATATTTACATATTAAAACGGTTTTTGTTATAAGAAGACGTTGTCACAGTCTATCGTGTTGTAATATTCTAAACCCAAGTCTTTCAAAACTGCCCTTAATTTTTTATACAATTTTCACGAATTATAATAAAGTGATTCATGTGACTGCCTCGGTGGCGCAGTGGTATAAGTATACGACTGCCGTCCCTGAGGTCCCAGGTTCGATTCCGGGTCGAATCAAATTATTTGTGTGATCATGTTTGTTTCGGAGTTTGGTTGTCTTCTATGTATAATATGTATGTATTTAGAAATATATAAGTATGTTTATCAGTAGTCTAGATCCCATAACACCAGCTTATATTAGCTTAATTTGGGCTAGATGACGTTGTGTGAGATTGTCCAAAAATATTTAAAAAAAAGCGATAGTCTCCGAATAGTTTCTTTTTCTCTTCGACAGTTTGGTACCCACTGGAGTTTGACGGGAACAAACTAATTAAGTTTAAAGCCCAAGTCATGTAATTATACTTAACAATAAAATGCAGTCACTTAAAAGCTTCGCCGGATATTGAAGCGTCAGGGCTAATGGATATTATGTTCACAATTGAATGATCAGCGTTATTTTAAAAGGCAGTGATGTGTGTCCAAGATGCATTTTGAACTTATCTGGTTTAAACGGGACACGCTGAACGAAATTTGCATATGATTTACCGCCTCTCTTATCAACAAATTAAAGTCCACTATAAATGACGAGGTCGATCATATCAGTTAAAACTTCGATAGTTTGGCCTGATCGCATTAAGGGACATACACGATACAATAGCATTCAGTTCATTCTCGTTTCAGTTTTTTTGGCCAACTCTCGCGAGCTTACCTTCTGGGGGCTAAGTCGTGTATTTGAATTGTAGCTAAGTAGCATCGTATTTGCTGATAGGTTCGTGATGGGTGGAGGTGGGACAAAAAATTGCTTAGAATTTAGCTGGCAAGCTCGGTTCCCGGGATTTAGGGGCTGGTAAGTTGGTAATGTCGGGAGTAACTAAATCCAACTTAACAGAGCGATGATTGTACCCTTTTTTTATTTTATTCCGCAGCCCTAGGCCGCCGCCACACCTACGTCCATTGCCGAGCGCCTCCGGTAGACACTGAGAGAATTCCCACTGGCGCCCGGCGGACCTTGGCCCCCATTGTGGCCACTGCGTGGTGACCGGGTGTTACCCCGCATCCTTGGGGTCGGGTTAAATCTCGCGTCGGTGAGTGAAGTCGTGCGTGGAGTGAAGCCCCACATCACGCAGCCCCGGTTCATTGGTTTCAGATTAACTATAGTTATCACGGCGAACTTTGTATCGCCTCAAATATATAAAAAAAAATATATATATAAAAAAAAAATTATATCTTAATATTTCATGCAAATGTATGTAAATTGAAAAACGCGACGGACGGACAGACAGACAGACAAATTGTCGTATTAAATATATAGATTGAATATCAGCTGTGAAATAATTATTATGTACATAGTGTTCATAATAGAAATATTGGAAAACCGATAGCAAAGTTTCATCAGCGTGGGACAAACAATTAAGTTATATTGGTAACTAGCTGTTGTCTGCAGCTCCGCCTGCGTGTTATAGTTTTCTTGATCACCAGTTACTGATTTATTATGTACTGGTACGGTGTCTTGCGCGGTGCTTCGCGCCGCACCACGTCATAGGTTTTGGCCTATAACTTATGACCCCTTAGGGCTAGGTCAAATTTTCGATTTTTTAGCTTGCCTCCATATCGAGGGCTATCCATAGAAGGGTCAACCATCATTGGAGCATAAGCAGTTCTTGAGAGCTAAGGGGGATATTCCCCATTTCTATATATAGATGTATTGATATGTGGGTATATGACGAGTCCCAGCCTAACCCTTCTATGTATGTATGATAATAAAAGTGAATCAACTCCTCCCCTAAACAATCTAATAATAATTGTAGGTAATACATGTGTTAGTAAAGTTCAGTTTAAAGTAGCACCGAGGGGGCGTCGGTGCAGCCTATGGAACCGACACGGGTCGGCGCCTACAGAAATGACAAAGAAGTCACCTGGTTCTAAGCAGCTTATTTTCTTGTACAGTATTAAAGTTTCGAAGTGTAAGTATGGCGTTCATGGAAGTCGTATGTTTTGTTAGTATTTCAAAACTATTGTGTGGATATTGCAAAGCATTTTAAAGTTAGATTTACTCGTTTTGCTTCGGTTTTATAGGGGATTTACATCTAATATTTGAACGAATTATAAACAGGCCCGATTGCCTTAATAAAGTAGTTAGTTGAATGTATGACCTGCGTGTGACTACTATGTCTGATGTACCGGGTTCATTCCCCGGGTCTCTGAATATCAACGTCATCAATGGAGTTGTGTTCAAAAATTTCATTAAGAAGCATTTCATTCAAGGTCTACTTGACCGGATTTGAATCCGGTCATTCAAATCCGGTAAAGCAACATTTAGCCAGCAACATTAGGCCGCTCTTAGGATGGGTGACCATTTCTTAAGACATTAAGACCCCTCAGTGTCTCGGAGAGCACGTTAAGCCGTCATCACGGTTGTCATACAAACATCTATGGCAGTCGTTACGGGTATTTGGAGTTAGACTGGAAATCCGACCCTATTTTTTTTAATGATTGTTCCATCGTATTATCTTTGGACTGGGTATTTTTAATTAAAATCTACTCCTTCCCGAGTGGTACCATTTCAATTTGGTCCCATTCCAAACATCATTTGGTTCCATTTCGTGCTTTTATTTAGAAGTAAAGGGCTTACTTTTTATCCCGGTAATGTATTGCCGTACAATTGGGAAGGAGATTATAAGTAAAATCTGCTTGGCTATCATAATTACTAATAATAAATACTTCGGACATTCTCATACAACGTCATCTAGCCCAAATTAAGCTAATATAAGCTTGTGCTATGGGATCTAGACGACTGATAAACATACTTAAATATATTGAATGGAATCAGGCGTCACCTGGCGAAAATCCATGATAAAACAATGGGGTAAGATGTTGATTTTTTTATATAATTGCACTAATTTCGCTACTCTTGAGAATGCCTCGTGAGTAGGTGAAACATATGTCGACGTTTATAATTTAGCGAAATTAGTGCAATTATATAAAAAAATCAACATCTTACCCCATTGTTTTATACTTAGATATTACTAAATACTATACATAGAAAATACCCAAACTCCGAAACAAACATTTGTGGATGCTACAAATTATTTGATTCGACCCGGAATCGAAGCTGGGACCTTAGGGGCGGCAGTCGCAAACTCATACCATTGCGCCACCGAGGAAGTCGAATGAAATATCTAGTATTAGTATATATCACTTAATATTTATTAATAATACGTAGTATATATTATGTAGTTGGACAAAAACACTAGTAGGTACTTTTCACTTGATTTAATTTAATTAATTTAACCGGTTGCGCCTCACAGCATCATCAGAGATATTAATATTTAAGATTAACATAAAGATCTCTGATGATCCTTTTCAAATACTTTAGAACACGTAGTGGATTTTTACAAACAGTAGAGAGGGTAAGCGATCGATATTACAACGTAATAAAGACCGCTCTGGATCTACTTCATTATTCAACACAATATGTCAATCGCCTCAGAATGCGACACTCCGTATACGTGACAAGCCGTCGTGCATAACATTTCGCCATTACCGCAGATATTAAATATTAATTCATATTGATATTGGCTTTCGTGTTATCTCTTAGAAAGTACAGATACGATACATTTTACAGTTACGATTAATTTACAACACTATATGCGGCCATTGATGTTATATTAGCTATATTGTGTTTCGGTAGCTATCTGTTTCGCATCCATCGTGAGGTCACACCCCGGTGTCAACACTGCAAGGTTCCCGGCGACGACACCGCACTCAACACGTTGGTGGAGTGCTCAGCGTGGGCGAGTCAGCGCCGGGACCTCGTAGTGGGTCTGGGCGTGGATACCCTCTCGCTGGAGACCATGCTTCAAGCCATGGTCTCCAGCGGGAGTAGGTGGAACGCGGCCGTGTCCTTCTGCGAGCAAGTCATGCTCGCGAAGGAGGCGGCCGAGAGGGAGAGAGAGCGTACCCTCCCCGCCGCAGACTCATCTACGCCCAAGGCCATCGACCTCCATGATTGGGGCCTGAGGACGGCGGGATCGCCATCCGCTGTCCTTACAGAAGCAGGCTAGAAGGGTTATGGCTAGGCTATGGGGCAAAGGCCCCGCAGCACGCAGCCAGATTCACTCACTGACGCGGGATAAAACCCTACCCCAACGACGCGGGATTCTCATCCCGACCAAACCCCCGCAGGTCTGTGGTCTCTGCGAGGGTCAAAGTCCGCCGGGCTCTACTGGAAATACCTTCTGCGTGTGAACCAGAGACGCCCAGCAATGGACGTTAGAGCAGCCGCGGCCTTGGGCCGCGGAATTAAAAAAAAACAAAGGTACAATATTGAGGTGAAATTTTATTTATTATACAAAAATATAAGTACCTAACCAAATAAAGTCACGTAAATATCAACATAATTCACAAGAAAGACGTTATAAGCCGTCGATAAAAAGCTCTTATTTTTGTGCAGTAGACATACACTGCCGGGCGCAACTGGAAATACCATCTGCGTGCGTACCAGAGACGCCCGGCAACGGACGTGAGAGCGGCCTTGGGCCGCGGAATTAAAAGAAGAAAAAAAAAGTAGACATATGTACACTTCACACTTTTCTCTAAATTAAGATAGAAGAGAATATTGCACTCGTAACTTCCTATGATTATTATTAATCAACTCCATAGTTATCCGAGTTCTTTCTAACATTTCAAACATTATTCGTTTTACTATGTGGAATTAATTTGTGTAACTACAACACTAAGGGTATATAAATAAACAAAATTACTACCAAACCTTAGCATATAAGCGTCCATCATATTTACTGAAACCGAAAAGTTCTGGTCATATTAACAATCAGACGAAGCAGAAAAATAAATGTGTCGACCACCACGTTTGATAAAAGATGAAACGTTTGATGAAACTAAAAAATAATTTTGTGCAATGTGAGTGAGTGTTTCATGCAATAAAATCATACAACCTTTTAGTGTAATATCACAAAGAACTTCCAAAGCATCTCATCACAACACTAAAAGCAAGCATCACAAAACAAGACTAAATACGTTGCTCTTCAAAGGTTCGGGAGCAAACAGCACTTTCATCTCAAATTGAAACATCTATGACGCGGTAAACAAACGCATCGAACTTGTTACATTCCCTTTTTTTATAAATAAACAGAGATATAAATGGGTATGTGTGTCAGTTATGTTTGTCAGTAAAGTTTGGTGGGATGCGTAAGATAGTAGCCACCTGTCTAGAGTTACAAATGAACTTCTAATAAATCACTGTGATTCTGTGAACTGCAACTGTAAGCCCATAAAACAGTTCTCACGACTTTACTCGATTTTACAACTTTTTTAAGGAATACTTGTAATCGAAAATTTGATATGGTAGTATTCCTGTTAACCCTTAGCTAAGTTATAAGTTCTTGTGGTAGGAGTGGGTCACGTAAGTAGTGTGGTAACCGGGGGTCGAACTCAAGTCGTCGAACCGCAAGTCCCAACTAACCAAGGCAGGCTACGGTTGGTCGACCTCCATGATCGGGGCCTGAGGACGTTGGATTAATAAGCCACCGTCCTTACAGAAGCAGGCTAGAAGGGCTGCGTGATGTGGGGCTTCACCCCCACACACGCCTTCACTCACCGACGCGGGATAAAACCGACCCCAAAGATGCGGGGTAACATCCGACCACCAAGCAGCACACAGATGGCCAAGGTCCGCCGTGCGCCACTGGGAATTCTCTCAGTGCCTACTGGAGGCGCTCGGCAATGGACGTAGGTGCGGCCGCGGCCTAGGGTAGCGGATTAAAAAAAAAAGGCTACGGATGCTTTAAAATGATTTAAGTGATTCGTTTCCTGCATGTCTATTTTTGCTGGATTTAGTTTTATTTAAAAATCAGTTGATAAATGATATCAAAGAATCAATTTCGTTTATTCAGTTTAGGCACATAAAGAGCACATATGAATGTCAAAATTGTATATTACATATAATTTTATATGTAGTGTGAGTAGGTTACTAACTACATTTTATAATACCTATGTAGAGATAGAGATGTAGTGATGTGATTATTCGCTTACAACGCTCCTATTAGTTATTAAAGTTGTTTTAATCATTCATGAATGTGTTGATACGCTACTAAATATTTACCTTGGCGTCGCCGAACATTAAGTCGTAAAGGTGTAAAATTTATGATTAATAAAACTGTCATTACGGGCTGTTATCATTGTAATAATAAAACTTAAAAGCACTTATCGTTATGGGTAATATTTTATGTGTTTAGATTCATTATACTATAGGTTGAAGGAGGAGCTAGCCTTACACAAGTTTTAGTGTAATGGAAAATAAGGCATTTTATAGTTTAATGTCTAGTGCAAACAATTGATTCACAAAATACATACATGCAGACCTGATACTTTCTCTTCTTTTATTATGTCAGGTTCGCTAAAGTGACGCGCGCCGCCGCTAGCCTGCTGGTTGGCCGTGGCGAAGACGTCTGGCTATTGTGGGCGACTCTCATAGTACCCAATACTATTGAGAGTGGCTCTTAAGTTGATGTGCCTAGTAAGAGTGACCTAGTAATGTGCCTCTTTACGCTCCGCTTGAAGAACCCTGGACTGTAAGATTGCTTTGATCGTTCTTTAAATCTGTTACTGTTCCATTTTTAATGTTCCCGATGGATTCCACTCCCAGTGACCATAATAGGTAAGTAATAATAATATAAAAGTAATAACTTGATGCAATTAAACTAATGACTGTGTTGTGTTCAGTTTTAAGTATAATAATTGTTACAGCCATCTTAACATTATCATAAAGGGTAAAGGTCCCAATTATCAGCTCCACCGGAATTTAGTCGTTAATTCTAGATAAGTTTTTATCTTTTTAATGGTCATGGCATGTCCTTAATGTTAAAGGAGTCCCTATCCAGAATTAATTTTAAATTAAAATAGCCGTGAACACGTTAATTGTAATATAGCGTGATTATAAAACACCCAATTCAAGTTGTTTACGTTTTTTTCAAGTAGGATATTATACATTATTTTGATGGGTTGTTTAGTAGGTTTAATTTGCATATGCGCGTCCATCAAGCTGAGATCAGGGTGAGGATAAGTGACCCACGTGGTGAGTGACTTAATAGATCATTCTCCATTTTTAGTGACATAATTATGAAATAATATCTCCAAGTTTATGGAATTACAATTATTTATTTGAGTTTTATGGACAACAATATACTTGTATTATAAGTGTTATTAGTTTATAGGTACCTATATTAGTAGTGTTTGTGTTGTAGTATTTGCTCTCTGTCATAGTTGGTTTCAGTTACCAACTTAAAGTAGATATTATGGGTTCTGATTTTTTAAAACGAGATTAGTAAAGAAACGTGGGCTACTATGTAGGAATAATTGACCAAACAAACTGTATAGTTACCTATATTGCCGCTATCTGTTCTTCTTCTTCTGTTTTTAAAAACGTGGCTCCATTGATTATTTCGCCAATGTCAAGGTAATGCTTGATTTTTCCGCACAGAAGAACTAGTTACTCTGAACTAGTTCGCGGTGATAAGGAAAACTTGTTCGGTATTGCAATTGAGCGTTTGGGCCTGGATTTTCGCACAGCGCCAGAGGTAACCTAAAAGGCCACCAGCCACGCGCTCCGCAAAAATCAAGGACCCGCTAACAGTTATTTTTTTTTATAAAAGTTGGAATTTTAAACACTTATGATTTAGTAAGTAAATATATCAATGGTAACTATATCTGTCGTTATTGTGAAACTGTATAATAAAAATTCTTTGATGAAACTCTGAAAATAAATCAATGAACATATCAAAGCACGCAGTTGTCGTTTTAAAAAAGAAACGTCTATTTAATATAGAATAATGTCCTACGATATCAACAGGCGATACAGATGGCCCCCGCATCTCGATGAGGCCACGATCAATTTTCGATGACCCAATTACCTTTGTGTGGGACACACTGGTGTGACGTGTATGGGATTTGTCACCCTATTTTATGCATTAATATTACATGGGACAAAAAAAGTAACTCCCAGGATGATGTTATACACATATACACATATAGGTACATAAAGTAACGTGTATATGTCCAAGACAGGTAGGTAGTCTTGCTGGTAACACGTAAAAGGTGTAACTAGGTGTTTTCTTCTACAACTTAGGTCTGCCGGAAGAAAAGCCTTATTTAGACTCAAGCCTTTGTTCATGTCAACTATAAATTTACGAAGATATTTATTTTTTTAGGGGCTCGTGGTTTAGGGGTAACCGACAATGTTAACACATTGCAAAGGTTAAGCAACATCGACTCAGGCCGGTCTTAGGATGGGTGACCATTTCTTAAGACATTGAGACCCCTCCGTGCCTCGGAGAGCACGTTAAGCCGTCGGTCCCGATTGTCATACTAACATCTATGGCAGTCGTTAGGGGTAGTTGGAGCCCTAAATCAAAAATCCGACCGGTCTAACTACAGAACTTCGATATCGCCCATGGGTTGTGAAGGTCAGATGGCAGTCGCTTCACGTAGAATATCGAAGTTCAGCCGAATCGCAGTTAGACTGGAAATCCGACCCCAACTGAGTTGGGAAAAGGCTCGGTGTTTATTTTTTATATCACTATCACTACATATTATAAAACAAAGCTTCCATCTGAATAGATCTTAAGCAACGGATTTTGATCAACAACAGATAGGGTGGCTCTCGAGGAAAGTTTTTGTGTATTTAATTTGTCAAGACGGCGAAGCCCTGGTCGTCCGCTAGTGCACAATAAAATAAATAAGTAAAGTAAAGATGTTGTTCAGTTTATCTGTCCGTGTGTATCGCGGTACTACTTAGTGACCCGATAATGATGTGGGGTGACCGAAATGCCTTGGCGATACAGGGAATCACAAGATACTCAATTAACTATCACATAAAATATGTAAAAAGATAGTTTGATCATGATGGCAGCACGTGTCCACGAACATATTACAGGCCAACCTTACCTATGAGTGGAGTACCTGTCTACCAACACAGTGCTTTCATACACATAAAAGTTCACCACTAAGTCCTGGGTAAACGCCCTCTTTAGCATAACCCCCCGGACACAGGCGGACTTTGGCCATCTAATTATGCGGCATCTGTCAGGGGTTGGGGATTATCCTCCATCTTTGGCTGCCCTTAGTGCCATTTATTTATTTTCCATAGCACAGATTCTACTAAGTTGGAGGTTAAATGATGTTAATTATAGAAAGGCGTAAAATATGACGAATGGCTGTAGACTAGGTGGCGTAGCTGTCACCGTAGTATTGTAAAAACCGTAACTGTAATTGCAACATTACGCACAGCCTACCATAGTAGTTAGTTCATCAACTACCGGTAGATGGCGCTCTGGCGACGCCGTAAGTCGCGATATTAACACAATGTGATCACAAAATTAGATGTCTTGGGCTAGTGGTGTCTTGGTCAGTAGGTAGAACGTTCCTCCTGGAAGTGGATCTGTCGCTGGTTCCAGTTCAACTGAAGACTATAGTTTTTGTGATTCATGTAGTAAATTATATAAAAAAAATATTTTGTATACTTCACTGCTTATAAAATACTAGTGGTCGCCCGCGACTTCGTCCGCGTGGTAATTTGGATTTTTTCCCGTTACCGTCGCGCCGCGTCATATTTTGAACAATTCACACAAAATCTTTATAAATTGTAGCCTATTGTTATTCTGATGTATAAGCTATATTATTGTAAAGTTTCATTAAAATCCATTCAGTAGTTTTTACGTGAAAGAGTAATAAACATCCATCCATCCATACATACATACTCAGAAACTTTTGCGTTTATAATATTAGTAGGATATTAATTCCAACGGTTTTTACAATACTATGGTAACATAGCCATTTGATCGTACAATATGCTTAAGACTACCTCAGATGTCGCAGGTTCTATGTACTTTATGGTACTATGTACTCATACGTTTAAGTATTAGTGTATAGTAAATATAAGTAAAAGCGCGCATTAATTTATTTTATGTACAGCTCAATTTCAGGGAAGTACAGTAGTTCACCCAAGGGACGGCGCTCAATAAAATACCACTTTATTTCCGGCCTTTTCCTGAAATAGGTATTTCATTATGTTGATAATTTCCTTAAGTACAGAGCTGTAAGTGAAAGATACTTTAAGAGATTAGGTACTTATCAAAGTACGTAGTTTAAAATATTAAACATACATACATTGTTATCGAATAAGTTTACATAAGGAGACTAGATGTTTTCGCGAAATTTGTGTCACCTCAGACTAGAGAGTGTTTAGTTTGACCTTTCCTGAATTTTTCATTTTTTTTCATGTACATTTCAGAACCAAAATTAGCCACAACGGTCCAGCTGTTCTCAAGTTTTAGCGAAAAAGACGAACGGCGATTCATTTTTTTTTTATATAGATAGAAGAAGATAGGTGTAGTAGGTATACATGTATAATAAACCAGCTGATCGCCGCAGCTCCGCCCGCGTGATTTAGTTTACTCGTTCCCAGTTCCCGTGGGAACAAAAAGTAGTTATGTATACCTATGTATACCTATGTTACTCAGGGTGAATGTAGCTTTCCAATGGTGAAAGAATTTTTGAAATCGGCACAGTAGTTTTTGAGTTTATTCATTACAAACATACACACAAAAATACAAATCTTTCCTCTTTATAATACTCGTAGTAGTTTAGAAAGAAAATTCAAATCGTTCAGTTTAGTACCATGTACATTATTCTATACGAGGGGCTCAATTGAGACTCCATTACGGTATTAAAAACAGTTATAACTCCATCATGACTTTGGTGCTACTTTTGACATTTTTGACATTAATTTGACGTTTGACAATGATCTGCCACTAGCTGTAAAATATCTTGGATTATTGAATTATTTTGTGCAACTAGGTGACACACGCGGCTTGGAACAGCAGGACTAGTCTACTAAATTATTATTAAGTAAGTATGATTTTTTTGATATTATTTTCCAAATACTCAAATAAATTTTGCATAATTTGAGTGTTCAGTGTTCATTTGAGGGTTAAGACATTTTTGAGTTTGCATTACGACTATAACAGATAATGCAACTATTTCTTCAAGTTTCTGATTAAGATAGGAACTTAATATTATTATTGTGATGAAAATAGCCTCCTCATCATTACCCGATTTTTCTGCAAAATTTGTTGAAAACCAATTTCCTGACCCTTTTTATCGTGACACCTTTACAAACAACTAAAATTAATAATTGACTGAGTACTGACATTGTAATGGTTTTTTAATGTATAATAAATACATAAACTAGGTATGCAATGCATGCTGCTGTTGCATAAAACTGAGCGAAGTGTTAAATTTCGAACGACAATGATTTATTTTTTTATGTTCAAAATTTTTTATTCTTATTTAATTTTTTTTTGTTCTAAACCCTCACGCCACACGTTATCACTGTGGTAAGTTTGAAGGAGATCGGTTCAGGCGTTTAGAGGAGTATGCGCACAAACGAAATACATGAGTCGCCTAATATTGAGCTTCACTCACTTCGCTCAATAAGAAAATAACATAATATTTTTTTATATTATACCTAACTGTGTCCACGTCCAAGTTTATAAACTTAAGTAACAGCTTCCTCTCAACGAACTAATGAGCCTACCTACTTACCGTCAAACGGATACGTAAATTACACAAAAACAGTCAATATCTACTTAACACCGTAAGCTTAAAATGTTAAGTTCAATACTAAATCACTGGGCGATCCTTTTCAGCCGTGAAATAAAAATAAATGTACGACACGGCTGTTTCTTTTTAACCGACTCCAAATAAAGCTAAGTAAGTTCTTAATTCGAGTTTTCAACCGACTTCCAAAAAAGAAGAAGGTTCTCAATCCGACTTTTTGATTTTTTTTTAATTGGAATCTTCTACTTTCCAAGTGGTCCTATTTCAATTTGGTCCCATTTCAATTACATTTTGGTAGTTTGAAGTCGGTTGCTGTGTCAATTTTTGACGTGTATTTTTATGTATTAGATACCCCATAACTTGCGACTGGGTGAAGCGATTTTGATTTTGTTTAATTGAAAGCTAGTGTTTCTCATGTGGTCCATTAGAAATACTCCTTTATTTTCAGATGGTCCGATTTTCAGATGGTCAGATTTTCAAATGGTCGGATTTTCAAAAGGTCAGATTTTTAAATGTCAGACTTTCAAAAGGTCAGCTTTTCAAATGGTCAGACTTTCAAATAGTCAGTTTTGGTACAGTTATGAACATCATATCAAGTATTGATTTTTTTAAAGGCCGCGGCCGCTCTTACGTCCATTGCCGAGCGCCTCTGGTGTGCACACATGGAATGTCCAGTAGCGCCGTTTAATAACAGTTAATGAAACATAATGATGTCTGATCAGTCATTTTTTTGCCATAATACCAATATTATAAAGGCAAAATGTTAAGAAGGTGTTTGTGAGTTCTTCACGGACAATCTTTTTATCCTTTTCGGTGGAAAAGTAGACATCAGAAATAGTTAGTTCATTTTCTAACACTAGCAGAAAAATTATACAGTTACTTCCATTTTAGTTAGTAATTTAAGTGAAAGAGAAACGTCTGGTATGTTACTAATGATGACTAATGAGGTTCATTTCTAAAGTGTACTTTTAAATCTACGGAGTTAAAGTCCTCTTTTCGAGCCCCAACGGCAAAATAAGTTTCAGTCTATCTCCTACTAATGTATGAAAAAGTATCTAATGAGAATTGTCATCAATGGTTGTAATCTTATCATTTGTCCCTTGTTCAAAGACTCAAAGACCATTCGCATAGTTCATTTATTAAGCACTATTTTTAACTCAAAAAGGGCAATGATTTTCATGCAGTTGTTTGTAGGTAAGTTTCAAATATTAATAAATTAGGATTTACCCTCAAAAAGTAACCTCACAGAAAAAGTCGATATGACTGTAGTCATTTAAATCTGTTGATTCAGGTGCTAAGATGACATTACTGGTGACCCTATTCTATGCATAGCCTGACACGTATTTAACCGGTTTTTAAACATTTCTAGACAAGAAGCTCCGGAAACCACAATCCTTTCTCACCTTGTACCACAACTGCGGAGTGAATGTTTCCACTGACTTCCTGTCTACTACTTCCTGAAGGCCTGGCAGCCCTGTTCTTTAGCATTTAATGTCACTGACATCGCATGCCGGATAGTTGTCAACTCGACTAAATGAATCATATATGGAAATCTTTCCTTGCTTTCTGAACAGCTCGGCTTTGGATGCAACTTTCTTAGACTTCTGAAGACGACTTGAGTTCAAATAAAACGTTTATTTTTATATAGAAAATATTTTAAGCCTACTATAAGTCACAGTTATTAATGTTTAAAGACATTTTTATACGAGAAGTTACGTAAATACCTACAAATGCACTTTTTATTGAAAAGTCATACGCCACAGAAGCAATTCAAAGTAAAATATTTTTTAAAGAATTGAAGAAGAAAGACTCTTGGACTTCATTTTCTAAACTCAATACATTAAAATTCTACAAAAAAGGTTACAAAAGTAGATTTCAACCCTACAGTGACGCCTTCAAATATCAACTGTTTCCCTTCAAGGCAAGGGACGGTAGAAAGGGTCTTTTCGTGAAAAATCGACATTTAATAGGCGACTGCCTATTTCGCAAATGGAGGTAAGCAAGAAGGGTGATGATTTACCACCGCGAAACTCAAATGGAACAGGAAAGTAGGTACTATAGACGATTTCGCAAAAAAATCTTTTTTTAAATGCCTTTAAACTATTTTTGAACTTCGAATAATATTTAGCGATTTCCAATACTTGGGAGTAATTAAAGATGCATAGGCTAAAAGATCAAAGATGCTCAAGCCATCAGAATCTGCAAGCGATCTGACCAACATATTATGTCAGATTAGCAGTAATAAGCACGCAAAGTAGACTGTAAAAGGATCACAGAAAATCGCTGGCAATTAATATACTCTAAGTGCCCGGGAACGGCCATTGGCTGACATGCGACTAACAGTGACTGGCAAAATGTGGGTGTAACGAACAAATCTGTACATCACATCTGTATACCACTTAATGAAGTGACTGGTGAAATATGGGCGTAATAAGCACCTCTGTCAACCCCTTCAGGGATAAAAACCTTATTAGTGTCTTACTATATTTAAGGGAATAGACAGACATACATACATCACCTCTTCATCCCCACAGGGGTAGGCAGAGGTACAGTAACTAAATTAAAAACAAACAATTTCAACTACACAGTACCTATGTAATTCGATTACCACATGAACCAGCACAATCTCATACAAAATTAATCCACCCGGAACTCTTGTATAATTAACGGTGTGACATAGGTCTTGGTATCACGCTCACTTACTCGCGACCTCGCAACCTCCCTGACACAGGATCTCTGACAGGCTTAATTATTAAATGGAATTGATGACTCCCTAGATACATGGTACACGTACACGTCTTTATTTTGGATGGAATTTATGGGGTGTTTTGTTTGATGAAAGAATATAGGTACTTATGTTTTGTGCTTTGTATGAAGCTGTTGGCAACATTATCATCAATTTATAGTAAAATGTTTTAATAATGGCCATACCACAGGTTCTTCTCGATCGTCGCTGTGTAAAGTATATTCTAGGATTTATATAAAAGAACGAATAAGCTGAGCAAACAGTTGGACTTTGTTTAAAAATCGAACCCAAACACTAAACCCATTATCTGGTCCTTCGAGCCGGATCTGAACCAGCGACCTATTGATCTAAAGTTCACTACTAAGCTATCAGAAGTTACCTAACCAAATATTCTCCATCTTATGCTGATGCTGATTAGCTGATCTCAAAGTTATTAAAGTCACCCTAGTGAGCCTGTGGATCGAACGATAAGAACCGATGTAACCGATTTTTAACATGCCCTTTAAAGCACAATGACGTATTCACCGTGATATGCTTTTTCATCAGCCACAATCGAAATTCCCTCACTTTATCTTTTAGTAACAGCACCCACAATTAGTTTTTACCGTGCGGCATCCTGAAGGACTTCCGTGTCGAGCTATAGAGAATGTGGGCATGTAGGATTCTAAGACATCCCCACTAAACCACGCACTGTCTCCCTGTTTCCCTTATTGCTCTTCGAAGACTTGAATGGACTCGCCAGGCATCATCTCCAACTTGTTAATGCCTGCAGTTTAAATAAACAACTTAATTAAGGGCCCCAAACTTGAAAGTTAAGTAGAGAATCGTTTATCTAAACGAGCTATAAATATCAATAGCGTAGGTATACTGTAAATCGTTCACAGTGATTAAAGGGAACAACGAGAGGGGCCTTCGCCCTGAATTTTTTTACATTAGGTACTTGGTAAAAGATGATTTCCAAGAAAGATAATGTACTACTTACCTACGTCTGATTTTTGAATATGACAGAGTCAACTGACCAACTTATAAAAAAGGTGGACGAGATAATGGACACCATTTCCTTTCATAGCATCGGTGAGAAGTTTTGTCATTGATTCAATTCAAAGTCAAACCTGACACGCTTGGTTTTATACAAAAAAAAACGCGGCGGATAAAATACTTGTGAACTCCTTAATTTTGAGAATCAAATCTCTATCGGAAATTGAACCAGGGACCGCTACGGGAGCCACTCGCAAGTCTTACACTCAATAGAATATGCAACTGAGGCAATCAAAACAAAATACCCCACATTTATTCACATTCCCATCAGACATCGACATTTAAACCCTCTTGGGATGTAACACACTTCTCTGTTTATGGTTTTTCCTCGTCAGCAAACATCCCCTGGCATGGCATACAAACACATCACACAGTGACACCTGGCGGGTGGCAGGAATAATTTATTACATTTCTTAAAACCTATTAAATAATGACATCGTCAATTACTCCCCTACCACTAGCACGGATTACATAAACTGAGTAGATCTTTTGTATTTTGTAAACTTTTGATAATTATTATGTAAAAATGCAGACTTCCTCTTTTCAGTGGCTTTGTCCCAAAAAAGAAGACAGATGTATTTTTAATCCCACTTTTAGATAGTATCAAATAATATTATGGCAGTGAACCTGTTGCTACTATTGGATACTTTATTGCACCGCTAGTTTAGATGTGGACTCCTTGATGAGTCCCTTTATTTAAAAGTGAAAATAAAACCTAGAATAAGGCTAAAAATCGGTAGAGACGTCGACTTACTATTTATATTTTCGGGACTTAAACACGTAATTTATCAAACAATGGGGTAAGATGTTGAATTTTTTATATAATTGCACTAATTTCGCTAAATAGAAGACATTATAAACGTCGACATATGTTTCACCTACTCACGAGGCATTCTCAAGACTGTCTCAAAGAGAACAGCGTCCATGTATTATCATGGACTTTCGCCAGGTAACGCCTGATTCCATTCAATACGTAATTTATCTTCTTTTTTTTTATTCCGCGTCTCAAGTCCGTTGCCGGGCGTCTCTGGTTACACGCAGAAGGTATTTCCAGTGGCGCCCGGCGACGTAATTTATCTAACGAGGAAAAACTGTAAATAAATATGTTCTAAGTAAAAAACACCGCCATCGAAGTAATGAGCTATAAGACAAGATATAAATAAAAAAATAACCCCTAACTATTAAATTATCTGTTCCCTGAGTATCTGTTAACTTGACTTATAAGAACACTATAAGCACTCAACATTCAAGCTAAATTCACTCGAAACACACTACATACTGACTTTTATTAAAATTTACGACTGTACTTACCAGGAATACGTAAATTCGGGGAAAAAATAATTCTCGGGTTATCCCGCTATTTATAAGCTTTTCTAAAAAGCATAAAGTAGGTACCTACCTACCTACCTACATTGGTCACAGTGTGATCTAAAAATATTGAAAATACTCACAGTAGAAGTTGCAGTTGATAATACCGCAGTTAATCAATTAATTTTATGGGGTTTCCTAAAAAGATTCTCAAACGTTTCAAATATTTATGTCATTCGCAAAAACGAATGACAGCCAGCTGGAATCGAACCGGTCTTTCTCTAACAAGGAAAACATTTACCAACTAAGCTTTTCGGAAAAACGTTAATAAAAAATATAAAACGCTAAAATTGGATGTCGCTGGCAGGGTCGCCATTGCTTGTATTGACCTCACAAATGTTGAAAGCGAAGAACAACTCAAGAGGCCTTCAGTATAGTTATTGATTGTATGTCTTTAACTAGTCGGTCTAGAATTGTCACGTCGACATTAGTCGGTCGAATCACTTCAATGAATGATTATAATGATAAAGCGTTCGGCGATTTCATTCGATTGAATAAAGTGGACACTATCATGCTCCCAGTGCAAAAAGTTCTAAGTTGTTCTATCCATCTTGGTAAGTCGATAATCTATATTAAAACAGAAACAGATTGAAAAAGCCAAGCTTAATATCGGAAGACAATCTGTCAGTTTATCGGCTCGCAAATCGTTGGTAACCAGACCGTATTAATTGCGAGTCGAGCGATGAAATCGATTGTGAGATTAACAAATCACCCGGTGTCGGTGAAATTAACATGTTTCCTTCGAGTTGCGGTCCGAGTTGATGCTGAATCGAGATAAATTGAATCGATGTATTAAATCGTTGAGACGTGGGGAACTAACTAGTATGGCTATACTGTTACTCGAGTATTATACGAGTATTATGGTATTTGATATTTGAACTACATTTATAAGATTATAAAAATTTTGATAATTGTTCATCATTATTGTCCCTCAAAGTTGTATTTTAGCTTTGTTTTACAACAATCAAGAGTAAGTAGACGTGAGCGATAGCTTCCAAAGAACGTGCATCGCAATAAACCATTGTGAACTTGCTGTGCGCGTGTGTGTGTGTAAACGGCGTGCAACCGATTTCGGTGTTTGTATGAAGCTTTCGCTCTGTTCCGTATATTTACTGATGTAGTTTTACAGTTAAATATTCAATTAATGGTACTTAATGTGGCAGTCGGATGTTTGCGGCATGCGAGGTATTCCTCGATGATCACCAATTTGATCAGCGACAAGGCGACAGTGACATCGCCAGTCTACTCGTTGTACAACGAGTCTACTCGTTCGAACAAGTAGACTCATTGGCGCAAACATCAGACTGCCACTTTTAGCCTGAACCTTCGTCGTAAAGCACTGCGCCTAGTGCACTCTTTGCGTCTGCATTCTTTGAGGGCTTATATTTTTAAAATTGTATCAGTGAATCAGGCTATTTTTCTGCCGAGATATTTTGGCGCGTTTCATCTCCTGTAACTTTTTATATAATATGGAAAAATATACAATAGTAATAATGTGGGTAGACAATTTCATGTGCATTGTTCGAGAAAGTTCGAGAAAGTTATTGCAGACTTGCAAATTAATATGCAATGACAACGAGATAATGCTTTACCACCTTTATATAATTAAGTCCCCAGTATTCAGGAAATAAATTAATCTTCCGTAGACCCAACTCTGAAAGTTCACATACAATTACACAACAATGAGAACTCACAATCCTTTGGCCCGTAGGTGATTTAAAACAATGCCATTCACAACCGGATTGAACTTCACAATGCTCATAAAGGACCCCAGTACTTTGCGACTGATGTGTGTAAGACTAGCTGACTCCCGCAGCTTTCTCGGTATGATTTTCTCTTTCCCAATGCCCACGGGAACACATTCCCGGGATAAATTCAACCTTTAATAGTGAAGGAACATATTACTATAAGAATTTTAGGAATCGGCTTACTGGATCTAAGGTTACTCCCTATATTTTATCTTCTATATCTATCTATACTTATAATAAATCTGTAGAAGTAAAAATTCTGTACATTGAAAATATCAAAAAAATAAATGGCATGGTTACTAGACCGACACCGAACCCAAAAATGTGATTAAAAAATTTTTTGTCTGTCTGTCTGTTTGTTCAGGCATCACGCAAAAACTACTGGTTCGATTACGATGACACTTGGTATAATTATTCTTTAATACCCTGGGCACCACGCTGGGTACTTTTTATCCCGGAAAAGTATGTACAATAAAAAAACAAACTTAATTTTGCGGTTCGATCCCTAGACCCGATTACTGTACCAACTGCAAATAATAAGTTTGTCCTAGGTTACGTCACCCGCAGTGGAGTTCACTAAGGGGCGCTGCACACGGCTAAGATACTAGAATATTTTATCTTAAGATACAATATCGCTCAACAGCTATACACAATAAATCAGTAACTGGTGATCAAGAACAACAGCGGGCAACAGCTAGTAAACCATATTTTTAATTAGTATTAGACTTTAGGAATACTTCCAGACTGCTGATGACACTAATATTTACAATGTACAGATATAATCTCATCTTTAATGCGTTCTGATAAAGTGTAAATGAATTTTGAAGAACTGTAAGATTTATTTTTTGTAGTAGAGGCAGCGTAATTGTTTTTTTTTACTAATGAGGCACAAGTGCTCGACTATAGCCGTCATTGTGCTTTTGACTTTGAAAGCCTTTTCCTTTTCCTGTTAATTTGTCTTTTATTAACTTCCGTATGTGAGCGCGGATGTTTTCAAATGAAACAATTAGTGTTGCATATGAATGAATTGTTATAAATATGAAATTATAATCTTTGCTTTAATTTTTGTGAATGGTTTTAATTGTCACTGTTACAAACATTTTAGTAATATTTAAGTTTGTTGAAGAATATTTAAGCCTACTCGGAACATTTCCAGTCGGCGACGAGGCGGAGGAGTTCTGTGACGCATGTTAGGAGTAGATGTAATTTTAGTAGGAAATTAGTAGTAGGTATTAGTATAGGTAATGTACATATTTAGTTAGTTTGAATTGTATTGTTGAGCGGAGCTCCTTATCAGGTCAATCCAGTGCAACTCGATGTAAAATTGTTTCTCGACAACTACCCAACCGATTTTCATGATTTTTGTCTCTCAAAAATCCAGCATTCTGAGGAGCAGGTTTTGTTCGATACCGAATTTTGATTTAGGACTCTGTAAAAAGTTATTGACCAAAAATATGACAATAGTCATGTGACATAGCTCAATTGCATGCTGCAGCGCAGTACCACGGCAGCGACCGCAGCTCCTATATAGTTTGTCTAACTTATATCACATCGCAACGATTCGTTGACTGATTTAGAAAATATCTAGATATATACTAAATTAATGAATATAATATGAAGTCTGACATCTCCGATTACTAGACATGTTCATTTATTTAAGAAATCTTAAGTCTGATGTCTGAAATTTACAATCTTTTATAACAAATATGAAAACTTGACTCTGCCTTATACATTGTACACAATCAATACAAGGTAAAGAAAAAAAAACACATGCTTAAAACTAATGTATAATCGTTAAGAAGCGATCTCTTTCAGGCAACCGTTGGATGGAAAGCGGAGATATATAATGCAGGAAGTGTACAATATGAATATAGTTTAAATAACAAAAGAAAAAAGGTGAAAGAAAGAGCGAGTTATATAAATCCATATCGATTTGATATTTTTTCCAATCTGAAGTCTGCGATCTCTTCGATTCGATCTTTAGTCGATTCTCGAGTATTACACCAACAAAAAGACGAAGGTCTGAGATCTCTCATACATCTGTAGACTTTATGATGACGAAAGTATTGGACAATATCGATTCCTGTATGTGTTTAGCAAGCAAATCACGATCCAGACAGGGCGTCTGCATCCCTGACCATTGCCTCGTTAGTACACAGCAAACAAATTTGATTACCTAACGAGACCGAGAATAGATATGTCCTAACATTTATCGTTTAACTGATTCAGAACAAATTTAAATCTTATTCAATGTGAATAGAGTAACTACCTCATTTCTTCATTGATTAGTTTGAATTAGAAATTATGTTGCTAAAGTGTTTTGGAGATTGAGGTTTTATTTTCGATCTACATTAAAGTAATCTGCCTGTATTCCTGTATCTGTGAATGAGATGCAGGAATTGGGCACATTATGAAGTTTAAAAGTACACCTAGCTTGTTTTATTCCGGGAGCTTGTTTTGTCCTGTTTCGTACGACCTGCATGAGACTGCTATATCCGAGATTTCGGCACCAGTTCAGTACCAAATCAATTATATTTTTTATTAGGTACTTTACTTATATTCTGAGTGTTTTGGGGTTGGGTCATATTTGTAGAATGTTTTACTACCTATGTATTAAATAACAATTACTGATTTAGCTTAGGTACACGTAGACGTTAGCAGGAATGCTATTAAATTATATTTAAGACTAGCTATCCCGGCAAACTCCGTACCGCCTGAAATTTTACTTTTAAACCTACCCTGAACTTTTACAAATATGTAGGTATTTCAAGAGAAAAAATTACCAAATCGGTCAAGTGGTTCTAGAGTTTTAGCGAGACAAACAAACGGCAATTAATTTTTATTTATATAGATTGGGAGTGTGTTTTAGGTAGGTAAGTATATGTACTTATGTAGAAAAACACAAGGATTTTAAATACGAACAATTTAACAGTCCAAAACCTTGACAACCAGTATGATCCCGGCCACCTGATAAAGCGTGCAATTAAGAGGTATTGTCCTAAATAAGGCTCAGTCTACACTGTAGTGGAAAAAGAAAGCTACTTTTTGGAATGCTGTCTCGGCTTACGGAGAAAATATTTAACGTTGTAAATCGTATGATACCTAAAGAAAGATAAATGCATAATAATCGAAACCTCAAATCAGTCAAGACTAAGACGTAGGTAGAAGACTAATGAATGCAATCATTTTCGCAGCGACTTATGTTGAGACCACAGACTTTCACTTGATATTGCATAGATGATTTTTAGGGCCCGGGTCATCTTCACTTGCTTACCGTGCACCTACAGACAGCCGATGGAGGCTCTGGCAAGAGTACTCAGACTCCCCGGAAAGTACGGCCATAGGCTCATCTCCTATTCCGTGCAACGAACAGTGACTGACAAAATTTGGACGTAATGAACGCTTCTGTATTATATCAACCGCTGGAGATATATTCCTAAATTATATCCTTAAAGCTCTCACTTTTTGAAGTGGATATAGCTCAATGACGCTTCAGTTCTCTTCGAAGCATTGTATATGGAGCTTAAGTCTTTATTTGTGCGCCGACCCCTGCTTTTTACTAACAGACTAACAGCGTAGCACTCATTAACAATATGTACTGGGCCGTGTAAATGAAAGGCCGGTGAAACAATTTCTTTTTTCTGGACAGTTGATATTTTGACAGGTCAGCGCAATTTGCTTGAATGTTTGTTAATTGTCGATACAATTTTCAAAAATTTGTATTTTTTTGTTTTACACGCATAAGTACACATGCAGGGGTCGACAGAGGCGTTTATAATGCTCACTTAACCCTACCTCCTTTAAAAATCCGAGGAAAATGTTGTGGCAGTATATTTCTTTTAGTTCAAAGCCGACAATTTTATGCATGATGATTGATAACTTACCTAATATTGCTAATATGCCATTGGTTGTTTTCAAATACAATAACTAACTACAGTAATGTAACAAGATAACTACAGCTATCGAGAATCGTCTCATAAATTTCAAATACAGGATCGATTCCAAACATTCGCTGAACTTTCGGCTCTTTCCATGACAGTGTCACACCGGGAGGAGGGGTCGCGTCAACGGGCGCACTCGAAACACGAAAACTCGATAAATTTTAAAGTGCTCATGCCACCGTACCCTCACGCCTGCAGCCATCCGTCCAAAATCTGCAGTCGAAACCTACGCTTTTGGTTACTTCATTAATATTTCACGCCTCTTTATTGTTTTCGAATATAAAATTTAAAATTACTAGAATTTGGACAAATGATATTGCGGTATAATTTTAATGATCCGGAAATAAAAATGTAGTGTAATAGATTGTGTTATGAAGAGCAACTTAGGCTTTTATCCCGGGAATGTGTTTCCATAGAAATTATGAACTACAAATATCCTTCGTGGGCATAAAAACATAAGTACTTATGATGTACCTACCTACTATTAATACATAAAAATTTCGTTTTATTACCGTATGATTAACGGCTAGCCTGGTGGTAAAGTGAGACCACCTTTATAGGCCTCAGGCTTTACCTAACGACTGTAAAACAGCTTTTATAACCCTTTTAACATCCCATTATATCAAGAAATTTGATCGTGATTTTATCATTGAACCCATTTAGTACAATAATTACTCATAAAATCAACATGGGGTCCAATTAGAAGAGTATAAATTATAACAAACTATCAAATGTTAAGGTAAGACACGAAACAATGCCAAAAAAACTCGGTCCCGTGTCAACGGCCCGTAGAAATAAACCGACTTTGTACACCGTATTTCTTTCTTTCAACCACGTTATTATAAAAACACACACTTTCATTACTTTTGCCGTCTGAACGGTGGCTTATTACCTTAACTTTGCCTTCATTATAAGCTGTTTACACCTATTTTACAGTTTTTTACTTGTGTATTACACGCTGTCTTTACGACGTGACTTTAAACTGAAGGCGTTTCAAAATGTAACTTTGTTTTATGTATTTTTAATGATTTTTTGTCATGCAAGTGTTTCTTGTTTGCCTTAAAAGTCTACTTTTGAATATTTTAAACTTTTATTCAGAAATTGATGACTAAACGGTTATAACTATAGTGAAAATATCAAAGTTACGCTTACTTATGACAATTCGGTAGATAAACCATTATAAAACATTTCAAACTGTATTTCGAGTTCGATTTTTGCTGAGCGCGTGGCTAGTGGCTTTTTAGGTTACCTCTGGCGTTCAGCAAAAATCGGGTTCCCAGACACTCGCATACCGAACAACGTTTCTTGTCCTGCTCCTGGAGCTAGTTAGGAATAACTAGTTCTTCTGTGCGGGACTATCAACTAATCAAACATTACCTTGACATTAACGAACTCATCGATTAACATCGATGGTTGTTTTAAAAAAAAGAAGAAGAAACTGGATTTAACCTACTTTCAATAAAAATATTATAAAATTGTTTTTGTTCAAAATAAGACTTTAACATTGGCCAACAACCTCTCTCAAAGGATAAATAATTATTTTGCATTCTACGTTGCTATCCGGGACATAAATTCTTTTAAAGTGTTACCAATATAAAAAGTGTTATCCAAGAGGCTTTTAAGACATAAATATCATGCAATTTTAGCCTTTTTCTGCTTAAACATACGAAATAACATTTTACGACTATTATCGACTTTTAACCTTTGACATTATTGATACAAGAACACAAATTCATGAACAGGTTTCAACACAAACGTAATGACACTGATTTGGCTGGATATGGTACCACTTCTGTGTTCTTTACCTTTCATATTGTAGCCATAGCACAGAATAGGGAATAGTACTTACATACAGAACTTGCACTCCGACGTTAATTAAAGCACATTCTTTTGTTTACAGAGAACATCATTCGAACGTTAGGGTTGACAGGAAAGTACCAGCATAATTTTACCAATAATTACGACGTTAATGCCTCAATATCAAGTCTATGGTCAATGCCGTATCACAAACAAGAGACAACCTTTACTGACTTACAACTTCAAGTTGTCGCTGACGTCACGTATTTTTTGCGATTGTTAGGCGAGTGACATAGGCCATAGGTAGGTACGCTAGACATAGAAAACATGTCCTTCAAATTAGAAATGGAAAAAAATATAGTTCCGATAACATAATTATATAAAGGAAGTCCCGTTTTAATTTGTGTCGTTGGGCGATAAAACAGCCGTTTCTGAATTGAAATCAACCGACTACCAAAAAAGGAAGAGGTTCTCAATGCGACTGGGTTTTTTTATTTGTTACCTCATATCTTCGGACTGGGTGAGCCGATTTTGAATATTTTTTTAATTGGAACTACTACTTCCCAAGTGGTTCCAATTTGGTTCCATTCCGACAACTATTTGGTCCTATTCCGGTAGTTTGAGGTCTGTAAGTGGCTGTGTTAATTTTTGACGTGTATTTAATGAACATACCTAAAACTATATGAGAAAACAAAATAAATAAGGCACGTATGCTAGAACCGCCATCTTTACAACAACAAGCATAACGAAAGTCGTAAAAAATCCAAATAACATTGGCAATCGAAGCTAATTGTAACAGGGGACACTTTTTAGGAATATTTTATACATCTTTCCGTCTGTTTCAAATTAAAAAGTAATAACTCGCGGTACAGAACGAGCGGGAGCGGACTTATTGCTATGATTTATTGAATCGTAAATTTTTTTGTGGTTTCTTACAAAGTAATCTCGGTATTGGTACAGTAATATAGTAGAAAAAACTCATTGTACAATATTCTTTGCATAGTCATTGAGGTAGTAATTTTATTTGCAATTTATCTCTATGTACGTACATAGTATAAAATTTAAGTCGAAAAAGATAGAGTGGTTTAGGTATATTTAAATAGCATTCATTTACCAAGCCTTTTCCCAACTCAGTTGGGATCGGCTTTCCAGTCTAACTGCGATTTGGCTGAACTTCGATATTTTCCGTGAAGCGACTGCCATCTGACCTTCACAACCCATGGGCGATATCGAAGTTCTGTAGTTAGACCGCGAGGATTTTTGATTTAGGGCTCCAACTACCCCTAACGACTGCCATAGATGTTAGTATGACAACCGGGACCGACAGCTTAACGTGCTCTTCGAGGCACGGAGGGGTCTCAATGTCTTAAGAAATGGTCACCCATCCTAAGACCGGCCTGAGTCGATGTTGCTTAACCTTTGCAATGTGTTAACATTGTCGGTTACCACTAGACCACGAGCCCTCCAGAACGTTAATTACCTATCGATTGTATAAATATAGCGCCCGGTAACAGCAATAGCCTTGTCCCCTATAACATGGGACCAACGGAACTATTTGCAAAACGTGGGTAGGCAATACACCTTTGACTACCCTACACTACTATTATAAAGAGGAAATATTTGTATTTTTGTGTGTATGTTTGTAATGAATAAACTCAAAAACTACAGTGCCGATTTCAAAAATTCTTTCACCATTGGAAAGCTACATTCACCCTGAGTAACATAGGCTACTTTTTATCCCGGTAATGTGTTCCCACGGGAACCGGGAACGAGTAAACTAAATCACGCGGGCGGAGCTGCGGTGATTAGTTAGTCAGTAATATAGGCGTGATTATGTGTATTATGTATGTAAGGCACGATGGTCTAATGTGTAGTATTAATTTAACTTTTCAACCGACTTCCAAAAAAGGAGGAGGTTCTCAATTGAAGTGAATCTTTTTTTAATATGTTTGTTACCTCATGTTCGGACTGAGTGAACCGATTTTGAATTTTGTTTTTTTTATTAGAAGCTACTAATTTCCAAGTGTGTCCCATTTCAATTTGGTTCCATTCCGACAGCTAATTGGTCCCATTTCGGTAGTCTGAAGTCGGTTTCTGTGTCATTTTTGATGTGTATTTTGTAATCGTTACCGACACCTAACTTTAGAACTATGTACCTACTACTTTATCTTGTGCAGTATATTACAATCTTAGAACCTCAGTTGTAGTAACTTAATTAAAACTCACTACAACACTGGCTGGCCGCTAGGTGGCAGCACTTGACATTTCGCGCCTTTAATTAAAACTTTAGATTCATTGTTCCAGATATAATTTCATTGCGCGCCTTCTTCGCCCAGATGTTGGCTTCGAGACTACCCTAGCCAACTTTGTAATTAATTATATAAAAGATGATAATATCTTGTTCTTCCAAAAATACAGATGAATTAATAATCTGTAGGAGTAAAGGGGTCTCACCAAGAACTTAAACTTTTAATACTAGGTATTCGCTGGAACACGGGCGGTTACATCGAAATAATTAAGACGGAGAACCCTACCTAACCTATAAAAAATAAAAAAACATAAAAATATAAAAATTACAAAAAAAGCTATTTTCAACAATGACGCGAAATTCTTAAAAGCTGCATTTAAAAATTTAAATTTCGTGTGCGAGGCGACAATCTATTTTTTTTAGTACTGTCAAAGTATATGTTTCTTTAATTCTTAATAACACAAAAACTATACAGCAAAGCACGTTAATGTGTTCTATCTGCAGCCAAATTTCAAGTCGATAGGTTTAAAATTGCGACCGTTATCGGACCATCTTAGGGAAGACTCCGCTCAGGGGCGGGGCCCCAAGTGATTAGATACTACGTCCTCGCCGTCCGCCCTGGACCCCAACTTGACCACGGTAACGCAGTGGCAAGTTGGGTGACCGAACGTATTTAGTCTGAACTTGGTGCCAATAAAAATTGTGATCATTATGAATAGTGAACCCGACGATACCCCCGGTCCCGATACTGCCCTTTCCCGGGCAGTATCAACCGACGACTTTACGCATCCATCACGGACTCCGATGCAAATTGATTTGGGGGCTCGCGCCGCGCCGCCTAGCTGCAGCGCGATGTCGACGCCCCAAGGAACTGATGCTGCTGGGACTGACGATGGGTCAGCTCCCAGCAGTGTGAAGAAGAAGGGCCGCTCTTCTGCGACGAAGAAGAGGACCCTCGAGGAGAAGGGGGGGCCGCCGCGCGACCGTAGCACCAGCTGCTCCGGGTGGGGGTCCCTCCTCTCCACCGATTCGGAGGAGGAGGTGCCGGTCAAGACGGTGCGTACGCGTCTCGACGCGTACAGAAGGCGGCCGCCAACTCCTCCTCCCTCCTCGGTCCAACTGTCCCAGCGAAGTCGCCGGGAAATCGGTGGGCCGCCCGCGCGGGAGCTCATGAGCGTTTTTGCCCGCATGAACGCGGCCATGCGGGGCAACAGAAACGTGGCGGGGAGGAAGAAGATTGTGGCTTCATTGGTGGATGAAGCCCAATCTTCCCTCAACAAGCTCCTCGCGCGGAGCGTCACTAAGGAGGAGGCGAGGCTCCGGAAGCAAGTGACGAGCCTGGAGGCGGAGCTCGCTGCTTCCAGGAAGCAGATGGATGACCTGTGGCGGGAGGTCGCTGACTTGACCAAGGTGGTCAAGGCGCCTCCCGGTCCCATGCTGCCGCCTCCTCCTCCGACGGCTGGACCAGCGCCGAAGACGGCGCCACCCACGGCGCCCACCACGGCGCCCACCAAGGCGCCCACGACGGCGCCAACCACGGCGTCCAAAAAGGCGCCCACCACGGCGCCCACCATGGCGCCCACCACGGTGCCCAACACGGCGCCCGGATCGCCGCCACAGCCTGTGCCGACTATGGTACAGGTCCTGACGGCGATCGAGAGGCGCCTCGCGGTCCTGGAGGACCGGGCGTACCGCCCTCCGCTAGCACGTCCCGCGTTCTCATACGCGGCGGCTGTTAGCGGTTCTCCCGCTCCAGGACCAAGCGGCACACCCGCTGTCCGCCGCCCCGATCCGCCCCAGTCCGCTCCAGCGTACCGGTTGCCGGCCGAGACCGCGGCCCAGGCGCGGAAGGCGAAGGGGCGCGGCAAGAAGAGCGGCACCCCTGCCGCCTCCTCTTCCTCTAACGCTCCCGCTGCTCCTTTACATGCCTCCGGACGGGAGGGATGGGAGGTAGTGGGGGCCAAGAAGAGGAAGACGAAGGCCGCCAAGAAAGCGGCCAAGAAAGTGGCCAAAGCCGCCGCGGCGAAGGCGCCGAAGAGGCCCCGCGCTCCTCGCTCCACAGCCGTCGTCCTTACGGTGACGACGGAGGGTGTGGAGAGGGGTGTGGGGTACGCTGATGTCCTGAGGACCGTGAAGTCCTCAGTCAACCTCTCAGCCCTCGATATCCAGGGGGGTCTCCGGTGCAAGACGACACGCACCGGGGCTCGCCTCCTCGAGGTCTCCGGCGCCTCCAGCGGCCCTAAAGCTGACGCCCTAGAAGCGCAGCTTAGGGACGCGCTGGACGCAGAAGCCGTCCGCGTCACCAGGCCCACCAAATGCGCTGCATTGCGCATCACGGGTCTGGATGACGCGGCCACGACGGAGGAAGTAATCTCCGCCGTCGTGGAGGCGGGCGGCTGCCCCCGTGACCAGGTGAAGGCTGGAGACATCTCCTTCGGCTCCACTGGTCATGGGATGACAGTCGTCCAGTGCCCCGTCGCGGCGGCACTGAAAGTGACGGACGGACGAAGCCTCCTCGTAGGGGGCTTCCTAAAGGCGCAGGTGCACCTCCTTCGTGCCCGGGAAACTAGATGTTTCCGGTGCATGGTGGTGGGGCACGTCGGAGTGCAGTGCACAGCGGAAGTCACCGTGGGCGATCGGTGCTTCCGCTGCAGCCGGCCCGGTCACAAGGCAAGTGCCTGTGATGCCCCGCCTCGCTGATTTAGATGCGAGGCGGAGGGCAAAACTGCGGACCACCGGGTCGGCAGCACAACCTGCGCCGCCTCGAGGCCAAAGCCTCGTCCGTCCGCTGAGAGCGGTGGGGGTGCCGCTACTGCACGGCCAGATGTTTCTCGGCGGGATGCTGATATGGACGTACATTAATGTCTGACGCCCATATCCGCATCCTGCAAGTGAATTTGAACCGCTGCCGCGCTGCTCAGGATCTTCTGTACCAGAGCATCCGGCAGTGGTCCATAAACTTGGCGGTGGTCGCCGAGCCGTACTACGTCCACCCGGGAAGCCCGGTGGACGAGGACGGCTCGGCCTGTTTTATCTTCGGGGGGTCCGCCGCAGACAACTCGCGCCTTGCTATCATTGCAAGGGGCCGCGGGTGTGTTGCGGCGGAATATGACGGGTTGGCAGTCGTGGCCACCTACATCTCGCCGACACTGGACGAGACTCAGTTTGAGCTATGGCTCACTGAGCTCGACGTCGTCTTCGCTGCGTGCCGTCCTCGCCCTGTCCTGCTCCTGGGAGACTTCAACGCCTGGAGTGAGGCGTGGGGCTCCCGGGAAACCAGGGACAAGGGGAGGCTTCTTGAGGACTGGACCAGAACACGTGGTCTGGAGGTCCTCAACCGGGGGAATGTCGCCACCTTCTGGCGGCGGGGGACCAGCTCGGTCGTGGACGTATCGTTCGCGACCTCTGCCCTCGCCGCCCGTATTACTGGCTGGCACGTGGAGGAGGGTGAGGAGACGCACTCGGACCATCGGTACATCCGATTCGATGTCGTCCCCCCACCTGACCTCCCACAGCCGGTAGAAAATCCCCCGGATCCGCGTTGGGCACTTCACCATCTGGATCGGGAGGCTCTCCTGGAGGCATCCATCGTGCAGGCCTGGATTCCGGCACCGGACCGGCCTGCCGATGTGGATGCCGAGGCGGAGTGGTTCAGGAGAGCCATGTCGCAAATCTGTGATGCGGCGATGCCTAGGGTTACACCCAGACCGGCAAGGAAGCAGGTGTACTGGTGGTCGCCGGAGATTGCACAGCTGCGCGCAGCATGCATCTCCGCCCGCCGCCAGTACACCAGGTTTCGCCGGAGGCATCGCCGCCCAGACGACGCGGCAACCCGAGAGGCGGAGCTTTATCAGGCTTACAGGGAGGCTAAAGGTAATCTCCAGGAGACAATAAAGCGGGCCAAGACGGCGGCCCGCAAGGAGCTCCTGGAAACCCTGCAGCAGAACCCATGGGGGCGCCCGTACCTACAGGTCAGGGAGAAACTCCGACCTAGGGCGCCCCCACTGACCCAGAGTCTCCAGCCGCAGCAGCTGGAGCGGGTCATGGGCTCCCTGTTTCCGACGAGCGCGGAGGAGCACGTCCCTCCGCGCATGGCTCCGTCTGTGCCCGACGCGGATAGCATCAGTGAAGACGACGTACCCGAAGTCAGGGTGGGGGAGCTAGGTGCGGCAGTACTCCGGCTTAAACGCCGGAAAATCACTGCCCCCGGACCCGACGGCATTCCTGGCCGTGCATGGGTCCTGGCCCTCGAAGAACTCGGGCCTCGACTGATGGGGCTCTTTAGCGCATGCCTCGAAAGGGGCCAGTTTCCCAAGGTGTGGAGGACGGGGAAACTGGTCCTGATTCGTAAGGCGGGGCGGCCGGTGGACTCACCGTCCGGATACCGGCCGATCGTGTTGCTCGACGAGGTGTGTAAGCTCTTTGAGCGAATTATCGCGGAACGCCTCGTCGAGCATCTCTCGACGGTGGGGCCAGACCTGGCGGACAACCAGTACGGTTTCCGTCGGGGACGCTCCACCGTGAGCGCGATCATGCGCGTCAAGAGCCTGACGGAGGAAGCAGTCTCACAGGGCAAGGTGGTGGTGGCGGTGTCTCTTGACATCGCCAACGCGTTCAACACCTTGCCATGGAGCTGCGTTAGGGAGGCGCTCGTGTATCACGAAACGCCTCTCTACCTCCGTCGTATTGTCGGGGCCTATCTCTCGGAGAGGGCCATAGCTTTCCCCAGCTGGCTCGGGCCAGCTCGGCGAGATGTGTCGTGCGGTGTTCCGCAGGGGTCGGTCCTGGGGCCGCTTCTGTGGAACATCGGCTACGACTGGGTGCTGCGGGGTGCGTTGCCTGAGGGCGTCGGCGTAACGTGCTACGCCGACGATACCCTCGTCACGGCGCGGGGTGCAACGTACCAGGAGGCAGCACTCAAGGTCACGACGGGTGTTGCTCAAGTCGTGGGTCGGATACGGCGGCTGGGACTGGAGGTGGCCTTGCACAAGTCCGAGGTTCTGTGTTTTCACAGACCTCGGAACGGTCCACCTGAAGGTTCCAGCATAAATGTGGGAGGCGTTAGCATCGGCATCAAGCCCTCGATGAAGTATCTAGGGATCGTACTTGATAGCCGATGGAACTTCGGACCACATTTCCGAAGTTTGGTCCCCAAGGTGACACAGGCATCGGTCGCGCTTTCGCGACTGATGCCCAACCTAAAGGGACCCAACGCTTCCTGCAGGAGACTGTACCTGGGGATCGTGCGGAGTATGGCCCTATACGGGGCTCCCGTATGGGCGGCGCGGTTGACGGCCAACAACTCAACGCTCCTTAACAGACCGTTGAGGACCTTGGCCGTCAAAACAATAAGGGGCTACCGCACGATCTCCGGAGAGGCTGCATGTCTCCTAGCCGGGACCCCTCCATGGGACCTGGAATCGAGAGCCCTTGCGTCATTGTTCCAATGGCGCAAGGAGGCGCTGGAGCGGGACCACAGGCCTGCGTCTCGAGAAATCGATGACCGGCGGTCCCAACTCCGCCAGGATCTCATGGAGTCATGGAGGGTGCGACTTGAGCAACCCAAGTGGGGTGCCACCATCATCGCGGCGGTGAGACCGATCATGGACGATTGGCTGCAGAGGCAGCATGGTGACCTCACGTATCGTGCGACGCAGATCGTTACCGGGCATGGATGCTTCGGTAGCTATCTGTTTCGCATCCATCGTGAGGTCACACCCCGGTGTCAACACTGCGAGGTTTCCGACGACGACACCGCACTCCACACGTTGGTGGAGTGCTCAGCGTGGGCGAGTCAGCGCCGGGACCTCGTAGTGGGTCTGGGCGTGGATACCCTCTCGCTGGAGACCATGCTTCAAGCCATGGTCTCCAGCGGGAGTAGGTGGAACGCGGCCGTGTCCTTCTGCGAGCAAGTCGTGCTCGCGAAGGAGGCGGCCGAGAGGGAGAGGGAGCGTGCCCTCCCCGCCGAGTTCCGTAGTCAGCGGCGAGGCCGCCGCAGACTCATCTACGCCCAAGACCATCGACCTCCATGATCGGGGCCTGAGGACGGCGGGATCGCCACCCGTCGTCCTTACAGAAGCAGGCTAGAAGGGTTGCGTGCTGCGGGGCCTTTGCCCCATAGCACGCAACCAGATTCACTCATTGACGCGGGATAAAACCCTACCCCAACGACGCGGGATTCTCATCCCGACCCAACCCCCCGCAGAGACCACAGAGGTGGTCAAAGTCCGCCGGGCGCCACTGGAAATACGTTCTGCTTGTAACCAGAGACGCCCGGCAACGGACGTTAAAGCGGCCGCGGCCTTGGTCGCGGAACTAAAAAAAAAAAAAAAAAAAAAAAGACTCCGCTCAACTCCGCTGCGCTCCGTCTTATTAAGGTACCAAGGTAACCTCAACTGCAAGTATGTCAAAAATAAAAGTTCAAAATAAACCGCAATTAGCGAGTCTATTTACGTGGGATCAAAAGAATTTACTGGCATTCTATTTCAGTAAATATTTCATTTGCAATAAATGTAATAGCTATGACAATAATAATTTAAAAAAGCAGAACCTCTGCGCTGATGTCATGTAAATAAAGATACATCAAAACAGACAAACCAGATGTAACATTTATTTAGCAAAAATAAAATAATAAATAAATTAAAAAATAAATATGTTAGGAATTCACACAACGCCATCTAGTCTCAAACTAAGCAGAGCTTGTGATAAACTGATATAAATACTTAAATATTTTTTTTTTGTAAATACATACATATTATACATAGGAAACACTTCGGTGCAAACGTATATGACTTCAAAAATATTTTTTAGATCTGGCTATGAATACCTAAATATGCAATTCGGAATATTATAAGTTAAAATCTACTAAAGTCAATAGCTATTATCACTAAGCATTTCATTGCTATAAAGTACGAGTACGTTGATATGCAGATGAATAATCTATTAAAATGTTTATGTATGAAATACAGCAACTAGTAAAGTACTGTTATAACAGGGATAAGTGCAAACAATTAGTTTTTGTCTACTATTTCATAGACTTGCGTGTACGATGCCGTTAGCCAAACTCATTTGATACCAGTATCTAGTCTGAAACAGTTGTAATATATAAGTAATTACACGTGGTAAGGTCAGTTTACAGGTCCATGTAGTGGAATGGAGGAAGTAAAAATTGCGGGCATTTGTCAAAGTCTCCCCTGCGGAAATGGTGCATAAATAAAGGGCCAGTTCGAAAAAACTCAGAATAATGTTACCAAGGATGTCGTAATGTACGAAAGTGAAATCGTAAGTGACAATAGAGTGAGAGTAGTAGGAACTGAAAATACGTTTAGTGCAACATGAATTTAAAAGTGCGATTTTTTTAAGTATCTTGGGTTAAATATTCAAATATTAAACGTTGTTTAATAGTTTACTAAACTTTCGAATGTCGGCACTTGGTGAAACTCATAGTTATACGTGATAAACAAACACACTTGTATTATATTCTGCTGACAATGGCTTGAAGTTATTTATGTTCGAAGTATGTTTATGTTTCGGAGTATGGGTGTTTTCTTTGTATATTTAGTATGTATTTAGAAATATATAAGTATGTTTTTCAGTTGTCTAGATCCCATAGCACAAGCTTATTGGATCAAGGGTCCAATGTTTCAGGGAGTCGATGATCGAGGGAGTGAACTCGACTTTGGAGGCTGTCTCTCAATGGAGTGATGCTAATTTGTCTTAGCGCTTTGTCTTTTTTCGCCGAAACGGAGTCCATTCCAACTGACTCCGACTTTCCGGAATGTCCCCGTTCCGATTAACGACCGTCTTGGGCTCTTGGGGCTGGATCTCTCATCCAATCTAAATTTCGGTCGCTACATCGAGTCCATAGCAAACACTGCTGCCAAAAAACTTGGTATCCTCTCTCGGGTGAGACGGTACTTCATTTCGGAGCAGCTCTTAAATCTTTACAAAGCTTAAGGTCGCTCTTGCATGGAATACTGTTCCCATCTCTGGGATGGGTCTGCTAGATATCAGCTGGATGCTTTAGACTCGTTGGAGCGCCGAGCGAAGAGGATCATAGGCAGCGACTCACTTGTGGGGGCTAATCTTCAGAGCCTAGAACACCGAAGACGAGTGGCGTGCCTTTCGGATTTTTATCGGTTACATTTCGGTGAGTGTGCGGAAGTTTTACATGACCTGATACCCCTTTCCCCTTTCCGTCACCGAACGACTAGCCACAGCGAGCAGTTCCATCCTTATGTTGTAGACATTCCTCCATTACGCACGAAGCAATTTGCCTCTTCTTTCATTATGCGTACGGCTAAGGAGTGGAACTCTCTGCCGAGGTCAGTTTTTCCGGAACGCTAAAATCTGGACATCTTTAAGGTCAAAGTGAACGGACACCTTCTAGGTAAACGTGTACCATCGTAGGCCTCGTCTTCGCCTTCCATCAAGCGAGATTGAGGCCAAACGTAAGCCTATTTTTCATAAAAAAAAGCTTAATTTGGGCTAGATGACATTGTGTGAGAATGTCCAAAAATATTTATTTATGTATGTAAAACAGTTTAGTTAGGACACCTCTGATAATGCTATAAATCGAAACCGGTCAGGTTAAATTAAATATAATAAACAGGAGAATTGTGTGTAAGTGTTCCTCCGTGACCATGGCGCTTGCAATAGTTCCGAAATATCGGAAACTCGACAACAAAATAATACATGGTAAATATCCCGAACACATTTCCAAAGTTTATAATAATAACGACCATGGCAGTTTAAATAACTATATTGTGTGTAAGTGTGTTTGTTCATCTTGTTTTAAACGTTATTTTCTTGAAAGGCTTGCACCTGCGTCTATTCCTAATAAAGGGTGTTACATGGAGTATGTAGCAATGTCAACGATATGTAGTATCTGTGTCATGACTAATAGCAACACTGACACGCATTCAAACTTCCGTCGTCGTAGTCTTTATGACATATATGTACAATACTATGTCATATTGTGAACTAAGAATAAATTCCTGTACACAAGTCTAGTACGTCATTTCAAATAAGACCACATTCAACACAGGGAACATCTTAACCTATCTTTACTAAAACTTACCACCAAGGTCCTAAGTTTTTGATCTGCGCAAATGACGACTTCTCATCGGACTTTAAAACGACATCATGAAAACACTTTCGCCAGTTTTAAAGACTTGCTCAGTCTTGTGGTAATAGCTGAGTTAGGAGTAGTGCAATTACTTTCACCTTGACTGTGAACTCTAGATTAGATATTAGCAGTAACAAAATTCCACGTATAAAAGTTATCTAGTAGAAGTTATAAAACTAAAAACATTACTCGTATAAACTTAAAACGTTCGAGACAGACTTTAAAATTCAAAGCAATCGAACATTCCTACATTTGAATTTCGAAACTTAAATAAAACAAACAGTCTAGTTGTCACTAAAGTACCTAATGTCACTTTTTGCTGTCTCGACATGCTCGCGTGACTTCAGTTCACCAAACAGACTTATCGTAGGGGCAATGATCTATAGCACATTTTTACGAAATAAGCCATAAAATTGGACGTTGCACGTTGAATTGTCTGAATCCTTGTGTGTAATAATTCAGTGTTTTAACACCATAGTTCGTTGTAATAGTATTTGTAACAACAGACCAACTTACAAATGTATAAGTTTATAATAGATACTAAGTGGAAAGTTACTTATTTTGAGGTTACATGTCTATTCTGAAGATTTGTCAATTGAAAAATCTCGGTTGCGGTCAATCGAGCTGAACCGAGGCATCTAAGGTCCTTTCAAGCATCTACAGTGCTTCTATCAGGCAGTCTCGGGAATGAACGTTTTTTCCGAATGCAACCGATTATTAATATCCATGTCCATAAATTATTAGATGTTAAAAGTTATCAAAACTTTTAAAACTGAAATTGAACTTGAATTTAGAACAACGTACTTTTTTGTTGTTTTGTTTTAATTTCGGTGTGTAACTCCTATGGAGTTGTAAAATTATAATTATCTGTCGTGCCTGCGACTTAAACAGCTTTTCCCCCCATTCAAATGTAAATTAATACCCGATGGATATCCGACGAAAGCCGAAGCAGACGCATACGATAGAGAAGAAAAATAGAAGCACTGTAGGTATGACTTACGCCTACATATTTATGACTAGGTATGCAATGCATGCTACTAATTGCAAATGTTGAGCGGAGCAAATTTTTTTAATTTTTTTTATGCTCTATTTTCATCATTTCAGAGATATGCACTCCCGAGTATGATGTCGACCAGCATGCCAAATTTGGTCAAAATCGGTCGAGCCGTTTCGGAGGAGTTGGCACACAAACGATTTACACTTGTCGTCTAAGATACGCTACGCTTCGCTCTGCTCAATAACTAGTAGGTACCGCAAATCGGGTAGGTACCTACTTTATATGAATATGATGAACTAGAGCAGATTATATCCTTACTCCAGTCTTTGTTTGACACGGATACAGCCGTGACATTATTAAAATACCTCCGTATAACGGTATAACCCTTAAATGAAGTAAGCGGGCCGCTTGATTGATTTATAGCCCGAGTCGGACTCGACACGTGTCCGGTAGCACTCGACACGCACGTGCCTATGTTTAATTAATTTATACTGTTGATAACAGTTGAGGGTTGATCATTGTTTTTAGATGCAGGTGTATTTGGGGGGGATATTTCGATGTATCAGTTATTTGGCATAAATGTTGATGCGGAATTTTACACTTTAAGAAGAATAATGAGGACGTGGTATTTTTTGTTCGCTAATAGACAGAGACTGCATTGGTTAAAACTATTATTTTTGAACATTAATTACCTACAGAACTAGGAACATCATCTGTTGCCGCTATAACAAATATTTAATGGTGCTCCCATACAACAAACATGATTTTTTTTCTGTTTTGGTAAGGAACCCTTTGTGCACAAGTCCGACTCGCACTTGGCAGGTTTTTTTCAGAAATAGCCTGTCCAAGATTTACCCCTCTCATGTATAAATACATTTCAACAATGGTTATTACAGATCTCCGACTGTTACGTTATTGTTATAATAACAGTTATTGTACCAACCGTAGCAACAGTAACGGTAATCGTTATTGCTGCTCCTTCAGCGTCATTAACATAACAATTCACTCAAAATTGGTCCAGTAAATGACCTATACGCGTGTTCCTATAAATGTTCAACGATCATATTTATTTTAACAACCGAAAATTAATAAAAGTCAGAGACAATAAAATTAATTTTCAACAAAGGGGAGGAAACTAAAATAGGGTTTTAGCATATCTAAGGATTATAGACCTTTTTTTTTAATTCCGCGAGATCGCGGCCGCTCCCATGTCCATTGCTGCGGGCGTCTCCGGTGAACCCAGAAGGTATTTCCAGTGGCGCCCGGCGGACTTTGGCCAGCTGTGTGGCCTCTTCGAGGGATTAATAGACCGTAGCATTTTGTCGAGCTGTTCTATGTAATGTAACGTTCGTGCGAATCGTACAAAAGCTCAGGTACCAGAGCATTTTCAAGTAATGTCACGTGTCGTCGCGAATGTTTGGCGCACTGTTTGGCGTAATGCTCACAGAGAGTGCAATGTAAATCTACCCGTAATATTTCATTGTACCTTGCGTTCAATTTTCGAAGCAAAAGTTCCATCAAATGTGGCACCAATACGCTCTCAGTATAGGTATATCGTCTATGATACGATCCTTAGTTTTCCCCAATTAGGCTGTAACAAAACGGTGAGCGTGTAGCTCTAAGTAGATCGGCTCGATGTTCTGTTACAAGTAAATGCTATAAGTATATACTCGCCCTAATAAGTTTTATTTAAATTGTTGTTTTTATTGTGCTAAAAAGAGTTGAGATCTATTACAATACATCTAAATAACATCTTCCATCGAACCTCTCAATATCTCTTTACTTTCAATCGGCTACTGTTGATAACAATACAGAACTAAGCTTAGACACTGAGCTTTGTATTAAAAGATGTGGTTAAAGATTACTGGACGTGATTTTGATTAGAAATCCATTGAGTTGTTAAGACTGGGTTTTGCTGTTTTTATTTCACTTTGTGTCTAACGCAATTAATTTGACAAAGTGCATCGATGCAGAGAAGACAACTAATCACAATCTTTACTTTGTAGATGGGAAACATAGTTATTTTTAACCGACGTCTAAAAAAGGAGGTTTTCTATTCGACTCTACGTTTTTTTTATTACCTCATAGTCATAACTTTGGACTGGGCGTAACGATTTTGATTATTTTTAATTGAAAAAATCTACTTTCCAAGCGCCCTTTCAATTAAGTTTCATTTCGATAATTAAAAAAAAATTTAAATCGGTCGGATTTTTGATTTAGGGCTCCAACTACCCCTAACTACTGCCATAGATGTTCGTATGACAACTGGGACCGACGGCTTAAAGTGCTCTCCGAGGCACGGAGGGGTCTCAGTGTCTTAAGAAATGGTCACCCATCCTAAGACCATGGGTGTGGAGGTCAGATGGCAGTAGCTTCACGGAAAATATTGAAGTCCAGCCGAATCGCCGTGAGATTGGAAAGCCGACCCCAACTGAATTGGCAAAAGGCTCGGTGAATGGATTAAAAAATTTATAAATTATACCCCAATTTTTTTTCCAAGGGAAATGGGATTGGAGAAACTAAAGCAGTTACTTTTTTCTGAGAGAAGGAACCTAGCATTAAATTTTACTTACCTTAACTAAATATTAAGTAAATTAAAATTAATTAAATTATACACACACACACATATATCACGCCTATATCCCCGCAGGGGTAGTCAGAGGTGCATTACACACCCACAATTTGCCAGTATTTTTAGTCCCACGTAATAGAGTGCAAGCCTATTGCCATCACCGGGCACACATGTAATGGGTTATGTCAAAAATGGCCGAATTAATTTAATAAAAATAAGCAGCTATATTACAATTTTGAAAAATAAATTTGAAACCCGTTGCTTTGCGATGAAATGTTGATGAAAGGCAAAAAAATCTTACGTGCCAGCCACTGTGGTATAACCAATTAAAGTTCTGGGCGTCTCGGACTGCTGGTTTATGCTGGTAAAATACCATTTACCTATGTTTTATCTCACATCAAACTGCCATCAAACTGCCCTGCCATCGACGTGATGGTGGGGCAGTTTTTCACAGTGATGCCTACTTGGATCTAGACTAGATAGAACAATAATTAAGTATTCCTTCCCTATATTTTACATTAAGTAAATTAAAGTAATATTGTATGCTGGTAAAATAACTATTAAATATTTGACCTCCCATCAAGACGTCGATGGCGGTGCAGTTTTTCGCAGTGATATCTTCTGGGATCTAGATGGAACAATAATTAAGTACTAGAATTTTAATATACCATAAAATATTATAGCTAACTATAGTTTAAAAACAGAAAAAGCAATTTCAAACATAATTTCAACGGGACAGAGTTTACTTTTCAGTCCTGAAACTGCAAATTCAACATAGTAAGCTTGTCAATACTGCCGTGGAAATATTGCGGTTGTACAAGTAGAGTTTAAAGGAAAGTCGCTTTAATATTTAAATAACTTAAGGTTCAAGTGATGATTATGTGTTTTAAGTTGATGATGTTAGTACTATGGTATTGAAAGACAAGTCCTAAGTGCATAGCTGTCCTTGCAAGCTTTATGTCTACAAAGATGGTGGGAGTAAGAAGCTTCTTAGCACTTCTTGGTAAAATACATTCCTGGTACATCGTAGTGTACTCGTAACTTTACAATGTGATCTTTGATGTTTGGTTTTAATGGGAGCGTTGATAGAAAAAGTTGACAGGAAATTTTAATTGCGCTGTTCTGGGAATCGTTGAAAAGTTATTTTAAGTTATGTTGTACTTAAATATAATGTTGATTTTTTTATCATAATCATCTACTGAAACTTTTTAAAACCTAATTTGGGGTGGCAAAGGTTAAGCAAACCACGTCGGTCTTTGGGTTGCTGACCATTTCGTTAAGATACTGAGTATTCTCCGTACCTCGTGGTACGGTGAATACTCGATGAATACGGTGAATACGGGGTACGGTAAGCGGTCTCGGTTGCCATAGGAACATCTATGGTTGTCGTTACGGGTAGTTGGAGCCCTAAACATCTTCGTGGTCTAACTACAGAACTTTGACAGCGACAGTGAGTTGTGGATGTCAGATGGCAGTCGCTTCACGAAAGATATCGAAGTTCAACCGCGCGCAGTTATACTGGAAAGCTGACCCCAACAGGATTGGGACAATACTCAGTGGATGATGTAGATGCCTCGGTGATAAAACGGTGGACTATTATGTAAGTATTTGTGTATTTTTATGTGGAGCTTAGTTAAAATAATGTATAACTGTAGCCACCCTCACACTGCCTGACACTGCATTATTAATATTACTTTCGCTTACGCATCTCCATGACACTCACGTACCTGCAAATAAAAAAAGTAATATAATTAATATGATGTCGTGTCCCACTTAATTAGGTTAGCCGTGGGTCTTCATTTAATTACCAAAAAAGATTAAATTTCTCGTCTCGCCAAGTTATGACTTTCATATGCAAATTCAGCAAGAATGAATGAACAAGATACAAATTAGGAAGAAATTAAAGACTACAAACAAAATTTATACTGTTAGAGTATTAATATTTTCAGATCAATGACGCCTGTAGATTATACTCTGATGTCTTATAACCTATGAGGCTAGGAACTCAGCTTATGATCTTCAAAACTCATAGTTAAGAACCTAAACAGAACCCTAACTTCACCGAAAGACTATAGAAACCGCAATCTTGAAATCTTTAAATGCCACTTTTAGTTACTGTGATTATGTACTTATTTTTTTTTCATTATGAAATTCTCGTGATTAATGTTTACTCGTAACAATTACAATCTACACCTTTAAGGCTAATAAACTTAATAAAATGTAATTCCTATATTTTAGTTATCACACATCCTATCAAGCTATTCTTCTTATTATTCCAACCGAAGCACTTCAAAAGCAATTTATAGCGGGTGCGAACTATGGAACAATAAAATAAAATACCAAAACTTCTCTTTTCGATAAAAGGAAAAGTTGTGAGAACGAGAAGTGGCAAAATATAAAAGTTGTCGGTGTCTTTCAAATGCGTTGTGTTGTCGCCGATGGGATAAACTTTGCTGTGCACCATTTAGGGGCGTTAAAACAATCTATGACGCGGTGTCCGGGTTAATGCTTGTACCGCGTGGCTCAGAGTACCGGGTGTTTGCACTGATGTACGGTAAAAATGTACCATTTGTTTTCGCAAATTATTACCAAATTCAGAATAGATACAAACTATACGCTACAATATTGCTTTTGATGTTGCAAACGCTACCTGTTGATGTTTTTAGTTAGGCAGAAAAAAAATTATATGGTCACAGTTTTAACTCGATTTTATTTCAAATATACGAGAAAATATCAACCTCTAAAGAACTCCTCCGCCTCGTCGCCGACTGGCAATGTTCCCAGAAGGTTGGCAGCTTTGCCACGTTGTATGGCAATGTTTATTCATTGTTTAGTATAGTTTTTAGTAAATTTCAATAGTATTTTATTCTACTGTTAATTTTCTCTCTTGTGTCATGTGTAAATAAATTCAAACAAAGTAATAATGCTACCTCTAAATAAAACATAGGCACCTACACACAGATATACAAAAAAATTCACCAATGGATAGAGTGGTTCCTGAGAATGGTTTTAGTAATTACATAAAACAAAGTCCTCCGCCACGCCTATCTGCATGTCTGTCTTTCGTGTTAAACTCAAAAACTATAGGTAGGTACTGCACCAATTTTCATGCTGTTCTCACCAATTAAATATTATAGAGTGATTCTTGGGGTAATATAGAGTGGTTCTTGGGGTATTATAGAGTGGTTGGGGTGGGGTTTGAGTGAGCCTCAAGGCGAAATCTAAGTGAGAAACAGTAGTACGTGTAAATGTTTCAAGTAAAGTGCACTTGGAGGCAGAACGAAATGAAAGTTTCGCTCGCCGTTGTTCGTTCATTCTTTCGCTCGTTGTTGAACGATTTGATTTATTGTTTTTAGGCGCACATTTGTTTGCTATTAACTCTTTGAACTTGGCAAGAATACGGATAATTTATATTGTTCTTGTTGAACATACTGCAGTTTGATGAATTTCTTATTTAAACAGATGTTGTTCTTATTAGCTTTATGAAGTAAAAATATAAGTTATTTACATTATTCACTGATGATGTATCATTGAATAAAAGTGTACATTTCTGAGATTGTCAGCTATCTATCTATCTAGTACTCTAATAGGTACATACCTACCTATTTTGTGACGTGTAATCTGAACATTAAGATTCTAAAGCAAGTCCAGTAGGTATATCTATTTCCCCCGGGCGACACTGGAAATATCTTCTGCGTGTGAGCTAGAGACGCCCGCCAAAAGACGTGGGAGCGGCCGCGGAATTAAAGAAAAAAATTATATCTATTTCTATTACTGTGTTACCCGTAAGGGTAAGTACCTACTGAAACTACCATCATGTCACAATTGTTTTATCTATTTATTTTTTTGGAGAAAAACTGTAACGATGCGTAGGTAACACTAAAAAATTACAACATTCGCCATAAAAACAGTAATTGCATTTTGTACAGACTATAAAACCATGTTAGTGCGTAATTTAGGCCTACTCGTATATCCTCAGTTTGAGCCTAATGAGGGGTCAAACTTGTGATGATATTAATTAACAAAGTGTAAATTTAATGAACCTTTCACACAAGGCTAATGAGCATTTTAATGAACGTCTAATTCCGTACAAAATGTGTGGATAGTATGAAAGTTTAAAACACATTTCTGGTAATAATGGTCCCAGTAAGCGGTAATGAACGTGCCTCTACGATGCGGGATCAAAAATTGAGTAAGTAGGTGAATATTTATTTTTCCATCTAGGCTGCGCAATAAAAACATAGTAGCAAGATCTCCGGCAGACTTCCCAAGTGCAATTATAATTTGTACCTAGTGTTGTTTTTTTAATTCTTTTACTTTTTTCTTGTCAGAGATGTCGCATCGTACTGGATGCCTACCGCAAAGACTGGCATGGAGTGACACAAGATAGAGTACATTGGAAGGTGTTGGGAGCCCACCCACTGCTGGGCAAAGGCCGCTCCCAACTCCTTCCAATGTTAGCAGCAGTGACACTAATGAAATTAAACATTGCCACAACACCATATATGTCATTATTTTTCGGGCTATCTATTAAATATTGAAATCAGTCATTGATCCGAAAATAATTTATTTAGGTGTATGATTTATAATAGGTACCTAATGCTTTCTGTTTCCACCTTTAAAAAAATGAAGACTAAATACGCACCATGCGTATTAACAAATATGTCAATCTCTATCCTTATTTGTATTAATTAATGAGGATTTTTAAAAATAAATTACACATTTACAAAAACACAAAATAATGTATCCCGACACAAAGATAATTTGTAAAAGTATTTCTGGAATACGTTACGCCTATTAGGACATCTTGATAGCTGGCTGTCGACTTCTTTCAACTTCTATTTAAAAGCTACACTAAAACAAACCAATGTGTTACATTTAAAACATCACTAAACTTACAAATATCAACTCTAACCCATACAAGTAAACACTATAAACCAAAATATCAATCGAAAATATAACTTTGTCGAACCCTCAACGAGTATTTACGGCCCCAAGTGTCTATTTTAACAAGACCTCCCGCATCCCCTTTGACTTCAAAAACAAATAGATAAATATTCCCAATGATTGAAGTTTCATAGGTCTTGCTAATATGGTATTTGTCAGCACATTTTTGTTATGATGGCAGCCAGAAGCATGTTGGATAAACGCTAACTTATTTTTAAGTGGTAGATATTCAAGTTATGTATATTGCTACGGAAGCAAAATGCCATATTCAATCTATAAGTGATGTATTGGTGGTAAATTATTGTTTAGTGCGTGTTTCGTGATATTCTTGTATGAAGGTGCTATATTTGGCTCGATGGGGCAAAAGGCTATCGATAGCTTGTGTTTGGTGCTTTAAAATTCAAAGATTTATGCATATTATCATGTATGTTTCCCTGAAAGGGTAGGCAGTGCCATAGGATGATTTTATTACCACTCACAGAGCGCCGGAAAGGAAGGTCTCTACATAAACTAAATATTCTCACCGTTTTTCCAATGCTCTTCGTTGTTACTCCGCTCCTATTAGTAAAAGCGTGATGTTATACAATCTACAGTCTTCTTCAATAAATTTACTATTCAACATAAAAATATTTAAGTTAATTCAAACCACATTCAATCAAATAAACAAACTCTTTAACCGTTGTATTAAACCAAATTACGTCATACCCGCACGTCGTTCTATTGAACGTTGTTTTTAAACCAAAAATCTCTGATTTAAACAACCGTTTTAAACCGTGTATTTCAAGCTTTAATATATTATTATTACTTACAGATTTGATTAATTGCATTATCCCTTCACGTAACTCACCTTCACCGAAGCCAGTGAATACCGATACATCCTTGTCGATATTGACTGTTTCCATTCGAAACCTTTGTGCCGCTGACAGTGCAATTATCATCCCATAATATATTACCTATCAGATAATATCTAATGGCTAATCCATTAATACTCACAATGTATTTATAAATACATATCAAACTTGAAATATATGAATTGCAGTATGTTTTGGCAAGATTTCCTGTAATTTATTGATGTTGTAAGGTGTGATTTCATAGCCAAGATCAATGAGTCATAAATAAAGTAAATTTCTAAGAAACTAAGTAATTAGTTTTATACAAAGATAATACTTATAACAAAGGTATATATTTACAACGTTTCATATCATTAAGGACAACATAAGTTGGAAGTAGGTACTTACTTTTATATTTTTGAATCACCTTTTAAAGCTCAAACCACACTCGATAAAATTCCCAAAAATATCAAGCCAAAAGTTTGTATATATTTGAACGACTTTGATTGTACTATTTTTCATAATAGCAGGCGCAAAATTAATGAAATGGCATGATCGTCGGAGCTAAATGGTAAAGCGATATTTACTTGATGTACAATATTTATTGTATTGTATTGTTAGAGAATGGCCGTTGGTTCGATCCCATCCGGCGACATTCGGTTTGTTTCTGCGTATATAAATAAAAGTACCTATAGGTATACCTATTTGAGTACAAAGCTTAAAACACACTGGTCCTTCACATACGACGTATGCCACGCGACGTGGGAAACAACGACACATTGTTCCAACGTCTTACGACGACTGACGTTTACGTTATCTACACGCTATGACACTTTAAACGTGTGTGACAGCGTCGTACGCGTGGGATAGCATGGGAACACGCGAATCTGGCGCGGTGACGCGTAAGACACCGTGGTGAATGACCAGTGTGTTCGTTACCTTACAACTTGTATAGTCCAGATCCTGTTCAGATGTCATAATGCGTGGTGTACGTCGCATATGAAGGATGACCGTCCCTTTACTCTACTACTTTACAGAATTTTGGACTTTTGGAATCAAAATTCTGTAATGTCTAGAAAATGTTACGTTAGAATGATATTGTAGCTTAGCACCAGTAAGGAGGTTCGAGTTTTGGAATTCCCAAGTAGGTACTACGCCATGTTAGTGCAGGTCATTTCGTTCGCCTTTGTGTTACCTTAATCAACTAGTTCGGTACACAAACTTGACTAAAGTGTTGTAGTTAAGTAAGTACTACGCTTCTAGTGCCACTATTAGCTATGCATTAAGGATAGTACTCTACGACAGAGAATGTATGTGTAGGTACATCATCTGTTAGAATTGAGGTGCGAATTACAAAATTGGTATTGATTTTCTATTGTAGGTATGAATTTTTTTTAACGCCCAGAACTTTTATTGGCTGTGCCATAGCGGCTGGCACGTAAGATTTTGTTGCCTTTTATCAACATCATAGCAAGGCAAATTTTTTCAAATTAATTAATATACTTAGCTAAGTACTTTTTATTAAATTCATTCGGCCATTTTGGATATAACCCATTATAAAATGTGCCCGGTGACGGCAATAGGCTTGCCCCCTATTACGTGGGATAAAAAAATACTGTCGCTATTATATCGCTAAAAAGCAATCTCCTCGAGGCAACCTAGGGATAGAAAGAAAATTGTTGGAAATGATAGGGGCTGTTTACAATGTAATTTATTATCTACATATAATACACTTATTGAAAATATATAAAAATATATTTTTAATAAGTTTAATAAAAAATATAAAGTTCCAAGGACAATTTTGTAAAATGTTTATGTCATTAAATGCTTATTATTATTGGTACCAATCTATACCACAGAATAGGGAATAGTAATAGGTACCTTAATCTAAATATATCAAAGAAATACAAATTGAAATGAAAATACATGGCGTCGTAAGCGTGACGGTTCTAAACGAATGGAGAATCAAAATTGTACACAAAGACGAAGATCTTGGTTTATTAAAATCACCCACCCGTCAAGAATATCTTGCACAAATTTAATAAGACGATTGTCTGTCTGTCTGTCTGTCGTCGTAAATTGCATTGAGGCTCACCTTTGTTACAGATATAATTTGTTGAAACGTACAACTGTTTTTTTATCCTACTAATATTATAAACGCGAAAGTTTGTGAGTATGTAGATATGTATGTATGGATGGATGGATGTGTGTTACTCTTTCACGTAAAAACTACTGAATGGATTTTAATGAAACTTTACAATAATATAGCTTATACATCAGAATAACACATAGGCTACAATTTATAAAGGTATTGTGTGAATTGTTCAAAATATGACGCGGCGCCACGGGAACGGTAAAAAATTCAAATTACCACGCGGGCGACCACTAGTATAGCCATAACGTCCATTGCCAGCTGCCCCAGATACACACTAAGAAGAATCGCACCTTTGGAACTGTTTGTGAAATTAGCTACCAGTACCAAATTTCCTATAAGTACCTACTCTTTACTAATATTTGATAGATTGATTGCTTGTTGGCATTGAATAGAGTCCGTAACTACTAAACCGATTTTAAAAATTCTTTTCGCTTGTTGCCCTAAGGCCTTCGCCTAACCGGACTATGGATCAGCTGACTACTGACCGAGCCTAGCCCAGCTGATATTGGGATCAGCTGAGCGGGTTTATGACCCGTGAGTCCGTGAGGATAATAGTGATAATCATAATCTAAACTTAAGAAATAAGGATAAACTGGCTGTTTCTAAATTTAGTTGCTGTACAAAACAATGGTAAGTAAAATGTTTTAAGAAAAAACTTTTTAAAGTTATATAATAGCATTAATTTTTCGCAGAATTAAAAAGACAACAAAACGTCGACAATTGTTTCGCCTCTAAACGAGGCATTATCAAGACTGTCTCAGAGAGAACAGGCTGTTCTTTCTTGTCGACGTTTTGTTGTCTTTTTAATTCTGCGAAAAATTCATGCTATTATATAATTTTAAAAAGTTTTTTCTTAAAACATTTTACTTACCATTGTTTTGTCGCCAAGTAACGCCTGTTTCTATCCAATATTTAGTTGCTGTGTTTGCTGGCTGTTTCTAATTCTTCATAAAGTGAGTAATTCTTTTGCGGGGAACTTTATTCGAATGTACAATACATTGCCAACCGAAATAGCAAATTTATCTGTTAATAAATTTAAAAAACTAATAAAACGTAAATTGTGCCAAGACAAGGCTGCCTGGTTGTAACACGAATTGCTCCTTTCTAAATAACTCTGTATTAGATTTAAGATGAAATATTTTGGAAAAAAGCCGAACTGAGTTTCTTGAGGGCTCTTCTCAGTCTCGTTGCATTTTGGAACCCTCGGTAGAGTCACACCAACTTTTGACGAATCTAAATAATTTTCTAAAAATTTCAAAGATAATAAACGTTATTTTATTTTATTTTATTTTGAGGTAGGTACTGCCCTAAGTACTAGCCCCTAGACCGCCTGTCCGTTGCTAGGGAGCTCTGGGTATTTGGACCGGACGTTCTGTAGCCAAAGTAAAACCCAGAGAACGTGAGAACTGTGTCTTTATTGAGCAAAATGGGCCTACTTATATTCACAAATTTTGTCTTATAACTATACCATCTACACGTTTCTTCGTCGCGCGTAGACGTGTTCGGGCTCCGTATTTCGACAGCGTTGTTGTATGTTGTATATCGTAGATAAGTAGGTATGTATCACTACAGACTAATGTGTAGTTTACACATAACATACCCCCAGTGACATAGCTACGTTTTGTCCCAGTATTGTGTTCCCGTCGGAATTGAAAACCAGAAAACTAATACACTGCAAATAAAAAAAACTGGTTTACTTGAAAATATACGCATTTTATATTTCTTTTACTAAGAAATTACAATTTCTTATCAATGCTAATACTGTTTGAACTAACGCCATCTATGTATCAAGTTCTGAATTAGAATCATCCCGAATGAAACCCTAGTGCGGTGTTGCTCCTACGGGAGCAGTTTAGTTTCTAAGCATGCCACTAGATGTCGCGACATGTTCTAATCAGTAAGTTTCCGTTTTCAATGGTAAGTAGGTATAGTTGCCGAGGACTAGGCTGAGCTTTGCATTTGTGGGAATGAGTTTTTTTTAAGCCAGCGCCCTAAGTACCGCAATTTGCTCAAGTGGCTCCCAATTCGCCTTCGACGAAATACTCATATCCTCTCTATCCTTTACAATGTTTTGTTTAATCCCCGTACCTCTACTTATTTAAAAGAACGATTTAAGTTCCTTAATGACACACATACGAGATCCCTAAGGTCGTCGGAGACACTGGTGTTGGCAGTGCCAAAGCACTCAACGACTTTTTATGGTGGGTCTTTCTCCATTAAGGCCGTGCGACTATGGAATGATCTGCCGGTAGTTGTTAGACGAGCACCAACGTTGGCTGTTTTCAAACGAATGCTAAAAGACCATTCATTACCTTGGCTCCTAACTACTGTAATCTATTTTTTTCCACTCTATGTTTTTATGTATCCCTAATTCCCTACAAGGTATAAAATTATCTCTATTTATTTATTAGCGTTTAAGGTTTACTGGTATATCTTCTATAATTAATATATTCAGTTTATTCCATTACTTTTTTTTCAGAACTTTTGCATCTTTCTTTTCATAATAGGTACATGCCAATACCTATCCACTGTTTACTTTACATCTATCTACTTATGTCTATCCAAAGGTTGCCTGTAAGAGATCACTCTTGGTGATAAGGCCGCCATTTGTACATACTACTTAAATATTAAGTTTCTGTTTCATTTGTATTTTTGTATTGGTATACAATGAAGTATAATCTATTTATCTATCTAAGTCCGCGGCCTCTCATACGTCCATAGCCGGGCGTATCTGGTACCTACGCACCAGGAAGTATTTCCAGTGGCGTGTATGAGTGATCACGAAAAGTATAGTAAAAAAGCTGTGTGTACAACACATGTGAGTGTATTTGTGTGAGTGCACACACAAATACAAAGTTCAGTTTACGCCTCGACCTGCTATAGTACTCGTATAGTACGAATTCCCTATTCTGTGATCCGATTCCCTATTCTGTGCCAATGTTACCTACTATTTTTACTTGTGTGTTTGATTAACGGTATTCGCGAATTTAGGAAAAAACACCAAATTCCTAAATATGTGTTTTTCGGATTCGGGCGTGACATGTGAGTGTTTGTTTTCATTTTATTTTTAAACTAGCTGTTACCCGCAGCTCCGCCTGCGTGTTACTTTAGATCTACATAACTTTTTTATTTATGAACCGATTGAAAAGCAAACCTTTATTAAGTTGAATAAACCACAACGCATTACTGAAAACCGCAAATTCAAATCAAAAATTTAAAAGCATTGTTTTGTGTTTTATTGCGTTCATAAACATACTACAACAGTTTCTCTATTATATCTTCTATTATATTCTCTATTATACCATACAAATTCATCTTAAGATACGAAAATATTAACCTCTTCGGAGGTTTGGTCGGAATGAAAATCCCGCGTCGTTGGGGTAGGGTTTTATCCGCGTCATTGAGTGAATCTGGTTGCGTGCTATGGGGCAAAGGCCCTTCTAGCCTGCTTCTGTAAGGACGGCGGGTGGCTATCCCGCCGTCCTCAGGCCCCGATCATAGAGGTCGATGGTCCTGGGCGTAAATGAGTCTGCGGCGCCCTGGCCGCTGACTGCGGAACTAAGCGGGGAGGGTACGCTCCCTCTCCCTCTCTGCCGCCTCCTGCGCGAGCATGACTTGCTCGCAGAAGGACACGGCCGCGTTCCACCTACTCGCGCTGGAGACCATGGCTCGGAGCATGGTTTCAGCGAGAGGATAACTCCACTGCGGGTGAAGTAACATACGACAAATTTATTATTTGCGGTTGGTACAGTAATCGGGTCTAGGGATCGAAGCGCAAAATTAAGTTTGTTTTTTTATTGTATATACTTTTCCGGGATTAAAAGTACCCAGTAGGTGCCCAGGATATTAAAGACTAATTTTCATCGTAATCGAACCGGTAGTTATTGCGTGATGCCTAAACAAACATACAGACAGACAAAAATTTTTTTAATCACATTTTTGGTTTCGGTGTCGGTCTAGTAACACCCCCTGCCATTTATTTTTTGATATTTTCAGTGTACAGAATTTTCACTTCTACAGATTTATTATAAGTGCCTATAGAAGATAACTTCCTTGACTGTAAAATATTTAATGTATCGCCTAGAATCCTGGCAATACCTTGTTAAGAGCTGCCAAACGTAATAAAATAAAGTAATTTACTTTCTCTTACGTGTAAAACATTTCATTAACGCGGCCTATTTAGCATGTATAGTAAGTACTTTTTAACGTCAAACCACATTTTTCTCAGGACTTTCTAAGGATATTCCAAGAGGATTAATCATAATGAAGGGATTATTAAGTCGTCTCGCCGTACTTACTCATTTTTACGGCAGATTCGACCTACATCAACAGACATATTGCGTAATCATGTTTTATATAAAATATTTTACAACCCAAAGAAAATAAACAGAGGTAATTTGGACATTGTTTTACCTGACACCTTAAAGAGTAATGATTTTCGTAGTTATATGTGGATTCATTTACACAAACCAAAAGTTAACCATGTTACTTTTACAATGTTAAAATGACAATATTTTGTTACCTACTTAAAAACGTCAAAAAAATCACGCTTGTTGTACGGGAGCCCCCTCAAATATTTATTATGTTCTGTTTTTTTAAATTTGTTGTTATTGAGGCACCAGCAATACATCAACTGTGAAAGTTTCTACTGTCTAACTCTCACAGTTCATGAGATACAGCCTGGAGACAGACGGACGGACGGACAGCAAAGTCTCAGTACGTAACCCTAAAACGAATGCCATTAGCAGGACTCAAACCGCAAATAGCTAACGGTGACGACTATCAAGTGGTGTATCTCTCTGTGTATTTTAAAACACTGAGTATATTTGTTGTTTTATAAACTTAACCCTATACTAAAATATCTCACACCTCTGCTCCATACATATTTTGTATTTTCCCTCCCAACAAAATAATTTACCTAAGTAGGCCTTTTATACTCGAGAGCATTACATAATGTTGTATCCCGACAGGTAATAATTTAATCCTGCCTATCATCACTTACGTTACCATACCTCTGCCGGAAACTTACGAAATTGGGTCACCACATGAAAAAGCCTTTAAGCTAAACTTATCTATAATGCAACTGATTATATCATTAGACAGCCCTACCGCGGATCTTTTTAAAATTCACGTCACATCTCGCCGTGACAGTACCGGCAGTGCCGGGCGGTGTCAAAGGCTTCGGTGGAATTGATGACACGTGCGGTGTCGGACTCACGATTTACTCTTATATGGTACGAATATCAATAATAGTGTGCTGGTGGCCTATCGATCAGGGATGTTATCGCGATAACTACCTACAGCCTACGACAACTTTAAGTTGCTAATTAGTTTAGGGCACAGAGGACAAGGTCTCCGCAGTTAAGGGACGGGCAAACTCATCCTTCACATGCGACGTACACCACGCATTATGACATCTGAACAGGATCTGGCCTATACAATTTTTATGGTAACGAACCCACTGGTCATTCACCACGCTGTCTTACGCGTCACCGCGCCAGATTCGCGTGTTCCCATGCTATCCCACGATTACGACGATGTCACATACGTTTAAAGTGTCATAGCGCGTAGTCGTAAGACGTAGGACCAGTGTGTCGCTGTCTCCCACGTCGCGTGGCATACGTCGTATGTGAAGGACTAGTGTGTTTTAAGCTTTAGGGTCGCCTCAGGTTTCTGACACGGCATTGACAGTTACTAAATTCGTTATAAGACTGGTCAAATTACGCTGGTACTTATTCTACTTAACTGACAAAAGCGGTATAGGTATACAAATTTGTTTTTGATAACGTCGTCAGAGTGCAACTTCTGTACTATTCTGTGTCATATAGAGTTTTTATTTCTTTATTTTTGTCGAGGGTATAGGTAAAAAGGCACAAGCTGAGCTTTGCATTTCTGAGTGGGACAAAATGCAAACGCACTTCGATCAAAACTACAAAAAAATAAAAAGAATAGCAATTCTTGTAGAAGAAAATTTATCCCTCTGCAACACAAATAAGACAAAGCAATGGTAAGTAAGATGTTAAAAACTTTAAAAAAAAAATTGTAATAGCATTATTTTTTCGCAGAGTTAAAAAGACAACAAAACGTCGACAATTGTTTCGCCTCTAAACGAGGCATTATCAAGACTGTCTCAAAGAGAACAGCAAAATTTGTAGCTAGAACATTTTTGCTTATAAGTAAGAGTGTGCAAATGTTATTAGCGCGATGTAGGATTTATCACAATAACTAACGCGAGTAGAAACCGCAAATCATACTAACGAAATTCAAAATAGGTATTCACCGATACAAGACATTATCTTTTTTAATAAGTTTTATAGGAACGCCAAGTGACACATCCAACAAACAACTAGTGTGTCTGTCTGTTCACAAACAGATTAAGTAAGGGGGATGTATGAAAATCTGTTTGTTCATTGAGTAAGGTGTCCACATCTCTTCTAACTATCTCTAGCCTTTCCCAAACACTCAACTTGAACCCTTTCTCACATAAGCGTAAAACTCTAAAGGTGTTATTATTGTTCAAGGAATGACCGGTGTCAAGGAGATGCTTCGCGAAGAGGGACTTCTCTGGACAACCGTTGCGGAACGCTGATATATGCTCTCTGTATCTGACCTCAAAGGGCCTACCAGTCTGCCCTACGTACTGCATATCACAACCATGCAACTCAACAAATAAACACCTGATCTGCGTGAAACCGACACTAAATCCTTGCCGTTACACAACTCCTTCAAGGTGTTCTGTGTCCTAAAGGCTGCAAATATCTTGTTTTCCCTCATGATCTTAGCTATACTCAACGAAACGGAACCCATGAACGGCAAACAAGCAGTGTACTTCCTAGGTGGGTCCTGAATTGGATGTAATAAATGAAAACTAGCATTTCTGCGTTTTTTTATTTAATAATGAGTGGACCATTCCCACGTTATAGCCATTACTGTGTGCTATATAACAAATGATAGATAATTCCTCATTAAATTCCTGTGGGTTCAATGGTACTGCTAGTAACCTACTCAGTAAGCTGTGGAAAGCTGCCATCTTATGTTGACATGGGTGATTGGATGAGTAAGGGATAACTGTGTCGTACAGACACAGTTATCCCTTACTGTTGGTTAATGTTGGTTTCCTATAGATACTAAACTCATGAACCCCATTCCTCCTAGTAATTGATAGGTCTAAGAAATTAAGGGTGGCTTCTATACAAATAAGACGTTAATTATTACCTAATATACCCGGAACACACGTTATCTAAGGATTAAGTTTTCAACAAAACGAGTCACTTTCTACTAACAAAAATTGGCTTGATATTAAGTATAATCTTATTATCAAGGTTAATGGATTCCGTTTCCTCGTTTTCAGAGACATTACAATATAAATACCACATAAATGTTCACGCAAAATAACAATAAAACATAATTAACTAATTAATTATGATTGTTATTAACCTGTAATTGGGTAATTACACACGCGCTTAACATTTCTCAGAGCACGTGATTTCTGTACTACAAGTTGAAAATATTTATCAACTCTAAGTATGTAGGATATGTAAAAAGGCGTAAGCTGAGCTTTGCATTTGTGTGAGTGATCACGAAAAGTAGAGCAAAAAGGTTGTGTGTACAACACACGTGTGTGTAAAACAAGTCACCATAATGCAGATTAAATAGACATCGAAAAATTCTCTTCGATTTAAAGATCGAACCTTCTTAACAACAGTGTGATCGCACGCACCAACGAGGCTCTACAGGCTTTCCATTACGTGGAAAGCTTGTTTACAAAAGTGTAACCCAGCCTCAAGTTTCACTGGAAAAATAAATGTGAGGGTAGAAATATTTATAACTTTTAATCCATCTACGGGGATACGTAGGTACGTAACATTTGATGCGAATATTATGCGGGTTTACAATGTCGGCCGTTAAAACTTCGGAGAGCGACAGAAGTGGGTCAACAGTTCTTTTATTCAAGGTCACTTCTGTCATCGTGTGCTATAAAACCATAGAGAATATTATTATACTGAGGCTTTGACGTTTTAACTTTTTTATGATAATATGGTAGAAGGTTTTTACTGGTTTTTACCATTTTTATTTTTTCTTTAATAGACGGAAGATTAAGAAAAGAAAAGAAATAACTCAGCGTTACGTTTATGTACTTACGAATAATATAAAATAAAGCACCTACGATGTAGTTATAAATTTAAAAAGTATCTCACCAACAAAGCAAGTATCAAGGTAGTAATTTTAATGTGATTGGCGCTACCATCCACCATCCGACAAGCTAGGTAGGTACTTCGTCTCGACGCGTCATTGCATTATTAATGCAGTGTGACACACTGGTAGACAGTGTTGCTAACATGAAAAAATATAGAGGTACCTAAAAAGTGGATAATATAAGAAACATTTCGGTCCCCTGTGCGATATACTTACCTAAAATAAAAAATAATAATACATAAAAATAATAATTTATAATGCGACATTAATCTATACAAATAAATACAATTAAATTAGTTAATGTAAAAAACCATTTACCTTTGTGTTAAATATTTGTTATATATTTTTTTAAATATGTGATGTGAATAAGTGTGGAGCACCTTTGAAGATGCCATAGAGCGAAACCGGTCAGGTCCTACTAATAATTAAAAAATTGTGGAATATCTGTACAAGTGAGTCATCTCATAATGTATTACTACATGTTCCACCAAGTGCCGACAATCGAAAGCATAAATTATATGTTAATGTAAGTCTATTTACTTGCACTGCACACAATATGGTAGCCCTTTTACCCTTACATCTCTCTTCTCTAGCCTGCTGGAAGAGATTCCTTTAGGAATAAGTAGTGCCCTTGTACAATGCTCACTGTATTTTATGTATTTCTGTATTCTTAGTCTTCTGTTTGTGTGTATGTACAAAAATTATAAATAAATAAATAAAGCGTCTGTTTGTACCAAATAAACAGTTTTTCACTAAATGCATAAGTATATGAAAGCATACTTGATTCATTGTTTTTCTCTAATCAAACTTATATAAAAAAAAATAAGGTTAGTAATTTTTATCAGTCCATATTTTATGTTCCATAAAATTTAATTGTGTCGGTTTGTAATTCCAAATTATTAACTTTCCACAAAATGATTAAATTATTAGAACAATTTATTCTATACTTTATCTTAACATTATAATACAAATTCCTTTCCCGCTGTCTGTCTCTATGTAGGCTTAGATCTTTAAAACTACGCAACGGATTTCGATGCGGTTATTAGATAGATTGGTGCAAGAGTAAGGTTTTATTATAATTTGTCAATATTGGGTTGAAAAATATTATACAATTTGTCAAGCGGGCGAAGCCGCTGGCGTCTGTTAGTTGTCCATATAAAGAAAATAGACAGGCCGGTAAACAAGGGCAGAATAAAGGCTGAGGTAGATCTTCTAAAATAATTAACATCAAGTTTAGGCTCAGTAACATAACTGTACGTGTGTCACGAATAAACGTGAACGTACCGTATCTAATTATTACGCTGCATTTAGGAATTCCCTTTGCTTTGTTAAAGTCGCTGAAAATATTGAAACGACTCTTATCCTGCCTGGCATTGTTGTTTATATTAAAATAATTCCTTTTGTAAAATCAGACTAAAAGGATGTATTTTTAATTTAAATACGGAATACTAAACTCGAAATGTTTTTTTTTTTACTAAATAAAACATTTTACTTACCATTGTTTTGTCATGGATTTTCGCCAAGTAACGCCTGTTTCTATCCAATATTTAAATAAAAGATTTTTTGAAAACAGTTTAAGAAATTATTTTTTATAGAATACCTACTCAATCGCTGATACGGCGAAGGTACCTACTAGCATTTCCGTTAACCCTTCTAAAGCTAAATAGTTCTTGTGTTAGTTTAGTAGGTTTAGTAGGGTTCACGGTAGTAGTGTGCTGAACGCTAAGCCGAGGCATATTATCCGTCCACTTTTCGCCAGGAATTTTGTTAGTCTCACGTAAGCCACTAACGAAAAATATAACCTATTTATTTCTTTCTAAGTTAACTAGGTTACGCTTCTCTCAAATGACTAACATTTTGTTAGGAATTCTAACAAAATTCAAGTCACTTCAGAGAAGCACGAATTAAATTAGAAATTAAACTATTAGAACCAGCGTTTCGGGTTGGTTAGCATAGGTCAGAAACTCAGAACATTCCTAACATTCCCACATCGCTGACGTCTCGGTTTAATTGTTCCATTGGCGAGGAGGGGCACAATAAGACAATAGATATAATTATTAGTCTGATACCGGGGCACGGTGAGCTTTCACGCGGACAATGAACGTGCCCCATTGTCATGTATGAAAATCTAATTGAAAAGGTACTATGATCTGCATATACTGAGTTTTCACTGCTTTGTAATCCGATAGCAAAAATCTGATGCTGTTGCCTGGTTTTTCAACACAATGTCTATTTCATGATTTATATAATTTATTTGCACGAACAAAATATTAACCCTACTCACAATATTTACATAAGCTCGTTTAAATAATCATCGTCATCGCTGACTGGGTAAGTTCCCAGAATGCTAGTTGCGGTGGCACCTTGAACAGGCCCATCTTTCGCATTGAGCACAATGGGCACTTGCCCAGGGCCCCGCGATGGTTAGGGGCCCCCTACTTCCTACGACAAACTTTAAAATTTCAAACGTCTCCCTTAAAATATCTACCAGCTCTCGCTCTATTGAAAGTTTTATTATAATTTGATTTAGGTATGTAGCTATTAAGTACGATAATTTAGTGTCTGAGATAGGTAATTGTAATCTGCATGCCTGTACACATTCGAACATTCGAGCTGTTATATCCTGTGACATCTTGGAGATAATAGGTATACGTACTTTTGTTCTAAGATTAAATAAATAAATATGAATAATGGTCACAACACAAAAATAAGTAATGAAATATTTAAAAATATTTGACGCCAAAAAGCCCGTATATACCTTTTGCTCACATTTTATGTAGGTACCTACCCTATATCACACAGGAGATAAATTCCTTCATTCATGGTCTCCAGTGGCGGTAGGTTGAACGTGGCCGTGTCCTTCTGCGAGCAGGATATTCTCGCGAAGGAGACTGCCGAGAGGGAGAGGGAGCGAAGAACTCGCAGCTGAGTTTCGAAGTCCACGGCCAGGCCGCAGGCTCATCTACGCTCTAGACCATCGACCTTCATAATCGGGACCTGAGGATGCGGGCTAGCCACCCGCAGTCCTGTCCGCGAGGCCCCAGCCCTGCAGCACGCTGATTCACTCACTGACGCGACGTGGTGTAAAATTTGACCCCAAAGATGCGTGATAACACCCGACCCAACTTCGCGACAGAGGCCACATAGGTGGCCAAAGTCCGTCGGTGCCACCGGAATTCTACCTTGGACGATCGGCAATGAACGTAGGGGGCGATGCGACTTTAAGTACTTAAAAAAAATAGGGGCCCCATTATCCTAACATGCCCAGGGCCCCCAATAGTCTAAGGACGGCCCTGACCTTGAATGGCGATACTAAGAGTGCTTTTCCACAACAGATGTGCTATATTGCAGCTATGTTGCAAGGATGTTCGCTGTGGACCTATGAATATGATTAGTGGATATCAAACACCTCCATAACAACGTAGCATAGCAAATCTCTAGTTGAAAAGCAGTCCAATTCTCTGAACTAGGAAATAACCAGCCTGGCTAATTTCGTGAATAAAAATATTCAATCCCTTAGCAAGTAAACAAAAATAAACAACCAAAAACCAGCAATAATGTATCATAACGCCCATTTCACTTACACCAGCAACATTCATAATATCAAAGCAGGACTAATGTGAAGCGACACGCGAAACTTAGGTGATTAAAATAAATAAATAAAATTAAGTATTTTGTTGTTGAACAAAAGTCAGGTTGGTACGATGTTCACTTGGAAATTGTTTTAGGCCCCGAAAGTGCCGGTGGCCGAACTGCAAAGTTCTGTCCTGACATAATGGTCACTTTCGAAGAATAATTAGAAGTGATCACTATCTTCATCAACGCACTGCATTCCAATGCAGCCACTCCTATTACACAACATTTTTCTTAATCTAGGGCTATTAAAAGCTCGTTATCTCATCATATCATCTCCAATGAGTCATAGATCATTCCACATTAAGCTTGCCAATTCGCGACCTCTATTCAAGAACACGGCCGCCCGGTTCAAGTGACACTTCAGCTTGCTTATGCGATGAGCTATGTCGGTGACTTCAGTTCTGTAACGGATCATCAGCCGGATGAAATGTTTTTGACGATGTCTTAAAGCCAAACCAGTTAGGTTAAGTATTCATAAAACAGTAGAATAAATGGACACGTAGGTATGTCTCGTAATTTATCAGAAAATTCTGGCACTTAAATGTAATTGTATTAACCTTTTATCCAGATTATGAACACAAAAGTGTTTTAGTTGAACTGAATTTGTTAGTAGTTAATGTCTACCTAGATAAGTCCTAGTAATCAACTAGTAACCTATAAGGGACAATAATAATATGACACAAAGTTCATTGAAATTCAAAGCAAGCTCCTCTTACTTCACTAAACATTTAAGTATCTCGTCAATTGAGGACAAAACTCCCATCAGATTCCCCCTTCCTGTTTAATCTCTTCTAAAGTATCATTAAAACGTTGAATAAAACGATAAGAATGATTGTTAATAAGGCATATAATGACATCAGAATCCCTATGGTTTATGACGTTGACGTCGAATACAAGGGTACAGTTTTTTATGGTCACAACCGTTTGTACGAGATAAGTATAGAAGTGAAGTTATGACGCTTCTAAATGGAAAATTTTCGTATTAAATTTTTGATGAAGGACCCAAATTATTGGTTTAAAGAAGGGGGGGTTGTTCTACTATCTATCTATATCAACCCGAAGGCGTAGACAGAGACGATTATCACTACTACATTTCGACAGTCACTGAGTTAATTCAATGTTATACCGGACCTATAACGGTTATTTACTAATTATTTTAAGTACTTACTTATTAAGTATTTAAAATAATTTTATGTCAGTGGTTCATTCATATGTCAGTAGCTGCACCAAAGGTGATAAAGATTTGACAAGTTGATAATACTGTTACTACGCTGAAGTGAATGTGTAACGTGTAAGTACGCAAAAGTTTGGACGCTCATAACTGGACACGAAACTTTTTTTTTTATATATTTAGTTCGACAAATTAACGCCGCCCGCCTGGTGGTAAGTCGTGACGACGTCTAGCGATTGTGGGCCACTCTCACAGCACGTAATACTATAGAGAGTGGCCCTCAACTTGACGACCTACTGATGTGCCTCTTCACGCCCCGCTTAAAGAACCCAGGATTATATGTGGGAGGAAACACGTGCACAGGCAGGGCGTTCCAGGCCACTATCGTTCGGCAGAGAAACGAACGTTTAAAACGTTCGGTTCTCGCGAACATGCTATCCACTGTGTGGGAGTGGCATCTCTGCCCGGCAAAAGTCGTTCGGGATCGGAAGGAAGAGGGTGGGATCAGATTGAAGAGCTCTTCAGAACACTCGCCGTGGTAAATACGGTAGAATGCGGCCAAGGAAGCTATTGTTCGGCGCTGAACTAGCGGCTCAAGGCTTCCCGTTACCTCCGGACAATCTATAATACGGATAGCCCGTCGCTGCATAGCGTCGAGAGCGTCCAGCAGATACTTCGCGGAACCGTCCCAGAGGTGAGAGCAGTATTCGACGCAGGGTCTAATCTGCGTCTTGTACAGCAGACACCTCTGGTTCGGTGTAAAGAATCTCTTTACCTTATTCAGTATTCCTAGTTTCCGCGAAGCTAGCCCTATACATCTTTCGATGTAGTTTTTATTATTGAGCTCGACGAACGTCTATGCCAAGGATGTCAAGGTTGTCCTTCATTGGTAATAATGCATTCTGAAGAGAGGGTAGGGGAAGGAAAGGGGATTTCTTCGCAGTAAATGCACACGCCTGTGTTTTGCGGGCATTGAACTCGACTAGGTTCTCGGTACCCCATTGAGAGATACTGTCGAGGTTACGGTCGAGATCAGCCACGAGTCGTCGTCTCTCCTCCTCAATCTCAGATCGCCCCGCCGCCGTCGGACGAACCTAGTAACTACCGTGCAGTGTGCTGTCATCTGCATAGCAATGAATGTTCCCGAAGGATAGCATATCATTGATATGCAGAAGAAAGAGAGTTAGTGATAGTAGGGACCCCTGCGGTACCCCGGCATTCACTTGCAAGAAGCGAGAAGCCTGGCCATCGCAGAGGACCCGCACTCAGCGCTCGTTTAAAAAGCTGGCATCCAGCTGCACAGTTGAGGAGGTAGACCATATGCCGGAAGCTTGGAAAGGAGCGAAGCATGCCAGACCCTATCGAAGGCTTTGGCGATGTCCAATTTGGCGATGTCCATATTTTGGCTATCTTACTACAATATGTACAAATCTACGCAAAATTAAAAAAAAAAGGTTAGAAGAAATGGAAAAAACATTGGTGTCCAGGTGTCCAGTATGTATTGTATATTTTTTTTAACTGACAGTGATTTTAATGTAACCCCTCCTTACATTAAAATCACTGTCAGTTAAAAAAAATCTCGTGGTCTAGTGGTAACCGACATTGCAAAGGTTAAGCTATTGCTTAACCTTTGCAATGTCGGTTGGTCACGCATCGTAAGACCAGCTTGACTACATATTTCTAGTCAGGCTGGTCTTACGATGCGTGACCATTTTCTTAAGACATTGGGACCCAGTGCCTAGGAGAGCAGTTAAGCCGTCGGTCCCAGTTGTCATACAAACATCTATGGCAGTCGTTAGGGGTAGTTAGAGCCCTAAATCAAAAATCCGACCGGGCTAACTACAGAACTTCGATATTGGGTCAGATGGCAGTCGCTTCACGCAGCCGACCCCAACTGCGTTGGGAAAAGGCTCAGTGGATGATGAGTGATTTTAATGTAAGGAGGTTTGAAGACATACCTCTACAATCTACATAGTCTCATCATGAGTTTTTTTTGAAAACCGTCTTGAGGTTATTCAAAGTGAGATCATACTATTTTTGTCCTTCACCAAAACCATTAAAAGTTGTCCATCAAAATGTACCTACTCACTATTTTCTTTTAATTCTAACTAGCTGATCGACGCAGCTCCGCCCGCTAGATTTAGTTTACACATTCCCGGTTCCCGTGGTAACACATTACCGGGATAAAAAGTTAGCCTATGTTACTCATGGTGAATGTAGCTTTCCAATGGTGAAAGAATTTTTGAAATGGGCACAGTAGTTTTTTAAGTTTATTCATTACAAACATACAAATCTTTCCTCTTTATAATAGTAGTATAGATGGGGAATGAAACACAATTGAGTGCACGGGAAGGACATTATTGCCGTTAAACATGGTAAGATTGTAAAATAACTCAATGTAAATAAATAAAAATAAAAAACCGGAAACATTTTGACGAAAACCCCTTCCTCATTGACCCATAAAATGAAAAATAGAACAAGTACTCGTATAAAAATAATTTAATGACTACAATTTAAACATTTGCGTTAATAACTCTAATAAAAAAGCCGTATTAAACTTTTAGATTAGATACATTTGACGGTTTTGTAAGGGTTAAGTGTAATTACTCCGTAATATAACTACATAATAAATAAATAACAAAACTTAAACCCCAATTATAACAATTATCACCGATCTAAACCGTCAGTTGGATTGAGCATACCTATTTATTACATTTTTATAAGAACGCCAACGCTTTTGATGTATTTACTGATTAAAACTTAAACTACACGCAAATAAAGAAATTTTCTTTTAATCAAAATACTTAAAGAAGTAATTCATTTAACCCTGTAATATACATTAATTTAAGTAAAGTTAACCCTACATAATTTTTTTTTTGGACATTCTTACACAACGACAGCCGAAATTATAAGCTAATATAACCTTGTGCTTTGGGATCTAGACAAACATATTTATATATTTCTAAATATATATATTATACATAGAAAATACCCAAACTCCGAAACAACTTCATCGCGGCGGTGAGACCGATCATGGATGATTGGCTGCAGAGGCAGCATGGTGACCTCACGTACCGTGCGACGCAGATGGTTGCCGGGCATGGATGCTTCGGTAGCTATCTGTTTCGCATGCATCGTGAGGTCACACCCCGGTGTCAACACTGCGAGGTTTCCGACGACGACACCGCACTCCACACGTTGGTGGAGTGCTCAGCGTGGGCGAGTCAGCGCCGGGACCTCGTAGTGGGTCTGGGCGTGGATACCCTCTCGCTGGGGACCATGCTTCAAGCCATGGTATCCAGCGGGAGTAGGTGGAACGCGGCCGTGTCCTTCTGCGAGCAAGTCATGCTCGCGAAGGAGGCGGCCGGGAGGGAGAGGGAGCGTACCCTCCCCGCCGAGTTCCGTAGTCGGCGGCCAGGCCGCCCCAGACTACGCGACTACGCCCAAGACTATCGTCCTCCATGATCGGGGCCTGAGGACGGCGGGATCGCCACCCACCGTCCTTACAGAAGCAGGCTAGAAGGGTTGCGTGCTGCGGGGCCTTTTGCCCCATAGCACGCAACCAGATTCACTCACTGACGCGGGATAAAACCCGACCCCAATGACGCGGGATTCTCGTCCCGACCAAACACCCGCAGAGACCACAGGGGTGGTCAAAGTCCGCCGGGCGCCACTGGACATACCCTCTGCTAGTAACCAGGGACGCCCGGCAACGGACGTTAGAGCGGCTGCGGCCTTGGGCCGCGGAATTAAAAAAAAAAAAAAAAAAAAAAAAAAAAAACTCCGAAACAAACATTTGTGGATCACACAAATATTTGACTTTGAATGATTCGACCCGGAATCGATCCTGGGACATCGGAGACGGCATTGGCATACTCATACCACTGCGCCACCGAGACAGTTAAAGCTAGCAGATTTTTTGTATTTCATCATTACTTACTTAGCGGCCGTCTAAGTACTGGGCGAGACAGTTTCCACACGAAATAGGTACCTACTCTTCATATCCCTTTCACTGATGTCGCCAGCATCCGCAAAGCTCGCCCCTGGTTCGGGCGTGAATGTGCCGAGGCTGTCCAGAAAAAACAGTCGGCGTATCGCGCCTGGGTCAGGGCTCGGGCGGCACGTGACCCGAATGTGAACCGCCTCAAAGCAGCGTACAATAGGGCCACTAGGTTCAGCAAGAGGGCCTTCAAGAGAGCGGATGCCCAGCGCGTCGCGCGGCTTGGTCAGGAGCTCACATCTCATCCCACGGGCAGCCGTGGATACTGGCAACTGGCCAAAGCCGTACAGTCAAATTTTTGCCAACCCTCGCTGCCACCACTGCGTTTTCCTGATGGATCACTGGCTCACAAAGGCCAAGAGAAGGCGGACATGCTCGCAGACCTCTTTGCGACTAATTCCCGCGTCGATGACCGTGGCCTGCAGCCCCCCGCCATCGCCAATTATGGCCACACTATGCCTGATATTGTTATCAGGCAATGTGATGTACGGGCAGTGCTGCGGTCGCTCGACACGCGGAAAGCCAGTGGCCCTGACGGCATTCCGGCGGTGGTGTTACGAAAATGTGCTGCTGAGTTGTCTCCAGTACTAACGCGTCTGTACCGCCTGTCATACTCTACAGGGCTCGTGCCTGAGGTCTGGAAAGAGGCGAACGTACAACCGATCCCCAAGAAAGGGGATCGCTCCGATCCAGGCAACTATCGACCCATAGCTGTCACCTCAGTCATTTGCAAGGTGCTTGAGCTCCTTATCAATAAGCAGCTCATGCGATACCTGGAGGATCACTCGCTAATCAATGATCGGCAATATGGCTTCAGGCCAAAACGATCAACGGGTGACCTCCTGGCATTCGTCACGCATGTATGGGGTGAGGCTATGGAAAAGTACGGCGAGTCCTTGGCTATTAGCCTGGACATCGCCAAAGCTTTCGATAGGGTCTGGCATGCTTCGCTCCTTTCCAAGCTTCCGGCATATGGTCTACCTCCTCAACTGTGCAGCTGGATTGCCAGCTTTTTAAACGAGCGCCGAGTGCGGGTCCTCTGCGATGGCCAGGCTTCTCGCTTCTTGCAAGTGAATGCCGGGGTACCGCAGGGGTCCGTACTATCACCAACTCTCTTTCTTCTGCATATCAATGATATGCTATCCCTCGGGAACATTCATTGCTATGCAGATGACAACACACTGCACGGGAGTTACACGGTTCGTCCGACGGTGGGGCGATCTGAGATTGAGGAGGAGAGACGACGACTCGTGGCTGATCTCGACCGTAACCTCGACAGCATCTCCCAATGGGGTGCCGAGAACTTGGTCGAGTTCAATGCCCGCAAAACACAGGCGTGTGCATTTACAGCGAAAAAATCCCCTTTCCTTCCCCTACCCACTCTTCAGAATGCAACATTACCAATGAAGGATAATCTAGACATCCTTGGCATAGACGTTCGTCGAGAGCTCAATAACACTAAATACATTGAGAGATGTATTGGGCTAGCTTCGCGGAAACTAGGAATACTGAACAAGGTAAAGCGATTATTTACACCGCACCAGAGGTGTCTGCTGTACAAAACGCAGATTAGACCCTGCGTCGAATACTGCTCTCACCTCTGGGACGGCTCCGCGAAGTATTTGCTGGACGCACTCGACGCTATGCAGCAACGCGCTGTTCGCATTATAGATTGTCCGGAGGTAACGGGAAGCCTTCAGCCGCTAGCCCAGCGCCGAACAATTGTTTCCTTGGCCGCGTTCTACCGTATTTACCACGGTGAGTGTTCTGAAGAGCTCTTCAATCTGATCCCTATAGTATTCCTGTGTACTGTGAGAGTTGCCCACAATCACCAGACGTCGCCACAGCTTACCATCAGGCGGGTGGCGTCAAATTGTCGAACTAAATATAAAATAAAAAAAAAAAAATATATAAAAAATATTATCAGTTGGTATTAAAATACTGTTGTTTACCTAACCTAACAAGAACTTTCCTAGATTTTCTATCACCCATGTTTCAAACATGGTTTCCACGAGCATTGCAGTTTTACAAATATAAAATAATAGAAACTTCACAAATAATGAAGACGGAGCGTAGCGGAGTGTTCTCTAAGATGGTCCCAATCGAAAATGTATGTAAAACGATACCGGTCGCAATTTTAAACCTATCGACTTGAAATTTGGCTGCAGATAGAACACATTAACGTGCTTTGCTGTATAGTTTTTGGTGTATGTGGCTTTTATAGTTTTTGAGTTATTAATTACGTTCTCCGTCTTGTTTATTTCGACGTAACCGCCCGCGTTCCGGCGAATACCTAGTACTTTTAAGCATAATACGTTTAAGTAGGTCGACTTCCGATAACATATCCCTTTTCGTTCGTTTTATGAATAAGTTGCCACGAAAGGCCTTTTAATATACTAAGGGTGTTCGAAGTAAAGATATCACAAATATTTTATTCAGTGAGGTAGAGAGGCTGACAAAGAAATGTGAGTTAGATCGCTGCCTAAATAAACTGAGTAGGTACTATTGGGTCGGAACGGCTCGGATGCCAAAGTGTCTTGAAGGTAGTTCGAAATTACTAAGCTGCTTTCTCGTCCCTATTATTTTATTAAGAAGGCTCGTATATGAATATTTTTATACAGTTGATCAAATTTTGTACGCGACGTCATTTTTGTATACAAACCTTTTAGGTACGTATCTATAAATATGTAAAAATTGTTTGCATAAGTTATAGAGAGTAGATAAACTATGAAACGACTAAACTGATTTAGAATATTCTTCTACTAAAATGTATCTGCTACTATCCTAGAAATTATGTATCGCATTTTCGAGGTCTTCGGCTATGGTCTTGGTAAGAAATTTCCAACTGACTCAGGTTTAAATCTAAAACCTCGACACTAACCTTTCCGGCCAACGTAGTATATGTAGGCTGAATTCCCCCCTCTTTTGGGAGGCCTTTTCCCAGCAGTGGGCATAGAATGGGCTGAGATGAGGAAAATAAATTATTATTTAAAAATAGAAAATTAACCTACCTATCGAGTTCGTTAGTAAGTTTCAAATTGTAACATCAGTCTCACCTAACCGTGCCTCAGGCGCCGAGATTATTATTTATTTAATACCCTCAACGGTAGACTAGTTATATAATATAATATAGCTCTTTAACAATTTACTCCTTTGATAATACAATAATATTCATCCAGACGGGCAAATCCAGAAGTTAAAATAGTGACAGGTATACGCGAAGCAACTAATTGATTTTAATATTAGATTGCGTTTCGCTTCTATCAAAGCTTTTCTTCCTTTGTAATATGAAAGAAAGCTGTTTACCGTTACCAAGAATTTTATAAATAACACAGTGCAATGTACATTTTTATTTTACTTCTCGTAAAGGAAATTTTATTTTATTATGATGATTAAAATAGAATTGCACAAAAAAGTTGCAAGTTATATAAGCTAATATTTATATGTATGATGATGATTGTAAGGTACATAAAACGTTTATGCTGGGTTTTCATAAATTGACAACTATCTAGAAAAATATGTAAAGGAAAATGTCATTCAGTGTGATTTAGTTAGACGCCCGCTGAATTTTAATAAGGCGACAACTTGAAGTTTATTTAATTATAAAATAATATAAAAGGTACTCTAAAGACAGCGAGACACCTCTAAGACTAATTTGCGTGTCTGAAAAAGATGTGACCTTTGAATAGAAAATGAAAAGGAAAAAGTCATGATAAATTATGAAAGAGGTCTATGAATTTATGTTTTATAACGTACATTTTTTTTATATTCATAAGGTTCAGTATAGTATGATAGTACAGGAAAGACCGTCATTCATTAGTTTGTGACCGTCATTCAAGTAGAATACGGTAGTCATTCGATCGAACTCTTAATATTTAGAAGATTTTAAACAGTAGATGACCTACACTATATTAAACAAAACCCACATAATAGGTATTTTTCTACATTTTCACTATCCTTACCTTCCTCTATAATAGTCTCTAGCCTCATTAAAAGAGTCTATTTTATCCATCTTTTGAAACGAATCTGTTCTCTCTCTCTCTATTCACATTAATAAAACTGGCCAAGTGCGAGTCGGACCCGGGCACGAAGGGTTCTGTATAAGTATAAAAGCGAAACAAAAAAAAAATTTTTTTTTGTTGTATCGTAGGCCCCTATAATAATTTATTTTATTTTGTTTTCTATTATTTGTTGTTATAGCGGCAACAGGAATACATCACTGTGAAAATTTAATGTATAACTATCACGGTTCATAAGATACAGCCCGGTGACAGACAGACGGACGGACAGTAGAACCCTAGTAATAAGGGGACCCTATTACTACGGTTTAGGTACCCTTTGGGTACGGAACCCTAAATAAATATATAATACAAACGTACGTCTATAAAGTTGCCAGTAGATTAATTTCATACACGAACTCATCTCACTATGGAATTTCTAACTTTGTGACAAACTGCCGGACAATGTTTGAATGATATGAATGAGAGCTTTACGTGTATTTGAATACTAAGAATCAAAGAATCAAAGAATCAATTTCATTTATTCAGTTTAGGCACATAAAGAGCACATATGAATGTCAAAATTTTACAATTTTGTCAAGTAATATTATAAAAATACTAAATTAAGTAAGTACATAAATAACCATTAGAAAATGATTCTTTCGCTGGTTCGGTAATTTGGTTCTCCTGAGAAGAGACCAGCAAGAAACTCAGGTAGATTATCCATTTTCTTTTTTAATATTGTTTTGTTTACATTGTTACAATTAGTTTCTATTGTATTATACGAGTGGCCAACAACAGAAGATTAGGGTGACCATGCATTTTTATCATTAAGATATTCGTCTACATTATAGTAGCCTTTCATCATCAAACATTTTTTAACTACTATTTTAAACTTATTAAGAGGCATGTCAACCAAATCCTGAGGAATTTTATTATAAATTTTTATACATTTGCCAACAAACGAATTACCAACTTTATGAAGTCTAATTTTTGTCATTGCCAATTTATTTTTATTTCTTGTATTAAAATTATGGTTATCGGAATTTTTTTTGAATAGATCTATGTTCTTCCGTACATATAAGATGTTGTCGTAAACATATTGAGAAGCAACTGTTAAAATATTAATTTCTTTAAATAATTCTTTCAGCGAGTCACGGGGTCCGAGTCTATAGATTGCTCGTATAGCTCGTTTCTGTAATATGAATATTGTCTCAATATCGGCAGCTGAGCCCCACAGCAGCAGACCATATGACATAACGCTATGAAAGTAGCTAAAATAAACTAATCGTGCCGTTTTTTCGTCAGTCAGAGACCTTATCTTTCTAACCGCATAGGCAGCTGAGCTAAGTCTTCCTGCCAAGGCTGTGATATGAAGACCCCATTGTAGTTTACTATCTAGAGTTATCCCAAGAAAAACTGTGGTATTGACTATTTGAACTAATTCATTATTCATAGTAATATGAGTATCCACCTGTCTAACATTGGGCATAGTAAATTTTACACATTTTGTTTTCTTCGCATTGAGCAGCAAGTTGTTACTTGTGAACCAATGCAATATTTCCGAAAGGGTATTATTTACATCGTCAAGTGCTACTTTTTGTCTATCACTTTTAAAAATTAATGATGTGTCATCAGCAAATAATACTATCTCACAAAGATTTTTAGTGAAATAAGGAAGATCGTTTACGTATATTAAGAATAAAAGGGGTCCTAATATAGAGCCCTGGGGTACTCCCATGACTAATGAGGCGCCAGAAGAGTCGGTGCCATTAATGTTTACTTTTTGTACTCTACCAGTGAGGTAAGACTCGAGTAAGCCAAGTGAGCTGTTCGAAACACCATAATAACCTAATTTTAGTAGCAAAGTCCCATGATCAACACAATCAAAAGCTTTTGATAGATCACAAAATATACCAATAGCATCCTGCTTTTCCTCCCAAGCATCAAATATATGTTTCACAAGTGCAACTCCTGCATCCGTTGTGTTCCTGCCTTTAGTGAAACCAAACTGTTTGTTATGAAGTAACTTATTGTCTGTAAAATGTGAAAGCAATTGATTAAATATTATTTTTTCAAAAATTTTACTGATGGATGGGAGTATGGAAATAGGTCGAAAATTTGAAGGATCACTTTTGTCTCCTGCTTTAAATAAAGGATTGATTTTACTGTACTTCATAAGATGAGGAAACTGATTTTCATCTATACATTTATTGAATATGAATGCAAGGTGAGGTGCTATAGCGGGCACTATTGATTTTATTATATTAGTTGAAATGCCCCAAAGATCCTCGGTATTTTTTATATTTAGTTGTTTAAAAGTTTTAAGTATAGTGACAGAGTCAATATACTGAAAATCAAAGTTAATTCTACATTTATCAACACTAGATTTAAGAAGAGAATTGGCTACGTTTTTTGACGAATTTAACTTATTTGTAGTGGTGATTGGAACATTTGTGAAGAAAGATTCAAATGCATTGGCCACTTCAGAATCAGTTTTAATATGTTTATCATCTATTTTTAACTCGAAGGATCGATCACGTGACTTTGCTTTACAAGTTTCTTTGTTAATAACATTCCATATTGCCTTCGTTTTATTATCAGATTTTTCAGATTTTTTTTTTTTTTTATTTTTTTTTTTTTTTTCAGATTTTTTTTTTTTGACTTACGGGTAGTTATTTGAGTTTTAAGTGAGTGAACGTGATAACTATGTGAATAGAATATAATTGTGTAGGTATGTGTGTGTATGTTAGTTCAATCGTTGGTTCAGTCAAAAATATTAATTTAAAATGGTTTACTACATTGATGAATGTGAATCATTATTGCTAGTGATTTATCACACTTTTTTTTTTTTTTTTTTTTTTTTAATTCCGCGGCCCAAGGCCGCGGCCGCTCTAACGTCCGTTGCCGGGCGTCCCTGGTTACTAGCAGAGGGTATGTCCAGTGGCGCCCGGCGGACTTTGACCACCCCTGTGGTCTCTGCGGGTGTTTGGTCGGGACGAGAATCCCGCGTCATTGGGGTCGGGTTTTATCCCGCGTCAGTGAGTGAATCTGGTTGCGTGCTATGGGGCAAGAGGCCCCGCAGCACGCAACCCTTCTAGCCTGCTTCTGTAAGGACGGTGGGTGGCGATCCCGCCGTCCTCAGGCCCCGATCATGGAGGACGATAGTCTTGGGCGTAGTCGCGTAGTCTGGGGCGGCCTGGCCGCCGACTACGGAACTCGGCGGGGAGGGTACGCTCCCTCTCCCTCCCGGCCGCCTCCTTCGCGAGCATGACTTGCTCGCAGAAGGACACGGCCGCGTTCCACCTACTCCCGCTGGATACCATGGCTTGAAGCATGGTCCCCAGCGAGAGGGTATCCACGCCCAGACCCACTACGAGGTCCCGGCGCTGACTCGCCCACGCTGAGCACTCCACCAACGTGTGGAGTGCGGTGTCGTCGTCGGAAACCTCGCAGTGTTGACACCGGGGTGTGACCTCACGATGCATGCGAAACAGATAGCTACCGAAGCATCCATGCCCGGCAACCACCTGCGTCGCACGGTACGTGAGGTCACCATGCTGCCTCTGCAGCCAATCATCCATGATCGGTCTCACCGCCGCGATGAAGATGGCACCCCCCTTGGGTTGCTCAAGTCGCACCCTCCATGACTCCATGAGATCCTGGCGGAGTTGGGACCGCTGGTCCTCGATTTCTCGAGACGCAGGCCTGTGGTCCCGCTCCAGCGCCTCCTTGCGCCATTGGAACAATGACGCAAGGGCTCTCGCTTCCAGGTCCCATGGAGGGGTCCCGGCTAGGAGACATGCAGCCTCTCCGGAGATCGTGCGGTACCCCCGTACGGTTCTGACGGCCAAGGTTCTAAGTGGTCTGTTTAACAGAGTCACGTTCCCCTTGACCGCCAACCTATCCGCCCATACGGGAGCCCCGTATAGGGCCATACTCCGCACGATCCCCAGGTATGATTTATCACACTAACATTTTAAGCAACACTTTAAGTTGCATGGATATTTGTTACTCTTTCACATGAAACCTATTAAACGGGTTTTGCTCAAGCTGGTCAAACTCATTCTTCACATGCGACGTACACCTCGCATTATGACATCTGAACAGGATCTGGCCTATACAATTTGTATGGTAACGAACACACTGGTCATTCACCACGCTGTCTCGCGTCATCGCGCCAGATTCGCGTGTTCCCATGCTATCCCACGCGTACGACGCTGTCACACACGTTTAAAGAGTCATAGCGCGTAGATAACGTAAACGTCAGACGTAGGACCAGTGTGTCGCTGTTTCCCACGTCGCGTGGCATACGTCGTATACTCGTATGTGAAGGACCAGTGTGTTTTACGCTTAGCTCATATGTTTTTATCTTTCATCTCTTGGATGTTATTAACTAAGAAACTTGTAAAGCAAAGTCACGTGATCGATCCTTCAAGTTAAAAATAGATGATAAACATATTAAAACTGATTCTGAAGTGGCCAATGCATTTGAATCTTTTTTCACAAATGTTCCAATCACCACTACAAATAAGTCAAAATTCGTCAAAAAACCAATTCTCTTCTTAAATCTAGTGTTGATAAATGTAGAATTAACTTTGATTTTCAGTATATTGACTCTGTCACTATACTTAAAACTTTTAAACAACTAAATATAAAAAATACCGAGGATCTTTGGGGCATTTCAACTAATATAATAAAATCAATAGTGCCCGCTATAGCGCCTCACCTTGCATTCATATTCAATAAATGTATAGATGAAAATCAGTTTCCTAATCTTATGAAGTACAGTAAAATCATTCCTTTATTCAAAGCAGGAGACAAAAGTGATCCTTCAAATATTCGACCTATTTCCATACACCCAACCCTCAGTAAAATTTTTGATAAAATAATATTTAATCAATTGCTTTCACATTTTACAAACAATAAGTTACTTCATAACAAACAGTTTGGTTTCACTAAACGCAGGAACACAACGGATGCAGGAGTTGCACTTGTGAAACATATATTTGATGCTTGGGAGGAAAAGCAGGATGCCATTGGTATATTTTGTGATCTATCAAAAGCTTTTGATTGTGTTGATCATGAGACTTTGCTACTAAAATTAGGTTATTATGATGTTTCGAACAGCTCACTTGGCTTACTCGAGTCTTACCTCACTGGTAGAGTACAAAAAGTAAACATTAATGGCACCGACTCTTCTGGCGCCTCATTATTCATGGGAGTACCCGAGGGCTCGATATTAGGACCCCTTTTATTCTTAATATACGTAAACGATCTTCCTTATTTCACTAAAAATCTTTGTGAAATAGTATTATTTGCTGATGACACATCATTAATTTTTAAAAGTGATTGATAAAAAGTAGCACTTGACGATGTAAATAATACCCTTTCGGAAATATTGCATTGGTTCACAAGTAACAACTTGCTGTTCAATGCGAAGAAAACAAAATGTGTAAAATTTACTATGCCCAATGTTAGACAGGTGGATACTCATATTACTATGAATAATGAATTAGTTCAAATAGTTTTTCTTGGGATAACTCTAGATAGTAAACTACAATGGGGTCCTCATATCACAGTCTTGGCAGGAAGACTTAGCTCAGCTGCCTATGCGGTTAGAAAGATAAGGTCACTGACTGATGAAAAAACGGCACGATTAGTTTATTTTAGCTACTTTCATAGCAAGAGCAATCAATAGACTCGGACACCGTGACTCGCTGAAAGAACTATTTAAAGAAATTAATATTTTAACAGTTGCTTCTCAATATGTTTACGACAACATCTTATATGTACGGAAGAACATAGATCTCTTCAAAAAAAATTCCGATAACCATAATTTTAATACAAGAAATAAAAATAAACTGGCAATGACAAAAATTAGACTTCATAACCCTTTCAGACCTAGCAGAGATTTAGGTTGCCGTATATTACAGATGCAATGACGAGAGACAGGTTCTTTCTCATTAGGACCAATTTACATATTGTTGACAAGGCAGCTGTTCCAGCTCCAGAAAAAACTCAAAATCGGCTATGGTTCAACCTATGATTGACACGGTTCGTAACAGATACCTACCTGGAGTTGCCTAGGATTCATGGTACATATTCAATTGACGAGCAATGCCCAGTCAAACAATTTGTTCCGGGAAAACCTAGACCAGTGGACCTGAAAAATTTCGTAATTACTACGTCAAAAGGTTTGATATTAGATTTTGAGATTTATCAAGGAAATACTACGCCTTTACGCACAAAAGATACACAAATGAGACGAGGAGATTACAGTCAACAGAGAAAAAAGCATTTGTGTTGTTAAATGGAAGGAAGACTGAAAAAAAGTTCCTAATTAGCAATAAATGTTAGTTTTGTTGATTGTGTGTAAGAAAAAGCACTATTATTAATTTTAAATAAATTAATGCTGTTAATTTTTGTAAATTTATACGGTTCTCTCGATAGTTACAGTTGCATTTTCTATAATAAATGGTCTTATTTCTCAACCCTCACAATTGTGAGTGTACTTGAAATGGGCCCGAACCCTCACTTTAGTGAGTATCGTGAAAAACCGCTTTTCAGTTTTCCTAGATTTTATGGTCTGCATATTATTTTTCAGCTACCCCAAATTAGCTAGAATCACTAACTTTTATTTTGAAATACCTTTCCATTTAGCGTCAGGTCTGAAAGGGATAAAGTTGGTAATTCGTTTGTAGGCAAATGTATAAAAATTTATAATAAAATTCCTCAGGATTTGGTTGACATGCCTCTTAATAACTTTAAAATAGTAGTTAAAAAATGTTTGATGATGAAAGGCTACTATAATGTAGACGAATATCTTAATGATAAAAATGCATGGTCACCCTAATCTTCTGTTGTTGGCCACTCGTATAATACAATATAAACTAATTGTAACAATGTAAACAAAACAATATTAAAAAAGAAAATGGATAATCTACCTGAGTTTCTTGCTGGTCTCTTCTCAGGAGAACCAACTTACCGAACCAGCGAAAGAATCATTTTCTAATGGTTATTTATGTACTTACTTAATTTAGTATTTTTTTAATATTACATGACAAAATTGTAAAATTTTGACATTCATATGAGCTCTTTATGTGCCTAAACTGAATAAATGAAATTGATTCTTTGATTCTTTGGAAGCCTACATGGAAGTACCCACCTATTTTCTTGTAAACAGAAAGTCTTAAGTCAAACCAATTCTGCAGTTAATGCATTGTAATAATGTCATAGGCCCTAACATAATGCACACTCCTCAAATATTAATGCAATGGCCAGGTAGTTTATTTATTTAACTAGACTATTCATAATAAGTCTGAATAACTACCGCACGAGAACCGTATATCTATGAAATAGTCGGCTTCAAAGACTAAGTTCTCTTCATTTGAATAATCGTTTGATCATGGTTTTACAGAGAGACTTCGTAATATTTGGTTGGGAAGTGTGTCTTGGAATCATGGAGATGAATTTCAAATTACCTAATCTGTCTAAACTCACACTCACTGTCAGGTTTTTGTCTTACAACTCAGTTTGTAAGACAAAAATCTTATTTTGGTATCTTTTTATCTCTTACTAGCTGATCGCCGTGGCTTCGCCCGCGTGATATAGTTTTCTCCTTCCCGGTTCCCGGATAAAATGTAGCCTATATTATTCTGGGATACTGTAGCTACATACTAGATATCAGTGAAGGAATTATCAAAATCGGATCAGTATATACGAAGCCTCTTTGCTTCAAACAAACAATCAATCAAATGTTTCCTCTTTATAATATTCGTAGATCTTTTACCTCATCTTAATGAAAAGCGAGCAACTGCGAGAATTGACATTATTTTGAGAAAAGAAAAGTTAGGTGCCAGGCTTTCGAGGTAAAGTTAGACCCAAGAAAAGATGGACGAAATGCGTGAAAGAGGATATAACAAGGAAAGGAGTAACTGAGGAGATAAAATAATGTAGTAAGAAAGTTGGCAGATTTTTAAGCAGAGGTAGACTCAAGAAAAGATGGAGGGAATGCGTGAAAGAGGATATGTCAAGGAAAGAGGATTGCCGGGCGTCTCTGGTATGCACCAGGAGATATTTCTAGTGGCGCCCGGCGGAATTATGTTGTCCTTATGTAGAGAGAAGAATCTAAGTACCTGCAACAATGAAAGACCTAAATGTGAATAATTTTAATTTACACTTTACAGCTTAGGTAAGTATGGATATTATTATTTTACTCCATGGCAGTCATTGTTCTGCATTAAATTTTATATTCAATCCGTTAACTAATAAAATGAATTATTTCATCAGCACCCGTACTTAAACTTAGTCGATAGTTAACCGCCACTTGCAACGACAGTTAAAATTTAACTGACAATTATATTGATCAAAGTAATGAGTCTTTGAACAAAACGTGAGTACTTTAAAGGGTTATAATGTTGTCGTAAATGTAACTTAAATTACTTTGACGGAACTAAATCCTGAAGAAATTCAGCTTCATATTGACGTCAAACGATTTTGAAAATCTGAATGTGTTCTTCAACTTTGGAAGCTAACTGTATTTCTTTTCAAAAACCCTTTTCCAAAACCTTTTTTTTGAAGAAGTGCTGTAGACTGACTGAGGCGTTTGGAAAGCGAGCCTATTACCTAAACTGTAATTTAAAAGTTCAGCTAAATAATTGTGTAAAAACAAGCCCTATCATCATTTCCAGGGCCCAAGACATCCTCTCCTGCACGTGATGCACCTGCTAACATACGTACCAGGCTCTGGCAAGAATAATCAGCGCCCAGAATGGCAATAGTCTCGCACCCAACAGGTAACGACGAAATGTAGGCGTAACGAGCGTCTCTGTCTATACCTTCGGGAATAAAGACGTGGTTTAGTGTGATTACATTTCCTTTTTGTTACATTTAAAACGTTGTTTAATTATTTAATTTTCGCTTTTTAAACCGACTATTTATTGCTTTTTTCGCTGAGGTGTAGTTTTAGTATTTTCAGTAAAACGAAGATAGTGACTTTACTGACTTTAGTCACCGACATTAAATTGCTTACGATTCATTTTGTTTAACGCAAGCTGCAAACTTAAGGGGTTATCGCCGGGTACCTACGTCGGGTTATCAATAGTAACATTAACTAGTTATCACAGCGAACATTGTATAGAATAAAATATTAAAAAAAAAAGAATATTTTAATATTTCATGCAAATGTTTGTATTATCAATTAATTTAATCTTTATTTACAATAAGAATTACAATATACAAAATTAACATAATTATAGACTAAAAATATTTACATTACAAAATATCGTTTAAAAAATCCTCCGCGTCATTGCCGACTGGGAAGGTTCCCAGAATGCTGGCTGTGTTGCCACGTTGGATGGCGATACTTATTCTTTGGGCCAGAAAATAGCCAGCCTTCTGGTCCTGAGAAGCATCGATTAGGCGTTTAGCAATGTCTCTATAAAGGCGGCGAGCACTCGGACCCCATGACCCCAGAGTCTCAACCCCAAACGGCTCAAATATGTAATCACCTGCTAGGTTAGCATATTTACGTCGTTTAAGGCCTTCAGCCGATGCAGCAGCAGCGCCGGCACTTCCGGATGTGCTTGGAAGGTGTGAAGGTGCTAAGGTCTCAACGCATGTAGCGTCCCACACCAAAGGCCTTCCCATCTTCCACGGTAGCAACGACATACCGTCCGGTCTCTTTCCATCACTTCGTGCTAAACCATTTGGTTCACGTACGGCCGGAAGACCTGCGGTGGAAAGAGCCCTACGAATTATGTCGTTTAGAATAGCGTGCCGAGGTATACGACCTGCGCTTCTGCTACAAGAAAGGCCATGGTGTCCCAGATTATCGACGGCTACTCCACAGGTGCAATGATGCGGGGATACACAAGGTGTACCCAGCCGAAGGCAAGTGGCAATGCGGAAGGTTGTGTCGTCCAACATTGTACCGATGTTGGGCGATGGGAGCGCCTGGATCCATAACCCTCCCATTTTCCAACATCTAGTAGGCGTGCACGCTCTGAAATATTGACAGAAGTGTCAATTAGTGTATTAATTCTCAATTTACAGAGCGGTGAATCCCACAGTCGCTGTGAGCCTAGGCGTGAGGGCAGGTCAGTGTCGGGGCAAGACATCCTACAAGCATTTATGGCATCGGTCTTGCATCGCACCTCGGAATCAATCAGTGTATTTGACAAAATTTTCCTGACTAATTCTTCGGTGCTATGGACCGACGACAGAAATGCTGGCAGACTGACATCTGTGACTCTACGAATACCTAGCCCGCCCAAGCGAACTGGAAGATACGCTTGGACCCAGGCCCGGTCATTAATATTTACATTTAAAATTTTACACAAAGAATTTTGTATTGAGTAGTCTAGTCTGCCCAAAATTTCTACATTTTACCAAAATTGTCCTGAACGGAGGGCATATGTAAATTTGGGTACGAAAAGACAAAAACGAAGAATAGTGAAAGCTGAATGAATACTGATATTACATAGACTTGTCAGTCTTGATAATGCCTCGTTTAGAGGCGAAACAATTGTCGACGTTTTGTTGTCTTTTTAATTCTGCGAAAAATTAATGCTATTATAAATTTAAAAAGTTTTTCTTAAAACATTTTACTTACCATTGCTTTGTCATGGATTTTCGCCAAGTAACGCCTGTTTCTATCCAATATTTAAATTACATAGACTATTAATAACCTGATCAAAATTTTGAATTTTTTCCTCGATAAAAGTAAAAAAGCCATCTTCTAAAATCGGGGACCCTAGGAGGCGTAAAGAAGTTTTGTCCAAAACTTTTATGTTGGGGGCCAAACAGTTGAATTTGGAGATTGTTGTTAATTTATCTGTGTTTTCAGATATAAAAATCTCACATTTATTCGGGTTCAGTTCTAAGCCAATTGACTGAAACTCGTTCTTTATTAGGGCTAAATCTTGTAAAACTGTCTCTACTATTGTGTTATTAATTATAATTGAAAAACGCGACGGACGGACAGATAGACAAATTGTCGTATATATAGATGAGTGCTTGGTCTTAAATACAAGCAATAGCTTGGTTTAACTAAGCTAGTGATCAAGATTCTTGTAAAACTATCTTTAATTATTTTGGCCGCGACCCAGGGCCGCTCTCACGTCCGTTACCGGGCGTCTCTGGCTCGCACGCAGAAGGTATTTCCAGTGGTGCCCGGTTCGGTGTAAAGCTATCTAGCTAAGCTACTGTAAGTATCTAATGTGGGTCATCTTATTAACAGGCCTTTATTGCCCAGGCAACCTTTGGAACGAAACAGTTTATAGTAAAAAATATTATAATATCTACTTTATATATGAAATAATTATTTAGGTAGATTATGGCAGTTCAAGAAGTTACACTGAAACAAGCATTATTTTAAACAAAAATATAACCGATCCCGACCAAGAATCGCGACCTAGAAATTATGATATGAAGCAAATATTGGATGTCGTCGGTATCTGTCAGGAGGTCAGAGCATTAAAGGTCATTACCGGAGGCGCTCGGCGATGGACGTCAGATCGGCCGCGGCCATTAAAATAAAATACCCTGTAAGGGAAAGGCTGTGGGTTCGAGTCCTGTCGATAACATTTCAGTTTTTGCGATTTATTTATAGATTTATTTATTTAAATACAGAACCACCGAAATAAAATTTAAATGGGATCAACATATTTTCAAAAAAATATCAAAATTGAACCACTCTTTTAAAAGTTCTGCGTCAGGTCAAGTATAAAAAGACACCAAATAAACAGGTAAATAATTGTATAACCGCCTCCGTTTCTTCTGTTGAAAAACACAACCAAAAGGCCCAAATTCACGTTCTACATCATCAATAAATAATTTTATTCGAAGAACTGACGTAAAATTTCACCTAAAACTTAGGGATATGCGAACTTTCTCATAAAAGAGATCGTTTATTCGAAAATCCAATAGGGTCGACCGTTCAGATAAGTCCCTGGCAATAAAGGAAAAAGTTAGTCTATAAGAGACTCGCGAACTTTTCTCAAAAAACATTTTGTTCATCCTACATTTTGCAAAATACTAGCAATTGGTAAAAATGTAGAAATAACAATATGTAGAAATGAGAATGACTGTGTCGGTGGCACATAGTCGGATCTGCGTGAGATTGCTACCTCAGAGGTCCCGAGTTCGATCCGAGTCATGGTCACCCGACCTGGGACTTTGATTTTTTCAAATTGGCGGCCCTATGCTACGGTCGCACCTACTCCCATTTACATACGCGTCTGGTATGCACTTAAAAAATTTTTCAGTGGCCCCCGGCGAACCTTGGTCACCTGTGTGGCAGCTGCGTGGTGGTCGGATTTTACCCCGCATCTTTGGGGTCGGGTTTTATCCCGCGTCGGTTTTTTATTTTATTTATTTATTTATTTAATAAGTACATATTATTGATTATAATTTAATACTTTGTCCCACAAAACTGTTTTCACAGTTTGTCTGCGGGAACGTGTTGTTACAAAAAATTTATACAATTCCAAAATGTTAACAAGTAATTACTAAAATTCACTTAACAATAAATACAATGTCATACTACATTAGCTTAATTGTGTCTGTCCGTCTGTCTGTCCGTCTGTCTGTCCACCTGTGAGTGAGTGAAGGCGTGCGGGGGGTGAGGCCCCACAACACGCAGCCCTTCTAGCCTGCTTCTGTAAGGACGGTGGGTTGCTATTCCGTCGTCCTCTGGCTCAAATCATGGAGGTAGATGGTCCTGCGCGTAGTCACGTCTGTGGTGCCCTCACCGCATACTTCGAAACTCAGCATGGAGGGTCCGCTCCCTCTCCCTACCGGCCGCCTTCTTCACGAGCATAACCTGCTCGCAGAAGAAAACGACCGCGTTCCACTGGCTCCCGCTAGAGACCATGACTCGTAGCATGGTCTCCAGCGATAGGGTATCTACGCCCAAGCCCACAACGAGGTCCCGGCGCTGACATGCCACCATGAGCATGCCACCTACGTGTGGAATGCCGTCTCTTCGCCGGAAACCTCGCAGTGTTGACACGTGCCGGTCTCACCGCCGTGATGGTGGTGGTTCCCCACTTTGGTTGCTCAAGTCGCACCTTCCATATCTCCATGAGATCCTAGCAGAGTTGTGACCGCTGGGCCTCGATTTCTCGAGACGCAGGCCTGTGCTCCCGATCCAGCGCCTCTTGCGCCATTGTTTCAATGGCGCAAGGGCTCTCGCTTCCAGGTCCCATGGAGGGTATTAATACGACCTGCAATTATTTTTTATGCTTTTTCAGTGTCTATGACAGGTAGCTGATGTTCTTAGAAGTAACTTTGGCGACCTACCCAATTTTAATCCCGGCAATTCTTATATTCCCGTGGGAATTGGGAAGTAGAAATCTATCACATGCGGTGTCCTCTAGTTAAGAATATAATATGTATAATTCCGGTGAAAATTGCGAAGAATATTTCTCTCTCAAGGTTATAAAACCCTGTACAGGTTGAACACTAGCTACTAGCAAAAACCACTTGTTTCAAATTATTTATTCAAAGTGCTACAATCCCTAACGTTTCGCACAACTACTCGTATTTTTCCTACAAATTAGAATGGAATTCTAGGACTGTCCGTAGAATTCTAAATGACAACAATTTCGCAGAAGATATTTTGCAAATGGAAAAGTATTTGTTAAATAAATTGTAGTTTCCTTACTTGTAACAAGACTTTACAGTGTTAAGTTTTGGAATGAGATTCAAGGTAAACAATAAAACGGCTTCGGTGGCGCAGTGGTGAGGTCCCGGGATCGATTCCTGGGTCAAATTAAATATTTGTGTATTCAATAAATGTTTGTTTCGAAGTTTGGGTATTTTCTATGTAAATTTATCTTTATAAATATGTTATATAAGTATGATATGAGAAGGAAAACTCGACAGAAAACACTATACCAACCCGTCAGGCCAGTGCGGCATTGTGTAGTCTTAATTCCCCCTCTCCTTGGAGGAGGTCTATGCCCAGCAGCGTCATATGGGCTCAGACTGAGATAATGATGATGATGATATACATTTACATTGCTATGGAATCACAGTCACAGAATTTTTTACTTACATGGTACATTATTATAAATTTGTAACATTACATAGACTGTCACTTATTTATTGCATTAATTTATTTTATCCAGTTTATTTATTTTCTTATTATCAACTTAGTACATGCCATGATCAATATTATTACTTTGCTGGTAAGATACTGCATGGGTGCGCCATTTTCAGTGACGCTGGCCTCCTCTGAAAACCAGAGCTGGCAAATGTGGGTCTACCCACGTCAGCATAAGCTGAGAGGAGACCAAATTCCACGCAGATGTGGCGCATACTAGCATACAACCGACGGTTTTTTACTTTTACTTTCTTCTTGTGTATATTTTTAGTTATCTAATAAGCGTATAATCGCCGTATCTGTGTTTGCGAATTAAACATATTTCGTTTCTTCCTTTTTCTTCTAAATAATAAAAACGGCGGTCGATGTGCTTTTGACACTGTAACGAATTACATTTAGCTGTCGAAGGATGTTTGCTATACTAATTATTATATGTGTTCCATGATTTTCATTAATGATAGTTTGCAGCACATTTTGGACAGAATAAATTGAAACGTCAGAGCACCAAAGTAGCCTAGTAAACGAATAACTTGTGGATGGAAAAGTCGAAAGCAGAAACTTTGACTTACTTGGAACTTTGTTTGGACTAGTTACGAGATAAACATACTAAAAGTCCTGAGCCCTCCGAGGTGAGCCCGAGGGGGGGCACAAAGAAGGTCCCGCTTTTTGGTGTTTTGCTTACTTCTCGAAAACGGTGCTTTGTACAAAATTGTGTTGTACGACATAATAAAAGCTAATAAAATTCTCTACAACTTTGTCTTTTGCACTATGTATCTATCATCTCCAATCATTGTCTAGCTATGAGCCTCTAAAGGTGGTCGATTTTCAAAGCGCGCATTGTAACAGTACAAATTTACCAAAATCATTTCTTATTTACATTCGACTTTTCCATCCACACCCCCCTTGTGAGCATTCATTGACTAGACTAAAGGGTATGGTAACGTTAATATTGTTACGATTTATCAATCTAAATCATCAAGATATCCGTAGGGCAGGGGCACCACTTACTTTGAGTGCTTAGACGACCAAGTCTTAGGGTATGGCTTTAGGTCTTGGTCACGTGGATTAGACCTTCAGGTGAAGTGACTTCACCTGAAGGTGAAGTCTCGGGCTTTGATAAAAGAAAAGGTGGAAAAGTTTTTCTTTGTTTAATGTTAATATTATACCAACCTGAACACAATTATGAGAATACCTAAATGAAAACCTTGCAAATATATTTACAGAATGCCAGCGAGTCATTGAACCTTGCTGACTAGAAAATTCAAGTTAAATCCAAACAATATACCTACCTAGTTTTTTTATAATGTAATTCGCAAATTCAACTACCTAAAGGATGAAATTACGATGCCGGACTCGTGGTCACACCAGGTTATCACACTAGTGTGAATCAGGATTTTTTTTCTTGTTAGTCACACCGCCACTAATACGTAGGTCACACTATAAGATTTGCGTAACTTAAAAAACAACATGTTAAAACCAAAATATTATGTTTATTGCTTTTCATAATACTCTCCTTTACATTTTATAATTTTTTTTTTCAGACCACTGATCTGAAGGCATGTTTTCTACGTGCTGATTGAACGCTATCACTGCCTCTTCGGAGTTGGTAAAAGTGAAACACCTCATCAAATCTTTGATTTTGGGGAAAATACAGAAATCACAGGGTGCTAGGTCAGGGCTATGCGCAGGATGGGTGACGAGTTGTACTTTTTCGGAAGCTAAAAATGACTTTGTTTTGTTGGCCGTGTGTGAAGAAGCGTTGTCATGATGTAGGAGAATGCGGCTTTTGGGTCGTCTTACGCGAACTTTTTCTAACACCCTGGGTAAACAAATGGTAGAATACCACTCGGCATTAACACTCTTTTGATCTTCAAGTGGAATTGTACAGATGGGATCCGTAGCTGAGAATAAAAACGCGATCATTTTTTTACCAACGTTTCTCGCCTGCCTCACTTTTGTTGGCTTGTTCTTATTTTCAAGCACCCATTCACAAGATTGCTGTTTTTTTTTCGGGTTCAAAAAATAAATCCACGTTTTGTCTCCTGTGACAATGTCATAAACAGCATTAGAATGTCCGTGGTCGTACTTCAGTACCATCTGTGAGCACCATTCCACGCGAGCCCGCTTCTGCTCCGCTGTCAGTTCATGAGGGATCCAACGACAACAAAGTTTCCGAACTTTCAATTCTTCGTGTAAAATTTTCTGGATTTGACTCATACCAATCCCCAATACTCATACCAAATAATCAAAATAATAATCCGCGGGTTTTCTTCAATTAACCGTGTTGATCAATTTTGCGGTAATTTTTACTACTACTTTTAAAACTTTTATCAAAGATTATTCCAAGACCTTCAATACTAGCCTAGCTTGTTATACCTTGTTGAATAGATAATGAAACGTAGATATTTTGAAGCGTGTCTGCAGCCTAGGTGTCATTGATTTTTTTTTACTATTGCTGGTTGAAGTTTGATTTGTACTGATTTTTTATTGATGCTATAACTATCAATCTTCTATCTACGACCCATTTAGTTGAGGTAACTCTAATTTTATTTTTCATAATGATGAAGAAACTAATCTGCTACACAAAAATCGTATAAAAATTAGAACAAAAATAAACGAAAAAGATAGGCCAATAGACAAGAAATCGGCATTTAAAAAAAAAATCTTCAAAGCCTTATAACTTGAAAAGGGTTAGGTTGGGGGGCAGGGGTCCAAGGTGAAATTTGTCAGAAATGGTGGGAACTACCACCCCTGAACGGGTTCGCACGACTTACCAGGTAACCCTGTATATAATAAAAAAAATGCTTAATAATAATTGAGAAATAATTGAGAAATTGAGAGAGCGCAAAATATTTTTTTTAACATTTTTCTATATACTATTAAAAACACATTTCCAAAGTTTATGTAAAGATTCATTGACTGGCCCTGGATTCCGAGGTATAAAGCTTACGGCGCTCCACTACAAGTAAATTAAGCAGCTGCATTTACGTTTAGGGTAAACTATCTGAGAGAGCGTCTAAATAGCACAGTTCCGTGGATCTTTGCCTCGAGTTGAGGATGAAGCGAGCTCGTAATTTACTCAAACATTAATGAGGTACAACTGAAATGTATGAGATTGGTTTACATGAGGAAATGTTAGCATAGACGCTATGTTTGATTGAGATTTATCAAAGAACACTCGTAATATTTTAGTACTGAAAACTAGTAAAGTGCTAACGGGCCGTACCAACATCCCCAGGGCCCAAATCATTAATGTTACGGTAATAGGCTTGTCATCTATTACGTGGGACCAACCAACCAACTGATTGGCAAACGTAGGTGTTATAAACGATAATTCTACAGGAAGTTTTGCAAGTAACAGTCATAATCGTAAAGTTTCTGTATCATACTTGATAGGTACATAGATAGAATATTGTTTCTCTACAAACTTATTTGGTCGAAATCATCAACCATTCTTTACACAAAACCCACACACAATCAGAAACAGAAGAAAATTCTAGGACATCTAAATTCGTTGCTTGGAAAATTCAAGTGCTCCATTCAGTTGGCAAGCGGTATTAATATCTAAACAGTGTAGAGTATGCCCGGGAGCGGTACTGAGATTAGCTCCGCGAGGATCGTGTTGAGGCCTCAAGAGGCCACCTAGTTGCTATACGGAACAGAGCCAGGTAAATTAGTAGTAGGTACTCGTAACTCACATCCGAATTTACGTCACGGGTGGTGAATTGGGTATTTCGGATTTTGATATTTAGTATTAGAATAATAGAAGGAACAAAACCCTCGATCGTAATGATCATTTTCTGAACATAACTTAATTTTTTTACTTTATACGTAGGACAGGTACTAGTTTAAAGTGTGACGCTGGTATAAGTAGTTAAGTAATTCGATAGCCAATATTTACAAAGGAAAACAAAACTAGTTCGGACACAAACTACCGTCAGATCTCTAGCCTGTTCGAGGAGGGGTTAGTCACTAATTCGACACGAAGGGCTGGACATCGTATTCTTACGTCATCTGGACACACCAATATTATTGCGTGTGTCCAGATAGCGCAACTTGTATAAATCACTTTTAAGTTGTTCAGGAGTCCTTTGACCAACTGATATCACAACTTAAAAACATTAAAATTGCGATCTATCGTTTGCGTTTTAGAGCGACTTAAAAAAACATCAGTGCATGACAATAATAGAATATATATCTTGCAATATCGTATTGGGAAACTGTAAAGATGTTGTAAGGATGATGAAAAATAAATAAATAAATAAAAGTAATTTACTTTAACTTAATTTGCTGACAATTTACAAATTTAAGAATGTGTTCATTGGCACTTTTAATATTGACACCTCTGGTTTTACAGAATCATCTTTTGTAAAACACACGACAAAAAAAATCCCCAGTAAACGCCCAGCCCCACTGACGAGTTTTTGGTCCGTTGCGTCGCGGTTGTCCATACAAATCACTGTGTCAATCTGACATTCGAGGCTGCTAAGCTATTTTCAATCTTTATTTGAGAGGGACCCATTTTCCGAGGCAACTCTAACAACTGGCGAAGAGCTGATGTGTGCAGTGGGCGAAAGTCGCAAACAATGCTGAATAAAGCTCGTCACCGATGTAGACCTGACTCACAACAGCAAAAAAGGTTGGCACACCATCAGGAAACTTACTGGCGATCCACCCACAGCTACCAATCCCGGTTTAGTCACAGCTAACCAAGTTGCTCACCAACTGGTACTCAACGGAAAGGCCCCACGCCGATTACCAAGATCTAAAATCCCTCGACAAACCGCAGGTAATACAGACACTATCAGTAGACCATTTGAACTGGCTGACATCTTTCAGGGCATCAAGTCATTAAATTGTGGAAAAGCCGCTGGCATGGATGACATAACGGTTGAACAAATTAAGCACCTGGGACCTGTGGCAGTGTCCTGGCTTTTGGCTATGTTCAACTCGTGCCTTAGTGTTCTAAAGATCCCAAAATTGTGGCGACGATCTAAAGTCGTAGCAATTCCTAAGCCTGGTAAGGATCCAAAGGACTCAAGAAGGTACCGTCCTATTTCACTGTTGTGTCGCCTCACACCTGTCATGGAAACATTGATTGTACCGGAACAGGCCAGATTTCGGCCTGGGAAGTCATGTACCAGTCAAACCCTAAACCTCGTCCAACACATCGATGGCTTCGAAACCAAAAGAGTTACCGGAGTCGTATTTGTGGATCTCACAGCTGCGTACGACACAGTAAACATTAGGAAACTGCTGACGAAGGTTCACGTGGCAACGAAGGATTCGGGTTTCGTGAACATTCTAAGGGAAATTTTGAATAACCGACGGTTTCAAATGCACCTGAACTCCTCGAAAAGCAGATGGCGTGTTCAGAAGAACGGCCTCCCACAGGGAAGTGTACTGGCTCCTGCTTTATTTAATCTGTACACAAATGACCAGCCACACACACCTGGCACCCAGCGTTTTGTCTATGTGGACGACCTTGCGCTTACTGCTCAGGCGCGTAGCTTCGAAGATGCTGAAACATCGCTCACAACCGCCTTGAATGCACTTGGCGATTACTACGATGACAACGCCTTACGACCAAACCCGTCGAAGACTCAGTCGTGTGCGTTTCACCTCCGCAATCATGAGGCAACTAGAACTCTGAAGCTATCGTGGCAAGGTGTCAATATTGTGCACTGTCCGCACTACTAGTAATCCGCGCTACCTTGGTGTTACCCTGGACAGAGCGCTGACTTTCCGAAGTCACTGCTTCAACACGAAGCTAAAAATAGGGACCAGGAACAATCTGTTGAGGCGTCTCGCTTTGGCTTCTTGGGGTGCGTCTCCTCACGTTCTCCGTACAACCGGACTTTCCTTGTCCTTCTCCGTGGGAGAGTACGCGTGCCCAGTGTGGCACCGTTCAGCCCACGCGAAGGAAGTTAATGTGGCCTTAAATGACACGTGTAGGATAATTACGGGCTGCCTCAAACCTACGCCACTCAATCTTATATATCCTCTGGCAGGCATAGCCCCCCCCCCCGGAAGTTCGACGGGACGTAGCCTGTGCAGTGGAGAAACACAGACAACACACAGATTCCCGACACCCACTGCACAACCACGTAATGCCTCCCGTTCGCTTGAAGTGTCGCCGCAGCTTTTTGAGGACGAACTCTGCCACAAACAGCGTCCCGCGGCGGACGAGAGAGCAAACGTGGGCCGAAAAACATCCAGTTCCGGCAGGTTTTATCACACCGAAAGAAAACCTGCCACCTGGACATCATCTCCAGTGGCCAACTTGGAAGTCATTGAATCGCCTGCGCACACAAGTTGGCCGCTGTAAGGAAAACATGGCAAAGTGGGGCTATATTGACCAGTCGCGAGTGTCCTGCGATTGCGGTGCCCCATACCAGTCCATGTCCCACTTGCTCTCTTGCCCACTGTGCCCTTCCACCTGCACTGTCGAGGACTTATATGGAGCAACGGACAACCCCGTGGCCGTGGCCAACTATTGGGCTGGGAAGGTCTAGCAGAAACGAGATACTGTAGCCATTGACTCGAAGAAGAAGACTGTGTCAAACCGCAAGATTCGGCGGCAAAAAACCGCGTTTTACACGTGGTGCACCGCGTGCTCAGGCTGAAGCCTCAAGGACGTGATGTGATGACAAGAACTCTATAACGCGACACCGTTTGTCACCCTACACCGCGAAATATTGTACGGACCCAAAACGCCCGTGAGGCTTTCACTTAAGACCTATATAACGTTTGCATAACTGTAGATATTACAAATTTCAGTACCTACAGCAGAAATTGCATTCCTCGAAATAAGCCTCATCAACAAGCTGCTCATGTGATACCTCGAAGATCACTCGTTATTAAATGATCGGCAATACGGCTTCAGGCCAAAGCGATCAACGGGTGATCTTCTGGCATTCGTAACGCATGTCTGGGGTGAGACTATGGAAAGGCACGGCGAGTCCTTGGCGATTAGCCTGGACATCGCCAAAGCCTTCGATAGAGTCTGGCATGCTTCGCTCCTTTCCAAGCTTCCGGCATATGTCTACCTCCTCAACTGTGCAGCTGGATGGCCAGCTTTCTGAGCGAGCGCCGAGTGCGGGTCCTCTGCGATGGCCAGGCCTCTCGCTTTTTGCAAGTGAATGCCGGGGTGCCGCAGGGGTCCGTGCTGTCACCAACTCTCTTCCTTCTGCATATCAATGATATGCTATCCCTCGGGAGCATTAATTGCTATGCAGGTGACAGCACATTGCACGGGAGCTACTGGGCTCGTCCGGCGGCGGGGCGGTCGGAGATTGAGGAGGATAGACAACAACTCGTGGCTGATCTCGACAGGAACCTTGACTGTATCTCTCAATGGGGTACCGAGAACCTTGTCGAGTTCAATTCCCGCAAAACACAGGCGTGTGCATTTACAGCGAAGAAATCCCCTTTCCTTCCCCTACCTTCTCTTCAGAATACATTATTACCAATGAAGGACAACCTTGACATCCTTGGCATAGACGTTCGTCGAGAGCTCAATAATAAACAAGCAAGGCGCCCTTCACTATCGCAGTGAAGGCATAAGACGACTTCTTACTATTATGTGATATCACATGTCTGCAGGCAATACCATTTTCACCTTTATCTACGTAATTTTTTAAAATACTTAAAATCAATATCAAAGTTGAAAATTTTACAATGGAATTACACTGGAACTTTTTTTAAATGTCGTAATGTTGCAAAATATTTTAATATTTTTGTTTATTTATTTTATGAAATTTATTGAAATATTCTCACCCTCCTAAAATTATGCGACATTAAAATATTTTATAGAATTTTTTACCCATACATTTTCTTTTTTTAGAAACTTTAGGTCCATGGTTCTCAGGAACCACTTGACCCCCGATCGAAATTATTTCGGCTATGGTGTTTATTCGGTACCAAAATTCTATGTGCCAAATCATAACTTTCTAGCACTTGTAGTTCTCGAGTTGAAAAGTGCGGACAGACGGACAGGACCGGACTATAAGACTTCTCTTACATAGTATACTTGTCAGTATAGTAAGAAGTCTAAAACTACATCGAAAGATGTATAGGGCTAGCTTCGCGGAAACTAGGAATACTGAATAAGGTAAGGCTATTCTTTACACTGCACCAGAGGTGTCTGCTGTACAAGACGCAGAATAGACCCTGCGTCGAATACTGCTCTCACCTCTGGGACGGCTCCGCGAAGTATTTGCTGGACGCTCTCAACGCTATGCAGCGACGGGCTATCCGTTTTATAGGTTGTCCGTAGGTAACGGGAAGCATTGAGTCGCTAGCTCAGCGCCGAACAATAGCTTCCTTGGCCGCAATCTACCGTATTTACCACGGCGAGTGTTCTGAAGAGCTCTTAAATCTGATCCCACCCTCTTCCTTCAGATCCCGAACAACGCGTGCCGGGCAGAGATGCCACTCCCACACAGTGGATAGCATGTTCGCGAGAACCGAACGTTTTAAACGTTCGTTTCTCTGCCGAACGATAGCGGCCTGGAACACCCTGCCTTTGCACGTGTTTCCTCCCACATATAATCCTGGGTTCTTTAAGCGGAGCGTGAAGAGGTACATCAGTAGGTCGGATAATAAGAGATATAACAAATATTATGTGCTGTGAGAGTGGCCCACGATCGCTAGACGTCGTCACGTCTTACCACCAGGCGGGCGGCGTCAAATTGGCGAACCCAATATAAAAAAAAAAAACCTAAAGGTTATCATGCCAAAAAGGTAAAAGGAAATCAGATAAAAATATAGTAGTACCATGTACAATATCAATGTGTTTGAGTAACTTCAGGATAGGTATTCAGAAAGTAATAATACTCGTACCATACAAGCTCAAAGTGTTAAACAATTTAAATAACAATTCAGTTATTCCGTTGTACAGAGAATGGATGAATGAATTAACAAATAGGGAATGGCATAAAGCTAGAGACAGAAAGAGAATGTATTCTGTGTGTAAGTTAAAATTATAATATTTTACTATAAAAGATTATAAATTGAATTTCTTTACATTTAGTTAATTACCTAACTATAGGGTCGGATTACAATATTTGTTATTGATTTTCTATCGTGCCTGTCAACGGAAATAGTCTTGCCCCCTATTACTCAGTACCAATAAAACTACTAGCAAACATGTGGGTGTCTAATGCATTTCTACTTCTCTTCTCGGGGATATTAACGTGATTATAATGTAGGTATGTATTAAAGGTACGCTTGGACTGCGTAGATTCTATTTTGTGGTATATAATATATGCCCTGAGTGTTTGAATTACAGGTATTAATGGTTGTTTTAATAGTGCCAGGTAGTGGCAAAAGGGTTGCTTCATATTATGTGGGACCTACGAAATTACTGGGGCAAAGTGTGGGTGTGTTATACCCCTAGCCCTTCGGGGTGTGCAGAGTGATACGAGTATACGTAGGTCGCACTATAAGTTATGCGTAAATTAAAAAAACATGTTAAAACCAAAATATTATGTTTATTGCTTTTCAAAATACTTCCTTCGCTTTTTTTCGGGTTCGAAACAATAAATCCACGTTTCGTCTCCTGTGACAATGTCATAAACAGCATTAGAATGTCCGTGGTCATACTTCAGTAGCATCTGTGAGCACCATTCCACGCGAGCCCGCTACTGCTCCGCTGTGAGTTCATGAGGGATCCAACGACAACTTTCCGAACTTTCAATTCTAAGTGTAAAATTTTCTGGATTTGACTCATACCAATCTCCAATAGTCCTCGAATTGTCTCATAGGTAATCCGCGGGTTTTCTTCAATTAACCGCTTAACAGCAGCCACATAATTTTCGTTGACGGCAGTTGAAGGCCGCCCTTCACGAAATTCGTCATGTAAAGAAGCTCGACCACTCTCAAATTCGCAAACCATCGCCTCACGGTGCTCAAACATGGTGCTTCTCTCCCAAAAGTATTTTGAAGACGAGCGGCACAGTCTTGCGGAGAGAGAGAGAACTTTTAAAATCATAAAAAATCATCGCTCTAAAATCTTTTCGACTTAATTCAATTTTCGTTGCATCCGTAGAACTTTGATGTGTGATAAAAAACAATTGACAAATGATTTACCGCCAATTGTTTTTTTTTATGACTAAGAAATTTGCAACGTTTAAAAAAATATAACATTCGAAATTCAAATAGTTCCGATTAGCTAGAAGTGCAAAACTTTTAGTGTGCCCCATGTATGCCTGTGTTATAATGTATGTATCAAAACCAGATGGTTTTATAATCATTCTTTGTTACGACCAAGCACACCCCTTGGTCGTAACAAAGACTTTGATAGGCTTTGATATGTACAAATGGGTGTTCACATAAACTGGAAAGTGAATTGAAACAAATGAAGTGCTTAAATTGTTGATGAAATTGGGAAATATACGCAAAAGTTGAAATTGAGGACGTATTAAAACTCTTTTGTTTAAATTTTGTACGTTCGTTCCAATCTCTTTAAAATATTGCTTCTTTCAAATATACTACCAAAACTTAGTCTTAGACTGGATTAGAACCAGAATCAGTTCCCTTTTAGGGAGAATTCTTTGTACAGATAAGCTATCTTTGTCTAAGCCGAAGACCTTGAAGTTGCAGTCCATGTAGGTACGTCCAGCGATCCATATTTATGAGGTACGTCAAGATGAAGTTGTATCAGCCTACCCCATCGGTAAAGAGATGTAACTCTAGTAGGTATGTAAAAGTAATAGGTATGTTTTATTTGTGGCTAGATGGCGTTGTGAAGAAATGTCGTTAATTTATTATTCTCTCTGTCTTGAAATACTCTGAAAATCATAACTTAGCCTTGGATTAGTTTTTCCCGCACTTCATGATCTACTCCAAACACATTTCATATCATTTGAAGTCAGAAAACTACTTATTAAGAATTAATGATGTGAAAGAATGTGTCAACTTTTCTCATATTTTTGGAATAAGTGTGGTTGAATTTATTTTTATTCCTTATTAGAGTTACACAAATAAAAAAATACCATGCAACACAGTTATTTTGTTTCTGAGACCCCACATACAATTCTTTGCTACGAAGACCTGAGTTGCTATTGCACCAGTTTGAAAAAATAACCAAACATTACAATAAGCATAAGTAAAATTAGGTATTCGCTGGAACGCGGGCGGTTACATCGAAATAATAAAGACGGAGCTGGCGGAATCTTAACCTAACCCTACCTACCTAAGCTAAAAAAAAAAAAAAAAATTAAAAAAAAAAAAAAAAACACTTTTTAAAAATGGCGCGAGCAACACTTTCATAAATATGCTGCATTTAAAAATATAAATTTCGCGCGCGAGGCAGCAATCAAATTTTTTTAGCACTGTCAAAGGCATATTTCTTTAATGCTTTATAACTCAAAAACTATAAGAGCCAGATACACCAAAAACTATACAGCAAACCACAGGCTTATGTTATATCTTTATGCCAAATTTCAAGTTGATAGGTTAAGAGATGCGCCCGCTATCGTGTCGTGTCATACATTCTTGATGGAGCCCATCGTTATGAAGACTCCGCAAGCTCCGTCTTAATAAAATAACAACCAATACTTATATATATTTTAAAGCCTCAATAAAACAAACAGACAATTTAACATTTTATGTTCACATAAAATTGTAAATTGAAACGTAAAGAGAATCGTACTAAATAAAGCAAATTATGTACTTACTTAGAAGCGAAACGGCTATTTGTTTCCTACTTATTTGTATACGGTTTTGTATATTTCTTAGCTCATTGCTGAGAGATGAGCTTACAGTCAAGTTTGTTTGAACCTCTACGGTCTAAGTACGGCCCCCTTTACATCCCAACCCTTACTAACATTACAAACTCTAGTCCACCCTAACTAACATAGTTTAAAACCGAGTAAAAATATAAAACATTTATGACGCAGAAATTCAACGTTATAAACAAGATCATTAGTAGTTCAGTTAGTATAGCGTTCTCCATGTAAGAGAAAGAAGCCTGGTTCAACGTCGGCTTAATGACATTGAATTTTTGCATTTATGCGGAATACTATAAAATGGGCCTACTTTTGAGCATTCCCCTTTGTGTGGTACGGTGGGATGTGCTGCATCACACAAAGCAATTAGTTTCGGACCTGCTGTTCTGGTGCCAGTAACGTGTTGGCATATGGTTGCATCCACACTGTTTGGTCGCGCAACTAGAACTTCCAAACGGCTTGGTCTATTATGATACAATACAGATGTAATAAAATTTTGGATGTAAAGGGGCTCTACCAACATCTTTAGGGCCCCAGCGACCTCACCTGCTAGTGGCGCACCTGCTGATCAACGGACGAGGCTCGTTAATTTACGGTACCACCGTGCAGCTGTGCCAAAGCCCCCCAAGTAACCCAGCCCAAGCTGGGTTGCGTTAGGGGTTCAGCAGCTGCACCGCCGGGCCCGGGGTGTATGGGTATATGGTGTATGGTGCAGCAGGCATGGGACCAGTGGGGGCGAAGCGGAGTGTAGTGTGGGAGGTGTGGGTCGATTCGCCGGCCAGGGAGACCCTTAGTAAGGGCGTTGCCGCGGCCGCGCGCAACACAGTCATGGGGCCCGCCTGGGACCAACCACCCCAGGAGGCTGCCCCACATGTTGCGCATAATTTGCGCTTCGTCACTTACTGCTGCACCAAATGTCGCCCTGTCTTCACGCTTCTACTTCAAATCTACAATGGCAGTGCAACAAAAAAAATTAAACGTTTCACAGCGGTCCCAGGAAACCCCACAACTTCACTTTTCGAGGTTGAGTTCATTAATATCCGTGGACTCCATGCGAACCTCGATGCCGTCCACCATCACCTTGAGACGGCACGGCCCGCTGTGATGTTTCTCACGGAGACACAAATACGCCGCCCTGACGACACGTCTTACCTGTGTTACCCCGGTTATGTCATCGAGGAACAATTTCGAGATAAAGCCGTGGTGTGCGTGTTCGTTAGGGCGGATGTTAGCTGCGGCCGGTTGCACTGCCTAGAGAACCCCTTCAACTCCGTCCTTTGGCTGCACGTAGACCATGGCTCTATGAGCCAGATCTACGTGTGCGTCTACCGCCCCACACAGGGGATTCTGAGACAGCAAAGCTCTTCCAGTACCTCAGCGAGACGGCTGATGAAGCGCAGGTGCAGTTCCCGAACGCTGACCTAGTATTTCTGGGGGACTTCAATGGCCATCACATTGAATGGCTGGGGTCCCTCAAGACTGATCATGCGGGTAGGGCCGCCCATGCGTTCGCTCTCTCCCACGGTCTGACCCAGATGGTATGCGGGATCACCCGGATACCAGACAGGTCAGATCACGCGCCCGCTCTGCTGGATTTACTGCTGACGAGTCGCCCAGCCCAGTACAGTGTTTCGGTAGGAGCCCCATTGGGTAGTTCCGACCACTGTGTTGTTCACGCTGGCATGAAGGTATCACCTCCTGCACGTGCCGTACAAATGTCATGATGACTAAGGCACTACTCGTCAGCGGATTGGGACGGTCTACGCGATTATTATGCGTCCGTCCCCTGGAGCCAGCGCTGCTTTGTAGGAAAGGCTCCTTCGGATAGTGCTTCTGCTATTGCTGGCGAGATCAGTTTAGGGATGGATTATTACATCCCTTTCACTGATGTCGCCAGTATCCGCAGAGCCCGTCCCTGGTTCGGGCGAGATTGTGCCAAAGCTGTTCGACAAAAACAGTCGGCATATCGCGCTTGGATCAGGGCCCGGGCTGTGCGCAACCCAAACGTGGGCCACCTCAAAGCAGCGTACAACCGGGCCACGGATACTAGTAAGAGGGCCTTTAAGAGGAGGTCACTTCCCATCCCACGGGCAGCCGTGGATTCTGGCAACTGGCCAAAGCCGTACAATCTAACTTTTGTCAGCCCTCGCTGCCACCGTTGCGTTACCCAGATGGAACACTGGCTCACAAAGCCCAAGAGAATATCTCCAGGGCTCGTGCCGGAGGTCTGGAAGGAGGCGAACGTACACCCGATCCCCAAGAAAGGGGATCGATCCGATCCAGGCAACTATCGACCCATAGCTGTCATTTGCAAGGTGCTTGAGCTACTTATAAATAAGCAGCTCATGCGATACCTAGAGGATCACTCGCTAATCAATGATCGACAATACGGCTTCAGGTCAAAACGATCAACGGGTGATCTTCTGGCATTCGTAACGCATATCTGGGGTGGGGCTATGGAAAGGCACGGCGAGTCCTTGGCTATTAGCCTGGACATCGCCAATGCCTTCGATAGGGTCTGGCATGCTTCGCTCCTTTCCAAGCTTCCGGCGTATGGTCTACCTCCTCAACTGTGCAGCTGGATTGCCAGCTTTTTAAACGAGCGCCGAGTGCAGGTCCTCTGCGATGGCCAGGCTTCTCGCTTCTAGCAATGCCGGGGTACCGCAGGGGTCCGTACTATCACCAACTCTCTTTCTTCTGCATATCAATGATATGCTATCCCTCGGGAACATTCATTGCTATGCAGATGACAGCACACTTCACGACAGTTACTCGGTTCGTCCGACGGCGGGGCGATCTGAGATTGAGGAGGAGAGACGACGACTCGTGGCTGATCTCGACAGTAACCTCGACAGTATCTCTCATTGGGGTACCGAGAACCTGGTCGAGTTCAATGCCCGCAAAACACAGGCGTTTTTTATTTACTGCGAAGAAACCCCCTTTCCTTCCCCTACCCTCTCTTCAAAATGCACCAATGAAGGACAACTTTGATATCCTTGGCATAGACGTTCGTCGAGAGCTCAATAATAAAAACTACATCGAAAGATGTATAGGGCTAGCTTCGCGGAAACTAGGAATACTGAATAAGGTAAAGAGATTCTTTACACCGGACCGGAGGTGTCTGCTGTACAAGACGCAGATTAGACTCTGCGTCGAATACTGCTCTCACCACTGGGACGGCTCCGCGAAGTATCTGCTGGACGCTCTCGACGCTATGCATAGACGGGCTATCTGTATTATAGATTGTCCGGAGGTAACGGGAAGCCTTGAGCCGCTAGCTCAGCGCCGAACAATAGCTTCCTTGGCCGCATTCTACCGTATTTACCACGGCGAGTGTTCTTAAGAGCTCTTCAATCTGATCCCACCCTCTTCCTTCCGATCCCAAACAACTCATGCCGGGCAGAGATCGCACACAGTGGGATAATAATAGATAAACAGAAATACAGAACTGTGTCTGAACGGCTTCCCGTCAATCTCCGAACCGAGCTTCTTACGGTTATAGCTATTATATGGCAACATTACAAATACAAAATTAATATATACACACACACACACACATATCACACTTATATCCCCGAAGAGGTAGGCAAAGGTGCATTACACACCCACAGTCCTGGGCGTCTCGGACTATTAATATACCAAAATGTTTTAAGTTGGAGATATAATTATTCTAGGGAAGTATGTGTAAAAGGTGGCCAAAGTCCGCCGTGCGCCACTGGAAATATCTTCTGGTGCATACCAGAGACGCCCGCAGCAATGGACATAGGCAGTCGCTTCGCAGTTAGACTGGAAAGCCGACCCCAACCGCGTAGGAAAAAGGCTCGGTGGATGAGGGTGTCATTATTTGGCAGACACGATTTTTAGTGATGATAAGTGTGACAGATAACCGAAAGCCATGCATGTGAACGCCCATGGGGTTTTTAGTTAGAAATTTTGAGGATGTTACTTGGCGAAGACACCGGTGTATTATCTGTGAACGTAATACCAGAAATATGCTGTAACCCAATTTAAATCCCATCCCACGAAATTGCTTCTGCGTCAACGTTCGGCTAATTTATGTAAGGGTCGTTATGTAAACTCGTATTTGAGGTACATCCATGGTAAATATAGTGCATAGATATCTCGTACTTGGTACACTATTGTATTGTCTGTGGTTTGGGCAGAATACAAAAAGAGTTTAAGCTTTATCACTTATCTATCTATAAATCTATCTAGATTTATCGTGTTCTGCAAATGGACTTTTTTCTATATTTATGGTTAAGTTTTTTTCTTTTTTGATGTAGAAGGTTATTTAATTTTCAAAGCATAAGCTCTACTTAGTTTAGAACTAGACTGTGTTTACTTTAAGAAAACAGGCTTGGTTGTATGTATGTAATACTTTATTGTCAAGGGTTTTGTCCTAAATGGGTAAGAGAGAGAACCTCATCATCGCTTAAACAACTTAAAATTACTTAAAACAAAAATATAATATCTGAGAGTAAAAAGTCCCAAATATTACCCAAATGTAATACAAGTAAAAAGCTTACCCAAATGTAATACGAGTAAGAAGCTTTATACTCGTATTATCGGTTGTCAATACAAAATATACAACAAATTACAAATGATCGCAGACGTATTAATCAGAAGCGTCATAAACGAAATATGCGTCGTGAAATATCGCTCCGGAACAAAAAACCAATGGACCCGACACCAATTTGTTGATTTATAGTAGCTAAAGCTCCAAAACATCTGTCGACTGAAAAACTTTCTTTACAGTTTGTTAATTGTTCATTTATTTGAGGTTAAGTTTGATATTGTAACTTCTGCTTTATACTTTTGCAACCTGGCATACCATTGAAAATTTTAATTAAAAAAATCTTAGTTTTTTATTAAAAAAGTAACCTACGATAGAGCTATTTTTATTACCAAATAGATATATCAAATACCTAATTAAACATTCTTTTCAACCGACTTAAAAAAAAGGAGGATGTTTTTTCAATTCAACTTTTTTCTGTTTCTTACCTCGAACTTATTGGGTCCCATTTCGGTAATTTGAAGTCGGTTGTTGTGACAATTTTTCACGTGTATTTTTTCAAGTTAGTGAATAGTATCCTATATACCTACGGTTTTTAATTATTGAGGTATTCATTTAGAAACACCGGAGACCATAATAACCTAAAATTTATATTTGAACATAGATACCTACCCTACATAAACCGAACGTTGCTATATAGCTATCTACATCAAAGACACAACACAATGCCTTGTGACTCCCCCACTTTTTAATTATATTCTACCTATCAAACGATTTCTAAGATATTTATAAATACATTTAATTGTCCCTTTTTCAACATTATTTCTATTTTTAACATCAAAACGAAAAATACAGCAAAAAAAACTTTAACCCAAAGATCGTAGAAAAGTCCGAGACGGCGAGGACTTTAATTGGCTGTGCCATAGCGGTTGGCACGTAAGATTTTGCTGCCTTTCATCAACATTTCATAGCAAAGCAATTTTTTTTTCAAAATTTCAATGTACCCACTACTTTTATTAAATTCGTTCGGCCATTTGGACATAACCCTTTATAAATGTGCCCGGTGACGGAAATAGGCTTGCCCCCTATTACGTGGGATTAAAAATACTGGCCAATTGTGGGTGTGTAATGCACCTCTGCCTACCCCTTCGGGATATAGGCGTGTTATGTGTGTGTGTAAAAACTTTAACTAGTTTACAAGACAAATCCAAATATTTAGTTACAAATCCGTACAAACTTTGAATTACACTTCGCTCCTTCGCCAAATCTCTTGAGATAAGAACTAAAGGTACTTTCCAGTTACTCGTATCTATCTACTGTTTAATCTCCTGTTTAGGCTCCTGGCGACGCAAATCAGACCACAAACAGAATAACAAACAAAAACGATGTTCAAAAACTGTTCAAGAGACGAAAAACAATATCTTGAAGTTTTACAATACAAAGATTTCACGGTACATAAAACGCAGTCAAAAATTCCGGAAGTCGTGACGGGGCCGCATAATAAAACTAAAGGAAAAGGAAAACTGGAGTATAAATCAGTGAAAGGTCGAATATGCCTCACTAGGGAAGCGGTGAAGTGTTTTTTTTTATATTTCGAATATGAAATATATATAATGATAAATATAGTGTCTATTATTTATTGAGGTATTTAATGTTTGCAAAATTATGATTCCCTATATCGATTATATTGCTGCTGCTTCAGACTAGATATATTTAATTTGTTAACTCGGCCATAGGGTAAATGCCTACAACTAAAATAAATAATTGAAATGTATTTATTACATGAAGAACCCCCAAGTACATAATACTAGCTGATCGCTGCAGCTTCACCCGCGTGATTTAGTTTACTCGTTCCCAGTTCCCGTGGGAGTACATTACCGGGATAAAAAGCCTATATTACTCAGGGTGAAGGTAACTTTGAAATGGTGAAAGAATTTTTGAAATCGGCACAGTAGTTTTTGAGTTTATTCATTACAAACATACACACAAAAATACAAATCTTTATAAAAATCTTTATAAAAATAATTAAAATCTTTATAATACGAGTAGTAGTATAGATATGTAGTGTATTAAATCTTATTATCATTCTCGTATTTATTTATTACTCACTTAAAAGTGACTTATTTGACGGTACAAGCTAGTGACTTCATTGGCATGTTTCTCATACTTTAATAGGTAGGAGGCGTATCGTTTTGACATAGAAATAAGCTGTTTTGATTTGACAGTCGGACTCGGGTTTTGGCGGAGCATGTGGCTGGTAGCCGTTTAGGTTACCTCTGGCGCAGGGAAAAAATCCAGACCCAAACACAATCACTTGCACACACACTCAATTGCAATACCGAACAACGGTTCGTGGTCCCGCACCGCAAACTAGTTTGACATTGGCAAAATTATCGATGAACATCGATGGAGCCACGTTTATAAAAAAAGAAGAAGGTTTGACAGACATCTACCCCCACAACCACAGATTTCGCTAGTGGAAAAGTATATCCGTACTTAGTTCAATATACATACACCAAGTTTCACTTAGTACCAATAAAGGACAGTATAAATGGGATGTTTAGTCATCAACTTCATAGCTCCAGCAAAGCAAATAGTATTCATTATAAGCACAGGTCAAGATCGCACTATTATACTGAGGTAATATTTCAGTCTGGACGTCCAATATATATTATTGTATAAGAACAATTTGCTGGAGAACAATGAAGGATTTTTCCGTTTGCAGCCAAGGGCAATGTCGGTAGATAGATGTAAGCTGGTCCACAGTCTGTACTGAAGTGTGGTCCAAATTATAAGAGTCTGCAGGTTGTTTGTTGTGTTTTTATTTCTGCTATAACAGTAACTGCGTATACAGTGAATAGAATCTTCGCAAGAACCGAGCGTTTTAAAGAGATCGTTCCTCTGTAGAACGATCGAGGTCTGGAACGCCCTGCCCGCGCATTTATTTCCTCCTACTTACAACCCAGGCTTTTCAAGCGAAGCGTGAAGAGGCACATCACTAGGTCGCCAAGTTGAGGGTTATATGTGGGAGAAAACACGTGCGCAGGCAGGGTGTTCCAGGCCACTATCGTTCGGCAGAGAAACGAGCGTTTAAAACGTTCGATAAGTATTCCGCTCCGCTTAAAGCCTTGTATCACAACAGTATAGAGAAGCTTACACGGTCATGGTCCGATAGCATCGGAGTATCGCTTCTAATCGTCCATTGTGAAGGATAGCGATCTCCTGACGTGGGGCACAATAGAGCCTCCGTTTCCCACGTGACGGCGCATCACTCATGTTTGCTTACTACTGACCAGCTAATGTTACTTTGTCTATTTGAACCACACCTTTATCAAATTATTTACAGATTATAGTTCGTAGTTCACGTCGAGAAAGTAATATTAACTCATCAGTGCAACTGCGAAAGGCATCAGAGGTGCATGACACACCCACACTTCATCACGTTCACGTAATAGCGAACAAGCCTATTACCGTAACCGAGTTCTTTCGAAAATCCATAACCACTCTGTAGTAAAAATCAAAATTCCAACAGTCAGGGCAGATGGTATACGTAGGTCACACTATAAGTTTTGCGTAACTTAAAAAAACAACATGTTAAAACCAAAATATTAAGTTTATTGCTTTTCAAAATACTCTCCCTTTACATACATTACATACACCATCTTAAAAACTTTTAAATCTTTAAATATCAAGAAAACAGCTGACCTCTGGGGCATCTCTGTATATTTAGTAAATTCTTTTATTGAAATGGTTGCTCCTGAACTAGTAATAATATTTAATAACTGTGTTGATAGTGGTGTGTTCCCTGATTTAATGAAATCTAGTAAATTTATTCCCCTGTTTAAATCGGGTAGTACTTCAGATCCGTCCAATTTCCGTCCCATTTCTGTACTACCTACATTTAGTAAAATTTTTGAAAAAATTATGCTTAATCAAATGCAAAATCACTTTAACGTTAATAAACTATTACATACAAAACAATTCGGTTTCACTCGTGGTCGGTCCACCACTGAAATGATGAAACTGAATTAAATTATTAGAGTGTATATACAGGGCCTGGGATGAGTCATATGATGCTTATGGTGTATTCTGTGACTTATCTAAGGCCTTCGATTGCGTTCAACACCAGACTTTAATTAAGAAACTTGATCATTACGGAATCCGGGGGACGGCCTTGAATTTCGTCAATTCTTACTTAAGTGATAGGGTCCAGAAAGTAGTGATCAATGGTAAGCAGTCACCTGGTTCTCCTGTAGCAATGGGGGTACCGCAGGGTTCAATTTTTCCTTTTATTTTTCTAGTATATATTAATGATCTCCCTCACCTCATAAGAGACGACCACGAGGTAGTTTTGTTTGCTGATGACACTTCTTTAATATTTAAAGTTAAACGTGGACAGCGCGAACTTGACATTGCCCTCTCTAGGATAGTCCACTGGATTTGTGCTAATAATTTATTATTAAATGAAAATAAAACTAAACGTGTAAGATTCACCTTACCTTATGTAAGACTTGTTAAAACCAGTGTTAAGGTTAGGGATGATATAATAGAATTGGTCGATGACACTGTCTTTCTGGGCATAACGTTAGACTCCAAATTGCAATGGGGGCCTCATATCGGGAAAATTTCGGCCAGGCTTAGTTCAGCAGCCTATGCTGTCAAAAAGATCCGACAACTTACAGACATTAAAACGGCGCGTCTTGTCTACTTCAGCTACTTCCACAGTATCATGACATATGGCATACTACTGTGGGGTAACGCTGCCGATATTGAATGCATCTTTGTGTTGCAGAAGAGGGCTGTCCGGACTATCTATGGAATGGGGTCTCGGGAGTCATTAAGAGATAAGTTTAAGCATATTAACATCCTCACAGTGTATTCACAGTATATTTATGAAATTTTATAGTGATAATCATAATCTAAACTTAAGAAATAAGGATAAACTGGCTGTTCCTAAATTTAGGCTTCATAAAGTGAGTAATTCTTTTGCGGGGAACTTTATTCGAATGTACAATACATTGACAACCGAAATAGCAAATTTATCTGTTAATAAATTTAAAAAACTAATGAAACGTAAATTGTGCCATAAAGCTTATTATAGTATTAATGATTTCTTAGATGACAAGGCTGCCTGGTTGTAACACGAATTGCTCCTTTCTAAATAACTCTGTATTAGATTTAAGATGAAATATTTTGGAAAAAAGCCGAACTGAGTTTCTTGAGGGCTCTTCTCAGTCTCGTTGCATTTTGGAACCCTCGGTAAAGTCACACCAACTTTTGACGAATCTAAATAATTTTCTAAAAATTTCAAAGATAATAAACGTTATTTTACTTTATTTTATTTTATTTACATTTTAAAAATTTTTTCATGCGATCGAACCATTTTTCAAAACAGGAGGACCACAGATCTGAAGGCATGTTTTCTACGTGCTGATTGAACGCTATCACTGCCTCTTCGGAGTTCGTAAAAGTGAAACCTCTCATCAAATCTTCGATTTTGGGAAATATACAGAAATCACAGGATGCTAGGTCGAGGCTATGCGCAGGATGGGTGACGAGTTATAATTTTTCGGAAGTTAAAAATTACTTTGTTTTGTTGGCCGTGTGTGAAGAAGCGTTGTCATGATGTAGGAGAACGCGGCTTTTGCTTCGTCTTTCGCGAACTTTTTCTAACACCCTGGGTAAACAAATGGTAGAATACCACTCGGCATTAACACTCTTTTGATCTTCAAGTGGAATTGTACAGACGGGACCCGTAGCTGAGAAAAAAAACGCGATCAATTTTTTACCAACGTTTCTCGCCTGCCTCACTTTTGTTCGCTTATTCTCATTTTCAAACACCCATTGCCAAGATTGCTGTTTTTTTTCGGGTTCAAAACAATAAATCCACGTTTCGTCTCCTGTGACAATGTCATAAACAGCATTAGAATGTCCGTGGTCGTACTTGAGTAGCATCTGTGAGCACCATTCCACTCGAGCCCGCTTCTGCTCCGCTGTCAGTTTATGAGGGATCCAACGACAACAAAGTTTCCGAACTTTCAATTCTTCGTGTAAAATTTTCTGGATTTGACTCATACCAATCCCCAATAGTCCTCAAATTGTCTCATAGGTAATCCGCGGGTTTTCTTCAATTAACCGCTTAACAGTAGCCACATTATTTTCGTTGACGGCAGTTGAAGGCCGCCCTTCACAAAATTCGTCATGTAAAGAAACTCGACCTCTCTCAAATTCAGCAAACCATCGCCTCACGGTGCTCAAACAAGGTGCTTCTCTCCCAAAAGCATTTTGAAGATGAGCGGCACAGTCTTGCAGAGAGAGAGAGAACTTTTAAAATCATAAAAAATCATCGCTCTAAAATCTTTTCGACTTAATTCCATTTTCGTTGCATACGTAGAACTTTGATGTGTGATAAAAAACAATTGAAAAATAATTTCCCGCCAATTGTTTTTTTTTTATTACTAAGAAGGTTACAATGTTTAAAAAAATATAACATTCGAAATTCAAATAGTTCCGATTAGCTAGAAGTGCAAAACTATTAGTACCATGTAGTATACCATTAAATAGAATATCTACAGTTCGAGCATATTTATGAGAAATAAATCATTAAAACACAACACTATCTACCTGTAATAGTTACCTAAATACCCGAAAGAACTTAAACACGTCAATTACCTTATATACGGCCTGACGTTTCGACCGAGTTACATCGGGCCGTGGTCACAGGCGGACTGACAGTTATATATAATTACCTTATATGTAGGTATATACCTACATATAAGGTAATTTACTGACTTTGACTCTCTAGTCACCATATGCCCATTTATCATTTCACCATTAATCCTGTTCATCACATGTTAAAGTAGCCGCGTCTACTGTTGGTTACCGGTAACTTTTTTATGTTAGCCAAAGAGCCTCGTGCATAGTTTGACAGGTGCACCATTTGGCTTGGAATCCTAAAACTATGGCTGGTACTAGTATTGTAATTATTAAGTACTAGCTGTCCCGGTGAAAATCGTACCGCCTTTTAAACCTTCCCTGAACCTCCACGAATATTTCAAGGCCCAAATTACCTAAATTGGTACAGCCGTTACCGATTTTTACTTAGACAAACGAACGGCGATTTATTTTTATTTATTTAGATTACAGTTGCTTTCAATATTCCAATACTAAACTTTAGATAAATCTAATCAATTAAAAAGTTTTTCGAAAAAGAAAAGTACCGAGCAATCGCTAATAATATTAGTCCCCTATATTGTACCTGAACACACATTTCGCATTTACACGTGAGTCTAACCGTACCCAACTTTTATTGGAAACAAAAGTATAAGTCTGGCAATACCACGTGCAAAGAATTTCACCACAGCGCGTTTGTTATTTCGCCCGTTTCAAGTTTAATCGCAATTTTGTTTGGCTTTCAAAGAAAAACTTCTATAATTACTCCCGGTATGCGTAAGGTACTTTCATACTTTCAGTTTCATAGACAAACATTCGGAGTTCCAGTTTGAATGTGGGGACTTTGAAATTTAGGCATATTTAACGTCTAAAAGCGGGTTGGCAACTCACATTTAAGTCGTTTTAATACAAAAAGTTTGGCTTATAGGTACCGAATACGTGTTACCTACCGAAGGTATGTTTTTACGTACAATACAAAGTATAAAAAACCTTCACTACTGGCCATGTAGTTGACGATCCCTGAACTAAACTCCTAAAACAGTTCAACGGTTGTAATGTAATAAATTAAATTTGACTAATAGGTATTTGAAAATACACGTAAAAAAATTGACACAGCAACCGACTTCAAACTACCGAAATCGAACCAAATCGGTTCATCCAGTCCGAAGAGGTAACAAACATTAAAAAAAAAACAGAGTTGAATTGAGAACATCCTCCTTTTTTTAAATTGCGTTGAAAAAGTAAACTGTCTTTATGCCATGGAAGTAGTGAACCTATCTATATATAGAAATGGGGAATGTCCCCCTTAGCTCTCGAGAACTGCTTATGCTCCAATGATGGTTGACCCCTCTATGGATAACCCTCGATCTATAGGCAAGCCAAAAACGCGAAAATTTTACCTAGCCCTAAGGGGTCAAAAGTTATAGGCGAAACCCTATGGCACACCGTACTAGTTTTAATAGAATTTGATACAGGCTACTTTTTATCCCGTACATAATTTCCCGTGGCTAATAAGGAGTTTCTTTTTTCTTTTTTTAACTTCGCGGCCCAGGGCCGCGGCCGCTCTAACGTCTGTTGCCGGGCGTCTCTGGTTACTAGCAGAGGGCGCCCGGTGGGGCTAATAAGGACTGAGAAAAATTATTCACAACGACCATGGGGAGTTTACTAATTGATCGAAAATAACTAAAAAATATAGATCCCCTTTTGTAACCGACTTCCAAAAAAGGAAGAAGGTTCTCAATTCGACTGTATGTTTTTAAATTGTAAGCTACACCTTCCCAAGTGGTGCCATTTCAATTTGGTCCCATTCCGACAACTATTTGGTCCAATTTTGGTATTTTGAAGTCGGTAGCTGTGTCAATTTTTAACGTGTATTTATGAGTACTAGTTATCCCAGCGAACTTTGTATCGCCTCAAATATAATAAAAAAAAAAGAACATTTTAATATTTCATGCAAATGTATGTATGTACAGGCAGACAGACAAATTGTCGTATTAAATATATAGATTACCATACGCAATCCCAGAAAATAATAACAAGACAATCCGTAAAGTACCCTACCCTGTAACATCCCCAACTTTCGGTACTTTAAACCCACCGTCACTGGGTTGCAATTTGAGAATATTTTTAATTTACCGCCATACCGCGAAAGCTCTCATTATAAACAAGTGCAGTACCTTTGAAGTCTTATGTTTCCACACATTGTATATAGTACACAACTATGTTTATACATACCCTGATATACTTCAACCCTAACGGGGATGATTGTATTGGGGTATGCAATATGGTTAGCTATAGATATTTCTATGGATAATGTAGAGGTAGTTAGTGGATTTTTTGTTTGGTTTTGGATGTTTTTTTTTTCTCTTGTTTATGTCGTAACATAGTAATAATATGTTACTTCATAACTATAATTACAATCTAGCCTTATGACTAATAAGTAATTTGTAACTAACTTAAATAGCTAAATAATTAAAATGTAAGAATGTGTCCATTGGCACTTTTCTTATTATGAGGAGGATATGTTTTTGAAGTATTTAAATTAGTAGGTACACCAGCTTTATTTTATTTACAAGCTGTCCCGGCGAACTTCGTACCGCATTCATTTTTCTAATGTTCCGCATAACTTTTTTTTTCTTCCTTAAGATCCTTCTCCTGATAATTACGAACACAACAAAAAAAGAATAAGCGAAATCGGTCCAGCCGTTCACGCGTGATGTCGTGACCAAGGGAAATAGGTATTCATTTTTACTAGTTATACCGACGAACTTTGTATCGCCTCAAATAAAAAAATAATAAAAAAAAAAAAAAATTAATATTTCGTGCAAATGTATGTAATTTGAAAAACACGACGGACGGACAGACAGACAGACAAATTGTCGTATTAAATACATAGATTGTACATATAGAGATAAATTGCAGATGAAACTAATGATTTTAGGCAGAAGTTGAACCCAGTTGAACAGTTTTCTGTCAGTAAGGAATTCAGTTCCTCATAAGAGGTAACAAATGAAAAAAAAAACTGTAGAATTGAGAACCTTCTTTTTTGGAAGTCAGTTGAAAAGCAGCCGGAACCGAATTATGTAAACAAAATACGACTTCTATTTTCAGACGTCACAGAATGGTCACTTTTTCCTGTATTTTAATACAATACAACTGGGTACTAAACTAAGACCACAGAATAGGGAATAGTACTTACATACTAAAGGGAAAATTAACATCATTGTCCAGTGGGTAAGTTATTCCCTTCGCGAGCATAACTTGCTCGCAGAAGGACACGGCCGCGTTCCACCTACTCCTGCTGGCGACCATGGCTTGAAGCATGGCCTCCAGCAAGAGGGTATCCACGCCCAGACCCACTACGAGGTCCCGGTGCTGACACACACTCCCACGCAGAGCACTCCACCAACGTGTGGAGTGCGGTGTCGCGGTTCAAAGATAGCCATAGGTGAGGTTTTGACAAGAAAACGAAATCCAAAATGCCCGATAGCTGCAATAGGGTTGCCGCTACCAACAAAATAAAATTATTTATTACATCTATTTTAAAGGTTTATAATAATAGTTATTAAACATAAACGTCGTTACAAGAATGAAAAACATGAGCTGTACATCCGTAACTAGAATGGAATTGAATACCCTTAAAAGGTAATTCTTGGTAATTTCGTTACAATTCAAAATGACCTTCACTCCAATCACTGTGAAAGTCATTAGTTCGGTTTTTCTTGTCCCAACTTTCTCTCAGTTTGATTTATCGCGACAAAACCAACGTTGAGCTTTTACTGGGTATTTTTTTTAAACACTTTGTTAGTACCAAGAAAAAAAACTTTCTAGCACTAATTAGGAATGCAATCTGATCACATTTTAATAGTGTGTAGTTTTGAAGCGTAATAAATATGCCATTTATCTTTATATCCATTATAATAGTGCTTGGAAACGACAAGAGGCCTATTTTACGTGGTATTAAGCTACTCTATAGTCCGAGACGCCCAGGACTTTAATTGGCTGTGCCACAGCGGCTGGCACGTAATATGTAATTGCCTTTCATCAACATTTCATCGCAAGGCAACGGGTTTAATTTTTTTTTCAAAATTACAATATAGCTGCTACCTTTTATTAAATTCATTGGGCCATTTTGGACATAACCCATTATAAATGATGATTATAAAGGTGATGGCAATAAGCTTGCCCTCTATTACGTGGGACTAAAATAATGGCAAATTGTGGGTGTGCAATGCACCTCTGTCTACCCCTTAGGGGATATAGGCATGATATGTGTGTATTTTTACACCGGACCAGAGGTGTCTGCTGTACAAGACGCAGATTAGACCCTGCGTCGAATACTGCTCTCACCTCTGGGATGGCTCCGCGAAGTATCTGCTGGACGCTCTCGACGCTGTGCAGCGACGGGCTATCCATATTATAGATCGTCCGGAGGTAACGGGAAGCCTTGAGCCGCTAGCTCAGCGCCGAACAATAGCTTCCTTGGCCGCATTCTACCGTATTTACCACGGCGAGTGATCTGAAGAGCTCTTCAATCTGATCCCACCCTCTTCCTTCCGATCCCGAACAACGCGTGCCGGGCAGAGATGCCACTCCCACACAGTGGATAGCATGTTCGCGAGAACCGAGCGTTTTAAACGTTCGTTTTTCTGCCGAACGATAGTGGCCTGGAACGCCCTGCCTGTGCACGTGTTTCCTCCCACATATAATCCTGGGTTCTTTAAGCGGAGCGTGAAGAGGCACATCAGTAGGTCGTCAAGTTGAGGGCCACTCTCCATAGTATTGTGTGCTGTGAGAGTGGCCCACAATCGCTAGACGTCGTCACGACTTACCACCAGGCGGGCGGCATCAATTTTGCGAACCAAATATAAAAAAAAAAAAAAATATTAAGTGACTCATGTACGTACTACATGCTTTGTTTTATTCAGTTTAATCAAAATATTATACCGATATTTTCAAAGTGTTTCTCTAAAATATGAAACAGATATAAAAAATACTTCTCTTCCAAATCACAATAGAGTTCCCTTCTATAATATCCCTAAGGGATTTCCCAAATCATAGCTATGTGTATAGGTTTTACTTTGAGATCGATTTCATATCAGTGTATAATGTACGAAGGAATTATTATGTCCATAAAGTCAGATGATGAATTGTTATTGTTTCTGAATAACAAATATTATGACGAATTTTCGACTCGAAAATTTTCGAGCTGTATTTTTGTATTGTTGTTTGTTTTAAACGTTCTAAATATTAAAATTTATCTAAATGATCGGTCGGACTGCAACGATTATATTTATGTAAGGGGAATTATAAAACGATCGATTATTTAAACAAAATGGGTAGGTTAGCTTCGGTTGAAACTGTGACCTCCTACGCAAGAGCCGAGCGAGCGAAGCGAGCGGTGCCGCGGCAGCGGCCGCCGAGTGCCAGAAACGACTTGCATAGCTCAAAGGTTATGAGTCGCTCACTTAGTATAGTCAGTCGCTCACTCTGTATTTCTATTCGCTCACTTAGTAATGTGGTCGCACGGATGGAATATTATTCGATCGTTTTATAATTCGCTCACTTAGTAATATTATATGCTCACTTAGTATTACAGTCACTCGTTTAAATACTACCCTTTATGTAATATCTGCCCTGGCTGGAGGAATTTTTGATTGAATTACAGAGTGGTTATAGATTTGGCTAAGACTTGCCCCCTACTTATTACGTGGGACCAACAAAATTACTAGCAAAGTGTGGGTATGTAATACACCTCTGCTTTCTCGTTCAGGGATATAGGCGTGATGTATGTCTATCATCATTCATCGAGCCTTTTCCCGACTCAGTTGGCGTCGGCTTTCGTGTCTAATTAGGATTCGGCTGAACTTCGATATTTTCCGTGAAGCGACTGCCATCTGACCTCCTACAACCCATGGGCCATATCGAAGTTTTGTAGCTAGACCGTTCGGATTTTTGATTTAGGGCTCCAACTACTAACCTAACCTAACCTAACGACTGCCATAGATGTTTGTATGACAACCGGGACCGACCGCGACAACGTGCTCTCCGAGGCACGGCGTGATGTATGTCTATCTGTCTAAATAATTTATAAGAATCACTTGCTTTTGACACGATATGAGACTATAAAATTGTAAAGGTTAGAGTTTGTGAGTGTGTGTAATTGTAACTCTATTAGTTTACACACAAACGGATGGACTGTTTGATATAATTTGAGATGCAGCCTGCATCTACCCACAAGTAGAATATTAAACAATTCAAAATATAAAACTACATCCTAGAGATCGCGTGTTTGATTCCTGGATAAGCAAATTATTCCCAAAATAAATTAGCTCATTGTTTGATAAAAATGAACTTTATTAACAATAGCAATTGCAGTTGATATACTAACTAACACAATGTTAGATCTAAAACTCACTTAGCAACATAAATATGAATTATAAAATTAAAATTAAAAGTTTTTTCTTAAAACATTTTACTTACCATCGCTTTGTCATGGATTTTCGCCAAGTAACGCCTGTTTCTATCCAATATTTATAAAATTACTGCTAAAACTTTAAAATTACGCAATCACATTCAAAACTGCAAGAAAATCTTCTCATACAAACAGCTAGAATTGTATTTATTCATTCCATGTTCAAGATTACCCTGTCGGCCAACTTTTATTGGCGCTAGCAACTTGTTCGAACCCACTTCAACTACGTACGAACATACAAGACAAACACTCCATACATGTTTAATGTGTTTTCACGTAATTTCTTATTGAAAAATTGACAAACGGAATAATATATTGACTCGAATAGTTTCTTAGTTGCCTGTCTCCGTGGAAACACGTTCCCGAGCTCAAAGTAGTTTAAGTTACTCCTTAAAACATCAGCTATCTGTCAGTGAAAGTCCCGTTAAAATCGATCCAGCCGTTTCAGAGATTAGCCGAAACAAACAGATTGAGAGACAGACAAAAATAAAATAAAAAATATCAGTTATTTTATTTATCTGTATTAATAAAGTACGATTATCTGTATTATTAAACTGTAGCGATATAAGTGTATATGCTCGGCGGCAGTTCCTAATGATCTGTCGGAGACGAGGCCTACCTTATATGGTACATCTGCAGATCTTTGAAACCTTTAGTAAACACTTAAAACGCTCGCGCTCCCAAATATCAGCTTCCGACCTACACAAATCTAGTTAAATAAAAATTGGCCAAGTGCGTGTCGAGCCACGCATAAGACAGGTTTCCGTAATTACCCATAGCAACCTCTATAACTCATTAACTAACGATCATGAAGGGGTGGACGTCCTGTTTTCGCAAAAACATGCCCTTCAAAGCTATTTAAATCAAAAAATCATTTTAGCAACCTCTCAATGTTTTTAAATGACCTATCTAATGATACTACACACGATGGAGAAAACGCGAGAAAAAAATATCATTCCCACTTTACGTGTAGGGGAGATACCTCGAAAAAAATATTTTTCAAAATTTTATTCTATTCACTTTGTCTGCGTAGTAAATATACATATCCATGCAAAGTTTCATGTTACTAGCACTAACCGTTTGAGAGGAAAGGACGTGACGAAACTATTAGGGTTTCGAGATTTTTACTACGGACCCTAAAAACACTCAACCAAAAGCTATCTAAAGGAAGACCACACTACACATATCCAATTTGATAACAAACCAAGTCAGAAACTAATGAACTGCAATACGAACTACTAACAACAATACGTCCCTACGTTACTAAATATTGTAGCAGCTAATCTCCCATGTCAGACTTGAAACTAGGGTTTAAAGTACATGGCTACGTGTGACACATGAAAAGATCTGAAGAAGGGTAGGCAGATGAAAACTACACATATTATTCGTAGCAGCAAAAAACTAGGAAAATTTATAATTTATGAGAGTAATTGCGTGCAATACGGTAAACGTTACACAACATTTCTGTACAAGAAGGAGGTTTTCGACACACAATAACACAAAAAGACGTTCAGTATTTTCAAAGGAGGAGGAGTTTCTCTGTTGGTCCCACGCATGGGTATTGTTTGCTAGAGGTTCATCCGTCTCTGATATTTGCCCAGTGTGCTAATGCTAAGTGGGGATGACTTCGGTCTTGTAAATGTTAATAGGGCCCCATATCAGATATTTAACCCACAAAGGAAGTCAATAGCAAACCCAAGTCAATATAAAAGTGTCTGGCTTGAGCATGGTGCAGGCGCCTCCTAAAATGCCGTAATTGTAGCATATTTTGTACTTTGGTGACTATATACTTAACTTTTTTTTTTGGTGCATTATACACGCCCTTTTTGATTTTGACACGGGACCAATGTACATTCGTCCACATTTAGTCTTAAGAAAATGTATAAATGAGTTAATTATTGAAAAAGAGTGACCGATAGTTTTATTGCCAGGTTCTTTCTCTCGGTTCTACTTATTGCTTTGCGAAAAAAATAAGTCTTATAATTTGACCCTGTCCGTCTGTCCGTCTGTTAACACCCTCTAGCGGTCAAACGGTAAACGATATAGAAAAACCAACTACGTATATCGACTCAGAACATACGATAACTGGAACCATACTAAAAAATTGGAGCTCTAGCACTTCCGGTTTAGAAACTAGCTCAACATCCGGTTTTTTAACATTCGACATTCGGTTCAAAAATTATAATTTTAGATGCGTGTTTAAGATAGAAGTCTATTCTCAGAATCACTAGTGATTCTTTGTTTAGGTACTTGTTTTATTTTAAGTACCTACTGACGTTTGTAAGAGCCATTTAGTGACCTATACAAAATAAATAAATCATTTAATTTCATTGCAGCAGTTACTTCTGCGGTGATTCATTCATCACTTATCGCTATTATGAAGTTCTCACCAACCAGGGCGCCTCTGGCAAATCGATTGAACCAATGTACAGAGTCGTATCAGGTGTCTCGCTCAGACGTTGTCACGTCAATCCGCGGGACGTGAATAGCCCGCTTAATTAATTAATACTGCCCATTTGGTGGCATTTATATTTGTGATTGTATTCCGTAACGTACCTATTATGCTTCTGTTGGATGGCTTCATAGAAAATTTTCTAAATCCTTGGACGGCTCTGTAATTTCATTTTGACAGCCAAATAAAAAAGTTATGTTGACTTATAAGTTTACAGATCTCTGTGGATAAGTATTGAATGAATCATAGTTCAGTCAAATTTAGAACCCACCAGTAAACTCGTCTATACTTGTTATGATACCTACTTTACAACCTAAAAATGACTTAAAACTCCCATATTATGTTATAATGTCCAGGTCTTTTAAAATTTAATGTCAAAAGATTACTAAAATTTTACATTTCTCAGTTTAGTAGCATTCCAATACTGTAGAAGATTAAATTCCCTGCAAATGAAAATGAGAAACTTGTGTTTCAAAATTTTACGTTGATTCATTTTTAGAAGTCGGTAAAAACAACAAATATCTGTCTAAAGTATACAAAACCCTGAATGATACAGCAACTCAGTTACTTAAATGAAATTCATTGGCCGCGACCGCGTCTTATTGGCGTCCAATTTAACTTTTTTAATTACTTTGACAGATTACGTGGATTATCTATTTTATAATCGATTTAACGAATTCTCTATTCTGATAAGGGAAGCCAACATTTTGGGAATGTTCCCAGAATGTTTTGTGTCTTGAATTTAAGGAAAACATAGAATGATAATAGCATGCCTCTGCTTGCTTACCACTTTATAGAAACAGCCGCTAAAAAGGAAATTTCAAAAACTATGCAGTTAATTAATTCACATAAATCGCATTTGCAGCATATTCCCAACCATAAACTCTCTGTTCGTTGGTCTTTCCTGTCATCTGTCTCATCTTTCAATAAATATTAGCATGTCTCACCATTTCGGTTTTAGAGTACTAGACACTTCTACAGAAATTTAAAAGAAATGTTTCTTTACTTCCTAAATTTTTTAAATGGCTTTTTGAAGAAAAATAAAGATTTGTGAGTAAAATTAAACCTAGAACCATTTTAGACGTGGATAAAGACTTATAAAACTACCATTAATTATGGAAATATCTGTAAAAATATTCCAAATAAACTCTACAATACATGAATTCAGCGTCCTATATTACTTTAAAAAATACGATGACGTTCATAACATAAATATGAAAATAAATATCGCTATAAATTATTCCTTACAATCGACACGCCTACTCAATAACATTATATCCGAACAATACAAAAGAGGTATCCCAAAGAACGTTATTGATGAGAAAACGATTACATACCTTAAAAACGTCCGATCATTTTTTAATAAAACGTGACACATTACCTTAAAACCCCATTGTACTTTATTAACCTTTCGAAGACCATGATTGGACAGTCACTAAATTGTAAGAGGCTTTACAAAGAAATGGTTGGTAGTAGGTGAAGGTAGCTGAACGTCACTCGGACCTATTATTACGGGAAATTTACAACGAGGAGGTGACGGCAAAATTATCTTGAAAAGATACGTTTTGTGCGGAATATACGGGTACATAATTGGGACAGGGACGCAAAATTAATCATTTTATTTATATTTTGAAAACAGAGAACTTCTTGTATTAAAGAAGACAATGAATGGAATTACTGGTGAATAGTTAGGTATATCGGTACATTATATTATCATATTTTAGGCCCAGTTTTCAACAGTAACTTTGTAAATTCTACTTAGTAAGGTGATTATTGCCGATAACTGGGCAAAGTCTATTCCGTCAAAAAGGGTAAAAACTGAACTCATAATAACCGTACTATTTGCAGCCAAGGTTCCTAGTCTTGTATTTAAATAAGCTTATAGGAACTACACGGTGCGAAAAGATTGTGAATTTTACTGTAGTTGTTTATTATATAAGTATATCTTCAGTTCACTTAACAATGCAATACTGATGAGCGTTTACCCTAACTCTAAGTGCACCAGAACAATGTGAAGCTAATTATTACCACAGAGCGTGGTGACCCACAAATCACTTGATATGTTGCTTTGTACTCGTATTCAATATTACAGGTACATACGCATAATGAACAATTGATATGACTTTTAATACAACTAAATCGTATTCATGAATTCAAACCATGATTCGAAAATTCGAAGATTCGATACTGTTATTGTTCATAGTTTTCTTGGATGTCGATTATCACTTTTAAATGATGTAGAATGTTTTCGGATGTTTAGTAACTAGATCTTCTATGTTAAAAAATATTTGTATAGAAGATTTTTCTCGTATCCGATCTTAACCTTTATCGACCTTTAACCCAATTATTACTGGGATAAAAATTCGCACCAAATTTCTGTGGTATCAAAAATCGGTTCGTATTTTTTTCCCACTAAAATATGGATTAGGAGTCAATTGTTTTGTAATCCTTAGGTAGTTTTAGCCAGTTATCTGTGATGACAATTTTCTTCGTGCAATTTTATAATTATGTAGATATTTTGATTTATAGTTTTTATCATTTAGATTAGATAATATAACTTAACATTTATTAACATCCAACTAAAAATTATGAACCCGTATGTTTCCAAAATAAGAATTATGTAAAGTGACCTTATACCGGTGACTTCATAAATCCTCAATCGTGGCATGATTATCAACAATTTACGATTTTATAAACGGACCCTCTTTACGTGCCATTATTCATACTTTATGTCAGATGCGAAAAGTATTCACATAAATCTATCTGGACTTAATATTGGTCTGACATATTACACTTGTAGTTTGGTCACAAATTACACGATCATATTGACTTACTATAAAACAAAAGCCTCTCTTTGTCTGTCTGTCCGCGATAAACTCAAAAGCTACTGCAACGACTTTTATGCTGTTTTCATCAATGGATAAAGTGGTTCTCGAGGAAGGGATTAGGATTTTATACTATTTCACGCAAATTCAAATTATGTAGACATGATCAATAAACATAAAAGATTCAAAACTATAGACAAAAATCTAGCCTGAGAGGAGTACTGTCTATATTTTTAGCCTGTAATTTTTTAGTCTTTTCTTTTCTAAGTCACACCAGCAACAATTAAGGCGTGGTTCCCTTAATTAAAATTGAGCTATGATATTATAAGACAGAATATGCTACTAAATTAATAATATTAATTAATTACTTAGGAAGGAAAATGAGAAGCAAGTAATTGAATCGCAATTTTTCATTTCGAATTATCAAAGGTTAAAATGTTATATTAAGTTCTGTTATGTACCTACCATTTTAGGCACATTTGGATGTCGTTCTGTAATATTTTTACTCATCAACAGTATGATCATATTTATATAATAGCGGGTGCCCGCGTCTTCGCCCACTTGACAAATTATATACCTACACCAAAACCTTCCTCGAGAACCACACTATCTATTGGTAAAAACCGCATCAAAGGGCGACATTGCATTATACTTTGTTATGATGATTACGATAAGGAATCGATAAGGAAGTAAAAATATTGTTGTTTCTATATTTACATTTGAAAAGCAATAGATAGAACTGTGAGAAAGGACCAAATTAAAAGCTTAAATAGCGTGCAATCGCCAGGGTAAAAACAATTAAAGATGAACCTACAAGACAACTGCCAACTGGCACAGTTATCAAAGGTTATTACAAATAAAGGAAACAATTGGCGTCAGCTTCTCAATAAACTTCATAATTTGGCTAGTTCTAGTACACAAAATAGGTGACAACACAGACAAAATAAAATCTTATTTCCCATAAAAAAAGGCAGCTTTCGAAGACTATAATGATTGACAACCTCTGCGACATATTCGGTCGATACAACCTGCGTGAAATAGCGACTCCCGGGTTCGACCCCCAAGTCTGGTCACATATTTGCAATTAGATTTTTTATAAGCCCTAATATAATATTATGAGTATATCGGTATAAGTTGTGAAGCTTTTGGGCGCTTTTTGGCATTTCAAGAATTCGTATAGCCTAGGATTGTATTATACTCGAATGTATGAAGGACTTTTTATGATCTCCCTAGTACGTGACGTTACAATGGGAACTCCAGTACTTACATTTATATCATTTTTCATATACACAGACAGTTCTACAGTTCTGTGCCAAATATGGAACACGCTGTATAAATTTAAGGAGTCAATTTCTTGTGTGAATTTTCCTTTTATTTACAGCTTACTTATACTCGTATACTGACGTTATTTTAAGTGCATTGAACTGGCATCGAGTATCTAATAAAAGGTGGTACATTAAAAACTAATTTAAAAAAAAAATATACATAAAATTATGGTCAAACAGTAGCCCTACTAACTTGTTTAAATCAACGAACACTTAGGTTACACTTAACACTTAGTTTAAAAAAAAATAGCCAGTAGCTATATAGAACATACGTATGTATGCTCCACCTAGTGGCCACTTTTTGTTCTGTCTTATAGACGACGTCGTCGTATAGACGTTTTGTTTCTGTCTGTATAGACAGACAGAGGAAAGCAAAATTGTCCAGTAGGTGTGGTCTCGAAATATAGACGCTTCGCTCGGATCTTGGCACAAGTGTTCCTTGATTTTAACAATTTTTTCGTAATGAAATCTTTTCGATTGGGGTAAAATGGGGGCCAAAACCGCAAAAAGATCAATGTAAATGTTCATGAGTTCTATTGTACGACCTTATGGACGATCAGGGGCGGCCCTAGGGCACCGGGCGCCGTCATATGGGGGCGCCGAAAACGGCCGAACGCCCGACTAGATACCGATCGACTTACGCGCAAGCAAATCGTATTGTTATATGTATGTAACGGGTGCGAAAAAAGGATGCCAAAAATGTTAAAATTATCGATGTTGGTCAAAAACTGAGCGAATTATGCTGTCAAATAGGTTACGAATTCGCTGAAATCTCGCTAGAAATATGCTCCTTTCTCTTTTTTTTTTATTCGTCGAGATCGCGGCCGTTCCCATGTCCATTGCTGCGGGGTCTATGGTGACATCCGAAGGTATTTCTAGTGGACGCCCGGCGGATTTTGGTCACCTGTGTGGCCTCTTCGGGGATTTGGTCGGGTTGAAAATCCCGCGTCGTTGGGGTTGAGTTCTATCCCGCGTCGGTGAGTGAATCTGGTTCCGTGCTGTGGGGCCGAGGCCCCGCAGCACGCAACCGAAGCATCCATGCCCGGTAACAATCTGCGTCGCACGATACGTGAGGTCACCATGCCGCCTTTGCAGCCACTCGTCCATGATCGGTCTCACCGCCGCGGAGCGGTGGGCGGGTAAAATAGGCTAAAATTGTGACTTATGTTACCTACCCACTTAAACGTGGGAGTTCCTCCCACCCACGTTTAGGTTGATGGGTTTGAGGGTAGTTCTACAGTTACCATGATCCTCAAGCCAAGACTGGTCTGTTACCTTCGCGCGGTGCTGCCTGTTTTTGGTCTGGTTCCCTCTGAAACAGACGTAACCGAACTCGGCCAGTCGTGACCCTATCTCTTTCCTAATCCTCCCTCAAGTTCACCAGTCGCGTCTCCAGGCTGGCGATTTATCGCCGGACGGGGCGTGTCGGGAACGACCTTACACCCTGCACATACTTGCACCCTGTAGCATACCTATCCTATATACCTACCGGCCACCAGTCGCGTCTTCAGGCTAGCGATTTCGCTGGACTGGGCGTGTCGGGGCCATTACATCTGTACTCTCCCATTCCTCTTTTCCCTAACCGATTCTACTTCCTTCCTAGTTCCTTCTTGAAACGTCTTCAGGCTAACGAATTTCGTTTGGACTGAACGCAACAGGAAACTTCCCACTTCTACAGTGGTGTAAGCAGCCCAACCAATCCCATCCCACACCCACACCGGCTCCAATGCTCCCAACCGCCAACCACGCCTACAGGCTAACGATTGCATCGTTATCATCCAGAGACCTATACGCCGTACGGATCCAATTCTGGCACGGTTGTGTTTTGAGTTGTAGCTCAAAACACAACCGTGCCAGAATTGGTCATCGCTGGCCCACAACCTTACGCAGCTCATCAGCCACTGCGATAGAACAGGCACGGAATTAATACTAGCGGCCGACACAAATGCACACCACACTCTGTGGGGCATGAACAGGTGCAATGACAGAGGTAATGAATTAGTTAATTACTTATTTAGCACTAATCTAAACATCCTAAATATAGGATCAGAACCCACCTTCGTGACAAAAAGATGCCAAACCATCATCGACCTAACCCTGTCTACAGACAGGATTAAAGAACTAATCACCAACTGGCATGTCTCGAAGGAAGCATCTTGCTCCGACCATCGATGGATAAGATGCGATCTACAGATAAGTATACCTCAGCCCCCACCGGGCAGAAACCCGCGGAAAACCAATATAGGTAAATACGCAAGTTCACTACAAACGAGGTTGGCCGCACAAACTTTGTCAACGTCCATAACCAACATACAACAAATTGAATCACAGGTGAGTGCCATATCGGTTATAATTACTGACAGCTACGAGTTAGCGTGCCCTCTGCACACCCCGAGAGTAGGCCCACCTGAAAACAAACAGAAATGGTGGGGACCTGAACTGAAGCGCCTGCGAAAGACCGTTAGGAGACACTTCAATAGGGCCATGAACACCAGATCAGAAGAAGACTGGGACTCCTATAAGGAGGCCAAAGCCAAATACAAAAAACGAATTCGTTTTAGATCAACTGAATCGTGGAGAAACTTCACGAGTAACATAAACTCCGTTGACCAGGCCAACCGTGTCAGGAAGGTTTTGGCCTCCCAACCACACCACGGTATAGGCAGCCTCCTCAAGCCTGACGGTAGCTACACCAACTCACCCAAGGAATCGCAACAAGTTCTAATGAGCGCTCACTTCCCGGACTGCAGATATCTGCAAACCGTGGAGGTGCGCGAGGACCTGTCAGCACCAACGGATGAGAGCTGGCAATACGCCCAAACAGTAATAACGCCAGATAGATTATCGTGGGCAATAAATACCTTTAAACCTTTCAAATCAGCAGGCCCGGATGGCATCTTCCCGGCCCTGCTGCAATGGGGGGGTTTAAGATTGTTCACACCACTCTTACAAATCATGAGGGCGTGTCTGGCCTACAGATACATTCCTAAGAACTGGAGGAAGGTGAAGGTCATCTTCATACCCAAACCAGGCAAGAGTGACTACACTAATCCAAAATCATTTAGACCAATCAGCCTCACCTCTTTCCTCACAAAAACACTTGAAAGACTGTGTGAGAGGACTCTAAGAGAAGACGTGCTGAGCAATATATCCTTTACACATCAACCAGCACGCCTACACTGCTGTTAAATCAACAGAATCCGCCCTCCACCAGGTAGTAAGCCGAGCGGAGGAAGCGATACAAAACAAATGTATTTGCCTAGGCACCTTCATAGATATTGAGGGCGCTTTCGAAAAAACCAACTTTAACAGCATCACCTCGGCACTGGAGCATCACGGTGCTAACCCAGTGCTCACGGGGTGGATCAAGAACATGCTTAGTAATAGGGTGATCATACTGGATAATGAAGCAGAGGTGGTAGAGGTGGCCAGGGGCTGTCCCCAGGGAGGTATCCTATCTCCACTCTTGTGGAATCTAGTCATCAACAGTCTCATGTGTGTGAGAGTAGTACTCAACAAAAAACACCTTTTCACTGTCTGCTACGCTGACGACATCACCATACTAATCACTGGCAAAGAAGCCAGCATTGTCTGTGACCTCACTCAGATAGCACTCCGCACCGTCGAAAACTGGTGCAATCAATACGACCTCACCGTAAACCCAGGAAAAACGGAAATGGTTTTGTTCACTAACAAGCGGGTGCTGGGCAGCTATAGGATGCCCAAGCTTTTTGGAACAAGTCTCACACTGTCCAAAGAGGTCAAATACCTAGGAGTAACCCTAGATGATAAACTAACCTGGAGTAAACATGTAGATGACAAAATTAACAAAGCCAGCATCACCTTTTGGCATTGTCGAAAGATGATAGGTAAGTCCTGGGGTCTTTCGCCAAAGGTGACGCTATGGCTATACAATATGGTCATAAGGCCCATGGTATGCTACGGTGCACTAGTCTGGTGGCCTAGATGCCAGCTTACAACCTGCATACAAAAACTGCAAAAGTTCCAAAGACTGGCCTGCATGGCAGTCACGGGAGCTATGAAAACTACACCTGCTGCTGCAATGGAGGCCATGCTAAGCATCCCCCCGCTTCATCTATACATCACACAAGAAGCCGTGGCGTCCGCATTAAGGTTGAAGTCACTCCAGTTATGGAGAGACACAAATACAAAACACACTAGTATACTAACCGCAATCTTCAACGACTTTCCAATACTAATGGCAGGGTCGGACAGGATTCCGAAAACATTTATCTTCGACAAAAAATACAAGATCCAGTTATATGAAGACGACAACGTCGAAGGCCTCAACATCCATGAATTTAGAGTCTTCACCGACGGATCCAAAACTTCATCTGGGACAGGCAGCGGAGTATTTTCCGAAGACCTCCGATCAGAATAGCAACTCCACTAGGATCTTATAACACGGTATTTCAAGCTGAAAGCCATGCGATTCTAGAAGCGGCCACGGCAATAGCTGCCAGAGAGGTAAGGTACTCTAGTATTCGAATTCTCTCAGACAGCAAGTCAGTGTTACAAGCCCTTGACAGCAACACTGTCAACTCAGGCCTCATCTACAACTGTCATCAGCGCTTGGCTGAGATAAGTAAGTCCAACCACGTCACACTACAGTGGATTAAAGGACACAGCGGCTCAAGAGGTAATGACGCAGCGGACGAGCTTGGCAGAAGGGGCTCGAGCCTAACGTCCATTGGTCCAGAGCCGATCCTACCAATTCCGGTAGGTACTATACGTACACTTCTGGCACACAAAACTTACACACAACACAACACACTGTGGACAGGTCTGTCGGACTGTCGGCAAGCGAGGGAGGCTTTGCCTGTACTCAATCGTCGACTAGCCGGCAGACTTGCGACGTTGAAAAAATTCCATCTCCGTCTATTCACAAGTGTCATTACGGGGCATTGCCTCCTAAACAAACACCTACACACTATCGGTGTTACAGACAGTCCCCTTTGCAAGGCTTGCATGGCTGAGGAAGAGACGGTCAGCCATCTAATCCTGCGCTGCGAGGAAGTCCAAAACTACAGGGCAAGGCATCTCGGGTCTCCAGGATCAATCCCTGAAGCTCTGCGCAACGTGCGGGGCCTGTTGGCGTTCCTGGAAGAGATCGGTTGGCTCGAGTGAGAGAGTCCCACCCACACGCAAAACCCGCGCAATAGACGTGGACTTGCGGAGATCAGCCTGTGACTACAAGTACAAGTACTCACCGCCGCGATGACGGTGGTTTCCCACTTTGGTTGCTCAAGTCGCACTCTCCATGTCTCCATGAGATTCTGGCGGAGTTGGGACCGCTGGTCCTCGATTTCTCGTGACGCAGGCCTGTGGTCCCGCTCCAGCGCCTCCTTGAGCCATTGAAACAATGACGCAAGGGTTCTCGCTTCCAGGTCCCATGGAGGTGAGAAATATGCTCCTAAGGTAAACTCGGTATAGGTATCTATGGTATGGCTTTATATTTAGCAAAACGCAGTTTTTTTGCGTTTTTCTCAAAAACTATAAGACCTAGAAAAACAAATGATACGTTTAAAGATAGGTATTTAGAAAATATTTGGTGTAGTAAAAAAATTTGGAATTATAGCACTTTTACTGTTTTTTGAGGCACTAGGTGTACCACAAAAGTTAAATTTAATACAACCAAATATCAAACCTTATCAAGAAAAGGGGTGTCCAGAGAAAGGTATTGAGATGAACTTTAATATAGTGGAATAAAAAGTCTAGGTTGTAACAGTGTAAGTCAGCCTTACCCACCAGCTGGATCAACGGGGAGGCCTATGAGTCTCTTTAGGGTTATCCCAGGGCGCCAGTTCACGTATGAACGGTGTGTGTAATGATAGGAGAATTCAATAAGGTACAACAGTAGAGAGAGTTCACAGAGTATATATATATTTCTAACTTCAAAACAAATAGACACTGGATATTAGAAATAGTTATAAGATTTATACAAAGAATATGTAGGTTTATTACACCTCTTAAAACATTTAAACAGTATTGATTAAATTAAATTATTGAGGTTACTCGGACAAAGGTTGTGGCTACTGGCCTACTCCTTAAAACACAAATTACAGGTATGGTAATTATTTTAAACTTGACCTTAGATTATGACGATGGTTCTTGGAACTAAAGTAGACAGTATTATGGATGAAGAACACGGGATTAGATGTTGAGCAAAGTACTTAGCTTAAGTGTTTGGTCCACGCGGTCAGCTGGGATTGTCAGGGGGGGCGCACGTGCTGTGGTTCTGTGAGCCCAAGACGACCTCGTGTATCCTCGACGTAGATTGATCAGACTTTATACGGTACTGCTCCAGAAACGTCGACTACCTTAGTAATTCTGCACCAAGACCTCAGACATCAGTAACACAATCAAGATACGCCCTTTGGAATGCCTAAAACAGAAAAAATGCTTCCACGTTGTCCAAGTCGAACGGGAGGGAACACTCCCAGCCTCTTGAGATCACGTTCGATAGGACGCTTGAAATGTATCGACAATTGCTTCGATTCAATTTATATTCTTCCAAGTAAAATAACTTCTTCCAGACTAGAGATTTGTAGGTTAAGTATAAGACAGATGTAGTGATCGAGAGATATTATCAGTAAAGTATTCAGCAGTGGAAAGAGGCCCCCGACAGCTCGCGCTGGCTTTTTATCAACTCCGAGCTGTTTCTAGATTCTTCCTTTCCTGCAAAAACTAGTTCAAACCACTTTTCTACAAGCAAAACTTATCGTCAGCCGGAAACTCCTCTATAGATAAAAACAATATCATTGACATTCACCTTTTTAAGAGAATATTATGACATGGCTAGATAATACTCTGCCAAGTTCCCACTAAATCCCCTAAAGTGCGCTGTACAATGTGTAGAACACCGTATGGCGAATGAATCATAGTCAAGACTTGAGGTTTGTCGAGTTGACATCTATACATCAACTGACACTAATGACGTTCATAATATCATTACAAATGTTTGTTTACATTTTGTGAGTGTAATGAAATTACGATGTTACAAGGTCTAGAACAAAATTTTGAATAAACAATTCGGAAACTACTATGTGATCCTCAGGTGCACCACGAACTGAAGATTTCTGCAACTAAATACTTATAGCTTTTTACTATTGAAATCTGTACCGCCAGAAAGCGCCTTCGGAGAGGTATCTAACGGTATAGATGGTTTGTTTAAAACAAAAATCTGAAGTTCAATATGTAAAATTTAAGGTTTTATATAAAAAGTTATATAAAAAGTTATATAAAAAGATGGGCTATAAGGACGTATATACTTATATATTGTGACGTAATAAAAATATTTGGTGAAGTACAAATATTTGGAATTATAGCACTTTTACTGTTTTTTGAGGCACTAGGTTGTACCACAAAATTGAAATTTAATACAACCAAATATCAACCCGAAACTGGGGCGCCACCATAAGATCTCGCACCACCGAAAAGTTTACCTAAGACCGCCCTGTCGACGATCACTAGTTATTATTAATGACACACGCAAAGCCAGGTTATTATGGAATTGCCATGGAATGTACATGTCGCATAAAAAGAACAAACAAGTTGACATCTCTGTATACACGAGAGGTTTGCAGTCACGAGACTGTTGGTCCGCATGCCCAGTATAACTTGGTCTGTGGCGAAAATGAAACTAATTAAATTGGATTAGTTATTGTTCTGAGATCTTATTTTTGACGTGTACTTGTGGGAACGCCAACTTATACTGGGCAACCTATAGTTGCTAAGGTCGCTACCACTACCAGCTCATAACACTAATGCATTTTATGCAAATTCTTCCTTCTACTATTTATCAAGGTAAGGTAATTTTGATTAGAACAGTTACTTTGTATAGTTTAGTTTAGGGAACGCTCATAATGTACATTTCGTTCTCACCAAGATCTTTACTCATTCTCGATCTGGCAAACATTTAAGTGCCCGCAAACGACAATATGTTTGCCACACGTTTGGGCAAACAAACGAGATTATTTTAGTCGGGTGTTTCGTAGACGAGACGGGTGGTTCCTTGCCATACATAGTGTACGTTACCGGTATAAAAATGTCTTATTATTCCAGAATCTAAACTGCAGTGCAGCGCGTGAAATTAGAAATTCGGGAACGATGTTTGTGAGGCAATCGCGTAAATTGTTGAGCAAAGGTCAATTGCCAATTAGTTGCGAGAAAACTGGCGGACAGAAGTGAAATTTTGATGATAATAGGTATATAGATAGATAAAAGTATCTAGTTTGCCTGTTTCTGTTTTGTTTAGTTTGGTAAGGGTTGCTAAGGGCTAATTTTTCAAAGAAAATCACAGTCAAACATACACACAGTGGTGAGGATAGAACCCGTTCCCACTCCAAAAAAACATCCAAGTGCGAGTCAGACTCGCGCACAAAGGGTTCCTTACCAAAACGTTTGTTGTATGGGAGCCCCCTTAAATAAATAAATAAATAAATATTTTTGGACATTCTCACACAACGTCATCTAGCCCAAATTAAGGTAATATAAGCTTGTGTTATGGGATCTAGACGACTGATAAACATACTTATATATTTCTAAATACATACATATTATACATAGAAAATACCCAAACTCCGAAACAAACATTTGTGGATCACACAAATAATTGAATCGACCCGGAATCGAACCTGGGACCTCAGGGGCGGCAGTCGCATACTCATACCACTGAGCCACCGAGGCAGTCTTTAATAATAAATATTTATTATGTTCTGTTTTTTAGTATTTGTTGTTATAGATGCAACAGATCACCATCTGTAAAAATTTTAACTTTCTAGCTATTACGTTTCATGAGAGAGGGACAGCTAAGTCTCAGTAATAGGGTTCCCGTTTTACACTTTGGGTACGGAACCCTAAAAATAAACATACTGCAATACCTAAAGCCATACGCAGCAGAGCATAATATACGCAACAAACATTCCATTAATGAAAAGTAAATCCTCCTCCTATTGTATACAGACTGTTACATAAGGGTTATATCAACCCGAAGACACCCCCATCAGCTGATCCTCCAGAACCCCTTTCGATATGTGTCGACCGCCAAATAAGAAAAAAAACACCTGTATATAAATCTCATGGCTCCATAAAATAGGTACATAAGCTTCGTAAGTTAAAAAATCGACATTCAATATTCGAAGCGGTGTGACACAAACCGACACCCTATGAAAACATTCCTTCTCCGTATTTCATCATTCACTCTATCACTCAATGTTTTCATTCAATTTTCCTGACAGCATTTGCTTGTTCATCTTTCCCGGATGCCCGGATTGTTGATACACCACAGGTTCCAAAGCCGTTTAAAATACAACTTTATTTAAATATATTAGAGCACTATTTTGCTGTTATCAAACAGTAGAATCATGAGTTATATTTAACTCATTTATCAAAAAAATGCGTGTAAATCAAAAGTATGATATTTTTTATTTTTGTCTGTCTGGCTGTCTGTAAATGCACACGTCGCGAATACACTCATAATAATATTTAGCTAATATAATGACTATTGTAGTTGTTATCGCAAAATATAGCAAAAACCCTCTCAACTTTTTTTTTTGACATTCTTGCCCAAATTCGTCTAGCCTAAATTAAGCTAATATAAGCTTGTGCTATAGGATCTAGACGACTGATAAACATACTAATATATAAATAAAATAAATCTAACTACTTTGCAATATTCCGCCACATGCAAATTACCCAACTCTCGTATTTATTCATTTTGGGTAATTTGCATGTGGCGGAATATTGCAAAGTAGTTAGATTTATTTTATTTAACTATGGACTTCCGAAAAGTAACGCCTGATAGTATTAACTTTATACTAATATATTTCTAAATACATACTTATTATACATTGAAAACACCCAAACTCCGAAACAAACATTTTATGGGTCACACAAACATTTGATTCGGCCCGGAACCGAACCTGGGGCCTCAGGGACGGTAGTCACATATACAAACCACTGCGCCACTGAGGCAGTCATATTGAATTTCCTTGTCAAATACTGTTCAGCTAATGAGTCGTAAAAAAGTATCAAAACAAATCTTTAAAATGTGGGAAATTATTTCAACTATCTCATCTATCTCACGAGCAGAGCCGTAAAGATCAGATAATAATGTGCCAATTAAATAACAAACTACTCAATAAACCTTTCACATGTGTATAAATAGATGAATTCTCTATATGGTTAAGGCGATTGTAATAAGTACAACTACTCGTATCTTTGGTACAAAGCCTGTCACGGTAGCAATTATATGTTACGAAGGAGACTCCACTTCTCTTTGACGTCTGATATTTAAGACTGCCGTAAAAGGCATGACAAAGAATATTTATGAAAGTGTGTGGAGGATATAACTATACATTTAAATATAAATAATACTAGCTACTTAACTGTCGCTAATACGATCTACTCGTATAGTTCGAATCACGTGAGAAGAACGCTGCGCGAGACTGGGGTGTGTTTGCGCATCGGTACTCTCGCTCTTACTTCCTGTTACCACCATATAGTTCGATAGATCGTCTACTGCGCAACTTCAAGGTCAGCTTTCTTTTTTACTGACGCGACCAGTATTACTTCTGCAGTAAGCTTGTGTTAAGAGTGGATTCAAGTCAGTAGTGTGGTTACCGGTTTAACCCCTTCGTTCCCACCCCAGTACACATTATAACCACACTAGAAATCAAAATAAAATAGAAATTTATGGAACCTTTACATATACTAAGGGTAGGTTTTTAAAAAAAAAACGAGTCTTGTCGAGTTTTTGTTTACAGTCTCCTAAGAGTGTTTATGAGTAGTTTCTAATCTCATACATATAGGCATTTTGTCAAACACAAACTTGAAGAAGTTATCCAAAATATGGCGGCAAAACTCGACAAGGCAGTATGAACGATAGACCTTGGCCTGTTATTGCAAGTAGATTTTTACCATAACGTAATGATTCTCCAACTGTGTTTAAAAAGTTACTATACGATACAGATATGCAAAAAATATCATACAAAATCTGTACCATAAAATATTTTTTTTTATAGTAGGTACCGTTGTCATAATCATAGGCTTTAATATGTCAACTTTTAAAATGATAATTCGAATATTTCGACTGAGAGTAGAAAATTGAGAAGAGGTACGAACTGTTTGTAAATTAGTACCTAAGTATTTGCGGCATCTTTGTAAATACTGAACCGATTTAGAATATTGTAATAGATACGTACTTTCACTAATATGGAGCTGCATAATTCCGTGCTTGCTTAGGGTAAGTTGTTCTATAAAAGTTAGTTTTATTAAACAACTTCGTACAAAAGGAAAGGTCATTAATACAATTCAGTTCGTCTCAATCACAGACAGGTTACTGTCGTAGTGAAATCAATTGCCTTCCAAATGAGGAAACGCTTTTATAGTCGAAGTCAATGTTACCTTCTGGAATATTCTTAAATTCGACATTTCAGATGTTAATGAACTGTGCTTCTAAAATGAACCGATCAACCTAAAGTAACTAATATTATAAAAAGGAAAGATTGGTTGTTTGTTTGTATAGAATATTGTTCGAAATTACACAACCGATTTTGAAAATTCTGTATTTTATTAATTTGTAGTTACATTATCCGTGAGTAACAAAGGTATCTCGATACTTCTTACCGCGTTAATTGTGAACAAGAAAACTATATCACGCGGGTGGAGTCGCGGTGATCAGCTAGTGTGAACTTATGTTCATTTTAAGAATAAATATGTTAGGACAATTCACACAACGCCATCTAGTCTCAAACTAAGCAGAGTTTGTGATATGAGTACCTACTAGATAAACTGATATAAACTTATATAAGTACATTTTTTTTGTAAATACATACATATTATACATAGGAAATATCCAGACTTCAGTACAAACATATCTGTCTTCACACAAAGTATGTCCCGACCGGGAATCGAATCCGAGACTCCGGCGTCGAAAGCAGATGCACTACCGACCACGCCACCGAAACAGTATCTTATATTATTCTTATTTACAATATAGATAAATACTCTTTATTGTACACAAAAAGAGACAGATAGGTATGTCACACATGCCTTAAGAATAATGTACAATAGGCGGCCTTATTGCTAAAGAGCAATCTCTTCCAGGCAACCTTAGGATGGCAAGAAAATGGAGAGAGATGATAGGGGTTGTGTAAAATGTATTAATAATATAATAAATTGATAAAATATACGAAGAAAGAAAAAAGATACATAAATAAATAAATAGATCGTCAAAAACTTTTAAAAGAAGGAAGAAAAAGTTTGTTTGTTCGCAGCCACCTACTATTTACCCAGGTTTTTAATAAAAGCTATGTTTACATAATTTAAAAACTGTATCACGGTCCAAGCCCGAAGCAATATAAGAGAAATGAAGTAGGTAAAATTACCTTGTAACTTGCCGCCACTCGCCACAAAGGAGAATTGATAAAAAAGCTTTTTATTAAACTTTCGTGCACTTTCATACTTTAAACTGTTTTTCTTTAACCTTTCGTCTGTAAAACCTCTAGAAGGCGGCAACTTTTCCTTTTCGAATAATAATATGTTCAATGCCTCTTAGAGGCGTCCTTTCCGTAAGTTATTTTGAGGTTAGGACAGACGGAACTTTTTATTACGTTCGCTCGTCAAAGTCCAAATGACGGGTTAAGCTTTATAAGTCTTCCATTTGTAAATAATTCATTTTTAAGCATTTTTTATAATGTACCACACAATACATACAAAATCAAGACTTTATCCGCGAAAGAGACAGAGGGCTTAATACATCAACATGTTAGATTAGATTAGATTAGATTAGAATAAACTTTATTGTACACCAATTAAAAATCACTAGATACAACAAAAACCGGATGTACAAAAGGCGGCCTTATCGCTAAAAGCAATATTTTACAGGCACACTTAGGATGGACAGGTATTTAAAGAGACAACCGTTAAGGTTTCACGTCAAAGCGTCAAGATTTCGTCTGCGGTAGAAATAAAATCAAATCAAAAAGCTCAATCAATCAATTAAAATATTTTTATTCAAAATAGGAGCAGTTAATACACCCGTCAAGAAATTCGCTCATTCGATTCTATTTAACTAATATTATAATCGAGAAACATCTTTCTAAGGTGTAAAAAGAAACTTAACTATTATATATTTATTTCTAAATAATATCATGTAGATTTGTAGATTATAGACGATATAAATACGTACAGAACGATTATTTCAACTTTGGCGCTCGGGATGTCTCGGTTTTATTCGTTTATTACGAAATATATACGTACGTAGGTCACACTAAAAGTTTTGCGTAACTTAAAAAAACAACATGTTAAAACCAAAATATTATGTTTATTGCTTTTCAAAATACTCTCCTTTACATTTTAAAAATGTTTCATGCTATCGAACCATTTTTTAAAACAGGAGGACCACAGATCTGAAGGCATGTTTTCTACGTGCTGATTGAACGCTATCACTGCCTCTTCGGAGTTGGTAAAAGTGAAACCCCTCATCAAATCTTTGATTTTGGGGAAAATACAGAAATCACAGGGTGCTAGGTCGGGGCTATGCGCAGGATGGGTGAAGCTTTTTCGGAAGCTAAAAATGACTTTGTTTTGTTGGCAGTATGTGAAGAAGCGTTGTCATGATGTAGGAGAACGCGGCTTTTGGGTCGTCTTTCGCGAACTTTTTCTAACACCCTGGGTAAACAAATGGTAGAATACCACTCGGCATTAACACTCTTTTGATCTTCAAGTGGAATTGTACAGATGGGACCCGTAGCTGAGAAAAAAACGCGATCATTTTTTACCAACGTTTCTCACCTGCCTCACTTTTGTTGGCTTGTTCTCATTTTCAAACACCCATTCACAAGATTGCTGTTTTTTTTTCGGGTTCAAAACAATAAATTCACGTTTCGTCTCCTGTGACAATGTCATAAAGAGCATTAGAATGTCCGTGGTCGTACTTCAGTAGCATCTGTGAGCAACATTCCACTCGAGCACGCTTCTGCTCCGCTGTCAGTTCATGAGGGATCCAACGACAACAAAGTTTCCGAACTTTCAATAAATTCTTCGTGTAATTGTCTCATAGGTAATGTAAAAGGTAAATGACGAGCGGCACAGTCTTGCGGAGAGAGAGAACTTTTAAAATCATAAAAAATCATCGCTCTAAAATCTTTTCGACTTAATTCCATTTTCGTTGCATACGTAGAACTTTGATGTGTGATAAAAACAATTGACAAATGATTTCCCGCCAATTGTTTTATTTTATGACTAAGAAAGTTGCAACGTTTAAAAAAATATAACATTTGAAATTCAATTAGTTCCGATTAGCTAGAAGTGCAAAACTTTTAGTGTGCCCCATGTATAAGAAATACTAGAAGTGACAAATGGACAAATGTTTGCAAAACTATTAACTATTAATGCAAAAACTATTTTTAACCGAAGAAGAGAAGCCGGATTTGTTGTGTGACAGTTCTTTTTTTTATATTGGGTTCGCCAAAATGACGCCGGCGCCGCCCGCCTGGTGCTAAGTCGTGACGACATATAGCGATTGTGGGCCACTCTCACAGAACACAATACTATAGAGAGTGGCACTCAACTTGACGACCTACGATGTGCCTCTTCACGCTCCGCTTAAAGAACCCAGGGAGAAACCATGTGAGAGGAAACACGTGCACAGGCAGGGAGTTCCAGGCCACTATCGTTCGGCAGAGAAACGAACGTTTAAAACGTTCGATTCTCGCGAAGATGCTATCCACTGTGTGGGAGTGGCATCTCTGTCCGGCACGCGTTGTTCGGGATCGGAAGGAAGAGGGTGGGATCAGATTGAAGAGCTCTTCAGAACACTCGCCGTGGTAAATACGGTAGAATGCGGTCAAGAAAGCTATTGTTCGGTGCTGAGCTAGCGGGTGAATGCTTCCCGTTACCTCCGGACAATCTATAATAGCCCTTCGCTGCATAGCGTCGAGAGCGTCCAGCAAATACTTCGCGGAGCCATCCCAGAGGTGAGAGCAGTATTCGACGCAGGGTCTAATCTGCGTCTTGAACAGCAGACACCTCTGGTGCGGTGTAAAGAATCGCTTTACCTTATTCAGCGTTTCTAGTTTCCGCGAAGCTAGCCCTATACATCTTTCGATGTAGTTTTTATTATAGAGCTCTCGACGAACGTCTATGCCAAGGGTATCAAGGTTGTCCTTCATTGATAATAATGCATTCTGAAGAGAGGGTAGGGGAAGGAAAGGGGATTTCTTCGCTGTAAATGCACACGCCTGTGTTTTGCGGGCATTGAACTCGACCAGGCTGACAAAAGTTAGATTGCACGGCTTTTGCCAGTTGCCAGTATCCACGGCTGCCCGTCGGATGAGAAGTGAGCTCCTAACCCAGCCGCGCGACGCGCTGAGCATCCGCTCTCTTAAAAGGCCCTCTTGCTGGATTTTGTGGCCCGGTTGTACGCAGCTTTGAGGTGGCCCACGTTTGGGTCGCGCACAGTCCGGGCCCTGATCCAGGCGCGATATGTCGACTGTTTTTGTCTTTGGCACAATCTCGCCCGAACCAGGGACGGGCTCTGCGGATACTGGCGACATCAGTGAACGGGATGTAATATTCCATCCCTAAACTGATCTCGCTAGCTATCGCAGAAGCGCTATGCGAAGGAGCCTTTCCTACAAAGCAGCGCTGGCTCCAGGGGACGGACGCATAATAATCGCGTAGACCGTCCCAATCCGCTGACGAGTAGTGCCATAGTCGTCGGGACATTTGTACAGCACGTGCAGGAGGTGACACTTTCATGCCAGCGTGAACCACACAGTGGTCGAAACTACCCAATGGGGCTCCTACCGAAACACTGTACTGGGCTGGGCGATTCGTCAGCAATAGATCCAGCAGAGCGGGCGCGTGATCTGACCTGTCTGGTGGGAGAGAGTGAACGCGTGGGCGGCCCTACCCGCATGATCAGTCCTGAGGGACCCCAGCCATTCAATGTGATGGCCATTGAAGTCCCCCAGCAACACTAGGTCAATCAATATCTCTAATTCAGACAGTGAAAGTGATTGAGACTACGGTTTCATTATACGGTTTCATTATAAAATAAACAATTAATACTTATTATAAATATTGCTTTTAAAGAGATAAATTCCCTTGTACGAATTTCATATTTTGTGGTTTTAGAATGCGATGTAAAAATTAAATCAAGCCACATCTAGTTTATTCGTAGGTCAAAAAAATAACATTTTGGCCGGTGATCTTTTAGACTGTAACATCCTAGTCCTATCCATCTTAGTGTTATGAATAAGAAGCAATGTATCTCGTGTATTTTGTAGTTCCGATCATCCCCGATGTTGGTCGAGGATTGTCGAGTGCCAAAATGTATATAATTGGAGGGCAAAATACGAAATCAAACTCGCATTTCCATGTTAATGACGTATTTACTTAGTTGTGAGAGTCCCAGTTACACGAATCTCAAATCAAAGCAAACAGAATTAGATTATATACCAAATTGAAGTGGAATTATACATTAAATATTTAAGATTAATATCTATCTCTTCTGTACATCCGTTATGTTGTAATAATTTTATAAAGTTTGTTTGTTTGAACATTACTTAAAAGCGGCTGCACGGATCTTCATATTATTTTTTTTTAAAGAGATTTATTAGGTAGGTACACAGATTACTTTTATTTTTTATTTTTTATCATTTCACAAAATTTTATGAATAAGTAGTAAATAAACGGCTATAAAACTACTAAGGTATTTAAAGTTGTGTACTGTTTTGAGTCTACTTTATATTACACTAGCAGACGCCCACTGCTTCGCTCGCTTCACAAATTTATACAGAAACCTATCTCAAGAACCACTCTATCTATTGGTGAAAACCGCATCAAAATCTGTTGCGTAGTTTTAAATATCTAAGCATGAGACGCACAGACTTTGTTTTATACTGATTATTAACCTAAGCGTAGAAGATAGATAAAGGCAGATATGGTAAGATATCAAGAAGGGGTCCCATCAAGATAAATTGTCCCTCGACTGCACGCGGTGCACCTGCCGACAAATAATCGAGGCTCTGTTAAAAATACTCGCATCCTATGTGGAACCAACTGTGATTGACGAAATGTGGGCATAACAACTGCCCCTGTCTACCCCTCAGGGGATATAAAGACGTAATGTGACTGCTTCGGTGGCGTGGTCGGTAGTGCATCCGCTTTTGACGCCGGAGTCTCGGGTTCGATTCCCGGTCGGGACAAACTTTGTTTGATGACAGATACGTTTGTACCGAAGTCTGGATGTTTCCTATGTATACTATGTATGTATTTACAAAATAAAAGTATATAAGTATTTATATCAGTTTATCTAGTAGGTACTCATATCACAAGCTTGCTTAGTTTGAGACTAGATGGCGTTGTGTAAATTGTCCTAACATATTTATATTTATGTTGTGAGAAATCTACATAGGGATAGATACCGATGTATGTAAGTACCTATATCTATGTATATTTCTTTCTACCTATACCTATATAAATTATCTATACTACTATTATAAAGAGGAAAGATTTGTATTTTTATTTGTATGTTTGTAATGAATAAACTCAAAAACTACTGTGCCGATTTCCAAAATTCTTTCACCATTGGAAAGCTACATTCACCCTGAGTAATATAGGCTACTTTTTATCCCGGTAATGTGTTCCCACGGGAACCGAGAACGAGTAAACTAAATCACGCGGGAAGAGCTGCGGCGCTCAGCTAGTTATCAATAAAGTTAGGTGTGTACATACCTTACCTAACTATATTGATATTAATTTGTATGAAATACACAATTTTGTAATGCCGACTCAGTTTTGCATGTTTAATGAACATTGCGGGAATCAGAATTCAGAACGTTGTTTACATACCTACATCAAAAGGATAACCGCGTTTTCATTATTGACTGAAAATATACAGACTTTTTGATTGAACAATTATTTAAACACAGTCTTTAATTTTATAACTAAGTACCTACCTCTACCTACCTCCCTACATACGTACATACTTTAAAAAATAAGAGACTTTAGTGTGTTTTTTGTCTATTCGCCCAGGCAGGTTAAGTTTTTCGACTATAATATCGCCTATAATAAGACTTTGTTTGAAAACTAGCTACACGTCCCTCGCTAGTTTTCAAACAAAGTCTACGTCTAGTAAAAAGAAGCCATTTGTCATAATAATCCGGGAAAGAACTCTATCCGTGGGTCAATTTCTTACCTGTTCTGGTATCTGTTTAGGCGTAATTCTTATACTTAGTAACTTTCTATAATCACAACTCTATACTGTGATTTAGAGCAGCCTGTGTTAAATTGGTACCTTACCTATCATACCTAATTAATTCCGATATTTGTAATTGTCTGTCTTTTAAATATTTGAAATTCAGTACCGGCTTGTCAAATAAAAAATTTAAAATAACTTACCTTTCAACTGGTTGATAAGCAACAATCCTTTCTTTCTCCTTCTTTTTCCTCCTACACTCACTCTCCACTCTCTTATCACTGTTATCACGAATCGTATGATATCTCGGTTGGTAACTTTCGAGCTGTGTGTACAATCGCGCGCGTGGCGCGGGTGAAATACCGCGGTGCGTCATATAGTCCCCACGTCCGTTCTCCGTGGCGGCAACAACCACACTACTTGTATTTTTCGAATTTGGAATAGAGACGTTGGTATTCACGCGTTCAGCCACCCCTGGCCGACGTTTTTCATCAACAAAGGCCACTCGAGGAGGTTTAGGTTGCATAAGGTTTATCTTCTTCTTCTTAGCGGTGGATGTTACGTAGAAGAAGTAGCCGTTCTTGTCCATTTTTGGAACTGTTGCTTTTACCTGAAACCAATATTTTTATTCTAAGTCATAGGAGGGGCTCGTGGCCTAGTGGTAACCGACAATATTAACACATTGCAAAGGTTAAGCAACATCTAGTAGGGCCGGTCTTAGGATGGGTAACCATTTCTTAAGACACTGAGACCCCTCCGTGCCTCGGAGAGCACGTTAAGCCGTCGGTCCCGGTTGTCATACGAAAATCTATGGCAGTCGTTAGGGGTAGTTGGAGCCCTTAATCAAAAATCCGACCGGTCTAACTACAGAACTTCGATATCGCCCATGGGTTGTGAAGGTCAGATGGCAGTCGCTTCACGGAAAATATGGAAGTTCAGCCGAATCGCAGTTAGACTGGAAAGCTGACCCCAACTGCATTGGGAAAAGGCTCGGTGAGTGATGATGACAATATATATTGCTAAGATTGTAAAGGTTTGGATACCTTACATCCAACTATACATACTGTAGGATCACGGTAATTTGCATTTCCGTGGGAATTGGAAGTGAGAGAACTACAAGATTCTACAAGAGGAAAACCACGGTCATTTAACCTTGTAGTTTATTGTAGTCACAAAATGAACTAAATACCATGAAATTTACGTGTGTATTCAAAGTCTTAACATTATTTACTTTATTCATAACAATGAAATTAAATTTAGATAATTAATTAATTTAAAGTAAGTAATGAATTGTAATGAATTCATTGTAATTTGTGTAATTTGATTTAAGTAATTATTATTATTTTATTTTATTAAATATTTTTTTCTATTATATTTAATTTGTAATGACTGCGCTATATCTAGGTATGGGTAGTATTTTTGTATTTCAAAGCAATGAGTTTACTTAATCTATTCTTAAAATATTAAGAAAAAAGAAATTATTATTAAAAGAATAGTACTAGTTATCACGGCGAACTTCACGGCGAATTTTAATATTTCATGCAAATGTATGTATTATTAATTATAATTGAAAAACGCGACGGACGGACCGACAGACAGACAAATTGTCGTATTAAATATATAAATAGTATTCTTTTATCTATGGTTTAGTAACGTCAGCTTTAATAAAGGACCCAAAAGGTATAGGTACATTTAAGTTTAATTTAAGTTGCAGCTATACTTATAAAGAACCAACCAATTTGAGTTCAATTTACCTGCAGTAGTTGCATCTGGACCCAGTCGGTATCGTTTGTAAATATTGTTCAGCGGAACTTGTCATGCTACTCGATAGTAGTAGGATTTGCATATCAGTTTCGAGTTCCGTTCGCTGTCAAAACAATTGGTACCTCCGTTATCGGTGCGGTACGTATTCCAACTCGTTTTGTTTGACCGTGTTTTTTAGTTATTTCTGATACCTGTGTGATTGTTATTATTATATCAAACGTTGCATCCGATTCAATCCGAATTAATCACTAATATCGGAAATCATTAAGTACCAGGGTATGTATGTACAACACACGGCTGTGTGCAGGAGTAGGTCCACCGGGGTTGTTGTACATTCGTCATCAAAAAGGAATGTGTAAAATCCTCACAGTCATATTATTAAGTAGCGGATGCCCGCGGGTTCGCCTGCTTGACAAATTATATACAGAAATACCTTCCTCGAGAACCATTCTATCCATTGATGAAACCCGCATCAAAATCCGTTGCGTAGTTCTTAAAAACTAAGTTCTAAACTAACTTCAAAACTAAGCTCCGCTTCGCTCAATAAATTAGAGACAGACAGCTATAATACATATTATGAGCTTTAATTAGTTATTGGTTATAGATACCTAGCTATCGTAATTGATAATTCTACCCTCTATTGACTAAATATATTTAGCCAATAGAGGGTAGAATTATCACTTATTCAATAAGGACTTCACAAAGGGCAGACGGTAGACGGTTCGTGTAAATAATAGCGGTCATTCGATGCGAAACAACACAGCCACTCAGCCAGCCACTGGGTGCACTTGGGAAAACTCAGACGAAACTTATTAAATAACGGTTCGGCTGGAAATTATATTAAAAATATAAAGTGGTAGATAGTTAGGTTTTAACCCCAGTAGGCTAAAATCTAATTGACCGAGCCAGCGTTTCGAGACTAAACAATTGTGTTTTCGTTCGTCTGTAGGTTGTAACGTTGGTTTAAAACATTAAAAAAACATTAATTGGGAGTTTTTTTTTGTTTAGGGAGCAAATGCCCTAGCCCAAATTATGTTCTTAATGTTTTAGAGGTCTACTGTTCGTGCTACAAGCCATGGTCTCATTCATCATGGTCCTTCTGCGAGCAGGCCATGCTCGCGAAGGAGGCGGCCGAGACGGAGAGGGAGCGTACCCTCCCCGCTGAGTTCCGCAGTCAGCGGCCAGGGCAGACTTATTTACGACCAGGACTATCGGCCTCCATGATCGGGGCCTGATCCGGCGGAATAGCCACCCGCCGTCCTTATAAGGAAGCAGACCAACGACGCGAGATTTTCATTCCGACCAAACCCCCGAAGAGGCCACACAGGTGGCTAAAGCTCGGAGCTTGGTCATGAACTGGTCATCTACTGTTCGACCATATTATGGGTAACCACTAGTTACATTATGCTCACGAAATTTTGCTATAGTTGCATGGATGACTATATCTTAAGACGCTGAGAACCCTCCGTGCTGTCGGTTAGGAGTAGTTGGACAATAAAAAAATCCAACTGGTCTATCTACAGAACTTTGATATCGCCAATGGGCTGTGTCCGTCAGATGGCAGTCTCTTCAAGGGAAATATCGAAGTTTGATCGCATCGCAGTTAAACTGGAAAGCCAACCTCAACCTTGTTAGAAAAAGCCTCAGTGAATGAGGAGGATGAAAGAAAGAAAGAAAGAAACATTTATTTAGTACATAGTGTCTATACAATATAACATAACCGTACACATAAATCACATGATGAGGTGTGTACATGTTTGTTACTCTATCAAGCCTAAAATTTCGAATGAACTTTACTGAAAGTTGACACATCTGTTCATCTTCTAACATTATAATCACACCTGAATCTCCAAGGAAGTAAGTAGACAGATACACCTACTCTTTGCCAATTAATTTGCTGGTCCACGTACTTAATAGGGGGCAACTGCCGGGCACTGTATGTACCTACCTATATACATGGTACTGGCCCATAGCAGGTAGAGCCGCCTATCATACATCATAATATGCCATCATGCCAAAATCATTCCCTATTATTTTATAACGATATATTTGTAAATTTCGAATTCAGAACCCTACAAATAGAAAAAAAATAAACTTAAAATAATCTGCAAGTCGATCATTTCTGCACTATATCGTAGAGATCTACACGGCCTTGTTGGCAAGAGTGCAATGAATCTGACAAGCTTTTGCCGCCAATTCACCTTTATGCTGTCGGTTGAATAGCGATACTGTTGTAACACACTGTCAAATAAATGAGCGAACTGAATGTCCGTAAACTAAATGACCTCTACAAATAAATAAAACAACTAACAGGCTTAAATACTTTAGTATTAAACTTTAAGGATAATACCCAATGGTAGGTTAACTACTTTATTTGGACGTGTTTGTGTGTATTTTGGCGCACATAAGGTTAAGTTTTCTTCGGAAACCGAGTCATCTTTACCTGCGACGTGCACCTTATTAATAATGAAAAACACGAGTATTTTCGCTAACAAACCTTCAATTTCCAGATTTGGTGAAGTTTTCATATGTTGATTCTATCGAGCAGATATACGTTGTGACTTTGAATTTTAAAATTGATCACAACTGAAAATGCACCTATATTTATCGGACATAGGATCTAGAACAAATCGCAAGAAAATAATGTCCCGAGTCGACCTATACATTATACATAGGCATACATAGATATAAACAAATTTCATATTAAAATTTAAACCTTGATTCAACGGAATAGTGTTCAATTTTGTTTGCACTAATTTATCGCATTACGTAGCTTCTATCTGTCCGCCTGACTAATTCACCTTATGCAGCTTATACTTGAACTACGTGAACATAGAAACAATGGAGTAGGTTTATTTTGTTAAAGTCTTTTAAGGATTCCATGATATGTACCTACGTAGGCGTAATAATTAATGTAAGACTACAATAAATTCCATAATCTTATAAATTGTAATTACTTGTTTATGTTAGACGAAATAAGCTGAAAAACTAATTAACGACTGACAAAGATTTTTTTTTTCGAGTCAGTTTCATAATAAGTAACTGTAGTGTATGAATAACAAAAAGGGAATTAATGAATTTAACTAATTATAATATTATAAATGCCAAACTTCTTGCGGGTGTCAAAGTTCTTCCGCTTTCATTACTATTTTCATAACGCTATGTCGCTACGTCTACTACAAGATAGCCGTGTTTCAAGTGACTGAATTAGTTGCTAAAACTGCGCATCATTAATTTATTTTTATCTTATGGTTAATTTTTGGGATACGAAATTATTGGCTACTAGCTGATCACCGTGACTCCGCCCGCGAGATATAGTTATCTCGGCCCCGATTCCCGTGGGAATACATTACCGAGAATCCAAATAAAAAGAAAATAACAGTACATACACGAAATAAAATGACATGTGTAATTATATTTATGACAAAACAATGATACCCTGTGAAAATTAAAAACATTTTTGGGCTTATCTCCTCCATTCAATCAAGGGATTCTTGTACAAGTTTCATAAAGATCGGACCTCTTTTTGTTATGTCCATAAAATGAGCCGAACAAACAAGATTGTTATTTTTTGGATCAAAATATTCTTCTCGCCGTGCTAGGGCAATAATATTTTTCCATTGTGCATTGTGATCCCGAGGAAAACTGAAATAGATGTTGGTTCATATAACGAAAAAAAAATCACAAAGAGCCAAGGCGTCTCCACTATAATCTTTGTTCCAAATAGTTTTATCGCTATCGGTAATCCGAATAAATCTGAATGGTCATTTTGTTAGTACATTATTCAGTGAAAATGAAATGGTCTCTTTCTTTTTACTGAGCTTGGGATGAGTTCGAAAGAGACAGATAGGTACTTCGGTATTGGACTGGATTGCAATATTTACTTTTGTCTTTTAATTTATTATCGACGAAATACTGTATTTTAAGTGAAATAATAAATTGCAAATAATAAAACAAAAGCTTATTTACTGAAAATATGATACACCGTCTTCAATTTGCTTTTTTTTCGTAGTTTTTACACGTTTTTACAATACAGTAGGGCATTGTGCAACGTGTTGTCGTTCAGTTGTCAAAATCAAGACTGGCGCGCGATTGTTTCTCTTTTAGCGTTTTGTTTCTCTTTTAGTTCGGACACTTTTGAGCGATGATCCGAAATCCATTGTATTTAAAATCATTGTATATTATTAAAAATATACCGCTATAGGCGTACCCTTAATAGGTGAAACCAACTGTTTATACGGACGAAATATGGGCTTAATGAACGCTTCTGTCTACTCCTTCAAGGGTGTATGGTGTATGTACTTAACAATTTTTATGAGGCTACCCATTCTTGTTGTCAGTATGTATAGTATCTGTCATACCTCACTGCAAAGATGTTATCGCGCCTTCGCCCGCGGCGTCTTTCTGTATGCTAACTGGACTCTGAATGCTCACAGAGACCTATCTACGACATCTGTGCCCTACACAGAGGATCTCTCTACTTTGATACAGGACCAGTGCCCCGCAGGTATTTTTCTCTGCGATTTAGATTACCGTCTGGTTCTATTGAGTGCTTAAAAGTCTTTAAAAGTTGTTGTTGCAATTAGGTGGGGTTAGTTTGCCACTTTTTATGGTTAAGGTAAGTGTAAAAAGCTGTGAATTTTACCTGCTGTTCTGAATCCTTGAATAGAACCATGTCTGAATTAACAAACTGATTATTTCTTAACAAATCTGTCAATAATTGAAAGAGTTATTAAAGTCCCGAATTTATTTTGCTTTGAAACTTGCAAGAAGTAACTACCTACACATCGCGGTTAGACTAGAAAGCCGATTCCAACTTAGTTAGGAAAAGGTTCAGTGGATGATGATAATGACTTGCTAGAAGCACACAGTTTAGGTTATACTCAGTCTGGGAAAATTACGATATTGTAATGTATCTCCAGACTTTATCAAATCTGTGTAGATATTCAAAAAGGATAAATTCTTCTTTTTGAAATCAGTTGATCTTTACCCTTCTAACATCTTTAAGAGTCCGTATGCAGAATCGAAACGGTAACGAATTAGATATTTGACACATTTTGTGCGTGAGTCCGGAGTTACCGATGGTGGTCAGCCAGTAGGTACGGCGATTACATGGTTTTGATCTTTTTTTTTTTCATTTTATAATAATAGTGTCTTGTGTGGGGGAGGTGAAAAGAGGGCTAGGAGGGTGGGTGTTTTTTTTCTCTCCTTAAATTCAAGAAAAGACCCTCTATACTCGTATAATCCCGTAATCAAAACTCCTCTACCTTTCCTCTGTCGTTGCACTCTCAAAGGGGGGGCGAGGGCTAATTTTTTTTCCTAATCAAAATCATTTGACCTCCTCTATACAAAGGGGCTCTACCAACATATTTAGGGCCCCAGCGAACTCATCTGCTAGTGGCGCACCTGCTGATCAACGGACGAGGCTCGTTAATTTACGGTACCTATGAAGTGGCTTCGGTCCCTACGTGGGTACCGGGTGTTGGTCCGGGGGGTGCCACCGTGCAACTGTGCTAAAGCCCCACAAGTAACCCAGCCCATGCTGGTTGCGTAAGGGGTTTAACAGCTGCACCGCCGGGCCCGGGGCCATGTATGGTGCAGCAGGCATGGGACCAGTGGGGGCTAAGCGGAGTCTAGTGTGGGTGGTGTGGGTCGATTCGCCGGCCAGGGAGACGCTTAGCAACGGCGTTGCCGCGGCCGCCCGCAACACAGTCATGGGGCCCGCCTGGGACCAACCACACCAGGAGGCTGCCCCACATGTTCTCGCGCATAATCCTGATGTGGGATCGCCGCTCCGGGTGGTAACCAGTGTGGGATAGCGGCGGCCTTGCACCAGGGGGGTTTGGTAGCCCTTCCGTCCGGCGGGTCGGCTCCAACCTAACCACACGGTTCCAGACGAAGCTAGCCCCTGCGCTTTGTCACTTATTACTGCTGCACCAAAAGTCGCCCTGTCTTCACGCTTCTTCTTCAAATTTATAATGGCAGTGCAACAGAAATAAGTAAACGTTCCACAGCGGCCCCAGGAAACCCCACAGCTTCACTTTTCGAGGTGGAGTTCACCAACATCCGTGGACTCCATGCGAACCTCGATGCCATCCACCATACCTTGAGACGGCTCGGCCCGCTGTGACGTTCCTCACGGAGACACAAATACACCGCCCTGATAACACGCCTTACCTGTGTTGCCCCGGTTATGTATATATGTATCGAGAAACAATACCGGGGTGCCGCAGGGGTCCGTGCTGTCACCAACTCTTCCTTCTGCAAATCAATGATATGCTATCCCTCGGGAACATTCATTGTTATGCAGATGACAGCACATTGCAGGCGTGTGCATTTACAGCGAAGAAATCCCCTTTCCTTCCCCTACCCTCTCTTCAGAATGCATTATTACCAATGAAGGGCAACCTTGAGATCCTTGACATAGGCGTTCCTCAAGAGCTCAATAATAAAAACTACATCGAAAGATGTATAGGGCTAGCTTCGTGGAAACTAGGAATGAGGTATGGCGAATAAGGTAAAGCGATTCTTTACACTGCATCAGAGGTGTCTGCTGTACAAGACGCAGATTGGACCCTGCGTCGAATACTGCTCTCACTTCTGGGACGGCTCCGCGAAGTATTTGCTGGACGCTCTCGACGCTATGCAGCGTCGAGCTATCCGTATTATAGATTGTCCGGAGGTAACGGGAAGCTTTGAGCCGCTAGCTCAGCGCCGAACAATAGCTTCCTTGGCCGCATTCTACCGTATTTACCACGGCGAGCATTCTGAAGAGCTCTTCAATCTGATCCCATCTTCCTTCCGATCCCGAACAACGCGTGCCGGGCAGAGATGCCACTCCCACACAGTAGGTACATGTTCGCGAGAACCGAACGTTTTAAACGTTCGTTTCTGTGCCGAACGATACTGGCCTGGAACGCCCTGCCTGTGCACGTGTTTCCTCCCACATATAATCCTGGGTTCAGTAGGTCGTCAAGTTGAGGGCCACTCTCTATAGTATAGTGTGCTGTGAGTGACCCACAATCGCTTGACGTCGTCACGACTTACTACCAGGCGGGTGGCGTCAAATTGGCGAACCCAATACAAAAATAAATAAAATAAAAAACTACCTCTATAAAATTTTTACTCAGTTTGATTCTACTCGGGAGCCCCCCTTGGGGGACTGGAGGGCAAATCTAAAAAACTCGGAATTTTCCCTAGGTCCCCGAACCCCCTTTACATTTCTGCAAAAAAAACATAGGTGCCTTCCCCTCCACCATCAAGGAGAACAATAAAATTGTGTCAGTGAGTGAGTAATCCAGCTTTATAAAATATAACAGCTTTTTTTAACAAAAACAATGATAAATACATTCTACATAATCACTTGTTGTATTTAAAAAGAAGCCTAATCATCACAAAATAATAACTAATATTACCAAAGTATCAAAATCTCACGCCACGCTATATTCGTCTGTAGACGGCGTCGAATTTTGGCGCGCAGAGCGACACGTCCTCTCCCTGTAAGCGCTTGGCGCGGACTGCTTACTTGAGGCATGCGTCGAGTATTATAAAGCGAAATTTAGGTGTTTTTAAAAGATTATTTACAGCCTATTTTTTATTATTTAGCTATCTTTTTATTTGGAAATGGATTGATTTTGAACCAAGGTTTATTTATGTTGTTTTAATTTTATGAACGAGAGTTTTATGTAGCCGAAATAAGAACCAATTCATTGCCCATTTTCTCTAAAATTTTACTAACTTCAATATTTGTTTACTCAATTTTTTTTTATGAAAGTGATAAAAAGTAATCCATACATTTGATAGATGACTTTTACAAGAATACACTGTATTTTTGTAATACTTTTTAGACGTCAAAACGATTAGTGAATTTGTGATATTCTAGACCTCTTCCAGCAAAAGATACGAAAAACTACCGATTGTTTTAGGTCGATTAATCAAAATTTAATGACAAAAATAAGAAAGTAGCTCACTTATTAGATCATTATTGAAATGATATTTCATGTTATGCATTAAAACTTATAAAAATACAGTATTTTCAGTGTAAAAACACGTCTGTAAAATCAGCGAAAACGGTAAAATTTAATAGGTCCTCCTAACGCAAGTGATGTGAATAAAGGTGAGTGTTTTTTAATCAGTTTAAACACACCTTGAGTAAGCTTCTACTGACTTCAATCAACCTCAAATTAAAGGTTTTTATGATCCAAAAGCTTAGTATAAGTCCATCTGCTTGAGCGCACCTTTTTTTACAGGCTGCATGATCCATTAATTAGTTACAAGTGAATGCGTTTCGTGTTCTTGTATGTTAATGCATTTCTCGCGTGCGTTAAGCAGAGTTAGTATGACCGATGCTTTACGAACCAGCTTAATGTTCTTGAGTGAGTATGCACACTTCGAGTCTACGAATTAGAAAACTCAGTTCAGTCTCCTGATCTGAGAAGTTTATTTATTGTGGTATAATTTATTTTAGATCACTAAATCGGAGATTGCACAGCTGCGCGCAGCATGCATCTTCGCCCGCCGCCAGTACACCAGGTTTCGCCGGAGGCATCGCCGCCCAGACGACGCGGCAACCCGAGAGGCGGAGCTTTATCAGGCTTACAGGGAGGCTAAAGGTAATCTCCAGGAGACAATAAAGCGGGCCAAGACAGCGGCCCGCGAGGAGCTCTTGGAGACCCTGCAGTAGAACCCATGGGGGCGCCCGTACCTACAGGTCAGGGAGAAACTCCGACCTAGGGCGCCCCCACTGACCCAGAGTCTCCAGCCGCAGCAGCTGGAGCGGGTCACGGGCTCCCTGTTTCCGACGAGCGCGGAGGAGCACGTCCCTCCGCGCATGGCTCCGTCTCTGCCCGACGAGGATAGCATCAGTGAAGACGACGTACCCGAAGTCAGGGTGGGGGAGCTAGGTGCGGCAGTACTCCGGCTTAAACGCCGGAAAATCACTGCCCCCGGACCCGACGGCATTCCTGGCCGTGCATGGCTCCTGGCTCTCGAAGAACTCGGGCCTCGACTGATCTTTAGCGCATGCCTCGAAAGGTGCCAGTTTCCCAAGGTGTGGAGGACGGGGAAACTGGTCCTGATTCGTAAGGCGGGCCGGCCGGTGGACTCACCGTCCGGATACCGGCTGATCGTGTTGCTCGACGAGGTGTGTAAGCTCTTTGAGCGAATTATCGCGGAACGCCTCGTCGAGCATCTCTCGACGGTGGGGCCAGACCTGGCGGGCAACCAGTACGGTTTCCGTCGGGGACGCTCCACCGTGAGCACGATCATGCGCGTCAAGAGCCTGACGGGGGAAGCAGTCTCGCACGGCAAGGTGGTGGTGGCGGTGTCTCTTGACATCGCCAACGCGATCAACACCTTGCCATGGAGCTGCGTTAGGGAGGCGCTCGTGTATCACGAAACGCCTCTCTACCTCCGTCGTATTGTCGGGGCCTATCTCTCGGAGAGGGCCGTAGCTTTCCCCAGCTGGCTCGGGCCAGCTCGGCGAGATGTGTCGTGCGGTGTTCCGCAGGGGTCGGTCCTGGGGCCGCTTCTGTGGAACATCGGCTACGACTGGGTGCTGCGGGGTGCGTTGCCTGAGGGCTTCGGCGTAACGTGCCGACGATACCCTCGTCACGGCGCGGAGTGCAACGTACCAGGAGGCAGCACTCAAGGTCACGACGGGTGTTGCTCAAGTCGTGGGTCGGATACGGCGGCTGGGACTGGAGGTGGCCTTGCACAAGTCCGAGGTTCTGTGAAAACACAGAACCTCGGAACGGTCCACCTGAAGGTTCCAGCATAAATGTGTTAGGCGTTAGCATCGGCATCAATCCCTCGATGAAGTATCTAGGGATCGTACTTGATAGCCGATGGAACTTCGGACCACATTTCCGAAGTTTGGTCCCCAAGGTGACACAGGCATCGGTCGCGCTTTCGCGACCGCAACCCCTAAAGGGACCCAACGCTTCCTGCAGGAGACTGTACCTGGGGATCGTGCGGAGTATGGCCCTATACGGGGCTCCCGTATGGGCGGCGCGGTTGACAGCCAACAACTCAACGCTCCTTAACAGACCGTTGAGGACCTTGGCCGTCAAAACAATAAGGGGCTACCGCACGATCTCCGGAGAGGCTGCATGTCTCCTAGCCGGGACCCCTCCATGAGACCTGGAAGCGAGAGCCCTTGCGTCATTGTTCCAATGGCGCAAGGAGGCGCTGGAGCGGGACCACAGGCCTGCGTCTCGAGAAATCGATGACCGGCGGTCCCAACACCGACAGGATCTCATGGAGTCATGGAGGGTGCGATTTGAGCAACCCAAGTGGGGTGCCACCATCATCGCGGCGGTGAGACCGATCATGGACGATTGGCGTCAGAGGCAGCATGGTGACCTCACGTATCGTGCGACGCAGATCGTTACCGGGCATGGATGCTTCGGTAGCTATCTGTTTCGCATCCGTCGTGAGGTCACACCCCGGTGTCAACACTGCGAGGTTTCCGACGACGACACCGCACTCCACACGTTGGTGGAGTGCTCAGCGGGGGCGAGTCAGCGCCGGGACCTCGTAGTGGGTCTGGGCGTGGATACCCTGGGAGTAGGTGGAACGCGGCCGTGTCCTTCTGCGAGCAAGTCGTGCTCACGAAGGAGGCGGCCGAGAGGGAGAGGGAGCGTACCCTCCCCGCCGAGTTCCGTAGTCAGCGGCGAGGGCGCCGCAGACTCATCTACGCCCAAGACCATCGACCTCCATGATCGGGGCCTGAGGACGGCGGGATCGCCACCCGTCGTCCCTACAGAAGCAAGCTAGAAGGGTTGCGTGCTGCGGGGCCTTTGCCCCATAGCACGCAACCAGATTCACTCACTGACGCGGGATAAAACCTGACCCCAACGACGCGGGATTCTCATCCCGACCCAACCCCCGCAGAGACCACAGAGGTGGTGAAAGTCCGCCGGGCGCCACTGGAAATACTTTCTACTTGTAACCAGAGACGCCCGGCAACGGACGTTAGAGCGGCCGCGGCCTTGGACGCGAAACTAAAAAAAAAAAAAATCTCACTAAATCAGCTCTAATGCTATCCCTTCCGAGGGTGTACCCGGGGCAGTGGAAGTTAAGGGTGACGACCTAAAAGAATATCACTAAATTACTTCTATCTTCTATCTCGTCAGTTACTTGGTTGGTCCCAGATGGCAAGCAGACTTTACGTTTCCGGACCCTTTGGATATATTTTCTAGAGCCTAATTCGCCAGTCAGCAGGTACACCGCATGCAGGTGAGTAGGAGCTGGAGAAGTACTACAGTGCAAGTAAAATTCCGGTGTAACAAGAACATTACCATTTAGCATCATAATAGCCGTGTGTTTGTTCACTACTACTCGTAGAATAATACTGATCTACTGTATAAATGGGCCACGACTGCCGAATAGTAGACGTCGCGAACGTTAATCATATTATGTGGGCTTTTTCCTTCATTCCTTTTCCTCCTAATCAAAAAAAATCACGACTAAAAACTTTCTTTAATACAAGGAAACCCTAATGCCAAGTTGCGTAGAGATTGGGCATAAAGGTGGCCACTAGTACCTATCACAGAATAGGGAACAGTATGCACGACCTTGCTAGTACGGAATACACATACAAAGACAGATAGGCAAACAAACGAAAGCATACTACTTAATTGTCCAGTGCTGGTTTACCGCGAATGGACCAAAAGAAATAAAAGCGACAAAGTAAATAAACAATTTACCTTTGCCATATCAGAAACAAGGATAAGAACTAATTGGAGCGGATTAATGGGCACTACCTTCATAGAAAAATAAAGAAAAAAATGAGACCAACACAAATGTTACGTGAGGATTTAGAACGATTTACTGTTTGTGTTTATTTAGGTATCACTAGTATATATGTATACCTGTTCTTTGTTTCGCAGTAGACCAGATACTGAATAAGGTAAAGAGATTCTTTACACCGGACCAGAGGTGTCTGCTGTACAAGACGCAGATTAGACCCTGCGTCGAATACTGCTCTCACCTCTGGGACGGCTCCGCGAAGTATCTGCTGGACGCTCTCGACGCTATGCAGCGACGGGCTATCCGTATTATAGATTGTCCGGAGGTAACGGGAAGCCTTGAGCCGCTAGTTCAGCGCCGAACAATAGCTTCCTTGGCCGCATTCTACCGTATTTACCACGGCGAGTGTTCTGAAGAGCTCTTCAATCTGATCCCACCCTCTTCCTTCCGATCCCGAACGACTCGTGCCGGGCAGAGATGCCACCCCCACACAGTGGATAGCATGTTCGCGAGAACCGAACGTTTTAAACGTTCGTTTCTCTGCCGAACGATAGTGGCCTGGAACGCCCTGCCTGTGCACGTGTTTCCTCCCACATATAATCCTGGGTTCTTTAAGCGGAGCGTGAAGAGGCACATCAGTAGGTCGTCAAGTTGAGGGCCACTCTCAATAGTAATGTGTGCTGTGAGAGTGGCCCACAATCGCTAGACGTCGTCACGACTTACCACCAGGCGGGCGGCGTCAATTTGGCGAACCAAATATAAAAAAAAAAAAAAAAAAAAAAAAAGACTACAAAACTATGTGCTAATATTTTACTATATAAATAGCGAAATCGGTAGTTTTGGGCGGGTCTCGACTCAGCGACTGCTTCATTTCGAAGAAGAACGTTCTGCCAACTCCCTTCTGACTCCATTAGACTAAGACCTTGAAATTTGCGACCACATCAATAGGTCTTCTATATCGGGGATAGGTCAGTCCGATCCAAGACTATAATTTTTGCGATTCATTTTCTAAAGCATTTAAGTAAAGTTAGCAAACTTGAATTTCCAAAAAATACATATATCTGCAAATACTTTTACTTTCACACATACACAAGATCGCGTCTTTTACCCTGAAAGATAGAAAGAGGCTTTTATTATGCCCATGTTTCGCTATTACGTCGACGTAATATGAAGAGTACCTATTGCCTTTCTAGGCACTTGGGTTATGGCCTGTGTGTGTAAGTGTCTTGTTCGTGTATCAACAGCTGCATCGCGTGCAGGTAAGGATGTGACTTAATATAAGCCCTGGTGATGTTAATAAGGATAATAACCTCCTCCATTATGTGTGTATGTGACATATTTAGAGTGTACTGTTGTTCGTCAAAGTATAGTGGATTAAATTTCTTTATAGAAGATTATCAGTTCTTTGCAGACTTTTAAGTAGCTTTTGATGTTCTTATCAGGAAAAATTGTAGCAAATTTTATTCAGAAACAGAATATTATTATCCTGCAGGAGATGAGAGCGAAAAAGAGGACAAATTGGCCTCCGAGTTTGCGCTAGTTCGTTCTTTGAACCGTGGGATTATGTACTAAATCCAACAACTTTTGTATACGAAATCAAATTGATTTCTATTTGCTAGCTCGTCCATCTAGAATAAAAAAAAATTGTTTTTTTTTTTTTTCAAAAAACTTTTAGCTACGATGTTATTTATCATCGTAACTCAGTGGTCAGAGCATTCCCTCTGTAATGGAAAGGCCGTGGGTTTGAGACCTGCCAATGACATCAGTTTTTGTGATCTGTTTATAATTTCTATCTTAATATTTTAAAATGTTTTAATGTGATTAATACCCGCATAAGAGAGTATTTTCCACATACCCCTCACAAACAGAGGCAATGGATAACTAAATGAAAAATAATCTGTACTGACAAATTACAAATGCAACCGGATAATAATATGATTTGTATACTGATACTTCCATACTAAAACGGTAGATTCATTTGGTTCAAACTTGTCACATAGAAAGAGTTTAAAGGATATTATATTATTATATTATACTAGCTGTTGCCCGCGGCTCCGCCCGCGTGGATGTCGGTTATCGCGACCAAACATACCATCATAAATGTCCTCTCTTAAGATCTAATCTATCCTTCTACCAAATTTCATCAATATCAGCCAAATTTCATAAATACCAATAATAAGCTATAAAAATTGACCAATAATAATAAAAAGTGACATCTATATATCTCCGTTAAATTCAGTTTATTATATTTTTGGTCACATCTCCGGTTCTAATCAACCGATTGCGATGAAACAAAGATTACGTAAGATTTTAAGTCTGACCAAGCCCTGTCTAACAAAAAAAACCACATCAAAATCCGTTCAGTAGTTTCTGCGTCCATCGCGAACTAACAGACAAACAGACAGGAAATTTAAAAAAAAAATTTTCGTGTTCAGTATCGTTAACATAACATAACCCAAGTATTTTTTTTCAAATATCTCCAATGTACAGACACGACCACTTTACAATTATATAATAGTATAGATATTTTTGCCGCAGTGAGTATTATATTGTAGTGGATAAGACACGGTTCTTACCTACTAGCGCCTAGGAAGCTGTGAAGGTTAAGTAGATTTGTCTTCAATAAGATATAACTTTGTTAATACTATATTAAGAAATAAAGAACACTGAAAATTCTCACGGGAACATAATATTCTGTTATCGAAAACATGAAATTTATTCGCTACAGAATCGGTAGGTATCTTCTAGAATTGCTGTAAAATTACCTGAAAGATGAAGCACTTGACAAGAGAAATTAGTGTAAAGTGCTTTTAATGTGTCGAGTATCGTATTAGGTGTAGCGGTCTCACTTAATTTACAATTCGCTTTCTTGTCGGTAAGGATATTATCTAAGTGATATTGAGGATGTTAGTTATACCTTTTAACATTCTCACAAACAATAACTTTTTTTCTATCATCCGATTTTAATACGAAAATCTAGGGTGTTGCCTTGAGCCTGAAAATCGCAAGAAAATTTGTTCGGTATCTTCGGGGACAAGTGTGTACATAAAGATACACAGACAAGAACAATAAATACTGTTTTAAAGCAGTACTGGTAGGTTTATTATTGGCGGTAGCCAATAATCTCGGTAAAAATAAAAATAAAACTTTATAGAACATTGATCAATTAAAATAGTGAAATAATGGCACAAAAATGAGAACAATAAATACTGTAGTAGTAGTTACCGACAAAAAATATCAGAAAGGACAGTCAATTAAAGTAGTGAATTAATGGCAAGATATTAAAATACTTTTAAATACTAAAACCTTTTAATCACCAAAACACGATGACAAACATCTCAATGCAATTCATTTGCACACAGTACACTTTAAAAGTACTCAAAATCCTTAAGATCAATGCATCAACGTCTGCCCTTTATTATGGTGGGGCCCATGAAACACGAACACAAAGGAAGGAGGTATTAATCTGCCATTGCTCGACAACCTGCGGATTGGGTGCGACACCCCATAGAGTTTGCATCCAGATTTCCTGCCCCAATATATGATTGTTTCCCTTGATGTGACATACAGACAGAATACAACAAGCACGAACATTGTGTTCTATAACTATATCCACAAGTTTGTCATAAAATTATAAGGCGTTATACACCAGGTTTACATAAACCGAGAGCTAATAACAAAATAATTACATGGATAAATGTAATTCGAAAATTTAAATATATATTTATTGTCTTTATTATTTGAACATGTATAGTATCACTACACATTTTCAGTGCACGATGTTTTCATCTTACATAGTAAATAATTTGTAAAAATCAATATTTTAAATTGACAATTGAGCCTGCACTTTATCTATGCAACCCTGAGAGCAGGATATATTTACCAGTAATGGTGCACAAAATTCTAAAACGAAAATTCAAATAATATTTAAAAGAATATGCTTGAAACTAAATAACCCAAAAACAACACTGTGACGAACAAAAGCATTTGGTAAAATAAGTAACTAGAGCTTTAAAAACCTGTAATGATTTTTTTTCTTGACTGCGTCTATTACTATACCTGGGTCGTTACGCCCTCGGAAGAATAACCCCAAACTGTCAATGTTTGATGTTTTAACAAGCCGTATGTCACACAAGTTTCTAAGCAGTCTACCCTCGGTAGTGCATTTTATAAGTGAATTCTTTTATTACTGAACACGCGGCGGACACAAAAAACGATAGAAAAATCTATATCAACTGAAAAGTGGTATTTTACGAGCTTGGTTTACGAGGTCGTAACAGACATTATTAAATTAATGGTATATCGTGGTGTGGCACAGATTATAGTCTGAATAGAGTTTGAATGAGAAAATGGACTATTGTTGTATATAGTAGACTAGCGGACGCCCACAGCTTCACCTGCTTGACAAGTTAAACACTAAAACCCTTCCTCGAAAGCCAGAGTGGCTTTCGAGGAATGGGTTTTGTGTGATCTTTAAAACTACGCAACGCATTTTGATGCTGTTTTCACCAATGGATAGACTGGTTCTCGCGGGCGTTCGCTAGTAAACTTATAAAAAGAAAAATAGCACAAAATATTCATAAATAAACTGATTTCATTCAGAAAAATGTACATCAAGGACGTGGAAGTATTATTTTTAACCCTTCAAACTGAATATTTACTGTAACCCACCGAATATACGAAGCCTAAGAATAACACAGCATATTTCCTATTTTCTCCCCTGAAGGATGGTGGTTTTACGACCAAGATGCGTTCAATTCAACGTTTATTTTATACAGAACCAGGGCCTTTTAGCTCATAGCACTCATAATATCAGGCGTGGCCTTGAAGCTTTGGTTCGGTGTCATTAAGTTTGTTTTGCTGAAGTAAGTGGAAGAATGGATTTAAGCGGATATTGAGTGCGCGGAATTGGGTATAAAAGCAATAAATAGCATACCATCACATTATGTTGTGACAATATTAGAATAATGGATGAGTTTTCACAACAGTGCCTACTTATTTTTCTGTAGTCAATCATCTACCGAGCCTTTTCCCAACGCGGTTGTGGTCGGCTTTCCAGTCTAACTGCGATTCGGCTGAACTCCGATATTTTCCGTGAAGCGACTGCAATCTGACCTTCACAACCCATGGGCGATATCGAAGTTCTGTAGTTTGACCGGTCGGATTTTTGATTTAGGGCTACAACTACCCCTAACGACTGCCATAGATGTTTGTATGACAATCGAGACGGTTTAACGTGGACGGTTTAACGTGCTCTCCGGGTCCGGCCGGGTCTGGTCCGGCCTGAGTCGATGTTGCTTGCGTGCCTTTGCAATGTGTTAACATTGTCGGTTACCACTAGACCACGAGCCCCTCAATTTTTCTGTAGTATCTTAACTCAAATTAGAAATATAATTGAGTAACTATCTTCTTTCTTCTTCACCTACTACAATTTCTTCACCGTGAAAGAGAGGTCCCTGACTCGTACCTCTAGTCAGATCAAATATTTTTATACGATTTGCAAATATTTGTTTCGGAATTTGGTTGTATTTTTTAGATTACAGAAATATTTGCATCAGTTATCTAGTAGTCATAGTAAAACACTTAAATAAGTTAGTAAAAGCTTTACTTAGAAGGATATTTTCCTGATTAAATTTTCCTGACATATTAATTTATCTTTGACTGTATTAGTATGGTCGTTAGTTCATTGTGAAGTTCAAATAAAAATATAAGCTCTCTAGCGAATGCCTACAACGTTGTTCCGATAAAATTTAAAGGTCGCCAACTTGTACTACTGTTCTTGAAATAGCATTATTGCGTATCTCCTAAAAAACAAAAACTTTTAAAAGAAATATGGTTGCTAGTTAAATGGGCAATCCAATGATCTGAAATAACTTTACAATTCGAACTAATAGCTCCTAAGATTAATACTTACAACCACACAAACAATATTATTAATAGAGAAGTAAGTATAAATAAGTATACCTTGAAAAGTTTCGCTGCATTTGTACTGAGTAGTATTGTGAACTAATTTTGGTCGTCAATCAATTAGGGAATAGTTTTTGCTTCGCACAAGGTGTCGACTCATGCTAGACTAAGTAAAGATGTCAGATGCGATACACGAAATAGATAGGTAACAATATCAGTAGTAGCCCTAAAAATCAATTAAAAGTTAAAAATAAACATAAATACTAAATAAATAAATAATTTTGGACATTCTCACACAACGTCATTTAGCCCAATTTAAGCTAATATGAAATTGAGAACCCATAGGTTCTAGACTGCTGATAAACATTCTTATATATACTGAATGGAGTCAGGCATTACCTGGCGAAAGTCCACGATAAAACAATGGTAAATATGATGTTAATTTTTTTAAATAATAGCATAATTTTGCTCAAAAGAAGACATTACAAACGTCTACATGTTTCACCTCTTCACGAGGCATTCTCAAGACTGTCTCAAAAGAGAACAGCTGTTCTCTTTTGTCAATGTCTTATTTTGAGCGAGATTATGCTATTATTTAAAAAAATTAAACATCATATTTACCATTGTTTTATTCTTATATGTATTGGAGTTTACTCCTTAAGAATCGATTTTCATATATAAGGCGCCCGGTATGAGAAAAATCCGAGGGGTAAAACCTACTAACAAGTAACGAAAACGTGTCACGTTTTTGGTGCGCACCTCTAGTGCGCAACTTTCTAATTTGTTATGGTTAGATACTCGTACTTAAGGAGTAAACTCCAGTCGTGCGTCGGAGCTGACACACACACTTTTTTCTTTTTTTTCTACATACATTTGTGGATCACACAAATATTTGATTCGAACCGGAATCGAACCTGGGATATACCAAACACTACCACTGCGCCCCCGAGGCAGTCAAACAAACACGTCATCTACATAAAATAGATAATAATACAGTCAAAAGTCAATGTAGCATTTTGCCTTTTAAACGATTCTAAATATCTGCATTGATTGGGAAAATGACATCAGTCTGGATTGAACTGGAATCTGGTAAGAAAAAGATTCCGGTTCAATCACGGGTTACTCAAGAAGAAGTTATTTGATAATATTGAACGTTTATTATTAATTAAAGATGTTTCTCAGGACCCGAAGACTGGTTCCTTTCCTATTAAATATAGCTAAGCTTCCAGCGTTCTGGGAATTTTTCCAATGAGCGATGACGAGTAGGAATTTTTCCACGAATCTTTATGTAAGTACTAGTTAGTAAGTAGAACTGTAGAAATTGATAGATATATTAAGGTAAGGTAAAGTAATGTATCTTTATAGAACATTGAACACAGGCAATAAATAGTAAAGTACAACATACATCTCTTAAAACTAATGTACAAAGGGCGGCCCTATCGCTAATAAATAATCTTGGGATGGAAAGAGAAATATACGATATAATATAGGTAGTATATAATATATATGTTACGTCTAATACCCGAAGTGCGGCTGCACCTAGTTTTAGCCGGTTAGAACTAGGTGTAGCCACTTACTCTTGGTTAAACCTAGTATGGGTAGGTTAGGTTAGGTTAAAACTGTGACCACCTACGCACGAGCCGAGCGAGCGAAGCGAGCGGTGCCGCGGCAGCGGCCGGCGAGTGCCAGAAACTTGCATTAATAAAAAAAGAGATTCCTCCCAGGTGAAAGTGACAACTGGACCTAGTTGTAGCCGGCATGATGAAGGCTAGACCTAGTTTTACACGAAAACAATCGGCTCGTACTAGGTTTAACCAAGAGTAAGTGGCTACACCTAGTTCTAACCGGCTAAATCTAGGTGCAGCCGCACTTCGGGTATTAGCCGTAACATATATATAGTATATAATATATGCGAGTAGATAGTTAGACTTTTATCCCAAGAATTTAAGTAAGTTGTTTCTCTTGATATAAGCAACGGATTCAAAAAACTTAACATAAATTTTAACTACATAATGTCGATTCTACAAAATTATTATTATTGTTTGTTCTTAGTTTATTAACAAGTTGGTCTTAGAAGTTCCCTTGCCTATTCACCCCTCATATTTGCTCAGCCTAATTTCTTTGGGTATAGCAAAAATATTGTTTTGTAACTCCGACGACTATTCGAAAGAACAGAGATTTATGCTATTATTTTAATATCTACTCATGTCTATCGAGTTTTCTGACATTTTTAACATACGTAGGTTTGTACCTTCACTACCTATTACTACAGAATAGGGCATAGCTATACCTATACTAGCTCAGACTGCAGGGATTGTCGATGTTATATATATTACCCAATAATAGGGGGCAAGCCTATTGCCGTCACCGGGCACATATATAATGGGTTATGTCCAAAACGGCCCAATTAATATAATAAAAAGGCAGCTATATTGTAATTTTGAAAAGAAACCCGTTGCGTTTGAAATCTTACGTGCCAACCGCTATGGCACAGCCAATTTAAGTCCTAGGTGTCTCGGAATATTCCTGGGTGTCACGGACTAGTAAAATTACTATCACAAAATCCTCTAGCTAACTTCCCTAGCATACTATTGTGATTTTTTTATATTTATGCAACATAAAATGTAACTACAATTTCTTTATCTGGTCGTGATTAAAACGGTCTTTATTCCTTGCATTTCTAATTCCCTACCTCAGAACACGGACTGGTAAAACTCAATATAAAAATAAGTAGAAATAGGCAACAATTTAACCACGTTAATCCGTGCGGATTATCTTCAAAAGGTGTTCATATGTTAACAGTTTAAAAGTGAAAGTCTCAGATGGTTCAAATCCTATAAAAAATTCTCAAGATTTGGGCTTGTCGTCTACAAATCAACGTCTCACACACACTGGGCGAAGTTATAATTGGGGGAGGCAATCAACAGACTCTGATTAATTAAACATTGTCGCAAATTAAACATCCGACGATGAAGAATAAACTAGGGTGGATACGACGCCCGATGGGTGCCATGTACAATCCAGAAATGTATGTTATTTCCGAATACAGTTGAATAGTAAGTTGTTAATTTTATTAAAACCTCAGTGGTTTTCAATTGCAATCAAAATTAAATCAATGTAAACTTTTTTTATTTATTTTTTTCAAACTTCCGTAACTCGGTGGTTTTCAAATGCAATCAAAATGCAATTACTGTATTTGTATTTTTTAAAACGCTAAATAAAAAGTAAATTAAATTACTTATTTTTTTGGTTACACACAGTTTTTAAACAGATTTATCTCATTACTAGCGGTCGCCTGCGACTTCGTCCGCGTGGTCATTTGGAACATACACTATACGGACTATGAAACTGGTACTAAATTATAAATACACATATAACCTAATGGTCAGATGGCAGCAATGAACGGAAAAAACATAGAAACATAACTTTAAGTACTAGTACTTTTTGTGTGTTCAAACAAACAAATAAACTCTTCAGCTTTATAATATTAGTATAAATATTACTCTTGTTAAATTTAATGAAAGAACTGACCATTTATAAATAGCAACCCGTATTTTTCTAAAAAACGTAAATTGTAAATAGGTAGGTAAGTATTTAAGCTTTGTGGACAACGTGGTCCAATAATCTATTAAAGCTACCTATAGGTAATTATATTAGCACCCGATAGAAGGCACACGTCGTTATTAAAAGACAAATTTAATTTAGCTTTTGAAAACAGCTACAAAGAGACATAGGTAGTCGTAAAGTGATATTTCTAAATCACGATTCTAAAACGTACTCACGTCGGAACTCACAGAACCAGGGTGGATGCGGGCTGATACGAGCGTAACGATGGTAGATAACTTGCATGCGACTCTCTTTGTTGAAACTTTGTAGGGTCACCGTCATAGATCGCGGGTAATTAGCCATGGAAGCGTCATCAGGAGGCAAAACGAGTCTATTTTTGGTCATACGAGACTTTGTTACCGTAGCCTTTGTGTTGTGACTAATATAATTTCGTCGCGTAATATCACGTCCATGAAGTTGTCTGGCTGGTGTTCATTTTATAAATACACATAGATATATACACAAAAGGTCAGATGGCAGCAGTGAACAAAAAAACATAGAAGCATAACTTCAAACTAAATCTCAAAAATAAACGGGCTCTCGATATATTTTGTTTTCTATGAACCCCGATTCCTATTACGAAGTAATGGTTGGTTCAATTCACGTCAATCCACGTCTCTGATTGGCTAGCAACGTATAGCAACTGTCGCATGATTGGCGCTAGAAATGACAGGCCGGCTACAAGAACCGAACTACACACCTTCGCGGCAAGATTTGCCTAGCAACAGTCATATTTACGTTGGGTCATTTTCGAGCGCGAGAAATGCTTCTGATGGCATGTAGTTACTTCACGTAAAATATCGAAGCTCAGCAGCATCGTAGTTAAATTGGAAATCTGATCTTAGACGAGGTTGGAAAAAGGCTCCGTAGATGATTATGATCCACACCAAAATTATTTGTTCCTAAAGGTTTAGACAAAGAAAACTTTTACTTTACACGCAATGAGGAGTGAGATTATTTCCAAATCACTTTCAAATGTGGATAAAGCCAACGGCATAGGCATAGGCATCCGAAAATAATAACAGATAGAATTCGTTAGTTTCTGCCAACCTCAATTGGAAGACGCGTGACTGTATGTAACGTTTGTATGTAGCTCAACGTTTAATATTCAATCAAAATGGAAGGGTGTTCTGGAGATATAACACCATGAACTAAGAGATACAAGCCAGACCTCCCGTGCAAACGATTGCCGATCAACAGATGAGGCAAAGCAACATACTCCTAAATAGAATCTCTGCTGTCGTCTGAGGAGTACCTATTTAATACATTATGAAATGATAGATGCTCACTAATCAATATTCGTCTCATATTAAGCTAGACGTATGAAAAGTTATCCAATAAACATTCCCATACTATCAGAACAGGGGTGCGTATAAACACGTCGACACATAATTTTTCAATTTGTCCGGTTAAAACGTTTTGGAGATTGATTAATAAATCTTCCCCTAGGGCGGATTATCGAGTTAGCGCCCCCTCACCCCTCTTTCTGAGAAATGTGCATGATCTCAGATGTTTATCGTGTATACAGATTAATATTGTAGAGTCAGTTTCCGAGACATATTGTCGAAGCAAGGACATACAAATCTCTTATATTTTTTACCAATCTTACGTTTTTCATAAAAGGTAGAATTTTTTAAAAACTTACGATATTTAAATATTGAAAACAATTAATGAGGTTTTTTTTAGGTATCATAAAACAATATTTTATACCCTCATAAACTCATACATGTTTAGCTACGAAGAGGTTGATTGAATGTTTTACACACATTATTTTGGTTATCATTTATTGGTGTCATAGAGACCAAAACATGATATCATGAATACCCAGATTACCTTGTATTGGCACTCCATTACAAGGTAGACTACCATTAAAAGGTAATCTATGTAATAAGGTACCTGAGCTTCGACCGTTATTTCAACAGGTTTACGTATGAGTGATGTCGATTTAGACCTCGAAGATCTTGCTACCCCCCAGCAAGATCTTCGAGGTGGGGTATCTTACTAATGTAGGTACTTATAAATACGGCGCTTCGGAAAAAGAAGAGCCGAACGGAACCGCGTTAAAAATTAAACATAAATATTGGTACAGTCTCTTTATAAATTGATATAATACCTACTGTAAAATGGTTCCGTGAAATTTCATCGTTTCCCCATTCTACGTATCTACAACAGTACATATTTCAAATATTGGGATGATTGTGCTGATTCTTGATCCCCTGCAGTGATTCCGTCCCTTTGCCTCGTCAGCGTTACGCTGTTGCAAGTTGCCCTTACCGTTTTGTAGTTGAATGAGATTATGAAGACGCAACTCTGAACACTGAATGTAATTAATTGTAGTAATTGTCTTTGTTATGTTGTAGTTTAGTAATTTTTCTAAGAAAATCAATCAGTAGCTAGGTTTTAAACCATTAATAAAGACTTGAGATTTTTTTTAAGTGAGCATTATGTACATAGCACGCTTACGCTCATATTTCAGAATAAATAGAAAGAGGCGTTTATAATGCCCAAAATAATTCACCAATCATACATTTTTGGGAAAAAAAACTCATATATTCCACAAATATTTTAATTTTTGGTAAACCGTGACCGGTTTCGCCTTATGGCATCATTAGATGTGTTAACTCATACCCAATCACTTACACAATTTCACTTTTGAAACATATTAGATGCCATAAGGCGAAATCGGTCAGGGTTTAGCAAAAATTTGTGAAATACACGTGAGTTTTTTCAAATATGTATTACTATTAGTTCCACCAAGTGCCGACAATCGAAAGCATACATTATAATTCACCAATCAATTTGGTAATTCCGCATTTAGTGAAAACTTTTAATTTGGAATACTAAACAGACACTTTAATTTTACTTATTTGTAAGTATAATAAACCTGAACAAGTTTAGTTTTGTGATCACAAACCTGGATTTTCTTAGGTTTATGATAATATCAAGTAAGTAACATTTTGCCTTTCTCCGATGTTTGATCAACCCTTTTACCAAACCCTGCGAATTATAGATTTATCTCGTTCATAGCATTGATAATATAAAACCAATATCAAAAAACTCTGACCATAAAATATTTACTCAATATACACGTTATAAATGGCACCTGTTTCATAGAAATACTCATAAAATTTACACAAAACTTATAGTATGGGGGCTGTGTCACTGTGTCCCCTTCTATAGACTTAGGTGCAAGTTTGTGGACAGTGCACTTGTGCTGGACGCCCCGCGGACACTATCAATCTTTACTTCAAACATTGGACATTTATTTTTTATTTGATGGTCAGATTATATAGATATATCTGATACAATACAACAGATGGTTGGTTCACAATAGTTTCGTTTGTGTTGTCACAATGCGGGGTAACGAAGGATCATGTTAACTTTTATGGTTATGTTTGTTTGTTTGGGATGTTGTGCGTGGTTAAGTAAACTGTAGTAAACTAAAGTTAAGTGTTTACTTATAAAGAAATTTATTAAATGGTTTATAATTTGATAGTGGACGCCCGTGGCCATAGAGCTACACGTGTCAAACTGGGTCGAATGGTACTCGTACCTATGACGCGACGGAGAGACCAAATTCGTTGCTGTATGCCCGTCGCTAATGTTAAAATTACCTGAAATAAATATTTTTATTTTGTTTATTTTATTTATTATTTAATGTTAGTTATTTAAAGGCACATAATCAACGAAAAGCTCATTCATTAGGTGCCTTCATATTTGCTATTCATACGTCATTGCACAAATTAAAATGTATTTAAATTATTTGTGCACCAAAAAGTACTGAATTGCACATGCAATGAGATATTAGTATATTAAAATTTACAAGTATTTATTGCGGGTCCATATTGCCTCGCCTAAAGTTCTTTACCCGAAATTGTTCTTCCTAATGATTTGTAATCCGAATGATCACTCTTCCTAAAATTTTTCAACCTAAAGTTTTCATTCATACTATTTGTAGTGCTACCGGCGATGTTCATAACACTCATGTTTCCGAAAATTGTAATTAATAATATCATTACTTAATGTAAATATATTTAAACTCCTACTGTTTTTTATCATAACGCTTTTATCCCTGAACATAATTAGGACCGATTCGGTTCTGGCACTTCGCCGGCCGCTGTCGCGGTACGCTCGCTTCGCTCGCTCGGCTCGTGTGTGGTGGACACAGTTCTAACCTAACCTAAAGCAAAGAAATCTAAACAAAAAAGATATGACTGAATAATAGTGTAAAAGATGGTTATTTATATTGAAAAAATATAGGAAAACAAATAAAAGTATAATATATGTTTATTGCTACTGACATTATGAAGTTGAATGCTTCGAAATTATGAACATTAGAGACTGAGTAGTTAGGAATTGTGACTGTTAGGATGAAAAATGTTAGGAAGAACATTTTCGGATTTCCAATTATCGGAGTTGAAAATTTAAGTGAACTTTGGCGCACCCATTTATTGCTCCCTCGAGTTTAGGTTTGATTTTTTTTAAATTCCGCGGCCCAAGGTCTCGGCCGCTCTCACGTCCGAAGCCGTCACAGGCTCGCACGCAGAAGGTATTTCCGGTGCCGCCCGGACTAAACATGGTCACGGATTTACTCAGTTGCAGTTAACTTGTGACCACGGTTGGTACAATGCAACCGAAATATCGAGGAGCAAATCTTCAAGAACGACGCAGTTCTGTGAAAGTTTAACAAATATTTTTCTCAGATAAAGTTACAATAAATCGCAACAAGTATAGTCGTGTGTCGGACTCGAACCGGCCTCGACTGTTCCCTTTCCAGGACCAACGTTCTGCCAAATGACCAATACCCCCCTAGCCCAAGACAAACGCATACTAATAGTCGTATATTAATATGATCGACCACCGAGTTGGACTTTAAAGTGAGTAACTGTTAGAACACACCTGGGGCGTCACTCGTTGGCATTCAGGGACAGATTACTAGATGACCACCCCACATGGATCAATGGAATATTAATTGCTTTTAAAGAGGCCCTGGATTATGCGAATAATTGGACCGTTGATGGCCGTCCGACATCGTTTATTCATTACCTTTCGCGCCATAACTTTATGTAATTGTATTTCGATAGATTTAGTCTGGGTTAGGAAGTATATTTTATTAATTAAAATGTAAATAATATTACAATATGTGTTGTTGTTGTCCTCGTTGACGTACCTATCCGTTAACACGACACCTTGTCAGTCATTCCTGCAATGTGCAAGAACATAACAGAACCACAACTTATTCACGAACACGCGATAACAAGAAGAACTCATTGAGAGTACTAATGTACCTACTCCGTCGCACCAAAATGATGGGAATGAATAGAGATCCTCTTTATAAAGGACTAGCTGATCGCCGCGGGTCGTTTTCTCGTTCCCGGTTCCCAGGGATCAGTGAAAGAATTTTCAAAATCGGATCAGTACCTAGTTCCCCGGTGAATGGTGCAATAGTTCTCTAGTGCCCATTTTTAAAAATAAGGGTGATGTGCAAGACTGCGGCAACTATCGAGGAATTAAGCTCATGTCACACAGTATGAAAATTTGGGAGAAAGTGATAGAGAAACGATTGTGAGAGGAAAGCGAGATTACCCAAAACCAGTTCGGGTTTATGCCTGGTCGCGGGACTACAGACGCCATATTTGCACTCCGCCAGCTGTGTGAAAAATATAGGCGTGCACATAAAAACTTGCACATGGTGTTTGTAGATCTCGAGAAGGCATACGATCGGGTACCCAGAACGGTTTTGTGGTGGGCCTTGAAAGAGAAAGGTGTGCCTGGGAAGTATATAGAGTTAATCTGTGCGATGTATTGTCGATCGAAAACCTACGTACGAACCGCTGCTGGCAACACCGACGAGTTCAGTGTCGCGGTAGGCTTGCATCAGGGCTCGGCGCTAAGCCCATATCTCTTCCTGTTAATAATGGATGCTTTGACATCGGAGATACAGGAAGAGACCCCCTGGTGTATGCTATTTGCCGATGACATTGTATTCGTCGGTGAAGACGGGCCTGAGGTACAGAGTAGATTGGAAAAATGGCAATGTAAACTGGAGAGTGTAGGTTTGAAAATCAGTAGAACCAAAACTGAGTACATGTTCTCTGATTTCGGCGGTCTCTCCAGTCCTACACCCATGGTGTTAGACGGCACACTAATACCAGTTAGCTCCAGTTTCCGGTACCTCGGCTCTCTTATCCAGGATGATGGGGAAATCGATCGTACAGTGAAGCACAGAATTGACGCAGGTTGGATGAAATGGCGGCAGGTCAAAGCCACTATATGCGACCCCCAATTTCCTCCGAAACTTAAGGGGAAAATTTACAAGACTGTCGTCAGACCTGCCGTCCTGTATGGACTTTCATGTTTGGCCGTAAAAGCGACGGATGAAAGACAATTGCATGCAGCGGAAATGCGAATGTTAAGATGGATGTGTGGTGTGACAAGAATGGATAGGGTAAGGAACGAGTATATTAGAGGAAGTTTGAAAGTTGCACCAGTGAATGAAAAATTGAGAAGCGAGCGGCTGTCATGGTATGGACATGTTATGAGAAGAGAGAAAAGCAATGTCGTTAGAAAGGTGCAAAGTATGACTGTAGAGGCTTTAAGAAGTAGAGGTAGGCCAAAGAAAAGATGGATGGAATGTGTGAAAGAGGATATGACAAGGAGAGGAGTGAATGAAGAGATGACTTCTGACAGAGGTATGTGGAGGAGAAAGACTTGTTGCGCCGACCCCAAATAATTGGGATAAGGGCAGGTAGATGATGATGGATCAGTACCTAGTTACGAAGCCTATTCGCTTTAAACAAACAAATCAAATCTCTCCTCCTTATAATATTAGTACCTATAGAAGTATAGATCAGCTCCATTGGTGTAGATATTACGAGTATTAAGTCAGTTAAGCATACCCTACTCTGTGGATGAGTAAGTACCCAAAAGGAGTCACTTCATCTAAACGTCATCGTGATTCAGCGGGTTCAGTTCCTCCTAATTGTAGTCGTTAGATTAATCTGGGCCCATAGCTTGGCTTGGATTGGGTAACTCTGGTGACAGGTTAGAGTGACTAACCTGTCACCAGAGTTACCCAATCTTATCCAAGGTTAGTGAACCATCTTAGTACATGAGGAGCAGTTTCAAATACGTCCCCAGTACCTACTAGCACATGCCAGTAAAAGTAAATCGAAGCGTGCGAGTTGATGACTTGAAATCGGACAACCAAACTACAGATGTGTACCACAAGACTCTAACACACGAACTCTACTTCTGGTTGTAGAAGAACATAGAACACTGGTAATTATGATAACCCACAATGACCCACATCATATATATGACTGCTTACCCCAAAGCCGAAAACACAATACACGGTACATCAAATGATACTCAGCGTTACTCATGTTTTGTGTCCAAAATATTAATATTTGACAGTAATAAATGTACAGTAATTTGACATAAGTATAAAAAAATTCACCCTATGCGAAATAGAAAACAGGGTGCCGTAAATGACCCAGACTCCGATTAATTTATCAATTAAATTGATCGTGTTGATGTCATGAGGAAAGTGACATGACTTATTACGAGAAAAATTGTCGAATTATACTTATTTACGGTGTAGTAGTAACATTGATGTTTCTGCTCAGTAATGTTGCTATTTATCAGTAGGCCCTCAAAAATTTTTTTGAAAAAAATAATTAGAAAATTCGTGCTCCGTTAGAATGATGTCAGTTAAATCTAGTTTAATTTAATATATAAATTGTTGAAATCGGTAAAGTATTGACAGAGATCTCGCATAAGAAAGGATTGAACTTTCTTGCACCATGAGAGGTTCGCTCGCTACGCTCTAAAAACCTTTGAATATATAAATATAACGTTACCTTAGTCATGGGACTGTCAAGTAGATAAATATTGAGATTTTTTCTCCAAGATTGATAATAATAAGTATCACCATCCAACGTGGCAATACAGCCAGCATTCTGGGAACCTTCCCAGTCGACAATGACGCGGAGGATTTTTTAAACGATATTTTGTAATGGAAATATTTTTAGTATGTACGTAGGTCACACTATAAGTTTTGCGTAACTTAAAAAAACAACATGTTAAAACCAAAATATTATGTTTATTGCTTTTCAAAATACTCTCCTTTACATTTTAAACATTTTTTCATGCGATGGAACCATTTTTTAAAACAGGAGGACCACAGATCTGAAGGCATGTTTTCTACGTGCTGAGTGAACGCTATCACTGCCTCTTCGGAGTTGGTAAAAGTGAAACCTCTCATCAAATCTTTGATTTTGGGGAAAATACAGAAATCACAGGGTGCTAGGTCGGGGCTATCCGCAGGATGGGTGACGAGTTGTACTTTTCTTTACTGTTGTTTACTTTTCGGAAGCTAAAAATGACTTTGTTTTGTTGGCCGTGTGTGAAGAAGCGTTGTCATGATGTAGGAGAACGCGGCGTTTGGGTCGTCTTTCGCGAACTTTTTCTAACACCATTGGTAAACAAATAGTAGAATACCACTCGGCATTAACACTCTTTTGATCTTCAAGTGGAATTGTACAGATGGGACCCGTAGCTGAGAAAAAAAACGCGATAATTTTTTTACCAACGTTTCTCGCCTGCCTCACTTTTGTTGGCTTGTTCTCATTTTCAAACACCCATTCACAAGATCGCTGTTTTTTTTTCGGGTTCAAAACAATAAATCCACGTTTCGTCTCCTGTGACAATGTCATATACAGCATTAGAATGTCCGTGGTCGTACTTCAGTAGCATCTGTGAGCACCATTCCACGTGAGCCCGCTTCTGCTCCGCTGTCAGTTCATGAGGGATCCAACGACAACAAAGTTTCCGAACTTTCAATTCTACGTGTAAAATTTTCTAGATTTGACTCATACCAATCCCCAATAGTTCTCGAATGGTCTCATAGGTAATCCGCGGGTTTTCTTCAATTAACCGCTTAACAGTAGACACATTATTTTCGTTGACGGCAGTTGAAGACCACCTCACTAAATTCGTCATGTAAAGAAACTCGACCTCTCTCAAATTCAGCAAACCATCGCCTCACAGTGCTCAAACAAGGTGCTTCTCTCCCAAAAGCAGTTTGAAGACGAGCGGCACAGTCTTGCGGAGAGAGAGAACTTTTAAAATCATAAAAAATCGTCGCTCTAAAATCTTTTCGACTTAATTCCATTTTCGTTGCATACGTAGAACTTTGATGTGTGATAAAAAACAATTGACAAATGATTTCCCGCCAATTGATTTTTTTTTACTAAGAAGGTTGCAACGTTTAAAAAAATATAACATTCGAAATTCAAATAGTTCCCATTAGCTAGAAGTGCTAAACTTTTAGTGTGCCCCATAATGATATATATCGTAATTGTTATTGTAGATAAATGTATCTATTGTCAAAATAAAAGATTGACAATCGTATAATGGGAATTTAGCTACTACCTAGGTACATATTAGTATTGTTATAATCCCTAGCACAGGTTTACTTTGGTCGGGATTCTTTTTGAGTATTTTTGAATTCGGTTCTTTTTAAACACTTTCTTTTCATATCATGCAGTAAAGCTACAACAAATAAACAATTATTTTTACCATCAATGATTCCTATATAATACCCCGTGTCGATAAGTGTCTGCGTGAAGGATTGACGTGATGTGACGTGCACCTGATGACGTCAAAATAACGTCAGGCACGATCTCATGCGGAATGGAAAGACTCGAGAACAACCTTTTGTTTATTTTATTTCTCTCTTGTTGATTGGACTGGAGTTTCTATTAAAGTGTATGTAACACTTGTCCTAGCCGTTGAAATTTTCGTTAAAATCACTGAGAGGTTTTTTAAATGACTCGGTAATGGTTAAAGGATTAGCCCCCCTATAACGCGGGGCCAAATTACTAGTTTATTCAAATCTGTTTTTTTTTCTTCATGCCTTTTTGTAGTGGTATAAAATTCAATTTAATCTAACCTATTTATAAATTATTTTCTTCTTATGTTTTGGAAATATATAACTGCCTAGAACTCCCTGTTTTACATACTCGTATTTACTTTAGGTTTTTAGTTTTAGATAGTATATAGTTTGTAGTTTATATTTAAGCTTCTCGTAATTGGTTTTTCCTTTTTCTTGTAAATATTTTTGGACATTCTCTTGTTTTTATTTCTTGCTATAATATTCCCATGTATGTACATATATATTACATTGTATACAACCCCTATCATTACTCACGATATTCTTTCCATCCTAATGTTGCCTGGAAGAGATTGCTCTTAGCGTTAGGGCAACCTATTGCACTTATTTTTTTGAAGGTATGTGTAATTTTTTAATCTCTGTTTTGTGTACAATAAATAGTCTTCTCTATTTTTCTCCAATCTTATCTATTTTTTTTTCAATTTTCAAATATCATTACTGCGAATATTCGCTAATAACGTTCGTCCACAAATAGTTATACCTACTTGAAGTTCAAAATACTTTTTTTGGTTCTATGATTGGTGGTCCAGCGTGTAGCGATGACATCTAGACTCACTGACTGATATGTGGTCTTGTGTTAAGTGCGAGTGCAACAACTGATTTTACTAATCATTTTACAGTTGCATGAAGAAAATGAATGAACTTGCACTTAACACTAATCCATCAATGTGTAAAATGCTGTGTGCGGACGAGGATCCGCTAAACCTATATGCTATAGCTGGTATTTAGCTAACACATCTGTGCTTACAAATTCTAATAAACAGGCGTGATTATGTACATTGTACAATGTAGGTACGAGTACATTGCTAATACAATAGCGTTCACAGCCACTCTTATCTGCCATCATTTACGGTTGACTAGAGAAAAATGTTTTAATAATTTATTTTAATATAATAGCCATATAACTTCCACCCTACCGTACCCTGTTTTGTCCACGGTACACTCCCCTGTCGTATGTTATAATCGGTTGCACCTGTCACCAATCACCCGCCTCTCGTTACATCACTGTCCAAGCTTGGCGGATATACGCTTGGATGAATTAAATGTATTTAAAAAAATACTAATTTTAATCACGCCAAACACACAACAAAGTTACCCTGAAGGGGTAACTTTGTTGGTCTCACGAGTGGTGAAGGTGTTGACGCCAACCAGGCACTTTTATGTTTGCCAGATGCTCGTCCGTTAATCGACAGGTGCACCACTAGCAGGTTTGGGTCTCTAAGATCCTGGTAAGACTATGCACTCTGAGACCACTGTACAGTGTACACCCAAGGAGCATAAAAATATCATCGACCTTTAAATAGCCAACAAGGGTTATATTTTCTTTATGGTTGATAATCATGTCTTGAGTTATCCTTAGCGCGTGCCCAGGGTATTCAGGAATAGACGTTGAGGCGTTCTATTTGAAAAAAAAAAACAGCCAAGTGCGTGTCGGGCCACGTATAGAATAGGGTTCCGTTGTCACACATAATAACTTCTATAACTCCTGAACTAACAGGGTTATCGAATCCTTATAGTTATATTTTTCCTTAAAAGTTCGTTATAGTTTTCCTTAAAAGTTCATTACATGGACTACCAATACAAATATTTTCAGATTTTTCAAGCCAGCCGTTTAGATTTTATAGGGGGGGCGGGGGACACTCTGTTTTACCAAAAAAATGAGCTATAAAGTTGAATATCTCGAATATCTCAATGTTTTAAAATACCAATTTAATGATATCCCACACTCTGGGGTGACGCAAGAAAAAAAAACATTCTGGTTACGTGTATAAATACACATACTTATCTATGCAAAGTTGCATATTTCTAGCACTCACCGTTTAGGAGGATAGCCGAGGACAGACGGACGGACAGACATGACGAAACTATAAGGGTTCCGAAACTTGAACTACGGAACCCTAAAAAATGGTTGTTACACAAACATTTCAGATTCCTTTTTCAGACGCCAACTTTTTTTCTATCCATTCAATTTATTCGATATATCGTCCTTTGATCATTCCGCCACAAACTCGTTTCCAATTAATTGGTATTGCCAAAATATTGACTAAGACACGTTTTCAATTTGCTCATAATCCTCCCTTTAGCTTCACTTGACGTAACACGAGTGTGATAAGTTTTGGCTTTGAAGCTTTGAAGCTTTTCATTGCGGAATGTATGGTTCCTGGATTTCAATGAAACTAATTAGTACGTTCAACTGGCTATCTCATTAGTTACCCAGCTTTGCGATTGTAAGCCTTTTGGAAGTGCTACATTAGGTAGGTATAAAGTAAAGTTCTATTATTTATTTACCTACGATTGCCTACGATATATATAAAATGATCTTTAGACTAAAACACGGTAACAGGCTCGCCCCTCCCTTATTACGTGGTGCCAACAATGACCGGCCAATTGTATGTGTATTACACCATACACAAGATTCCCAGTCCTACCTTATATCTATTTCTAGCTATAGGATATACGAGTATATATATTATAGCTATAGGATTAATTATATCAAAAATCTGGATGGCTTCAACCGCTAGACTTCCCAGTATATTACTTTGCTTAATACTCTAGACGTTTATGTTTCCACTAGCTGTGGTGTATGTTTCAACTAGTGGGATAGTTTTATCTAGCCCATTACCTACGGGAGCTAAGTAAGGAATAAAAGCCTATTTATTATTCTGAAGTATGAGCAATATTGTTGTAAAAAACAACCAGTGGAAACTGCAAGTGTTTTTGTCCAATATGTGCAGCAAATATCATCACCAAGTGTAAAAATAATAAACATATCATCCCTCCAAATATCTATACAAACTTTTGCGTTTATGATATCAGTAAGATTCTTGATACTTTACTTATTTTAACATTTACTTTTATTTCTTGATACTTTATCTCATTTCAACATTTCATTAAAGAGTTTACAAGAGGTAACACTTGTTCACGGCTCGTATTCATTGCGAGATACACAAGTATCTAGGAAGAAACCCTAAGTTTTTTATATGGGTAATATTATACGTATCACTTACAACCCCTATTTATGTAAATAGGCTATTAAATAATAGGGTGTTTACCCACCGTGGCAGATGCTAAATTAAGCTGTTTGAAAGTCAACGATGCATTCGGTGAGTATCATAATAATCTTTCATTACGGTTATTAAAATCATAAGTACTTCATAGGCCCGGCGCATCTTATCTGCATCGGAAAAAATAAGGATTTTAGGTGACCAAATATAGCAATATTTTTTTAATTGGCTGTGCCATAGCGGCTGGCACGTAAGATTTTGTTGCCTTTCATCAACATTAAATTTTTTTTTTTAATTACAATATAGCTGCAAATTTTTATTAAATTCATTCGCGCATTTTGGACATAACCCATTATAAATGTCCCCGGTACCGGCAATAGGCTTGCCCCCTTTAAGTGGGACTAAAAATACTGGCAAATTGTGGGTGTGTAATGCACCTCTGCCTACCCCTTCGGGGAATAGGCGTAATATATGAAATGTATGTACTTATGTAATTTTTTTATACGATATAGTTACCTACATAAATACAATAGCCGTTCCCCGAACCAGCACTAAAATAGAGTATAAATTTCTATGATATACCTAATGGTCGTAGTAATAAAGCCTGAAGCATATACCTGGAGCGGCCGTTATGGTTCCTCCATGAAATGAAAGATTGTGGACTGTTTAAATGGTTTACTTGTCGTAATATCTTAAGTACAAAGATACGAAGCTATATTATTATTAGTGCCCGTGCTCGGGCGCGTCGTGCAGCTAAGTGAGCGCGTGAGCCAGCGCGCTATAGTATCGGACCTCCCCGTCCACCGTGTACGTAGTTGTTATGCGAGATGCGCCGCCAATACCGAAGAGATATTTTTGTATAATGAAAATTTCTACTTTCTTGTCATGATTGTAAGTTGCTATGCGAAACGAGTGGGTTGCTATTTTTGTTATGCAAGCACTTACATACTCTATTTTGTGCCTTTGTGTCTATTTGTCACCTAAAATCCTTATTCCTGCCGACCCTGATACAATGGGTGCCGGGCCACTAAAACCTTCCTCGAGAACCACTCTATCCATTGGAGAAAACCGCATCAAAATCCGTTGCGTAATTTTATATATCTACGCATACATACAGAATGGGCGACTTTGTTTTATAATATGTAGTACCTAATTATATAAATCAGTGAAACGAATCGTCATAACCACGAGAGCCATATTCTGAGGCACGTTATGAATCTGTCAAAATCATTTCTAGAATAGAAAGAAAAGAAAGATAAGTACTGTAAACATACTGTAACCGGTTGATATTTATTCTTAGAACACTATAAAAAGTGTGTCGTCTCCAGATTTTACGCAATCACTCTCGTTCCAATAATTACGATCATGCCCGACAACCAATTACCACTCGCATATACCTCTATATTCTGATGATCAATTTTATATATTTGACGATAATATCAATGTAATTTATTGGAACAGTGGTTTGGCTATAGGGTTGTCGCTTCGTGAGCAACACCTATTCGGATCCTACAATTAAAATGTTAGTGTAGAATTTGAATTTATTGAAAGTTGAGTGTGTTCTTTGTACATCGATTTTAAAGCTTATTGGACATTTTTTTCATTGATATAGTTTTCTCGGTCCTGTGTGTCTAGTACCAGTTCCTTACGTTAATATGCTCGAAATACGTTTTTGTATTCCTCCATATATTTCACACAGTTCCCTGACGTTACCGCTAGGGGCGCTGCGCTGGTGTGAAATGTATTATATAGTATTCAATTCAAACAGATAAAGATGAACAATGAAGATAGTACATATTTATTTTATTAGTTTGATTACTTACAATATGTAATTTTCTAAACCACAATTCCAAAAGCAGCATTATTGGCACTATATTTTTGTCATAATGGTGAAACTTAGTTTTACGTATCTACTATAGTAGATTGTTATCCAAGGGATGAAAGCAACCCATTTCCGACGAGATATTTTGGCGCTCGAACGTAGTCAGAGCGCCAATAGTTCGAGGCAGAGTGTGTAACTCGGGTGTTTTCACCCGAGTTACACACTCTACTTTTCATTTCGAATTCGAGGAAAGCAAATAAAAGTCAAATAAAAAAATTATAACAAAACAATAGAGATTGATGACGTGTCATAAATTGTACTTGCCGCCTTTTTTTTTAATTTCTGTTTTTCATTCGCACTTTTTTCAGGGCAAGCAAGTCTTAGATCTTAGATCATACCGCCTTGTCATTAGTTATATTTTCCATACAAAATAGTCTTCAGTTTTTTAATTTTTCCAGTATCTTTTTTAAGCACATATTATTTTAAAGTGCTATAGAGTAATTTTTTTATGATTTGACGCGTTACAGTGGCGTTTTAATCAGGTTTCGTCGGCGTCTCAACCTTAAAATACTGAGTAAAATAGGTACTCAGTATTTTAAGGTACACCTGTCTAAATCATTATTGTTTGGGCTATTTACATTTTATTTTATTGTAATTTAACTCTTTTTTGTTTATCACCTTCAAAAACCAGAAAGTTGTATTGACTTAATAGAACTTTGGCTGTATACGTTTGTAAATTTTGTTTTTTACTTTTCCGCCCGCATATCAGGTAAGCAATGACCCACTTTCAGAGCATGAGAAATGAAAAACTACTTTCTGTGAGTCCCGTCAATCAACAATTTACATCATTAGCTATTAAACATTGTCTGTTTTGGACAACCCTAACACTGCGCGAAACGTTATCATTCCCAATCAATCAAGTTATTACAAGCCCATTGCGTACTTTCACTCGATATAATTTGCACGTGTATTAACAGTAATGAATTAACTTTATTTCCGATACCTAATGAGCCTGAATCGCGATAACAGAATAATATGTATGTAGTATTGAGAATATAGACCTTAGATCAAAAATACTATAGATATTGGATTCAGTACAAATACAACGCGGAATCTTGGCACTCGAATACTATATAGGTAATTATTACAAATACCATCAATAAAATAAACAAGATTGTACATTGATGGTTGACATAGAAATAATTCGTATTAATTAATACAAAAGCATCAATGTACAGCGCCGTTGTCGCATCCCTCGAGAGTCAGCAAGTGGAATAGGAATTTAGTACGGAAGCCGCTGAAGCGCGCAGGTGTGCGATGACCGAGATGAAGTGGTGCCGTTTTTAAAGCACTGATCGGTAATCTAGGTATTTTGGATCTAAGATATAGACAGACACACAGAGGTGCATTACACGCCTACTTTTCAGTATTTTGTTGGCCCCACGGACCTAATAGCAAGCCTAATGGCAAGCCGATTGCCGTTTCCGGACACTAGGACATCCATAATCACTGTGTAATTCAAACCAAAATTCCAACCACCAAGACAGATGTTCCATACCAATAAATAGAATATCTGCAGTCCGAAAGAGCTGGAACGCTTTGTTTTACCAAAAAAATAGCTTTACAGAATATCTCGCAAACGAATACTTAAATCAAAACATGGTATTAGCAATAACCTATCAATATTTTAAAAAAAACCTAAAAAAAAAACAACAAATTCTGGTTACGGGTAGGGGAGGAACCCAAAAAAAATCATTTAACGCTTTAAAACATTACCTTACAATACAACCCGTAGGAGCAGAGCTGCAAAAAGAAAATAATTGTTAAGTCTCATCATTGGATCGGGATCGGATTGATCATTGGTCTCATTCAATTATTTGTGGTCGGTGCAACATATCCATGTCAGACGCTATCTCCTCAGTCACTCCTTTCCTTATCATATCCTCTTTCACGCATTCCATATAGGCAATTACCCTAACTAGTGAAGGTTATGTTCTGTATGTACGTGTCGAATCAGAAATATGGAAACCCATGAAAGTACCAAATTTGCTGACATAGCCCAAAGCATTACCAAAACAATTCTAGATTTTAGCATGTAAAGAAAGATAAATCAAAAATAAACTCAGCAAACACTACAACATCGTTACAATATATGGCTCACAATAGCTAAGGGGTGTCTCATATGAGTACAGATGTAATTCTCGGTTGTTATTGCTATCGCAGACGCACCTGATACCCAATTAAGTTCGGCATGTGGACAAATTGGAACATATTCTTCAAGGGTTCAAACCATTTTTATTTGTTTGGAACTCTCAGTCAGTTGGATGACGTAATTTGTAAGACGTTATGTACAAAAAATCATGTATAAATATCTCGAAACAGATGAACGACAGAATGTACACAGTCGAAAAACCGTTAATCTATTGGGAATTATATAACAGACTGACATACTTTACGCCCATATCCATAAGGGGTAGACAGAGGTGCATTACGCACCCTCATCTCCCAGTAAATTTGTCGATCCCACGTAATAGGGGGCATCCTATTCCCATCACCGGGCATTACAGAATATTCAAAACCACTCTGTAAATTCAAAATGGAATTCAAAATTAAAACCAATTCCAAGAGCCAGGACAGAGTATCCATACCACTAACATAGAGCGACACGGGTCAAACGCGCAGTTCCGAAATTCGTTGCTCTGTGACCACCAAATAGAACCCGTGCAACAGCCGCTAGAGAAAGCTGTAATTCGAGCTATTCGTACGCAGATAGTCAGCGTAACAATAGTTTTGGCATCTGTACTCGTAAGGTATATAGTATATACTTTTATGGTTGGTATTTACACACAATTCGAAATTAGCAAACTCTTAACGTGTTTCCTCCCACTTAAAACCCTGAGTTCTTCAAGCGAGCCGTGAAGAGGCACATCACTGGGCTGTGAAGTTAAGGGCCACTCTCTATAATATTGTGTATTATGAGAGTCGCCCACAATCGCTAGACGTCGTCACGACTTACCACCAGGCGGGCGGAGTTAATTTGGCGAACACAATATAAAAAAAAAACAAGGTACTTCTAAATTGTGTCGCAATAGGAGGCGTCCACGAGGGTGCGTTGGTAATACTCGTAGTTTGCTGATTTCGTATCATCACGAGGATTTTGCCAATTAAACTGCAGTAGATCAGCAAATGATCATCGCATTGTCATCTTTATAAACACAACTCGTATCGTTAATAGCTCATGGTCCCTCAGTGTACATACAGTACCCAATTTAAATTTTTTCTTAATATTTTCGTCTCGAAATTTAAAGTTAAACTTCAATATCTTACCAAAGAAATTCAGACGCCGCGCCCGCCGCGTCGTAAATTGAAAACGGAATCTAATAAAACACATTTACACCATATTCCTTGTATGTTCGCGGCCCCATCATTGGCAAGTGGTTATCCCGTCCCGATTCCTACAGGATCGGTATCGGGATGAATGAAAAAAACTCTGAAGAGGCGTATGATTTGAAAGATTTTAATAACATTAATTTCATTTGAGTCTATGTTGCGTGAAAGATGAATTTTGATAAATATAATACAGCAGATTATAATATACTTACAAATATTTAAACTGCATATTTTGAGAACATAATTTAATACAGTACCTAAACAACATATGGTGAGGATTATGTTAATTTTGGAATAAAGGGATGGACAGAGGCATCAGTGTCCGCCGGGCGCCACTGGAAAGCCCGACTGGAAACACTTTCTGGTGCACACATACCAGAGACGACGCAATCGTAAGAGCAGCCGGAATTTAAAAAAAAGACATCAGTGTAGGGGCGTACCTGTAATTTACAAACTTTTCTATTGTTTGGTCTATTGAAATTAATCACACCACTATGCACGTAAGGCTCATTTTACATCTGGAAGATTCTGATAAAATACTTATCTGTGTTTGAGAGAGAGAACATTTCTTTTTTAAAGTTGCTCAGCTGTTATCACGCGTCAGTTGGTAATCGCGTTACCGCATTCAGCCATGAGTACCCATGTGTCATGGCATGGGAAAATTATTTTACAAACAAAAGCCCAGCAGGTACGAATATGTATATGTACAGTTTAAAACCGAAATTTTGTGATACCTCTCTTATTTCATATTATTATTACCTACGAAAGCAGCAGCTATCGGAGTTATCAAATTACTTCTAAACTAGTAATGTGAAAGTATCCATTTTTAGGGGTCCGTAATAAAGGTCTCGGAACCCTTATAGTTTCGTCATGTCCATCCGTCCGTCCTCGGCTTTATTTCCAAACAGTTGGTGCTAAAACGCCGACAAAGTGCTAGAATAAAATGTATTTCTATTTTTATTTTTAGGTTTCACAGGTGAAGTGAGGTTGATATTTTTTTCTCGCGTCTACTCCATCGTGTGAGGTATCATTAGATAGGTCTTTTAAAATCATTGCGAGGTTGCTAAAGCGGTTTTTTGATTCAAGTATCCGTTTGCGAGATATTTTACTTTGAAGAGCATATTTTTTCGAAAACAGAGTGCCCTGCCTGGCCCTGCCCCTCTAAAACCTAAACGGCTGGCGTGAAGAACCTGAAAAACTTCATTATTGTAGTCCATAACTTTGAAGGAAAACTATAACGGATGGTACAAATCTTGATATTTTTTTCTCGCGTCTACTCCATCGTGTGAGGTATCATTAGATAGGTCTTTTAAAATCATTGCGAGGTTGCTAAAGTGGTTTTTTGATTCAAGTATCCGTTTGCGAGATATTTTACTTTGAAGAGCATATTTTTTCGAAAACAGAGTGCCCTGCCTGGCCCTGTCCCTCTAAAACCTAAACGGCTGGCGTGAAGAACCTGAAAAACTTCATGATTGTAGTCCATAACTTTGAAGGAAAACTATAACGGATGGTACAACTCTGTTAGTTCAGGAGTTATAGAGGCTTTTATGGGTAACTACGGAACAATATCTTATGCGTGGCACGACACGCACTTGGCCGGTTTTTAATTTCTAGGAACGTGAATCTATCAACTTCATCAAATTAAAATTAATCTCGCCAAGTATAGGTACTTGCGACGCGGACGGTCACAGATACGTAGTGTAATATAGGTAGGTAGGTATTATGCAGTGAAGAAAATCAATATTTTAATTTGCAACCCAATATCTAGACACCTACACAAACATAGGTTAGAAATTAATCTGGAATGCCAGTCAAGAGGTCTAGAAATTGGAAGCGACATCTATGTGTGCGCCCCCTAACGACTGGGTGACGAGTGGATACCAAAACATCGTACAGATCAAAGTGACAATGTTCGAGGGAAAATTTGTCTATGCGAATCTGTGTTCGAGTTACTAGAAGCGACAGAGTTTTTTATAAATATACTGCACAGACATTTATTTATTTATTTTATTTATTTATTTTTGTACACACACAGTAAATAAAACAGTAAATGGATACAAACTAAACATGTATACAATGGCGCCACTTATCTCTAAAGAGATCTCTTCCAGTGGGCCTAAGAGAGGAGATCGTGATGCAAACAGGTCCTGATGTGTGTGCAGGTTAATAAACTTACATAAACTATATCTACATAAATACACAAATACATACATAAAAAGATATATAAACATACATAGACGTACAATAATTAAGGTAAGGAAGCGAGATAGTGTTCCTTGACTCTCTTCTTGAAGCCAGACACAGTTCTGCAGTTCCTTATATCGGTTGGAAGAGCGTTCCACAGTCTGACATGTTAAAACGGGGCACCTTTACGGTTATCTAGATGTCAGATTAAATAATAACTCACATCATACTAAAAATATTAAAAATCTAGTGCCATAACCAGACTAGTGTAGCACTACTCGAAACGGCTTAGCATTTTTTATGATTTATAAATTACTAGCAGACGCACGCGGCAACAAAACCCTTCCTTGAGAACCACTCTACCTATTGGTGAAAACTGCATTATAATCCGTTGCGTAGCTTTGAAGTTCTAAGCATACATAGGGAACGGACGACTTGGTTTTATATTCTGTTTTGATTATGATAATTATGATATGAAATTAGGTCAAATATGTTCTCCAGTCCCCATATTTTGATCAAAATATGATTATGGCAACGCTTCGTCGTCGAAAGTCGAACAACGTTGATTGTACACAATTAAGTGCTACTGATTGTATAAAACAGTAAGCGCTATGTTCCTTTTACTAACAATAAATGAATATATAAACCCCCTCTCTAGACCTCAGAGATAAATGCGTGATCCCGCGTATATGACATGTTCCAGGATTATGGGAACCTTTTTGAATACATTTGAATAAAAGAACATACGCTTGCGCACGCGATGCGTGAAAGACCGGACAAGATAATGTCATGACGTGTCATGATTATAATATGCCAGTTGGCTGTATGATTGTAAGAAGGATTTATGGCATACCTAATGTCAAATCCATGAGCATACTTTTAGCTTTCGCTATTTTTCGTAGTGTTCAAATCAGTAGCTTATCCTGTATAAAAACAGTTAATACGGGTAAACTAAGTGTCCTTAGGCCTTATTGTCCTTATTCATAATCATAATCATAACATAGTTTAAAACAGAGTCGTCATAAAATAGTATTCACTAATGAATAGTGGTACTCGAGGGAGGTTTATTGTGTAAATATATAATTTGTCATTCGGTCGAAGTCGCGGGCGTTCAAAACCTTCAAAAAGCGAAGTCGAACAAAACCTGTGAAGTATTAAGTGTTTGTTTCTCCTGGCGGGCGTGGTGACTCATTCCGGTCCTACAACACAAACACGTACAGGTACCTTTTTTGAATTTAGTTTGATTATGATTACATATTTAGGTAGTCACACTGTTCCTTTGAAATATTTTATAATATGTACCTACATAATTATGTATATTTGAGCTGTTTAGGGTTGAGACACTGGGGTCATGGTGTCCGAGTGCTCGCCGCCTTTAAGAGACATTGCTAAACCTTTAATCGATGCTTCTCAGGACCACAAGACTGGCTATTTTATGGCCCAAAGAATAAGTATCGCCATCCAACGTGGCAACACAGCCAGCATTCTGGGAACCTTCCCAGTCGGCAATGACGAATTTTTTAAACGATATTTTGTTATGTAAATATTATTAGTATTTAATTATGTATATTGTAATTCTTATTGTACTTATGTATAATCACAAAAATTCAATGTTATCAGACCGGATTTGAACCGAGACGTCTTTTTTTACAAGGAAAACGCTATGCTATTGAGGTGCTGTGCCATATTGTTCCCAATTATTAGTAACGTTTTTAGCAACGTTGAGAACCGGTAGATTCTTTCCCTTATGATAACTTTTTTCATTACAATGTCGGTTGTCTCATCTAGCAATTGTTAATATATAATTTGGTGTTTAGGTACTTACTAAGTGTGGTGGGTGTCGTACGTCATTACTGCACAAGGAGCTTTACATCCAACTTATGCATGATGTTTGTCTGTCTGTCGAGAATCGTTTGATTGTTCTATCTTTGTAATAATACGTAATTCAAATCAAATCAAATTAATCAAATACTCCTTATTGTACACAAAAAATGAGAAACAATACATCACACAATTTAACACATCTTTTTAAAAATAATGTAAAAAGCTATCCCTTCCAGGCAACCTTAAGATGGAAAGAAAATTCCGATTTATTTCTAGGAAAAACGGACATTAAAAAGAGAAGTGGGGCTCCAAAGCTCTCATAAAGGATTCGAAACACAGCATAGTCTACTTGACGTCGCCGTGTCGATCTAAGGAAGAGAACACTCTTTTGCCTCTTCTTTATTTTTGGTCGTTTGATGCTGGGGAAAGCATAGCTCTACATACTTCTTTTGCTTGCATCTCCTTACAAAAATAAGGATCACGAATCTAGTGCTTCAAAAACTTCTTTATACAAATACTAGCTGTCCCGGTGAACGTCGTAACGCATATTTTTTTAATATTCCAAACTACTTGTTTTTTTCAAAAGATTTTTCTCCTGATAATAACGAACACAACAAAAAAAAAAGTGTGTGTCAGCTCCGACGCACGACTGGAGTTTACTCCTTAAGTACGAGTATCTAACCATAACAAATTAGAAAGTTGCGCACTAGAGGTGCGCACCAAAAACGTGACACGATTTTCGTTACTTGTTAGTAGGTTTTACCCCTCGGATTTTTCTCATACCGGGCGCCTTATATATGAAAATCGATTCTTAAGGAGTAAACTCCAAAAATTGCGAAATCGGACCAGCCGTTCTTGAGCCATTAAGCTCTTAACCAACACGACTTTGTTTTATGTATATAGATTTTATTAGATAGTGATAATTTATTACACTTCGATTAGAGCCTCATGTATCTTAGGACCAAGGGCTGGTTACTTTTTGGCTCAGAGAATAAGTAGCGCCATTAAACATGGCACCCAGCGTCCTAAGAACCTCAGTAATGGCGCGGAGGCAATTTTTACACAAGTGCTTAATTTTTTTTGTGTAAATAAATATTTCTAAACTATAAACTCAACATTGAATTAATAATATTTTAAAAGCAATGAAGAAGTTTGCTATTTTTAACTAATATGAATCACAAAAACTCTAGTCTTGGGCTGGACTCGAACCCGAGACTGTTCTCTTTCCAGGAGGAACGCTCTACCAACTAACCAAGACACTACACATTGAAGTCGAAACAGGTAGGTAAGAATAAAGCTTACACACTGGTCCTTCACATACGACGTATGCAACGCGACGTGGGAAACAGCGACACACTGGTCCTACGTCTTACGACGTCTGACGTTTACATTATCTACGCGCTATGACACTTTAAACGTGTGTGACAGCGTTGTTCGCGTGGGATAGCATGAGAACACGCGAAGGCAGCGTGCTAAATGACCAGTGTGTTCGTTAACATACAAATTGTACCTATAGGCCAGATTCTTCAGATGTCATAATGCGTGGTGTACGTCGCATGTGAAGGATGAGTCTGCCCGTCCCTTAAGTAAAACAACATCAGTGAAAATTTCCAATATGCTGATTAAACAGTCGAGAAGTAAGTATGAAGATAAATAGACAAAATACCTACATCATAATTATAATATATGATGTACTGAGTCTAGGTAACAAGTCGGAACATATGATTTGCAAACATGTCTCGTCCTCATGCAAATGTTGAGTTGAATCTGTATCATTTTGTTACTAAGGTTATTCTCGATTACATGACCAGATTTTAAATCGAGATAGTTGTACACTAACACAGAATAGTACTTGCCTTGAAGGTCTAATTAAATTTCACCTTGTCAAAACATGGTAAGTAATTTTGTTTCATTCGACTAACAGTTTCATATGAACCTATTTTTTTTACTGAGTCACACAATAATCTCAGGAATAAGTTAATGCATATGTTAAATAATCCACTTATTAGGTATAGGTACCTATCTGCAAAGTGAAAAAAAACATCAAACATTTTCTGAATAAAATTTAACATTCATATGATCCATGACATAATGAGTATATTGAGTAATAAATGATGCAATAATTTTATGCAAGTTTTAAGTGAGACTAAAGTAACCAAACCGAGCTTGTAGTAGGCCCCTCTTTGCGAGGTACCCGCATCGTCGATGAGATTACACTGTATGTAAATAACATACATCTGTTTATTTTCTGTTTTTTTTTATTTTCAGGTTTTACTGAAACTTTTCTAGTTTTGTGATGTGCAATATTATCACAAAAAAACTATAAATAGTATAAGAGACGAAATTAATTTAAAAATAGTACTTGGGTATATTGAAGGGGCTCGTGGTCTAGTGGTAACCAACAATGTTAACACATTGCAAAAGTTAAGCAACATCGACTCAGGCCGGTCTTAGCGGGTACACTACATAAATACGAATAACTTTATTCCGTCAGTCACAAATACGAATTTCAAAATACCGATTTTCATAATTCTGACTGGTTCAAAATTCCGAATATTATTATAACAACTCCGATTGATCATTATTCCTATTTTTATAATTCCTAAATTTCAATATTCCTGACGTTTATAATTACTACTCTCAAAATACCAAGCTTCAGTAGATCGAATAACAAAAAGTCCGATTTAATGATATTTCGAAACATCAAAAATACGAATTCTGATTATTAAAATACCTAAACAGCAAGACACATAAACACATAATTGGTCATCAGAGAGAAGTAGGTATAATATTATATTTAGTATGAGAAAACTATGATTGTTTACTTTTGAATAAAAATATTTTGTTTTCCTGGTCACGTGTGAAAGTATGTTTCCCAATTTTTTCATATAATACATATCAATTTCTGTCACTAAATTCTGTAAAACAAACATGTTGACTTTTAGTTTATTCGAAGTATTGAAAATCGGAATGTCGTGTTTCGGACCGAGAACCCTTCGAGCATTTGATTCTTCGTACGTATGAAAATCGGAAATCTAACAAATCGCAATAATGACGTTCGGTAAAATAAGTTTCGTGATTTTTAATAATAGACATTACAATTCTTAGGAAATTCGGACTTTTGAAAATCGGAACATCGAAATTCGGAATAAAGTTTTTCGGAGTATTTGGGTGTTCCCGGTCTTAGCATGTGTGACCATTTCTTAAAATATTGAGACCCCTCCGTGCTTCATAGAGCACGTTAAGCCGTCGGTCCCGGTTGTCATACAAACATCTTCTTATTAATAAGCAGCTCATGCGATACCTGGAGGATCACTCGCTAATCAATGATCGGCAATATGGCTTCAGGCCAAAACGATCAACGGGTGACCTCCTGGCATTCGTCACGCATGTATGGGGTGAGGCTATGGAAAAGTTCGGCGAGTCCTTGGCTATTAGCCTGGACATCGCCAAAGCTTTCGATAGGGTCTGGCATGCTTCGCTCCTTTCCAAGCTTCCGGCATATGGTCTACCTCCTCAACTGTGCAGCTGGATTGCCAGTTTTTTAAACGAGCGCCGAGTGCGGGTCCTGTGCGATGGCCAGGCTTCTCGCTTCTTGCAAGTGAATGCCGGGGTACCGCAGGGGTCCGTACTGTCACCAACTCTCTTTCTTCTGCATATCAATGATATGCTTTCCCTCGGGAACATTCATTGCTATGCAGATGACAGTACATTGCACGGGAGTTACTCGGTTCGTCCGACGGCGGGGCGATCTGTGATAGAGGAGGAGAGACGACATCTCGTGGGTGATCTCGACCGAAACCTCGACAGTATCTCCCAATGGGGTGCCGAGAACTTGGTCGAGTTCAATGCCCACAAAACACAGGCGTGTGCATTTACAGCGAAAAAATCCCCTTTCCTTCCCCTACCCACTCTTCAGAATGCAATATAACCAATGAAGGACAATCTAGACATCCTTGGCATAGACGTTCGTCGAGAGCTCAATAACACAAAATACATTGAGAGATGTATTGGGCTAGCTTCGCGGAAACTAGGAATACTGAACAAGGTAAAGCGATTCTTTACACCGCACCAGAGGTGTCTGCTGTACAAAACGCAGATTAGACCCTGCGTTGAATACTGCTCTCACTTCTGGGACGGCTCCGCGAAGTATTTGCTGGACGCACTCGACGCTATGCAGCGACGCGCTGTTCGCATTATAGACTGTACGGAGGTAACGGGAAGCCTTGAGCCGCTAGCCCAGCGCCGAACAATTGCTTCCTTGGCCGCGTTCTACCGTATTTACCACGGTGAGTGTTCTGAAGAGCTCTTCAACCTGATCCCACCCTCTCCCTTCCGATCCCGAACAACGCGTGCCGGCCAGAGATGTCACCCTCATACCGTGGAAACCGTCTTCGCGAGAACCGAGCGTTTTAAACGATCGTTTCTCTGCCGAACGATGGTGGCTTGGAACGCCCTGCCTGCGCACGTGTTTCCTCCAACATATAACCCTGGGCTCTTTAAGCGAAGCGTGAAGAGGCACATTACTGGGTCGTCAAGTTGAGGGCCACTCTCTATAGTATTCCTGTGTACTGTGAGAGTCGCCCTCAATTGCCAGACGTCGCCTCAGTTTACCATCAGGCGGGTGGCGTCAATTTGTCGACCTAAATATAAAAAAAAAATAAAAATAAAAAAAAAACATCTATGGCAGTCGTAAGGGGTAGTTGGAGCCCAAAATTAAAAACTACAGAACTTTGATATCGCCCATGGGTTGTGGAGGTCAGATGGCAGTCGCTTCACGTGAAATATCGAAGTTCACTCGAATCGCAGTTAGACTGGAAACTGCGTTGGGAAAAATCTCTCGGTGGATGACTTAGGTATATTGAAATTACAAAACCGTCTTTGATTGTTTTTTAGTTTCAATACAGTACAGCAGGATGAGTTTAGGACATGGACAAACTTAGCAAAGTTACTTATACCTAATGCATTGGATTATTGAAATTTAGAAAACAAAAGCAGGTTTCTATTCACCACCTAAATCATGTAGGTAATACGTAATACCAAATAATATAAGAATTATATTATATTACCTGTGGTAATACTAACATTTTACATAACACTTGCTACTCCACAAGCAAATATCATTCCAAGTGAATTTCAATCTTATTCGATACCATTGAACTTCAAATTGCAAAAATTTTTGGTATCTCACAAAGGGGACACCTGACAATTTTTTTATCAATCCCCAACCACTGTAGGAACATCCATCAATAAAGTAAATTCGTTCATAACAACGTATTTCTGGTTTGCTAACCGTTACGTCTGTGCGTGCCGAGGTACTAGTTACTAGGGGAGCAGAAATTAATAAGAGGAAACGCGATTTTAACGACTTGCAGACAAATTGATGTGGAACGATCATTTGTTATGTTCGAACTTTGGTGCGGTATTCTGTGAGTTCGAAAATTATAACGATTTAAAAGTAAGTTTATATTTTTCATTTGTAGAGTTGTGACGGATTTCGCTGATGAAGTTATTGTTGGTTTTGTTTTGGGATTTACGCCTTAATGTCCATTGTCGAGCATCCCGGGTAGAAAGGATTCCCAAGGCGCCGGCGGAGGTTTAAAGCATAAATACACGATTGCAAACGCGGTTGTAAACGAGGTATTAAAAGGAACGCTTTGCTGGCTACACGGTTTAAAACCAACAGTGTTCAATAGAACATCGTTGGTTTGAAACATCCGTTTTAAACCGTGTATTGGATGCTTTATTTGTGGCTTTGTTTCACTCGATCGTATAATACCCTCTAACTTGAAATCGATGTAGGATAGTTTCAATAGTTCACTAGTGATATAAAAAGAGTTGAAATATTCAAAGGAACTTCTTATAAAAAACATATGCCGCATACAGATGCATTGCAAAAAAACATCTTTTTTTGAGCTTGCCGCTCGTAGAGAGAATGTATGGAAATACCTTCAAGCAGTACAGCGTGTGGACGAGCGCTACCACGGATGTTAACTAACTCACAGCAAAACTACCGGAATAGTCCCGCATTATTCTGCCCCCAACTATTGTAAAACTGACTTGCCGTCCGAAACAATATGGGTTGCATCTGCCAACTGTCAAGAAAACAATTTAGGTGCTAACTAGCTCGTGGTTACTCCCTAAGGGCCGTAACGAAGTACTCTGTTACGGTACACAAACAGAAATGGATAGATAGTGCCCTATTTGTGTACACGTGTCTATTAAAGGGATGTTTGTAAAGCGATAATTGTGGGTTTCCTGCTAATTTGGGAGTGACACAAAAACGGTAACTATCAGCTGCTCTTGACACAGGATTTTAAAATTAGAATTCTATACACACACACGCACACACATTCGAAATCATAACAAATTTAAGAATACCATTGTACTTGTGTCTACAATGGTATTAAGTTAATATTATATTTGTAGCGATATTGACCTTAATATAAATGAATTAATAAAACTTTTGATCGGGATTGTTTATCCTAAAAAACCTAAATTTTTTTTTGTGATAAATGGAAAGATCATATATAAGTTTTATAGCAAAACTATTTTTAGTTTTTTTTTTCGGTATACTTAAAAAGTTATATCAAATTAAAAATATTTTTTTGAATCCAGACCGAAAACACGTCGACAGTTCCCGAGCAAACCCGAGCGCGTGTGACGTCACAATGTTAATTTCTACTCATTGGAGCAACAGTGTTTTGACGTGTAACTGATAATATCTCGTTATTATCGTCAATATATCGATAAATATATAAAAAATGATTATTGTCTATAATATTAAACAACTTATGTTTTGATTAAAGTATTTATTACCTGCTGAAGCTGCACAGTCATGACATTGAACGTCTTGAACTTTTATTTCATCTTTCGTTAATAGTTAAAGTAACTGAGTAAGCTTTACTCCTAACTCGATGATCTGGACATATACGCCCTTTTATGATGCAAATACCATTCTTACGGTTCAATTGGACATAACCATTGTCACCGTAACTCTCACGTGATACTCTAAAAATAAATTAATTATTAATTGTATTTAATAGAATAGATGATTTGATATTTTAATTCACAATATTTTTTATAAACTTACCTTGATGCTTTAGCACCTCGAACTTCAGCTGAATTGAATCGAATATCATTTTTTTAAAAATCGGTTATCATAAATATATCCTATTTTAAATATTATAAATCCTGTATCACACATGACTAAATTGAATTACTTAATTTTATTAATTTTTTTTGCGCTTAAGTTCGGATTTTTCACATATAGAACCCGTTGACACTGTACTATCTTCAAATTCCTTTAACATTGTGACGTCACAAGCATGGCGACTAATCGTGGCGCGTTCTTATACACGTGGTTATTTTTAAAACTTTATCAAGTTTTAATTGTTAATAATTAATTGAAAACAATTTTTTAAAAGTTTTTCGCATCAATTATAAATATAATTTATTTTAAAGTTTTGAAATAAATAAAAAAATCGATAATTTTTTTTTTCAAAAGCCCAGTTACCTACTAATAACATTGTATTTCAAAACACAAAGATGTCATCAAACAAACCAATAATTTTAACATAAATAAACAAGGATATTAAGGACGGATTCGAACAAAATCGAAGTCACATTATATCTTCAGATTGCACAATCAATTTCGACAATTTTTGCCGCACCGGGGAACGAGCCCGACACACTAGATGTCAAAAATCTAATTATGTCGCTTTAGTTATGAAGTTGCGAGTAAATCGCGGGGATAGGCTTGTCGACTATTACCTTGAAAACTACTGACTAAACGAAGGTGTTTAATCCACCTCTGCCTACCCTAGCGAGAATATAGGCGTGATTATATGTAATTATAAAATAATGCAATTATTTAAGTCAATAATTACTCTGCCCCTCTTGAACAGCACACAAAAAACGATAAGGATATTAGTACAAAAGATGATTGTAATTTAATATTCAATGCCATTAGAAGACAGGTAATTCAATAAAAGTATCGCCGAAAAGAGTAATGGCATTTAAGATCACACTTCAGACCGATTTCAGACTTATATTTCTTTCATTTTGCTAACGCCGTAAAATACCCTGATACTACGAGTACATTTAAAGTGAGAGAAATCTCGCTCTAGTGAAAAACTTTCGAGTAAAACTCGATAGCAACTTAAAAACCTATGCTTAAATAATTAAGGTAGTGAATTTAATAGTGCACGACACCTGTTAAAAGTACGTGTTGATTACACCAATTATCATAACTTTGTGTTAAGCAAATAGGCATTGGAATATCACTAAAATTACAACAAGTGGTAACAGCTTTCAAATATTTTTGGTTTGAAGAATAATAGTTTCATATTGGGTGATCAATTTGTGATTGTGTTTATGTTCATCATAAACACAATAACAAATTGATCCCACGAACACAATAACAAAGTGACCAGCAAAAGGCAAGAGGCTTAGCAAAGCCTCTTGCCTTTTGCTGGTCACTTTTATGTTTCCCAGGGTCAGGGTCGTTGATCGGCAGGTACCACTTGCAGGTTAGGTTAGGTTGGGAACCTAAATTTTATTTTATTTAGTATGTACAGAAACAGCCACAATATTGTGGAAAAACTTACTCAACATTTATACTAATGGCAACAAAAGGCACAAAGAACGTTATTGGTAACATAAGTAAAAACAAAAAAGAAACCTACTTGAGCATCGCAACTAATACATCACTTGTTAACAATTGCCAAGGCTTTCTTAAAACTATCAAAAATTATATCTTGGAGGAGTCTCTTTAAATCAAAATCCGTTCAAATTCAGTTACTCAGTATAATTGTTAATTAATGGCTCTGCATAATTTAAGGCTAATTAGCATTGAGTTTAATGCCAAAATATATTTAATTATATAAACTTCTCACTCAAAACTCGCCCGGGTGTGTCAGTACCGTCATTCCCTTAATTGTTTCTCATAGTACGAGACTAGGATTTATTCCCCCAACACAAACTTCCGACACCATTTGAAATTCATTCTTCACAGGAACGTGTGATGTAATAAAAAATGGCAAGCTTGACGAACCGGTTCTTCGACAGAGGTTCTGCATACAAGAAAAATATATTACATTTGGTTTGTTGTAGGTTTGGTTGATTGTTTTGAATTTAAAAGTAAACAGAACCAAGAATTTAGGAAAGCGAGCTCACTAAAATCTTTCAAACAGAATTTTAAGGTAACTTTAATGATGATCTTATTGAATGATGACAATTCTCATGATAACATTATTAGTCAATCAAGTACACCGGGAAAAGAGGTGTGATTATTACTGATACTATAATCACACCTCTTTTCCCATAAGGTTAGATAGGGGTATATTGTACACCCACATTCTTAGCTTTATGTCAATAGAAATGCTTGTACCATGATATGAGTGAATACGTTAAAGAAAATTATAAATATAATGTTATTAAAATAATGGTAAATATGATGTTAAATTTTTTAAATAATAGCATAATTTCGCACAAAAAACGACATTACAAACATCGACATAACTTCTGACTTCCATACATCTCCATTGCTTAAGTTGTTCGTGGAAAGACAACCACAGTAGTTTTTTTGTTGGTTTGATGTACATTTGGCACCAAGTTTCTGATAATTAAAGAGTTACTGTTTGTTAAAAAATACCTATTATTACTTACGGAACCACATTTAATATTTCTACCCCCGTTTTTATTTTTGGTAGGTCTGAATCACGGTAACATTATGTTCATTGGAAAGTTCTTGTATGTGACACATCCTACATCGCACTAGCGAGATTTGCATGCTCGTACCTTAAAAACAGCTATGTTCTTGCTTCATATTTTGCTGTTCTCTTTGAGACAGTTTTAAGAATGCCTCGTAAAGAGGTGAAACATATGTCGACGTTTGTAATGTCCTTTTTTGTGCGAAATTATGCTATTATTTAAAAAAATTAACATCATATTTACCATTGTTTTATCATGGACTTTCGCCAGGTAACGCCTGACTCCATTCAGTATATAATGCTATTATCTTTTTGTCCGTTAAGCAACGAAGAAAACTAGCAACATAAATAATAAATATATGAAGTTTCTAAGTAAAAGCAGATCGCGATTCTAATTTTGGTGTAACAAATTTTTTTATTGCAATACTGTATTAACTATACAAAAATAAACTTTTAGGTAAACATTCGTCTTAGTGGTCCACCGCTAGAGGGCGATACTATATATATTTACACACTACTCAACGAGTAAAGTCGATTGGCATGACTTTTAAGGTCCGCCAAGGTCAAATAAAAAAAACCTAACCTAACTTTTTTATTTGACCTTGGCGGAACTTGAAGGTCATCATGTGGATCAACTCAGAATCGAAAATGAAGTCGACTGACATTAAGTTCTGCTCTCTAGCGGTGGACCGTTAAACCGAATGTTAGCCAGATTTTATAATTATTTTCGTCTTAACAAAAATTTTTATAGATTTTTTTTCTAAACTAAAACAGTACGTCCATTACCAATTTTTAAGTGCTTATCTTCTTCTATAATATAAAAATGAATCGCTGAATGTGTTGCTAAGCGCAAATCTCGAGAGCAGCTGGACCGATTTCGCTAATTATTTTTATGTTGTGATAGTTACTATCAGGAGAAGGTTCTTATGGAGGAAAAAAAGGTTTAGCGGAACATTAGAAAAATTTATGCGGTGTGAAGCTCGCCGGGACAGCTCGTTTACAATATATTTATGTTAAAGACTGTATGTTTCTGAAACAATAACAAACGAAACACCTTTTTTTTTTAATTCCGCGAGACCCCGGCTGCTTTTACGTTCATTGCCGGGCGTCCCTGGTACGCACCATGAGATATGTCTAGTGACATTCGCCGGCCGGATCGATACCTAGGATAACTCCAGGGTTAAACAAAACACTCAAAAGAATTAGATAATAGTTGTATAGTTTATGAAAGAAAGCAACGGACCCCCAAAATAGCATCACATGTAAGGAAATGGTGCTGTATGATAAATTATGCACCCCTCGATTTCGAGATTGCCAGTGCGATGCATTAACGTTACCCCGTTTGATTTTTTTTTCACGTCAAGGTAAATGGAAGTCAAATGATTATTATAGTATAATAGAGGTGGGCATGAAGTCGGTTTATTAAAGTCTTTATTATACCAATTTAGAGTGGGAATAATCACGAACCACAGTATTCAATTTATATATCGCGCCGTATAAACTAGGGATATCTTGACACGAACCCGATTCCTTCTTCTAACAAAGTAGGATGTATATAAGCATATTAGAAAATCAAAATGAGGACCTCACCTTGATAGCAGTAATTGCTATAAAGATTTTATAGACATATTATTTTTGGCAGTGGAAAAATTACTATATTTATATTTCTAGTGATAACAACAACATGAGTTGTTTTGAATCCATTGCCAAAGTGCACATACAAATCAGGTTGATTTAAATCTCAACCACCATCACTCACTTAATGACTGTAATAACAAACCTCAAAGATGATAACGATTAGTATAATGAAATCAAAACATTAGAAGCAAACACTAATGCCAAATAAAGACAGCCACGAGTAGAGATAAATAAATTTACACTCTATTAACCGACAGTGATTCAGCGAGGGTCGGCAGCCGGAGGGATACTTTATATAATCAGGAAGATGATCGTAGATTCTTGTCTGGAGATTGTCTCGTCATAATACTAATACAGAATAATGTGTTGGCTACAGAAAAATAAATCGGAATACGTGTCATTAGAGATGACAAAGATTGTGATTGCGACGTTGATTTATCTAACAGTTTCTTAGGCACCGATCGATTTCTAGTTTGCTGAAAGTAAACAATTACTTTCAGCAAACTAGAAATCGATCGGTGATTGATCGAGAATTAGCTGTATTTGTTTACAAAAACAAATACAGCTAATTCTGTCAAATCATAAATGATAACTATGTGGATTAAAAGCGAAAAGTATTTCAAAAGGGAAAGAAATGCTTGTTTATTTGTTTGTGAAAAACTTTGGTGAAAACCTAAATGGATTCAAATTCAAACGCAAATATAAGGTAAAATCTTGTTCAAAATTCTGCTAAAAAATTATATTGGAAGGCACATTAAAAACAAAATGAGTTACAATTATAACACAAAGGAGTCGTTCATGTAGCGAGCGAAACCTGGTTACAATACAATCAACGATTATTACTGGGACTTATTCAGACGTGGCTTTGAATTTACCCTTACCACGGAGCAATCAAAATACTGGAGCTAACCTGTTTGTAATTTAGTGTAAAACTAGCAATGTAAGTCTCATATGCATATATTGGTTATTGATATAATGCACATTTTTGCGTACCATTTTAATTCTTAACCTTATAAAGTTATTGAAGAGCATTGCGTTTTATTGAAGAGCACCAAAGGCGAGTGAGTCCATTTTGGCGGTAGTACATTGGCACTTTCAAATAGTGTTTCAAATAGTTAAGATTACTATTGAGTATTCTTCACTATTTGAAACTCTCATACATAAGTTTCTCATCATTTCTATGACGTCAACTAAAAGAGTTTCTACCGAAAAAAAAACCGTAGAAGTATCTGGTCGAATCTTAGTTGAGTTCGAAAACTTTGTGATTTCAGATCGAGTTCCATTAGTTGACACGGACGTCCTGACAGATTATACATCAAATCCCTTCTGTTTCCGCTACGTCTGAGTACAAAAGCATCTTGATGAGCTAATAGAAACAAGACCGCAAATTGTCGGTACACTTTTGTAAAGGAAAATGTGCAGAAGAGATATAATTTACATGGGTTAAATTTTAGGTTTAAATTGTTATGAAATTTAGACAAAGCACTATTCACTAAGCGATTTACATTCGGATCTACCAGATCTGATCATTTACATAGTGTGTGTGTGTGTGTATTGTGGCTTCGGTGTAGCATCGCAACAGTCGGCCGGAGAGACTAAAACAGGAATATATTTTACACACACATATCACGCCTATATCTCCGAAGGGGTAGGCAGAGGTGCATTACACACTCACAATTTCACAGTAATTTTAGTCCCACGTAATAGGGGGCAAGCCTATTGCCATCACCGGGCACATTTTTAATGGGTTATGTCCAAAATAGCCGAATGAATTTAATAAAAAGTAGCAGCCATAGTGTAATTTTGAAATAATTTAAACCCTTTGCCTTGCGGTGAAATGTTGATGAATCCCGAACGACTCAGACGACGAGATGCCACCCCCACACAGTGGATAGCATGTTCGCGAGAACCGAACGTTTTAAACGTTCGTTTCTCTGCCGAACGATAGTGGCCTGGAACGCCCTGCCTGTGCACGTGTTTCCTCCCACATATAATCCTGGGTTCTTTAAGCGGAGCGTGAAGAGGCACATCAGTAGGTCGTCAAGTTGAGGGCCACTCTCAATAGTAATGTGTGCTGTGAGAGTGGCGGAGTTTTTTGTTATTTATTTATAGTTTCTATCTTAATGTTAAAAAGGAAATGTACTAATGCGATTGTATCGTGTATGCGTTTCAATTCTTTCAAGCCAAACTACCGCAGTTTTATTTGATTCGATTGACCCCTCGTACAATATTCTCAAATGCTAAAGATGTAATAGTCCGAGACACCCAGGACTTTAATTGGCTGTGCCATAGCGGCTGGTACGTAAGATTTTGTTGCCTTTCATTAACATTTCATCGCAAGGCAACGGGTTTCAAATTAGTTTTTCAAGATTACAATATAGCTACTGCTTTTTATTAAATTAATTCAGCCATTTTGGACATACACCATGTGAATGTCGAGGCCATCCAGCTCCTCGATACCACGGACATAGTGAGAAGACTGAGAAGGACTAAAGACCTTACGAGTTAGTGTAGTGTTATATAGTGCAGTGAGTGCTATACTTTAAGACAACAAGAACGTAGTGTCATTATTCATTAATATAGAGACAATAAGAAAAGTGCCAATGGACACATTCTTACATCTTAATTATTTAGCAATTTAAGTTAGATACAAATTACTTATTAGTCTTAAGGCTAGATTGTAATTATAGTTATGAAGTAACATATTATTACTATGTTGCGACATAAACAAAAATTTTGGACATAACCCATTATAAATGTGCCTGGTGACGGCAATAGGCTTGCCCCCTGTTACGTAGGACTATAAATACTGGCAAATTGTGGGTGTGTAATGCACCTCTGCCTACCCCTTCGGGATATAGGTGTGTGTGTGTGTGTGTGTGTGTGGGTTTGCTAAAGATGCATGTTTTTGCTCCACAAACTTTGAAAGGAAAGAGAATTAGTATTTTGGTCGGGAGGGCAGATTTTTGTAGGCCCTGTTTAACAATACCATAAATGGAAAACGGCCGTAACAATAATAATTACAAACTGTAAGTACCAAATAAGGGTAGCCCCTGTACCAACATGGCACCACTCCTGGCAACACACTATAAAATCGTTACGGTAAGGTTCGGTAAGAACCATATTAGGAAAGGTCTTGGAAAATAATGCAGATTTGTTCGAACTAATTTTATGAACTTGAAAGGCATGAAAAAGTGTTCCCAACACTATTGTTATAATTTAGTTGTTAGGGTTGTCGACCCCTAAAAAAGATAATTTTACAATATGAATCACAAAAACGACTGATACCTGCTTATAAAATATATTAATCTAAAAGAAATACTTCTACCAGGACTTATAATTTTATACATATCATCACTTTCCGGGCCGAAGTCATCCTAACCCTCTATAGGCTCTTTCAAATTATATCGAGGTTAAGAAGTATTGTTTTTTTTGTGTGTGAGACGCCCAGGACATTTTGGGTGCAAAGGGGCTCTACCAACATCTTTAGGGCCCCAGCGACCTCACCTGCTAGTGGCGCACCTGCTGATCAACGGACGAGGCTCGTTAATTTATGGTACCTATGGAGTGGCTTCAGCCCCTACATGGGTACCAGGTGGTACAACAGTGTTGGTCCGGGGGATACCACCGTGCAGCTGTGCTAAAGCCCTCCAAGTAACCCAGCCCAAGCTGAGTTGCGTTAGGGGTTCAGCAACTGCACCGCCGGGCCCGGGGCGATGTATGGTGCAGCAGGCATGGGACCAGTGGGGCGAAACGGAGTCTAGTGTGGGTGGTGTGGGTCGATTCGCCGGCCAGGGAGACCCTTAGCTACGGCGTTGCCGCGGCCGCCCGCAACACAGTCATGGGGCCCGCCTGGGACCAACCACCCCAGGAGGCTGCCCCACATGTTGCGCATAATCCTGATGTGGGATAGCCGCTCCGGGTGGTAACTGGTGTGGGGTAGCGGCGGCCTTGCATCAGGGGGGTTTGGGAGCCCTTCCGTCCGGCGAGTCGGCTCCGACCTAACCACACGGTTCTAGACAAAGCTAGCCCCTGCGCTTTGTCACTTACTGCTGCACCAGATGTCGCCCTGTCTTCACGCTTCTTCGTCTTCAAAATCTACAATGGCAGTGCAACAAAAAAAAATAAACGTTACACAGCGGCCCTAGGAAACCCCACGACTTCACTTTTCGAGGTGGAGTTCACTAACGTCCGTGGACTCCATGCAAACCTCGATGCCGTCCACCATCACCTTGAGACGGCACGGCCCGCTGTGATGTTCCTCACGGAGACACAAATACGCCGCCCTGACGACACGTCTTACCTGTGTTACCCCGGCTATGTCATCGAGGAACAATTTCGAGACAAAGCCGGGGTGTGCGTGTTCGTTAGGGCGGATGTTTGCAGATCTATGTGTGCGTCTACCGTTCCCACACAGGGGATTCTGAGACAACAAAGCTCTTCCAGTACCTCAGCGAGACGGCTGATGAAGCGCAGGTGCGGTTCCCGAACGCTGACCTAGTATTTCTGGGGGACTTCAATGGCCATCACATTGAATGGCTGGGGTCCCTCAAGACTGATCATGCGGGTAGGGCCGCCCATGCGTTCGCTCTCTCCCACGGTCTGACCCAGATGGTATGCGGGATCACCCGGATACCAGACAGGTCAGATCACGCGCCCGCTCTGCTGGATTTACTGCTGACGAGTCGCCCAGCTCAGTACAGTGTTTCGGTAGGAGCCCCATTGGGTAGTTCCGACCACTGTGTTGTCCACCCTGGCATGAAGGTATCACCTCCTGCACGTGTTGTACAAATGTCACGACGACTATGGCACTACTCGTCAGCGGATTGGGACGGTCTACGCGATTACTATGCGTCCGTCCCCTGGAGCCAGCGCTGCTTTGTAGGAAAGGCTCCCTCGGATAGCGCTTCTGCGATTGCTGGCGAGATCAGTTTAGGGATGGAATATTACATCCCTTTCACTGATGTCGCCAGTATCCGCAGAGCCCTGCCCTGGTTCGGGCGAGATTGTGCCAAAGCTGTTCGACAAAAACAGTCGGCATATCGCGCCTGGATCAGGGCCCGGGCTGTGCGCGACCCAAACGTGGGCCACCT